>JARQOD010000006.1:59349943-59644499 GCA_033576555.1 Oophaga sylvatica | reverse complement strand
TCTCAATACCAAAGTTCCTCACGAGGAAAGGTTCAAGGGTTTTACTCAAACCCCTTCAGGGTTCCCAAGAAGGACGGCTCTTTGCGTTCTATTCTGGACCCGGGAAATTTAAAAAAAAAAAAAAAAAATAGAAAAAAATTTGCTAAACAAATTCATCAGAGGCCGCCATTTCAGAATGGAATCTCTCCGTTCTGTCGTCGCATCTCTAGAAAGAAAGGAATACCTGGCGTCAATCGACATCAAGGACGCGTATCTGCACGTCCCGATTTCCAGTGGCCATCAAAAGTTTTCTGCGTTTTTTGCAGTCGGAGAGGATCATCTTCAATTTGCCGCTCTGCCCTTCGGACTCGCAACCGTCCCCAGAGTGTTCACAAAGGTCATGGCGGCCGCCATGTCAATTTTACACTCTCGAGGTGTGGTGGTCCTCCCGTACCTAGACGACGTGTTCATCAAAGGACCAATCTTTCCGGACTGCGCAGAGAGTGTCGAGATCACTATCGACACCCTCTCTCGCCTAGGTTGGTTAGTCAAATTGGACAAGTCCTCTCCCATTCCTTCTCAAAGGATCCTGTTTTTCTGGGAATGATTCTAGACACTTGCCAAGGGTTAGTGTCTCTCCCTCCAGAGAAGATCGCTTCTCTGAGGTGGGGAGTGCTCCTGTTGTCTCTAGCCCACTCTCGCTCTCTGCGAGTCGCCATGCAGGTCCTGGGAAAAATGGTAGCCTCCATCGAGGCAGTACCGTTCGCTCTTTTCCATTTCCGACCTCTACTACAGGAGTTAATATCAGTCTGGGACAGGAACCCAGCGTCCTTAAGTCGCCGTTTTTCGTCCTTCTCCCAGAGTCAGACGCTCCCTAAAATGGGGGACAATTGTTTCATCATTGAATCAAGGGAACTCTTTTCTGCCCGTCCATTGGTTGGTGGTGACCACCGATGCCAGTCTTCTCGGATGGGGAGTGGTTTTTCCTTCACCACATGGCTCAGGGCCGCTGGTCCCTTCCAGAGACCCGTCTCCCGAGCAACATCCTGGAGATCAGAGCTATCAAACTAGCTCTCTTGCATTTCCAGCATCTTCTGGCCGGTCGTCCCATCCGGATCCAGTCAGACAACGCCACGGCTGTGGCGTATATCAACCGTCGGGGATGCTCGAGGTATCACATATCCTGCGCTGGACAGAGAAAAACCGCTCGCCCATCTCCGTAGTTCATATTCCGGGAGTGGATAATTGGGAGGCCGACTTTTCTCAGTCGCCAAGGCTTAGACTTAGGAGAAGGGTCCCTGCACACGGAAATGTTTCAAATCATTTGCCAGCGTTGGGGTATGCCGGATGTGGATCTCATGGCATCCAGGCTGAATACCAAAGTTCAGACTTTCATAAGTCCATCTCGCGATCCACTAGCCATCAGATCGGATGCACTAGTCTTCCCTTGGAGTCAATTTAGTTTTCCTTACTTCTTTCCTCCTCTTCCGTTAATCCCCCGGGTGATTCGGAAGATCAAAACGGAAGGCGTTCCTCTCATCCTAGTCGCACCGGACTGGCGTCGCCGCCCGTGGTATGCGGAACTAGTACGTCTGCTCGCAGTCGTTCCTTGGAGATTACCGGATCGTCCGGATCTTCGTTCTCAGGGCCCAATCTACCATCACAATTTGAGAGCGCTGAATTGACGATATGGACATTGAAGCCTGGATCTTAGGCCAGGCTGGTTTTTCACAAGAGGTTATCTCTACAATGGTCAATGCCAGGAAACCGGTTTCCATACCCTTTTACCATCGTGTGTGGAAAACATTCTTTTTCCTGGTGTAAGGATAAGGGTCGTCCCCCTTTGGTTTTTTTCTATCCCTTCCATTCTGGAGTTCCTCCAGGCAGGGTTGGATTCAGGGTTAGCACTCTCTTCCCTCAAGGGACAGTTTTCTGCCTTATCCGTCCTTTTTTTCCAACGACGGATCGCTTCCAAGTCTCAGGTCAGGACTTTTATCCAAGGAGTGGCACATCTTGTTCCACCCTACAGGAGGCCCCTGGACCCTTGGGATCTTAATCTGGTCCTCAGTGCCTTACAAGACTCTCCCTTCGAACCTTTGCCGGAAGCGTCCTTATCTCTTCTTTCCTGGAAGGTTGTCTTCCTAGTTGCAATTACCTCTATCAGGCGGGTATCGGAATTGGCAGCCTTGTCTTGTAAACCTCCGTTTCTCAATTTTCACCAGGACAAGGTAGTCCTCAGGACTTCTCCTTCTTTCTTGCCTAAAGTCGTCTCGGCTTTTCATATCAATGAGGAGATAGTCCTGCCCTCCTTCTGTCCGGCGCCGATGCACCGTACTGAAAAAGCCCTTCACACCTTGGATTTGGTGAGGGCTCTCCGAAGGTACATTTCGAGGACTGCATCTTTCCGCAAATCGGACGACCTGTTTGTGCTTCCGGTGGGACGCAGACAAGGTTTTGTTCCTGCTTCCAAAACCACGTTAGCCAGATGGATTCGTTTAACGATCCAAGAGACGTACCGTGTCAAGAGTCAGCCTATCCCGACTGGGATTAAGGCACCTTCCACTCGATCTGTGGGGGCCTCCTGGGCCATTCGGCACAGCAAGTGTGAAAAGCTGCGACCTGGTCAAGTCTGCACACTTTTGTCAAGCATTACAAAATTCATGCTCAAGCCTCTTCAGATGCGACTTTTGCCAGACAGATTCTGCAATCAGCTGTTGCGCATCTGTGAGTTGCTTTCTGTTAAGCTGTTTAAAGCGTTTATGCATTTGGCTTACGAGGCTACATCTGTGGTGATGTTTCTTCCCACCCAGGGACTGCTTTGGGACGTCCCACGGTTTGTGTCTCCCAATGAGGCGATGGAGAAAAGGGGATTTTTGTGTTACCGTAAAATCCTTTTCTCCGAGACGCTCATTGGGAGACACAGCTCCCACCCTTGTCTACTCAGTAGCCTCGAGCCTCTGTTTGGTTATGACATATGCATTTGTTATGAGCTCCTACTGCTTTGGCACCGAACTGGTTCAGGATTGAGCCAACAGAGGGTGTATACTGCAGGAGGAGGAGTTAATCTCTTTTGCTTATGTATTGCTTAGTGTCCTAGTGGCAGCAGCATAACACCACGGTTTGTGTCTCCCAATGAGCGTCTCGGAGAAAAGGATTTTACGGTGAGTAACACAAAAATCCCCTTTTTACACAGCGTTTTAATTGCCAACACTTTTTGCTGCAGAATAATCTGCAAGTACTCAGTGTTTGCACATACGCTAACATATGGCACTTTAGAGCTTTCGGTTCTTTTCTTTTTGGGGGAGATCTTATTTGCTAAGGATATTTGGAAAGTGAAAGCTGCAGCATTATTGCTGAATGTTTTCTGTGAATAACCTTGATCAATGTCTACACAAGAACAGATTTACTATATTATCTTTTAATTTGACTGTCTCCAGTGTTTGTAGCTTGAATGTCCTTGATTTTTAGTATTTTCTCCTCCAGGGCTATTCTGTAGGCGTGGATACAGAAGCTCAAGTGATTACAAGGGCATCGAAGTATCACAAGGCTTGGTTACAAGAAAAAGAGCAATCTGGGATAATGCAACTTCTGTACTTGTTTTTTTGCAAGGTAATAAAGCTCAATGCACTTTAAAGAAAGGTGTACATTTGTACAGTCATGGCCAAAAGTTTTGAGAATGACACAAATATTATATTTTCACATGATCTGCTGCCCTCTGGTTTTTATGTGTGTTTGACAGATGTTTTTATCACAGACAGAAATATAATAATTGCAAACATAGAAGTAACAAAAGCTTATATTGACAGAATGAGTTAATGCAGCAAGTCAATATTTGCAGTGTTGACCCTTCTTCTTCAGGACCTCTGCAATTCTCCCTGGCATGCTCTCAATCAACTTCTGGACCAAATCCTGACTGATAGCAGTCCATTCTTGCACAATCAATGCTTTCATTTTGTCAGAATTTTTAGGTTTTTGTTTGTCCACCCGTCTCTTGACGATTGACCACAAGTTCTCAATGGGATTAAGATCTGGGGAGTTTGCAGGCCATGGACCCAAAATCTCTATGTTTTGTTCCCTGAGCCATTTAGTTATCACCTTTGCTTTATGGCAAGGTGCTCCATCATGCTGGAGAAGGCATTGTTGATCGCCAAACTGCTCTTGGAGGGTTGGGAGAAGTTGCTCTTGGAGGGCATTCTGGTACCATTCTTTATTCATGGCTGTGTTTTTAGGCAAGACTGTGAGAGAGCCGATTCCCTTGGGTGAGAAGCAACCCCACACATGAATGGTTTCAGGATGCTTAACAGTTGGCATGAGACAAGACTGGTGGTAGCGCTCACCTTGTCTTCTCCGAATGAGGCGTTTTCCTGATGTCCCAAACAATCGAAAAGGGGATTCATCAGAGAAAATAACTTTACCCCAGTCCTCAGCAGTCCACTGCCTGTACCTTTTGCAGAATATCAGTCTGTCCATGATGTTTTTTCTGGAGAGAAGTGGCTTCTTTGCTGCCCTCCTTGAGACCAGGCTTTGCTCCAAGAGTCTCCGCCTCACAGTGCGTGCAAATGCACTCACACCTGCCTGCTGCCATTCCTGAGCAAGCTCTGCACTGCTGGTAGCCTGATCCCGCAGCTGAAACACTTTTAAGAGATGGTCCTGGCGCTTGCTGGTCTTTCTTGGGCGCCCTGAAGCCTTTTTGGCAACAATGGAACCTCTCTCCTTGAAGTTCTTGATGATGCGATAGATTGTTGACTGAGGTGCAATCTTTCTAGCTGTGATACTCTTCCCTGTTAGGCCATTTTTGTGCATTGCAATGATGACTGCACGTGTTTCTTTAGAGATAACCATGGTTAACAGAAGAGAAACAATGATGCCAAGCACCAGCCTCCTTTTAAAGTGTCCAGTGGTGTCATTCTTACTTAATCATGACAGATTGATCTCCAGCCATGTCCTCATCAACACCCACATCTGTGTTAATGGAGCAATCACTGAAAAGAGGTTAGCTGGTCCTTTTTAGGCAGGGCTGCAATGATGTTGAAATGTGTTTTGGGGGATAAAGTTCATTTTCTAGCCAAATATTGACTTTGCAAGTAATTGCTGTTAAGCTGATCACTCTTTATAACATTCTGGGGTATATGCAAATTGCCATTAGAAAAAGTGAAGCAGTAGACTTTGTAAAAATTAATATTTGTGTCATTCTCAAAACTTTTGGCCATGACTGTATGTTCTCCCCGTGTTTGCGTGGGTTTCCTCCGGGTACTCCGGTTTCCTCCCACACTCCAAAAAACATACTGATAGGGAATCTAGATTGTGAGCCCCATTGGGGACAGCGACGATAATTGTGCATAACTGTAAAGCGCTGCGGAATATGTTAGCGCTATATAAAAATAAAGATTATTATTATTATTACATGTCCTGTATGTGTACCAACTACAGCACCATATAACTGCTGGACTTTCACACGTTTTCACATATAGGCTTAGTAAGTTCAAGGCCTGCAGTCCCAAAAGCATCAAAGCAGCCCTACAACATTGTGGATTTTCCACCGTGTTTCTTTGTGGGCTCTGTTTCGTTGCTTATAAACGCAACATTGATCTGCATTGCCAAAGTTCTCTAATTTGTTTGCTTTGGTCTACAGAAGATCTTTTTTTTTAGTGAATCATCCATTACAACTTTTCCGTAGCAGAGCGTTCCATAATCGCACTGCTCGGACAGTAAAGAATATCCGTCTGACAATTAAGACTTCTTTCCTCATAGATGTAGAAGATACCCCCTTGTCATCATACCAGGCCTGGGAGTACAAAAATCACTAGAAATATCTCTGTAGTGTCTGTACATATAAGTTTGCTTTGTAATAAGATTGACCCTAAGTCTACTCTAGTGTTTTTGTAGCTCCTTTACTAAACGTCGTTTTAAATGGTGAATGTGGAGGGGTGGAGATAAAGGGAAAACAAGAGGGTGGGAAGGTGCAGTTAAATGTTTGGCCTCGGCATGATGCACCAAGCACCTGTACAATGCCCAATAAACGTTCACTAGTAAATTTCCTGATAAACTTTTAACGATTCTGTGTGCTATGACTATCTGCTGTGAGTAAAAATTAGAAAATTGTAAATTTTCCCCAAATTTCCTTGAATCTCATAAATAAACATAAGTTTTATTGACCTAACATTACCACTACCATAAAGTACAATGTGTCATGAAAAAATATTCTCAGAATCACTGGTATATGTAGAAGCATTCCATTATTATTATCGCATAAATTGACACCTGCCAGAATTGAAAAATAGGGCTTGATCATTAAAGCCAAAAGCGGGCCCTACTTAAAGGGGTATTCCCACTATCAAAAGTTCATTTTGATCAATAGATTTTGGAAGAAAAATAATTTCCACAATTGGATGTGATAAAAAAAAAAAGAATCATTAAAAATAGAATCATTCTAAAAGAATCATTTGTGATTCCGTGCTGTAATGTCACTATATTATTTTGCTTCCTCCCCCGCCCAGGTGCTGTGGTATGATCAGACTATGTTCCTGTATGGTCAGACACAGACATTACACAGTACACAGCAGGGGCGTATTTGTAAGATTATCTCAGCACAAGAATGTGTTTTTAAACAAATCCAATTGTGGAAATTATTACTATTCTAATTTCTAATTAATCACAGGTAAAATTCTGAGTTTTCCTTTGTTTCAAAATGGTCAGTGGCCGCCATTAATTTTGTCTTTTCATTGTTTCAATGTTGTAAAATTTTATTTTCCTGACAAGCGATAAATGAGTGTAGGGGCCCAGATCAACGACCTGCTTGTACTTATAAGGACACTGAAATATGAATAAAAGTTAATGTTTTAATTACACTTTAAATCACTCAATATATCTATTTTATTGTGTATTTTTCACAGTTTGATCCTGTGGTATACCTGATGATTCCCTTCTATCCAGGCGAAAGTTTGGGCTACATTCAAGCCAATAATAAATTGAGCTCATATGTAAGTACATTGTTTCTATATTAAAGGGCTTGTCCACTACTTGGACATCCCTTTCTCAATCACTATATATCTACCCCATGTAAAATAACAGCTATACTGACCTCTGGTTTATGGGCGGTTCCAGCGATGGTGGTGGCTTGACTCAAGCGGCTTGTGTGACACTGGCTGCTGAGCTTGCATGCAATAATCAGTGGATGCTTCAGTCTCACTGCTTTCAGATGAAACTGAGAATTGCTGCTGCTCTGACTTCCTTTTGATGTCCGTTATGTCTGAAGGAGGTGAGAATAAAGCTGACACTGATTGGCTGCAGGGCTCGCGTGACATTGTCATGTGAGCCCTGGGAGACCAGGCTTTAAAAGTGCTGCAACTGTAGGTGAGTATAGCTATTATTTTACATGGGGGAAATATTGCATTTGAATAATCGGCCACCCCTTTAATGTGACCTCTTCGGTGCTTATCACACAGTTCTATTTCTGCCTTTATATTTGTATGTATGTTTGGAATTCTTATATGTTGTCACTTGGATGACTTGATGATGGGTGACAATACTGTTATTCAGTGATTTTAACAAATGTGAAAATTCTTTACAGGAGACTGTGCGAGTAATGAGAGGGGTCGCACATGGTCTGCATACGCTGCATGCTTCCAATATAATTATTGGCTCCTTGCATGACAACAACGTGTTCGCTGTGAATCGTGAGAGGGGCATAGTTGGAGATTTTGACTTCACAAGAAATGCTGTAAGTTAAAGTTACTAAAGTGTTGACAAGTGCGGTGATTGTGTTACATTGGTGCATTTGGGAGACTGTATGATGACATGCAGGGATGATCAGATGCCACCTCTAATCCTGAGTGTTAACATAGCATCTGGGTCTAATCATTGTTTCTTGTCAGGATGATTGTCAGTTTAATTTACCCATTTCTATGTAGCAAATTGTAGTCACTGTTGAAGTTCACAGACTTCTGTATCTAAATGTTTTGTCCTAGAATGAGTGCTAAGACTTTTCTGTTGACATTTTTTGGGTTATTCCAATATTTATTTTATTTACTTTGCAAATGTAGAAAATTACTAATGTCACTTCTGAGATGACGGTGAAATACACCCCTGATGTGCTGCCTTTTAAAATGGACCTAACATTTGCCCCCACATAAAAAGGTTTGTATAAACCCCTTAACTCCCCTGATTCTGAAGCTCTTCTCCTTTTTGAGCTTTGTTGCTCCATTGCAGAGATATCAACATTTACCATTATTGGAGCGCAGTATGTGAAAACTCTGCTTTCTCTAGTTACCTTCCACGACAGCATAGGGAGGTTGCCTCTTAGTCCTGATGGGGAACAGGAAACACCGAGAGGTTAAAAGACCCTCCCACCTGCCAATGTCTTTCCTGTTCCCCATGGGACAGGGAGAGGTTCCTTTCTGTGCTGCGGTGGCCGGCAACCGTGGTACCTGATTCTACAGGCAGCGCCTGTATTGCTGGGCAGCGGTAGTGCCTCCTGGCCTTCCCGCGCCCCCACGAGGGTAAAGCAGGCCTGGGACCCCGACTGGGGGCCTCCCGCAGCTCCCTGGTCTTCTCCCCCATCCATGCGTGTTCCTCGGCGTTCCGGAAGTGACGTCGTAACTTCCGGTTCTTGCGTTACATGCTGGAGCGCACGGGCACTTCCGGGATAGGACACGCAGCGCTTGCAGCGTCTGTTGCCGGCACCTGGACCCAGGAGGGGGAATCGATCGTTGGGGGCAGTGGCTGACGCCATTAAAGAACTGCCTAGGAAGTCACCAGTCGCCACAGAGGTAAGACTATCCTACCGCTATGGAAGGAGCTGCATGCCCTCTACCTGCGGAGCCCAGCGCTTCCCCTGCTACAGTAAGTTGTATGCATGGAGGGTGGTCCTTGGTAGTACTGTTTGAGGGGCCCCTTTTTGATCTTTCTCTCCCTCTCGTTTTAGGGAGACAAGTCTGGCCCCAAAGCTACCAATAGGAAAAAGTGTGCTGTCTGTAGCATTAAGCTACCCTCAGCATGGAATAAAAAACTGTCAGCCATGCATTAATAGAATACTCAGAGCGTAACAACCCTCCCTGATGGATGACATCCGCTCCCTGGTTAAACAGGAGGTCCAGTCCTCCTTGGCGACCTTTACTCCTCCGCCCCCTCCTTGCCCCTCTCCAGGGAAAAAGAGGAAAATTCAGATTGAGGATTCAGAATCCGACTTCTCCTATGGATCATCTTCTAGTAGATGGGAGGGACCTGTGTCACCTAAGGACACTGAGCCCCGTAGATACCTATTTTCCTCCGATCATATTGGGGAATTAGTGGCGGCTGTAAGCAGCACGAAGGTTTGTAGGAAGAGTCAGAGCCTCAATCTCTCCAAGACCAAATGTTTGGCGGTATGAAAAAAGGAAAAAATGTTGGGTTTCCAGTTCACACTAACATATTGGATATGATTGCTCAGGAATGGGAACTGCCTGAAAAGCGCCTCAACACCTCTTCGGAGATGAAGCACAGATTCCCACTAGAGGGCGATGCCATCAAGTGGGATGTCCCCAAGGTGGACTTTCAGGTAGCTAGAGTTGCCAAAAAGACCACACTTCCATTTGAGGATTCTTCACAGTTGAAGAACCCAATGGACAGGAAAATTGAGAGCCTCCTGAAAAAATCTTGGGAGACGTCCTCCGCCTCTCTAAAATCTAATATAGCTTCCACGTATGTAGCTAGAGCCCTTTCCCGATGGTTGGAAGAACTAGAAGCTCATAACTCCCAGGGGACCTCGAGCTGATCTACTAGACTCCCTACCCATACTTCATAGAGCTACGGGGTTTTTAGCTGACGCCTCTATGGAGTCTGTAAGGATCGCTGCCAGATCCCTAATTCAGTCGAATTCCGCCAGAAGAGCCCTCTGGTTGAAAATGTGGAGTGGAGATATCACGTCAAAAACGAAATTATGTGCAATACCATTTAAAGGCGAATAAGTGTTTGGGCCCGCTCTGGAAGAGATTCTGGAAAAGGCAACAGACAGGAAATAGCTCTCTCAGAACAAAGGTCCGGCAAGAAGAGTTTTTTTCGAGCCTCACAGCCCCAGACTTCCCAATCAGGGGGTAAGGGTAAGACCGGGAGGTGGAGTTACGCCAAGGGTAGAGGGAAGAACATTTTTGTTCCCCAGCAACAACACCAAAATAAACAATGACCACGACCCGGTAGGGGGAGACTTTTGAATTACATCCATCAGTGGCGTACCATCACCAGTTGTCACTGGTTCCTGAACGTCATCAGGGACAGTCTAATGATAGAATTCAACTCCTCCCCTCCGAAAGGCGTAAAAATCACCACCCTGCCATCTCTAAAAGATCAGAGATCATTGTTAGCGGGACTGAAAAACCTATTAGATTTAAAGGCGATCTTCCCCGGTGCCAGAAGCGGAGCGAGGCCTAGGCCACTACTCCAAGTTGTTCCTAGTGGAAAAATCATCAGACGGAGCACGTATCATCATAAACTTGCAGGGTTTAAATCGACATGTACAATATCGCAAATTCAAAATAGAGTCGATAAAGTCAGCCATCCCTTTGATCGGACCCCGCTATGTTATGGCAACCGTCGACTTAAAAGACACCTATTTTCACGTGTCGATCCATCCGAGGCACAGGAAATACCTCAGATTCGCGGTTCAAAGAGGCCGGCAGGTAGAACACTATCAGTTTGATGTCCTTCCGTTCGGTATCTCGTCAGCGCCGAGAGTTTTTTTCCAAAATAATGGGGGAGGCTGTAGCCTTCATAAGGAATCAAGGCGTCTGCATAGTACCCTACCTGGATGATCTGCTGATAGTGGCCTCCAAAGCGGCAACTGTTATGATTTGGTAGCTGAGGAGAGCAAGCAAAAACGGCAATACACCAGAGAGGTTGGAATCTACTGGATTGCAGTACCCTGACTAACCACCACAACTAAAGGCAGCCGTGGAGCGTACCTACGTTGGTCCTAGACGCCTCGTCACAGCCTGAGAGGTTAACTACACCTAAAGATAGAAAGAGGAAAGCTATCTGCCCCGGAGCAGATCCCCAAAGAAAATAGGAAGCCCCCAAACATGTAATGGCGGTTAGACAAGAGGAAATACAGACACAGACAGAAAATAATATGAGCAAACGTTGGGGCCCAATCTTCCTAGACAGAAAAGGATAGGAAGGACACTTACTGCAATCCCAAAAAACCCTAAAAAATACCAACTCTACTAATTGCAAAAACACCTGAGATCACACGACCTCTACCACCTAAATTAGTTTTCTGGTGTAACAAAACTAAGCCGCAGCCACTGAAAAAAACTGGAAAAGGCAAATGAACAAACAGTGGCTCAGACAAACTGAGAGGAGCACAAGCCCCCGGAGGGGACCTGGCTGACCTCCACAAAAGTGCAGGAAACAATGCAAAAAGCAAACACAAAAATAAAAACAGAAAATTTCTTATCAGAGCAGGAGAAGAGGCAAGACTCGGCAAGCTTCCAATGAACCAGGAACCACAGTTGAGAAAAGAACAATTGATCACCGGCAACCCTGATGGGAGGGAACCTCCCTTATATAGGACCAGTCTGTAACTCCTGATTGCCAATCTTCACTAAATGGTTCAGCACTGTCTGCAACCACCAGAGGGAGCTTCTGCTCAGAACTCATCTCCAACACATTCACAACAGTACCCCCCTTTGAGGATGGGTCACCGAACCCTCACTTGGGCAACCAGGTCGGTCAGGATGAGCTCTGTGATACGCACGGATCAGTCTCCTAGCATGGATGTCCGAAGCAAACACCCAAGAATTGTCCTCCTGACCATAACCTCTCCACTTAACCAAATACTGGAGTTTCCGTCTAGAAAAACGAGAATCCAATATTTTCTCATCCACATACTCCAGATTGCCCTCAACCAAAACAGGGTCAGGAGGCGCAGCCATAGGAACCACTGGCTCGACAAACCTCTTCAATAAGGACTTGTGGAACACGTTATGGATCTTAAATGTCCCTGGAAGAAGTAAACGAAAGGAAACGGGATTAAGAATCTCCATGATCTTATAAGGTCCAATGAACCTAGGCTTAAACTTAGGAGATGCAACTCTCATAGGGATATTTCTTGAGGACAACCAGACCAAGTCCCCCACTTCAAACCGAGGACCATCAGTCCTATGCCGGTTGGCAAACCGCTGGGCCCTCTCCTGAGAGAGGGACAACCTCTCCACTACCTGGTCCCAAATCTGCTGCATACGCTCCACAACAGAGTCAACACCTGGACAGACAGAAGCCTCCGTCTGTCCCGAAGAAAATCGAGGGTGAAACCCAAAATTGCAGAAAAATGGAGACATCAAAGTGGCAGAGCTAGCCCTATTATTAAGAGCAAACTCAGCCAAAGGCAAAAAAGAGACCCAGTCATCTTGATCAGCAGACACAAGCATCTCAGATAAGTCTCCAATGTCTGGTTTGTTCTCTCAGTTTGTCCATTGGTCTGAGGATGAAAAGCAGAGGAAAAAGACAATTGAACACCAAGTTTAGAACAAAAAGTCCTCCAAAATCTGGAAACAAACTGGACTCCTCTGTCAGACACAATGTTCTCAGGAATGCCGTGTAACCGAACCACGTGCTGAAGGAACAAAGGCACCAATTCGGAGGAGGAAGGCAACTTGGGTAATGGCACAAGATGTATCATTTTGGAAAACCTATCACAAATTACCCAGATAACGGTCATTCTCTGAGAAACAGGGAGGTCGGAAATGAAATCCATAGAGATATGGGTCCATGGTCTCTTGGGCACAGGCAATGGCATCAACAAACCAGTAGAGCGAGAGCAAGGCTTGGAGCGAGAGCAAGTCCCGCAGGACTGCACAAATTCCCTGACGTCACGAGACAAAGTAGGCCACCAAAAGGACCGACTAACCAAGTCTCTGGTACCAAAAATTCCGGGATGACCGGCCATGAAGTGGGCTTTTGAAGAGTGGAGACATTGGCTGGAGGGAGCCAAACATCAGGTGGTGGTCCTCACGGACCATAAGAATCTGGTTTATCTGGAATCAGCCAAGCGACTTAATCCTAGACAGGCCAGGTGGGCCTTGTTTTTCACACGTTTTAATTTTGTGGTTTCCTTTCTTCCTGGCACTAAGAATGTTAAGGCGGATGCCCTCTCGAGGAGTTTCCTTGCGGACTCTCCTGAGTTATCTGATCCTGCTGTTATTTTGAAAGAGGGTGTAGTTCTTTCCGCCATCTCGCCCAATTTGAGACTGGCTCTGGAAGGGTGTCAGGAGGATAAACCCGAGTGCTGCCCTATTGGGAAATTGTTTGTCCCAGACCGGTGGAAAAACAGTGTGATGTCTGAGATTCATTGTTCCGCGTTTGCCGGTGATACTGTTATGATTTGGTAGCTGAGGAGAGCAAGCAAAAACGACAATACACCAGAGAGGTTGGAATCTACTGGATTGCAGTACCCTGACTAACCACCACAACTAAAGGCAGCCGTGGAGCGTACCTACGTTGGTCCTAGACGCCTCGTCACAGCCTGAGAGGTTAACTACACCTAAAGATAGAAAGAGTAAAGCTATCTGCCCCGGAGCAGATCCCCAAAGAACATAGGAAGCCCCTAAACATGTAATGGCGGTTAGACAAGAGGAAATACAGACACAGACAGAAAATAATATGAGCAAACGTTGGGGCCCAATCTTCCTAGACAGAAAAGGATAGGAAGGACACTTACTGCAATCCCAAAAAACCCTAAAAAATACCAACTCTACTAATTGCAAAAACACCTGAGATCACACGACCTCTACCACCTAAATTAGTTCTCTGATGTAACAAAACTAAGCCGCAGCCACTGAAAAAAACTGGAAAAGGCAAATGAACAAACAACAGTGGCTCAGACAAACTGAGAGGAGCACAAGCCCCCGGAGGGGACCTGGCTGACCTCCACAAAAGTGCAGGAAACAATGCAAAAAGCAAGCACAAAAATAAAAATAGAAAATTTATTTTCTGAGAGCCAGAGAAGAGGCAAGACTCAGCAAGCTTCCAAGTGAACCAGGAACCACAGTTGAGACAAGAACAATTGATCACCGGCAACCCTGATGGGAGGGAACCTCCCTTATATAGGACCAGTCTGTAACTCCTGATTGCCAATCTTCACTAAATGGTTCAGCACTGTCTGCAACCACCAGAGGGAGCTACTGCTCATAACTCATTTCTAACACATTCACAACAGGCAACCCTGGAATCTCCGTATCCCAAACCCTGGACTTTCTAAGATCTCTTGGATGGATTCCGAATCTAGCGAAATCTCAACTGGAGCCCTCCACAACCAGGAAGTTTCTGGGGTTCTGCTCGACTCAGGAAAACAGGCATCCTTCCTTCCAGAAGATCACAGACAAACGCTAATTGCGAAGGTCACATCATACAGAGGCATGAGATCCCCTACGATCCGGGAGAGCATGTCAGTCTTAGGCTCCATGACAGCCTGCATCCAGTCAGTCGCATGGACTCAAGCCCATTCAAGAATACTTCAGTCTCCCATTCTGCGGAACTGGAATGGCCTTCCAAGTACTCTGTCAAAAAGGGTACACACTCCCGGTCATGTCAGAGCCTCACTAGTGTGGTGGCTAAGTCCCAGGAACCTTTGCAAAATAGTGACCTGGGATTGCTGGTATCAATAACAGATGCAAGCGAGAGGTGCTGGGCAGCCATAATAGGTCATACTCCCCTGCAGGGTCTCTGGGATCAGGGCACCAGCAACAAATCATCCATCTTCAGAGAGTTGAGAGCGGTGGAAGAAGCCCTTCTGTTGGTGGATCACTGGATCAGAGGACAACATATCCGCATATACTCAGACAACATGACGAGGGTGGCTCATATAAAGCATCAGAGGAGTGCAAGATTCAACAGCCTGAAGGGCATCTCCAGTCGAATCTTTTGTTGGGCAGAAAAACATCTACTAACCCTAACAGCGGTTCATCTCAAAGGCATCTCCAATATCCAGGCGGACTTCCTGAGTCGCCAGGACATCCAGCCGGGGGAGTGGTGTCTGAAGAAGCAAACCTTCAACATGTTGGTGGACAGATGGGGCCTTCCAGAGGTGGATCTCTTTGCGGCAAGACAGAATGCACAAGTAGGACAATTCTTCTCCCTCAACCCCAGAGACAATTCTTTGGGGTTGTGGACGCCTTGGCCCAGGAATGGGACTTTCACCTAGCCTATGCGTTTCCACCAGTCCCCATATTGGCGCAGGTACTACGGAAAATCCGGGAAAGTCGGACCCCTACATTCTTGTGGCCCCGCTTTGGCCAAGGAGAAGTTGGTTCAGCCTGATACTAGAGCTGCAGATAGACGGTCCTGTTCAGTTACCCGAGGAACACGACCTTCTTTCTCAGGGGCCCATACGTTATTATGATCATCAGAAGTGGAAGCTAGCTTCTTGGTTGCTGAGGCCCAGGTGCTGAGGGCCAAAGGACTATCAGAACCGGTAATCACTACACTGCAGAGATCTAGGAAGCCGGTAACCAATGCTATATATAATAAAATCTGGAAGAGATTCTCATCATTTTGTCTTCCTAACCTACCAGATCCACTTCACCCAAACATGGCGCAGATACTGGACTTTTTGCAAAGGGGCATAGAAATAGGCCTTAGACCCAGCACGTTGAAGGTTCAGATCTCTGCCCTGAGCTCAGTCTTTGATCAGGACCTAGCCGGCCATCGCTGGATCAGGAGGTTCATGGTGTCGGCCATCAGAATGAACCCTAACAAACGTTTGATATCCCCCTCATGGGACATTAATCTGGTACTCCAGTGGCTCGCAGGTCCAACTTTTGAACCATTGTCTTCTTGTTCTCCACAAATGCTTGCTTACAAGACAGCCTTCTTAGTTGCCATAACCATGGCCAGAAGAGTAGGAGAACTTCAAGCCCTATCAATAAGAGAACCCTATTTACTAGTCAAGGAGGACTCCATAGTACTTCATCTGAACCCTTCGTTCCTTCCTAAAGTAGTCTCCGATTTCCACCGCTCCCAGGAGATTGTTTTACCATCCTTTTGCCAGAACTCTGCAAATTCAAAAGAGGGGAAGTTCCACACTCTGAATGTCCGTCGCATTGTCCTACATTACCTGGAGCGATCCAGCGCTTACAGAATTGACCAAAACCTATTTGTACATCACACAGGTCAAAATAAAGGGAAAAATGTGGCGAAAAGTACTATCGCTAGTTGGATAAGAAGAGCTATATCAGAAGCATATCTCGCCCAAGATAAACTACCCCCAATAGGGGTTAAAGCCCACTCGACAAGATCTACGTTAGTCTCCTGGGCAGAAAGAGCAGGCGCATCAGTAGAGCAGATCTGCAGGGCCGCTACTTGGTCTTCCCTTCATACCTTTTCCAAACATTACAGATTGGACATATTGTCCAATAGGGACTTAGCCTTCGGCCGGAAAGTACTCCAGGCAGTTGTCCCACCCTAGCGCAGAATTAGCTGGTATTCCTCCCTATGCTGTCGTGGAAGGTAACTAGAGAAAATAGAATTAGACTTACCGGTAATTCGGTTTCTAGGAACCTTCCACGACAGCGCTAATTCCCACCCAATTGTCCTGGATAAAAGTTCTAGGATTCAGAAGGTAACCGGTGCTATGGATCTCCGTTATAAGTCACTGGCAGGTGAGAGGGCCTTTTAACCTCTCTGTGTTTCCTGTTCCCCATCAGGACTAAGAGGCAACCTCCCTATGCTGTCGTGGAAGGTTCCTAGAAACCGAATTACCGGTAAGTCTAATTCTATTTTAGTGCATCTGCGGTTTCGTAAGAGTGCTCTCTTGGGGCGTACATTTCCCCCCATTCTCCCTAGCTTTTCCAATCACAGCATTTCCAATCACAGCATGGCAGTTTAGCAGTGTTATTACCTTTCTCGCAGGACATGTTCTTTCACCCTTCCCTCCCAGATGCTGCCAATCAGTGTCTTTAAAGAGGACAGGTCACTTGCTAAAATGTGATACTTTTAAGGGCATATGCAGCCTCTTTTTTTTTTTTTTTTTTACCTCATTTGTGTTCAGAGGAGCCAGTCAGGACCGCCGGGCATACCATTCATTACTATGGTATCCGGCATCAACTCCATCCGATCCTCCTGATGAACCGTGCAAACGGGGAAACGCGTCGGGTGTCTTCTACTCATGCTAAGTCCCTCACTATCAAAACTGTTATTCATTTGGGATTATCTGGTTATTGCTGCTTGACTCTATTATAAAATGTGCTGCTGTGGCAAAGAGGGTCGATATACAGCTCTTACTAAATGATTAATAATCAAATCGATTCTTGTTGCAAGGTTGTGGGGACTTATTATTAATATGAATATGATGATATCAATTTTTGCATGATTTAATTTTGCTTTGCTACTGAACCTGCAGACCAATGTGTTTTTTGATTTATAAGGGTCTATCCTTTTCATTCTTCTCCTTCACTATATTGTTTTCCCACCTATGACAATAGGGAATTATCAGGGAAGGAAGGACAGTCCTCGAGTGGGGGCGCCAAAAAATCGTTTCTTAGGGTGCCAACCTCCACAGCAAGGAAGGAGAAAGTCGAGGTTTATTGCAGGGTTTCAGCAGGAAGGTATTGGTCTGCTATACGATTTTATACTTAATTTATTTGTAACCCATTACACTGGGTTAAGGGTATGCCACACTAAACGAGATCACTAACGAGATCGCTAACGAGATCACTAAAACGTCACTATTTAGCGATCTCGTAGCGACCTCGTTGTGTGTGGCATGTAGCAACGATGTGGCCCCTGCTGTGATCTCGCTGATCATTCACTAGTGTTCTGGACCGTTTTTTGATCGTTGGCATCCCTCTGGTGAGCCTATATCGCTGTGTTTGGCACCTTTTGCGAACGACGAGCGACCTCGTTTGTGACGCATATGACTGTTTTTAGCGTCACGGAGTGGATCGCAATATCTGTAAGTTCTCTTTTGCGTCACAGAGAGGATCGCAGAAGTTGCAAAGCAGGCTAGCAGGACACAGAGAGCAGGAGCGATGCTGGAAATTCCTATGAATCAGAAGCGCTCAGTACATGCTAATGACATCCTAACGACCGCCAAAGTCGTTAAAGAGATCGCTGACCGCTGATGAGTTGTTTATGAGATCTCCTGTTTGGCAGCTACTAGCGACCTAAAAGAGATCACACCAACGATCTCGTTAGCTTGCGTCGTTATTGAGATCGCTAACCAGATCGCTAAGTGTGGCAGTACCTTTAGGTGTTTTTTTAAGGTATTATCAATAAAATCTAGTTTTTATGGGAAATTTATGTTCTCTCTAGATACAGTTCCCTTTGGTAATCGAATTTAGTGATTTGTTAACTGGGCTATCTAGCAGCATTAGAACCTCTTAAAGTAACACATGTCAGATTTGAAAGATGTTCCCTAGTTAGAAAGGAGAAAACTGACTACAAGTAGAAGGGGTTAACAGGTATTTAAACAGCACCCATACAGGGTTTCTCACTTTCCTAACTTCTCAGCATGTCTGTGCAGAAGCATCTCTCATATTCTTCTGGTATTCTGTGTTCAATGTTGTACAGTTGTTACAATAACCATAAAAAATTAGTGTTTAGTAAAATATTTCATATTCTGTCCTTTTGGTCATTGTGGTTACTTTTCTAGGAGCAGCGGAGTTCTGCCTCCTCTATTTGCTTCCCGCTGTTGACAGCTCCTGAAGTAAAATTGGGACTACCACCCTCCGCTTCCTCAGATGTGTTCAGCTACGGGATCCTTCTGCTATGGGTATGGTACATGCAGTATACCTCACATGAAGATATATTACTGAAGTTTCATCTCTTAGCAGTATTATGCCTACATTTACAATTTATTCCCAAATAATCTTTATATAGAAATATCATTTACATCGTTTATTTACTTTAGGATTACATATCACCTCCAGGAAAACCTTATAATTTACAATATGACTAAAAATGTAATCATTCTCAAATGTGTATAATTAGAAAAATTAAAACGTTTCCTGGCTAATTTAGTGATACAAGCCCTGGCTCTTTAAGAGAAGGAGACTGACACGTCAGCTCAAGCGGAGCGTCTCACAGGTGTGTGCTAGTTCCGGACTCAGATATAAGAGAGTATAGCATGTAAATAACACAGAATGGCCACTTTTATTTCATGCTGGAGGTAGTTTTATATATGCCGCAAAATCAGGAGGATAGAAGCTGCTGTACGGTCTTCCCTGTGTGGTTTGGTTGCTGCTTTATCAATGCAGCATGTAGTAAGAAACTCAGATTAACCCTTTATAAGCAGCTGTGTCCTGCTTATAGGAGATTAACCCTTTATAAACAACTATGTCCTCTTTTTTTAGCTACCCTGCAGAATACACAGGACATATTACATATATTATGAATACAATAATCAGTATCTTGTGAAGTTTAGATTCCTGGTTGAAGGCAGGAACATGTTTGCCTAATTTGGAAGCAGTCCAAAAATCCAAGGCACCAGGTATTTTCTTTCAAAAAAGTTTTATTGACGCCATCTTAGGCTACTTTCACACTTGCGTTTTATCGCGCAGCGCATCGTGCGCTATCGGACGCATGAGCAATGTTCCCCTATTTTTAACATGGCTGGCGCAGGGTCTAGCGCTTGCACGCGTTCATCAGCGTTTGGCGTGCACTGCGCTTTTTCCAGGTGTGCGTCCATACGCGCTAGACGCTACATGTTGCATTTTTTTTCTCGCCCAACCGCTTTAAAAAAATGCTATGCGCAAAAAATAACATTGCAGTCTATGGGTGCGCTGGCGTGCGCATGGCTTGGCGCTCGTCAGCGCTTCTGCGCGCACGCGATTTTGGAGTAAATGTCTAAACACTTGTTTAAACCACCCCCTACACAAGATACATTGTTTGTGAGGAGTGTAGTTTAAAAGTTGATAGAGACAGAGATGATAGAGACAGAGATGATAGAGATGATCAGAGAAAGCTTTGGCCCGCAGCCGCCAATGCCCCACTTAGCCCTGTTCTTCCCAAACCAGCTTCACCACCATGACAGAAGATCAGCTCTCCACTCTCCTGTCACGATCACACCTCACCACTTGCGCGCTTGACCCACTCCCATCCCACCTCATCCCTAACTTTGCCACAGTCTTCATCCCTACTCTCACACACCTCTTCAACCTTTCACTTACAAATGGTGTCTTTCCTTCATCCTTCAAACATGCCTCAATCACTCCCATCCTCAAAAAGCCCTCCCTCGACCCATCCTCTGTGTCTTAACTATCGCCCGATATCTCTTCTCCCCTACGCCTCAAAACTACTGGAACAGCATGTATATCTCAAACTGTCCTCCCACCTCTCCTCCTGTTCCCTCTTTGACCGTTTACAATCCGGCTTCCGACCGCATCACTCAACTGAAACTGCCCTAACTAAAGTCACTAACGACCTGCTAACCGCCAAGAGCAAGCGACACTACTCTGTCCTCCTTCTCCTGGGCCTGTCTTCTGCCTTCGACACTGTGGACCATTCCCTCCTGCTACAGATTCTCTCATCTCTTGGCATCACAGACTTGGCCCTATCCTGGATCTCATCATACCTAACAGACCGAACATTCATTGTCTCCCTCTCACACACCACCCCTCACCTTGCCCCCTGTCTGTCGGTGTTCCCCAAGGCTCAGTCCTAGGACCCCTGCTCTTCTCCATCTATACCTTCGGCCTGGGACAGCTCATAGAGTCCCACGGCTTGCAGTATCACCTCTACGCCGATGACACGCAGATCTACCTATCTGGACCTGACCTCACCTCCCTACTGACCAAAATCCCACAGTGTCTGCTATCTCAGCCTTCTTTTCTGCTCGCTTTCTCAAACTGAACATGGACAAAACAGAATTCATCATCTTTCCCCCACCTCATTCTTCCCTCCACCAGACCTATTCATCAATGTCAATGGCTGCTCACTTTCCCCAGTCCCGCATGCTCGGTGCCTTGGGGTGATCCTCGACTCTGCTCTCTCTTTCAAACCACATATCCAAGCCCTCGCCACCTCTTGCCGCCTCAAAATCAAAAATATTTCCCGGATCCGCTCATTCCTCAACCATGAAACCACAAAAACGCCCTTTTCAGCTGCAGATGGAAGCAAGGGGGACACTTCTTTACTTCTGGGTAGGGCGGAGCCAGATAGTAGGACTAACCTCAGGTTCTAAAAATGGGTGTTGTCCGGCCCCTCCGGCTCTGGCTCCTCCTGCCGTACACTCCAGTTTCGACTTGAGGTCCAAGTAGTAAGGACGGCTGCTAATGCAGCTCCTCAGAAATCACCTCAGAAGAGTTTATTATTTTACTCGGACAGGGTCCTGGACTTTATGTCTAGAGGATCAGGGGTACCGGCGCTGCTGGACCCCATCCTCTCCCCTGGCAATATGTATTCCCTAAATGGTGGTCATTACATTTTCTTGCCGGCCCGGGGGAAGAGGTGGCTATCCCTGACAGGACGCATACCACGTTCTGGGTCACTGCGTTCCTTGTTCTCATGGGGAAGCAATGGGCACAGCGTCACATATCCGTGGAGGGTCCCTGTGGCGTTTTTGGCTGGTGAGTACTCTGCATTATATTTTGATATATGCGAGTGATTACAGCGTCTGCGGTGACAGCGCTGACTGTTATTGGTGTTTCCCACTATTTTCTCATGATTGGGCATTTTTTTAAAAAAAAAAGAGAAGAGAGCGATTTTTTATTTAATATGTGCTGTGTGTTTTCGGCGCTGCAGCGCCGTTACAGTGTATAGGGAGAGGAGTGCAAAAGATCTCCCGCACTTTTTTGACTGAGCAGAGAGGGGGCGTGGCTTCGGGCTTTCCTGGCTTTCTGATTACAGGAAGTGACTGGCTCCTTCTCTTCCTGCTCTCTGCGGCAGCCATTACAGCTCTCCTGGTCTCCTCTCCTCCGTTTCTGTACACAGGCATTTGAGACAACACCAAGCCAGCCGGGTGAGTCGCTGCTATCGCTTAGGTAGCAGCTTAACCCTTTAGCCTCCCGCAGCATTTTTTTGCTGTTTGCGCTCTCTAGCGCAGCGCTGCAGTTTTCTGATCATTGGGACATTGTATCCCTCAGTAACGGTCTGTGAGCTGTCTGCAGCGGGGGGGGGGTGCCGTTTTTCACTGCTGGGGTATTCTTTTGCTTTTAAAGAAGTTAACCCTTCAGCGTTTTGCTACTGTGTGAGACCACACTGCTCTGGTTATTTCTCATCACTATTACCATCTGAATAACCGGCATGTCAGATTTGAGTCAGGAGGCTGATCGTCTTCCTCGTCCTCTCCAGGACCAGCCCCGCGTTTCTGACACGATAGAATCCTCTGCACCTTCTAGCGCCGCTATTGGAGGTCGCTATGATGCCAAGTTTGATATGCTCACTACTGCTATTAGTGGGCTTTCTGACCTTTTGGGTCAGTGGGTATCCTCTAGACCTTCTCATAGCAAAAAGCGCCCCAGGATTGCTATGCCCTCCCCACTAAGTGACTCAGATTTGTCTGCGAGGGGGAGTTCTCCTTCAGTTTCTGAGGGAGAATGTTCTGATTCGGGCAGAGAGGATTTTCAGGAGCACTCTGCTTCCTTGTCGGGCCGTATAGATGCTTTTGTCAGAGCCATACGAGAGGTACTGCAAGTACCTAAGGACATGAATGATGATGAAGGTATTCCCAGATGGTACCATGGGTCGCAAAGATCACGTTTAGCGATGCCAGCTATGAGTGAGTTTTCTAAGAAAGTAGAAAAGGAACGCGTTTGTCCAGACAAGCATTTTCAGTGGCCAAGGTTGTTTGAAACCTTGTATCCTTGTCCAGCAGACCTATTTGCTAGCTGGATTCCGTCCCCTGAGGTGGATATTTCTTTATCCAAGCTTAATAAAGCTTCTATGCTTCCCGTCAAAGGAAAAGCTACTTTGCAGGATGCGCTGGACAAAAAGTCAGAGATGGCGGCCAAGGCCGGCTATGAAGCTGCTGGTCAGGCCTTTAGAGTGGCTTTATCTTCCTATTGTGCTTCTAGAGCTTCCATGGGTTGGACAGCTCGCCTGCGGATATCCCTGCAGGATGGGTCTTCTTTACAGGCAATAGATGAGATCATTAAGTTAATAGAAGAATCAGACCAATATGTCTGTGACGCTCTTTTGGATATGGCTTCCCTAATATCCAGAGCTCAGGCTTCTACAATCACTGTTAGAAGAGCGTTGTGGCTTAAATAGTGGACTGGAGATGCGGTCTCCAAACAAGGTTTGCTATCTTTGCCTTACAAAGGTGGTCAGCTTTTTGGCTCTGACCTCACGGAATTGATTGCTAAGGCTAAGGAGTCAGCGTTGCCTCAGCGTAGGGCAGCTACGGCTGCTTTTGGCAGGACCGGTTCCTACGGTAACCGGCGGTTTTTTCGTGGCAGGGGGCGAGCCGGTCACTCCTCTTGGGGATCGGGTCGTCCCACCTTTTCAGGGAAAAAGTCTTCCCAAAAGTCTAACGCTTCTTGGAAACAATACCCGCGCAATGACAAGCGGGAATCTGACAAAAAGCCCGCCAAAACGGACTGACGCCAGAAGTTCACTCGAGGATTCTCGAGTGGGGGGGCGCCTGCTCCTGTTTCAAGCCGTTTTTGGTCTCCCGCGTCTCAGACTCCTGGGTGACACGAATAATGTCGGCAGGCTATTTCATAGAGTTTCTCTCTCGCCCTCCAGAAAGATTCTGTCAGTCTCGCGTTCCGTCAGATCCCGACTTATTGACCGCTCTGCGGCAGGAAGTCGATTCCTTACTACAGAAGGGTGTAGTAGTGTCAGTTCCTCCGGAAGACCGGGGAAGGGGATTTTATTCCAACCTCTTTGTGGTCCCCAAAAAGGAGGGAAAGTTTCGTCCCATTCTGGATCTCAAGAGGTTAAATCGGCATGTTTACACCCAAAAGTTCCGCATGGAGTCGCTTCGCTCAGTGGTGACTGCCCTGTCACAGAACAATTTTCTGGTGTCCATAGATATTCGCGACGCCTATTTACACGTTCCCATCGGAAGATCTCATCAGCGCTTTCTGCGCTTTGCCATAGGTCAGGACCATTACCAGTTTGTGGCCCTCCCTTTCGGGTTGGCTTCGGCCCCCGAGTTTTTACAAAGGTGCTGGCACCTCTTATGGCAATGCTTCGGAGACAAGGGATCATGATACTTCCTTATCTGGACGATCTTCTGATTGTGGCATCCTCAAAGGAGGAGGCAGTGACGGCTCGCGATTTATCCCTTCAGCTCCTGGAGGATTTCGGGTGGCTGATCAACTGGGAGAAGTCATCCCTGGAGCCTTCTCAGTCAATCCTGTTTTTGGGCATGATTTTCGACACAGAGAAAGTGGTAGTTTTTCTGCCAAAGGACAAGCAAACCAGTATCCATTATCTGGCACAGACTGTGCAGTCCTCAACGACAGTATCCCTTCGAAGATGTATGCGCCTTCTGGGGTTAATGGTCGCTTCGATGGAAGCTCTTCCGTTTGCTCAGTTCTATTGCAGAACGCTTCAAAGCTTCATTTTGAAGAGATGGAATCGTGCACAGGAAACACTGGATTGCAGGGTTTTAATCTCCCGCAAAGTGCGAGAGTCTCTGGACTGGTGGTTACGTCCGGAACGGTTTTTCCTGGGAAAATCTTTTCTTCCCCCGTCATGGTCGGTCTTGACCACCGATGCCAGCCTGACGGGCTGGGGGGGAGTTTGGAACAATCTCTGGATTCAGGGAGTTTGGTCACCGGAAGAATCGGTGTTACCGATCAACATCCTGGAATTGAGGGCAATTTTTCTTTGCCTCCAACATTGGACGGTCCCTTTGAGCGGATTACCAGTTCGTGTTCAGACGGACAACGCTACGGCGGTTGCGTATATCAACCATCAAGGCGGGACGAGGAGCTCCAGACTCATGTCGGAGGTATCTCGGATTCTGATATGGGCCGAGGCTCATGTGCCGGCCATTTCTGCGATTCACATACCAGGAGTTCAGAATATCCAGGCAGACTTTCTCAGCCGAGAGAGGATGGATTCAGGAGAATGGAGTCTTCATCCGGAAATCTTTGCACTTCTGTGCTCCCGATGGGGGACTCCTCAAGTAGACTTGATGGCCTTCAGGATCAATGCCAAGTTACCAACTTTCATGTCCAGATACAGGGATCGACCGCGGTGGAAGTGGATGCACTGGTGGTTCCGTGGAGCCAATACCAGCTGGTTTATGTGTTCCCACCGATATCCTTGCTGCCGCTTGTGTTACGTCGGGTCAGGCTGGAGAGGGTTCCGGCTATTCTGATAGCCCCAGATTGGCCGAGAAGGACGTGGTTTTCCACGCTGATGTCGCTTCTGGCGGCGCCTCCTTTTCCTCTGCCTCTTCGACCGGACTTGCTCACTCAGGGTCCCGTGTGTCATCCGGGCCTGAGGTCTCTGCGTTTGACGGCTTGGCTCTTGAGACCGAGATTTTAACCCGTCAAGGGTTTTCAGAAAAGGTCATTGCCACTATGAGAGCGTCAAGAAGTCCGGCTACGACTAGGATTTACTACAGGATTTGGGAATCCTTCTTTTCATGGTGTTTGGGTTCTTCCAGGAATCCAAAGAAATTTTCATTACCCAACTTGTTGTTTTTTTTGCAGCACGGGCTGGATAAGGGTTTGGCAATCAGTACCCTGAAGGGTCAGGTATCTGCCCTGTCGGTGCTTTTTCGTAAAGCTATTGCCTCGCGTAGGGACGTATGTGCCTTTTTTCGCGGAGCAGCCCGTCAGTTTCCTCCAAGGAAAACTCCTGTGTCGCCTTGGCGGCTTAATCTGGTTTTGAAAGCTCTTCAAAGTGCTCCTTTCGAGCCTATGGATGCTATTAATCTTTCTTTGCTTTCTTGGAAGGTTGCCTTCCTAGTGGCGGTCACTTCCTTGAGACGGGTTTCCGAGTTGGCGGCTCTTTCATGTTCGCCACCTTTCTTGGAATTTTTCCCGGATCGTGTTGTTCTTCGCAAGCGACATGATTTTCTCCCTAAAGTGGTATCTCAATTCCATGTCAATCAAGATATTGTGTTGCCTTCGCTTTGTTCAGAACCAAAGAATGCGAAGGAGCGGGCCTTGCACTCATTGGACTTAGTGCGGGCATTGAAGTTCTACTTGTCAGTTACGCAGAGTTTCCGGAAGTCGGATTCTCTTTTTGTGATTCCAGCAGGTCGTCGTCGTGGTCAACGAGCTTCTAAAGATACTATAGCTCGTTGGATCCGGTCAGCTATTTTGGAAGCTTACCGTGTTATGGACGAACCTTGCCCGATTAATATTCGGGCTCATTCCACGAGAGCTGTGGGCTCTTCGTGGGCCCTTCATCAAGGGCTTCGGCAGCCCAGCTGTGTCGAGCAGCGACTTGGCGTTCTGTTCACACCTTTACAAAGTTTTATAAGGTGGACGTCAGTGCCTCCGCTGATGCGGCCTTAGGACTCAGAGTCCTTCAGGCGGCTGTATTTTGAAAACTTATAGTTAAGTTTATGTTGCGCCTGTTGCGCATGTATCAAGGTGTTGGCTTCTGCCTCTTTAAGGTTTTTTCCCACCCTTGTTTTTGTACTGCTTTGGGACATCCCAGAAGTAAAGAAGTGTCCCCCTTGCTTCCATCTGCAGCTGAAATACGAATTTTGGTAAGATCTTACCTGTAAAATTCTTTTCAGCAAAGGAAGCAAGGGGGACACTTCTCCCTCCCATAAGGCAGAAGGTGTTGTTTCAGATGCAGCGCGGCTCTCTCTGATAAGCGAGTTTCTGAGCTGAGGTCAGCGCTCTACGGCTCTTTCCGGCATCGCCAGCTCATCGCAGTGGTCAGGTTTTGTGAGTGGTACCTGAGCTGTGTGGTATTCATGTTATGTGCATAACCTTGTTCTTTTGAATCCTGTCAGTTTGGTTATGGCGCTCCGCTGGTGATTTATTTCTCCTTAGCTTGTGTACAAAACTGGAGTGTACGGCAGGAAGAGCCAGAGCCGGAGGGGCCGGACAACACCCATTTTTAGAACCTGAGGTTAGTCCTACTATCTGGCTCCGCCCTACCCAGAAGTAAAGAAGTGTCCCCTTGCTTCCTTTGCTGAAAAGAATTTTACAGGTAAGATCTTACCAAAATTCGTATATCTCCCGCCTCGACTACTGCAACCTCCTACTGTCTGGCCTCCCCTCTAGCACTCCGGCACCACTCCAGTCCATCCTACACTCTGCTGCCTGACTAATCCACCTGTCTCCCCGCTATTCCCCAGCTTCCCTCCTATGCCAGGCCCTTCACTGGCTTCCTATTGCCCAGAGGCTTCAGTTCAAAACCCTAACCATGACATACAAAGCCATCCACAACCTTTCTCCTCCATACATCTGTGACATGGTCTCCCGCTACCTACCCACACGCAACCTTCGATCCTCTCAAGATCTCCTTCTCGACTCCCCCCTCATCTCTTCTTCCCACAACCGCATACAAGACTTCTCCCGAGCTTCCCCCATACTCTGGAACTCCCTGCCGCAAAACATCAGACTTTCACCAACAATGGAAACCTTCAAGAAGAACCTGAAGACCCACCTGTTCTGACAAGCCTACAGCCTACAATGATCCTCAGTCTACTGAACCATTGCACGACCAGCTCTACCCTTTCCTAGTGTATCCTCACCCATCCCTGTAGACTGTGAGCCCTCGCGGGCAGGGTCCTCTCTCCTTCTGTACTTGTGTGTCCCTTGTCTAGCACACGTTTATTGTACCTGTCTATATTTTCCCTTTTCATATGTAGAGCGCCATGGAATAAATGGCGCTATATAAATGTGTAATAATAATAATAAATGATAGAGACAGAGATGATAGAGACAGAGATGATAGAGACAGGATGATAGAGACAAGATGATAGAACAGAGATGATAGAGACAGAGATGATAGAGACAGAGATGATAGGACGAGATGAAGAGACAGAGATGATAGAGACAGAGATGATAGAGACAGATGGACACGTAGACAACCCATGCGCCGAAAAAAAACGCAAACGCATGCAAAAACGCTTGAAATCGAATACAAACGCTGCGTTTTTTTGTCATAATGCGCACGCTGATGCGACTTAATATCGCAGCGTTTATAAGCGTTTGCATGCATTTTTTAATGCGTTTCATGTGCGCACGATGCGCTGCACAAAAAAATGCAAGTGTGAAAGTAGCCTTACACACAGGAAAAGCAATAACAACCTTTCGGCCATGCAGGGACTTTTATATAACCGAGAAAAAAAAAAAGCTTTGATAAACGCCCTGTGTGGCTGAAATGTCATTATTGCTTTTCCTGTGTGTGCACTGGCATAAAAATTTTTTGAAGATTACCCAGTGCCTTGGATTTTTGGATTGCTTGCAGTTTTTACACCCCAGTGGAGGAGTGTACCAAGTCTGCATGGGATACATTCTTCACAAACGTTTGCCTGATTTGTGTTTCACTGATTGCATTCGTGAAACTAGTCACTATGTTTGTGAATCTGTTTAGGAGAATTTATGAGAAAAATTAATATAATTCTTCCGCTGTATTCAGTGGACAAATGACTTGACTAACAAGCCAATTGTCCACCCTAAATCCTGCTGAACCAAGTACAACGCTCTATTTACCATACACATGCTGTATAGAATCATCCGCCCTTTCACAGTTGGTGCATCCTAACCTCTACTAGTTTGGTAATTACTGTATATGTACTTCTGAAAAGTCTTATAACTTCATCTACTGCCTATTATTGTGTTTTTCTCAGCGCTAATAGTCCTCTTTAAATTCTTAATATCTTAGATTCAGCAAATAAGTTAATGTATGAATAGGTACTTTTCTGTAGCAATTCTAAGCCATTTTTAAGATATTTGCTTCGGTTTATTGTTTACTTCTAATAGATCAGAATCAGTTGTGGTCTATAGTGGACACAAAGATTATTCGCTTGTTACAATACAGAGCTGTGTGAAAAGAAAAAAACACTGCTTGCCTCTGTGAGGAGATCTGGCGCCATTCCAAAATTACTTTTATTGTGAACAGTTAATCAAGTTGAAGATAAAAAATCACAGAAAAAGAAAATGGGCCAATGCAAAAGTTGGGTTCTCTTGGAGATTTGTGTGCTCAGATAACTTTGACCAAGGTTTCAGACCTCAATTAGCCTGTTATGGTTATGGCTTGTTCATAGAATCATAGAATCATAGAATGGTAGAGTTGGAAGGGACCTCCTGGGTCATCTGGTCCAACCCCCTGCTCAAAGCAGGATTCTCTAAATCATCCCAGACAGATGTCTATCCAGCCTCTGTTTGAAGACTTCCATTGAAGGAGAACTCACCACCTCTTGTGGCAGCCTGTTCCACTCATTGATCACCCTAACTGTCAAAAAGTTTTTTCTAATATCTAATTGTGTCTCCTCCCATTCAGTTTCATCCCATTGCTTCTAGTCTTTCCTTGCGCAAATGAGAATAAAGATGATCCTTCTACAATGTGACAGCCCTTGAGATATTTGTAGACAGCTATTAAGTCTCCTCTCAGTCTTCTTTTTTGCAAGCTAAACATTCCCAAATCCTGCAACCGTTCCTCATAGGACATGGTTTGCAGACCGGTCACCATTCTGGTGGCTCTTCTCTGAACTTGCTCCAGTTTGTTGATGTCTTTTTTAAAATGTGGTGCCCAAAACTGGACACAGTATTCCAGATGAGGTCTGACCAAAGAGGAGTAGAGGGCAATAATGACCTCACGTGATCTAGACTGTATGCTTCTGTTGATACATCCTAGAATTGCATTTGCCTTTTTTGCTGCTGCATCACACTGTTGACTCATGTTAAGTCTGTGATCAATTAGTATACCCAAGTCTTTTTCACATGTGCTGTTACTTAGCCCTATTCCTCCCATTTTGTATATGCTTTTTTCATTTTTATTGCCCAGATGTAGTACTTTGCATTTTTCCCTGTTAAAATCCATTCTGTTAGTTGCTGCCCACTGCTCCAGTTTATGTATATCTTTTTGAATCCTCTCTCTCTCTTCTCTAGTATTAGCTACCCCTCCTAGCTTTGTGTCATCAGGAAATTTGATCAGTTTACCCTCAATTCCTTCATCTAAATCATTGATAAAGATGTTGAACAATACAGGGCCCAAAACAGAGCCTCGTGGTACCCCACTTGAGACATTCTTCCAACTGGATGTGCAGCCATTTACAACCACTCTTTGGGTCCGATCACTAAGCCAGTTATGAATCCACCTAACAGTTGCCTTGTCCATTCCATACTTAGTCATTTTTTCAATAAGGATTGTGTGAGATACTTTGTCAAATGCTTTGCTGAAGTCAAGATATACTATATCTACAGCATTTCCCTGATCCACCCAGTCAGTGATTCTGTCATAGAAGGAAATTAAGTTAGTCTGACATGACTTATTAGTTACAAACCCATGCTGACTCTGTTTAATCACTTCATTCTTATCCAGGTACTTGCATACATGTTCTTTAATAATTTGTTCAAAGATCTTTCCTGGTATAGAAGTCAGACTCACCGGCCTGTAGTTCCCTGGGTCCACCTTCTTCCCCTTTTTGAAGATAGGAACAACATTTGCTCTTCTCCAGTCTTCTGGGACTTCTCCTGTTCTCCAAGAATTTTCAAAGATTATGGACAGTGGTTCAAGAATTTCTTCTGCTATCTCCTTCAGTACCCTGGGGTGTAATTCATCTGGACCTGGAGACTTGAATTCATTTAGGTTAGCTAAGTGTTTCCTCACTGTCTTTCTGTTTATATATATCCTGGATTCTTCTATTCCTTTAATAGGACAGTGAAGATCAGTTGATGTTACATTTCCTTTCTGAGAGAAAACAGATGCAAAATAGGAATTTAAAAGTTCAGCCTTCTCAACATCCTGACTTACCATTTCATCATTTTCATCCTGTAAAAATCCTATAGCATCTTTGACTTTTCTTTTACTTTTGACGTATCCCCAAAATCCTTTTTTGTTGCTTTTGACGTCACTTGCAAGCCTTAATTCATTGTCCGCTTTAGATAATCTGATTTGTGCCCTGCAGGTTCTGCAGACGGCATTATATTCTTCTTTAGATATGCCTCCCTCTTTCCATTTGATAAACATTTCTTTCTTCCTTTTTAGCATGTGTTTAAGTTCTATGTTCATCCATCCTGGTTTCCTTAAATGCTTCCCATTCTTCCCTCTTTTCGGAATTGTTAACGATTGTGCTTTGAGAATCTCATTTTTCAAGATTTTCCATCCTTCCTGGACATTTTTGTCCGTAAGGATATCCAGCCATTGGATCCCTCCAATTCTCTTTCTGAGTTCCTTAAAATCTGCCTTTCTGAAATCTAACCTTGACGTCTGAGTCTTCACAGGTCTTCCTCCTCTTGTTATCCAAAATTCTAAAATAGCATGGTCACTACCTCCTAGGGTCCCAGCCACTCTTACCTCCTCCACCATTTCCTCCCTGTTTATGAGGATTAGATCCAAGGTAGCAGATCCCCTTGTTTTCTCCATTACCTTTTGGAAGATAAAGTTGTCAGCAAGAGAGGATAAGAATTTCCTGGACCTGTTAGTTTTGCCTGAGAGAGATTCCCAACAAATGTCTGGATAGTTGAAATCTCCCATGACCACTATGTCATATTTTTTGGAGAACTTGGCCATTTGATGCATAAAGAGTTCATCCATATCTTCAGCTTGCACAGGCGGCCTGTAGTAAATGCCTACAATGGTGTCCTTTCCATTGTTCTGTCCTTGTATTCTTACCCAAACAGTTTCCACAGAACTCCCAATCTCTGAAGCTTCAATCTCTGTGCAGATGTACGCTTTTCTAACATACAATGCAACACCTCCTCCTCGTTTATCAAGTCTGTTTCTTGCAAATAAGTTGTAACCTTCTAGCCTTGTATTCCAATCATGTGTATCGTCCCACCAAGTCTCAGTGATTCCAATGACATCATATTTCTTCTCCTGCGTTAGTAGCTCCAGTTCTCCTTGTTTGTTGCCCATGCTTTGTGCATTCGTATAGAAACACTTTAGTTTGTGATTGGTTTCTCTTTCTTCAATATTTTTATTATGTAGATTTTTTTGTCTTTGTTCTTCCCCTTCACTTCTAATAGCAGAAATCTCAATAGCATTTGTCAGGTGTATGGCTTTTGCTGGCGTTTTGCTTCCCTTCCCACATTGTTCTAGTTTAAAGATCTCCTGATGAGTGTAGCAAGGCGACTTCCAAATACATGTTTTCCAGTCTTCGTAAGGTGCACCCCATCTCTAGCAAGTAGTCCATCGTACAGGTAATTCACTCCGTGATCCAGAAATCCAAATCCTTGCTGACGGCACCATCGACGTAGCCAGTTATTCACCTGCAGAATCTTATTCCACCTCCTTGTTCCATGGCCATCCACTGGGAGGATGGAAGAGAAGACCACCTGCGCTCCCAGTTCTTTCACTTTCTTACCTAAGTTTTCAAAGTCACTGCAGATGGTTTCCAGGTCACTTCTTGTGGTGTCATTTGTCCCCACATGTATTAGCAGGAATGGGTAGTCATCTTTAGGTCTGAAGAGTCCTGATATCCTGTCAGACACATCTTTAATTTTTGCACCTGGAAGACAGCACATTTCTCTTGAGGTTATATCTGGTCTGCAGATAGCAGCCTCTGTTCCTCTCAACAGGGAATCCCCCATGACAACAACTCTCCGTTTCTTCTTCACAACATTTTTCTTTCTCCATTCAGGAGGACTCTGAGGGCGTACAAGGTTACTCTTTGTGGGCAAAGTCTTATCCTGATGTATTTCTTCATCGTTCTCCTGTGTAAGAGCCTGGTACTGGTTTCTGAGCAGAATTGGTGCTGACTGCCTCCTGATCCTCCTGCTTCTTTGGGTCACATGCTTCCATTCCTCTGTTTCTTCAGTTGCACTTCGAATTTCTTCTCTTTCTGTACCATGAAGAGATAATTCTGCTCTGTCTAAGAACTCTTCACCTTCCTTAATGGTCTTCAATGTAGATAACCTCTCTTCCAGATTTTGCAACTTTTCCTCCAACAGGGACACAAGCTTGCATTTGTGGCATGTGAAATTTGGCTTTTCCACTGGTAAGTCTATGAACATGTAGCAAGAAATGCAGCTCACCACATGGCTCCTGGCCTCTTCCATGTTCTTATTGTTCAAGAGATAATCAAGCGGTGAAATATAAGCCAAAACCTCGCGCGCCTAGCGGCGGCGTTCTGGCCTCTTTCACTGATGTCCTTACTCGATTTCACTTCAGGCTGAATCAAACCTCGACTCCCCGTTACGAGTCCTCTTTCACTCAACACCAAAATCCAGTGTTCCTTGAGCTCGCGGAGACTCTTCACTTATCCAAGAAGGCACTGGGAATATGCAAATTATCTCCTCGGGACTCCTCCCCTGGTTTACTGATGTCCTCCTTTCAGCTGCAACAGCCAAAATCCAGTGTTCCTTGAGCTCGCGGAGACTCTTCACTTATCCAAGAAGGCACTGGGAATATGCAAATTATCTCCTCGGGACTCCTCCCCTGGTTACATCCTATCATTGTTTGAGGGAATATCAGACACTGGAATTCAAATATTTCCCCCAACTTTATAATTAAAAACCCAACCTCCTCTAAACTTGTGCCAAAAAACATCCATGGGTTCTTCTAATCAGCTTCCTAGCACGCTGAAAATGGTGGAGACCCACAAAGCAGAAGAATTTTATAAGAAGCTAGCAAAGCGTTTTCAAGTTGCCCTTTCCTCAGTTTGAAATGTTATTAAGAATTGGCAGGTAACAGGAACAATGGAGTGTAAGACCAGGTCTGGAAGACCAAGCAAAATTTTAGTGAGAGCTGCTCGTATGATTGTTAGAGAGGCAAATCAGAACCCCTGCTTGATTGCAAAAGACCTTCAGAAAGATTTAGCAGACTCTGGAGTTGTGGTACATTGTTCTACTATTCAGACGGCCTTCATTGAAGAGTCATCAGAAGAAAACCTCTCCTGCGTGCTCGCCATAAAATTTAGCGTCAGAAGTATACAAAAGAACATCTAAACAAGCTTGATGCTTTTTGGAAACAAGTTCTGAGGACCATTGAAGTTAAAATAGAACTCTTTGGTCACAATGATCAAAGGTATGTGTGGAGAGAAAAAAGGGCATGGAATTTCAGAAAAAGAACATCTCCCCAATAGTGAGTCAACAAACAGGCAGGCCCTGCATGTGTTTGCAGCAGTCGAACAGCCGCGAGACATGCAGCTTCGGTGACTTGAGATTTTTTTTTTTTCGAGCGCACCGAAAATGCTTGTTTAGCACCTTATCTGAGCATGCTCGCTCATCACTACTCGCCAGACATTAAGCATGGAGGTGGATCAATCATGCTTTTGGGTTATGCTGCAGCCAGTGGCATGGAGAACATTTCACGAACCAATCCACAAAAGACTATCTCAAAAGACGCAAGCTGAAGGTTTTACAATGGCCCTCTCAGTCCCCTGATCTGAACATTAGTGAAAATCTGTGGCTAGATCTCAAATAGCAGTGCATGCAAGACAACCCAGGAATCTCACAGAACAGGAAGAATTTTCCATTTAAGAATGGATGAAAATCTCTCAAACAAGGATTGAAAGCTGTGATACTTGCAAAAGGGGGTGCTACTAAGAGCTTACCATGCAGGGTGTCCAAACTTTTGCATTGGCACATTTTTCTTTTTGTAATTTTTAAAATGCAAAATATGTATATTTTATTTTTTTGTCTAAAATACAAAGTAAATGTCACCTTTAACTTTAGTACAGGAAAGATGTATATCTTAGTACCGTGTTAGCCAGTAGATAGAAAAATATTTAGAATTGAGAGTCCTCAGTGGTTGATACCTTTTAATGGCTAACTGAAAAGATGGTAACAAATTGCAAGCTTTTGAGACTACTCAGGTCTCTTCATCAGGCAAAGACTAATACAAAATCTGAATAATCACATATTTATACACAACACAGCACAGAAACAATGTGAATACAAACTGATGATGACCTTTGACACTCTCAATGCTGGAATGAACCTATCACATGGATTTATGGCCTATTACATCAATTAAGGAATTTGCTCCCAAGACCCTGTGAGAACATCACAAAACATTACCAGACCCCAATCAGAGGGCAATAAAACTTTCACACTCCTTATCTATGAACTGTTCCAATATTTATGTTCATCTCTATCTCCCATATTGACAGTTCTGCTTTACGTCACTTGTCTTATCTATTGCATAGTTTCTGTGCTGTGTTGTGTATAAATGTGATTCTTCCGATTTTGTATTAATCTTTGCCTGATGAAGAGACCTGAGTAGTCTCGAAAGCTTGCAATTTGTTACCATCTTTTCAGTTAGCCATTAAAAGGTATCAACCACTGAGGACTCTCAATTCTAAATACTTTTAACTTTATGCCTTTTAGAGATCATTTTATCTTCAACTTGCTTTACTGTGCAAGTAAAACTTTTACATGCCACTGTATCTTTCTATGAGTGCCAATTTTTACGAATAGTAGTTACCTCAGATTGGAACACTACTCGGGCACCTCCTCCATTACATATACCATTACCATATATTCTTTGTCTAATTTGTGAGAAGATCTGTAATTTTTTTTAAATATCAAAAAAACTTTTTTTTTTCTTTTTTTTTTTTTAGCTCTGCACAGGGAAGAAAAATGTTACACACAAATCTGATGGAACCCCTGATCTTGACAAAAGTGACTTGGTATGTTGTATAATTCTGCAAATAACTAATTGTCTTTTATCTATCAAGGGATCATCAAGGAGACATTTAGTTAAAATCTTGTAATTTAACAGAAATATGATAAGCATTTACCGGTATTATATTTCCTAAGTGACTAAGACTTGCAGATCTCATGTCCCAGTAGTCAGTCTAGGGTAGGGCGAGAAGTGACAGCACTGGGAGATGAAATCTAGAAGGGCTTGTAATGATACTTAACTCGGGTCTCTGCTGTCTCTCTACTGAGATACCTAGAGACAAATTATTATTATTTTTTATTTATAAAGCACCATTGATTCCATGGTGCTGTACATGAGAAGGGGTTACATACAAATTACAGATGTCACTTACAGTAAAAAAAAACCTAACAATCACAGACTGATATAGAGGGGAGAGAGGACCCTGCCCTTGCGTACTTATTTTCAGCAGCAGATGGAAGGAAGGGAGACACAGTCATTACTAGTGGGTAGGCGGAGCCCACACAGGATAGAACTCCTCAGATTAAAAAAGTGTTGACCGGCCCCTCCAGCTTGGGCTCCTCCTACTCCAGTTCTCCAGTCTAAAATTTGAGGTCACAGAGGATAGTCGCTGCTGGAGCAGCTCCTCAGAAAATTTTTTTTATTTTTATCGGACAGAGACTTGGACCCCCGTGGTCTTGAGGTCTCAGGGGTCTCAGCGCTGCTGGACCCCCACCCCTCCCTTGGCGGATCTGTATTACCCTTTAAGGTGGTCCCTGCAGAACCCTGCCGGCCCCGGGGGATGAGGTTTGCTTTCCTGGCGGCGACGCAAACCGCGCTTCTGGGGTCACTGCGTTCTCCGCCCTGGGGGGAAGCTATGGGCACAGCGCCACAAATCCCTGGGGGTCCCTGTGGCGCTCAGCTGGGTGAGTACTCAGCATGTTAAATGTGTTTTGAGTGCTTCAGCGGCTGCTGCGGCAGCCGCTACTACATGTTGGTGACTTGTGTTTTTTGTCCGCAGGTGAATGTCTGCAGGACATGGGAGCGGGCAGGAGCGGAGAGCGGAGGAGTCGCGCTTTCCCGGTCTTTCTCGGGCAGGAAGCGCTCTGAGCGCGCGCTTTCTCCTACCCTCCTCTTCCGGCTTCCCTCTTTCTCACAGCGCGGCGGCCATTACTGAACGGCTTCCTCGGGCTCCTCACTCTCCTCTCCTCCCGACAGACCGAAGGAACACTGCACCGCGGCCAGCTGGGTGAGTCGCTTCTGCCTGTCAGGGCAGAAGCTTAACCCCCTCACCCCCACAGCGCAGGGCACCTTTCAGCAGCAGACGAAGGAAGGGAGACACACACTAGTCATTACTAGTGGGTAGGCGGAGCCCAGATAGGATAGACACCTCAGATTAAAAAGAGTGTTGACCGGCCCCTCCAGCTCGGGCTCCTCCTACTCAGCTCTCCAGTCTAAAATTTGAGGTCTCAGAGGATGGTCGCTGCTGAAGCAGCTCCTCAGAAGATTTTCTTATTTTTATCGGACAGAGACTTGGACTCAGGGTCTAGAGGTCTCAGGGGTCTCAGCGCTGCTGGACCCCCACCTCTCCCTTGGCGGATCTGTATTACCCTGTATGGTGGTCCCTGCAGAACCCTGCCGGCCCGGGGGGATGAGGATGGCTTCCCTGGCGGGGACGCAAACCGCGCTGCAGGGGTCACTGCGTTCCCCGCCCTGGGGGGAAGCAATGGGCATAGCGCCACAAATCCCTGGGGGTCCCTGTGGCGCTCAGCTGGGTGAGTACTCAACATGTTAATGTGTTTTGAGTGCTTCAGCGACTGCTGCGGCAGTCGCTGTTACATGTATACATGTCGGTGACTGGTGTTTTTTGTCCGCAGGTAGATGCCTGCAGGACATAGGAGCGGGGGAGAGAGGAGTTGCGCGCCCTTTTATTTGAATTTTCGCGCCGCTCTGAGCGCGTGCTTTACGGCTGTCTCCTTTTCCGGCTTCTCTCATGGAGCACATCGGAGGCACAGGCGGCGGCCATTACTGAAGCAGGCTGAAAGCTTCCTCGGGCCTTTCACTCCTCCCCTCCCGGCAAGACGCTACACCGTGACCAGCTGGGTGAGTCGCTTCTACCCGTCGGGGCAGAAGCTTAACCCCCTCACCCCCACAGCGCGGGCGCCTTTCTGGGGCACAAATGAGTGACAGACAGCGCTGTCCTGCAGCTTTTATCCCATAAGAGGGCTCGCACACCTTTTTCATTAAAGAGGTTGTGGGGAGTCTGCGACATTAATGCCACTATACGTTCCCGCTAACGATCCCGATAACGACGCATACTAATGCGATCGTTTGTGTGATAGTTTTAATGTCGCTAGTAGCTGCCAATCTGGGAGATCTCATTAACGACGCATAAGCGGTTAGCGATCTCCTTTACGAATTTGGCGGTCATTGCGATGTACAAAACAGCGCAATTTTTTAGCGATCTCGTTGAACGTTCTTGTTAGTGTGGCATAGCTGCCCTGCAGCTGCTGCCTTTTAAGAGGCACTTGGGGCTCGCACACCCTTTTCATTATCAAGGTTGTGGGGAGTCTGCTACTTTAACCCCTTCTTAGGCGGTTAACTCTTAATGGGGGACAGCTGGGGTAGCTCTCTCTTTAAGAGCTTTAACCCTTCAGCGTTCGTTTTTCTTTAACAAAACACACTGTTCTAGTTACTGACAGGTTTAACCTGCCATATACTGTGCAAGGACATGTCAGATGCGGACCGTCTCCCAGATCCGCTACAGGATCAGTCTCGCACGCAGACCTCGACGGCGTCATGCGCAGCAGTCGGAGGTGCCAGTGGTGTCAAAATGGAGGCCCTCGCTAGTTTCTATTGATGGCCTGTCTGACCTTCTAGGTTATTGGGTGTCAGCTAGATCCTCTCAAGGAAGCGACACAAGCCGGTGCCTTCGTTCCCACGTAACGAAAATGTCCGATTCGGACAAGGAGGATCGGCAGGGACACTCTGCCTCTCTTTTGGGCCGTACAGAGGCTTTTATTGGAAGCCATGAGGGCGTTACAGTTACCGGAGGAGGTAACTAGACGTCCTGGTAAGTCGGCCCGGATGTTTCAAGTCGCATAGGTCGCGATCAGCTTTACAACGGTTTTAGACAATGTACCGTGTTCTACGGAGTTGATTGATAATTGGATCCCTTCTCCTGAAGTGGATGTCCCTTTATCCCTGCTTAGCAAATCTTCCTGTTGAAGGGAAGGCGAGTCTGCAGGACCCGCTGGACAGAAAAACGGAGATGGCAGCAATATCCATCTGCGAGGCCGCGGGTCATGGATTCAGTACTAAGGATCCATGTGTGCTTGTAAAGCTTCCCTGAGCCGGTTGAACCGTCTATGGACGGCGTGGCAAGATGGATCCCCTCTATCGAGGTAGATGGGCTTTTCAAGTTGTTGGAGGTACTGCGTCACTGCGTCAGAAGAGCACTGTGCCTTAGACAGTGGACTGGGGACGCGGTTTCCAAGCAGGGTTTGCTATCTTTAGCTTACTAAGGTGGTCAGCTATTTGGATCTGACCTCACGGAGCTGATTGCCAAGGCAAAGGCAAAAGAAACAGCTTTACCCCAGAGCTGTGACTTCTGCGTCTGGCAGGACTAGTGCCGGTAGTGGTCGGCGGTCCTTTTGGTCCAGGAGATGATTCGGTCAGCCCTCTGGGGGTTCGGGTCGTCTCTCTTTTTTATAAAAAAAAAAAAAAAAGGAATTCTCAGAAATTCCGCATTCCCTGGAAACAGAACTTTCGAAGCGGGAAGCTGGCAAAAAGCCGGTAAGGCGGACTGACGCCTGGGTCTCATTCGAGCGCTCGAGTGGGGGGTCGTTTACTCCAATTCAAACCGACTTGGGCTTCCCGAGTGTCGGACGCCTGGGTGACACAGGTTGTGTTGGCAGGCTACTTCATAGAGTTTCTTTCTCGACCCCCAGACAGTTTGTTTGTCAATTTCGCGTTCCGTCAGAGCCTGAGTTTTTTGCCGCTCTACTGCGGGAGGTAGATTCCCTTCTGCAGAAAAGTGTGGTGGTGCCGGTTCCGCCGGAGGGCCGGGGAAGAGGGTTTTATTCTAACCTCTTTGTGGTCCCCAAAAAAGAGGACAAAATTTCGGCCCATTCTGGATCTCAAAAGATTGAATCGGCATGTCCACGCCAGGAAATTCCGCATGAAGTCGCTTCGCTCCGTTTTGGCGGCCCTGTCGCAGAACGCTTTTTTGGTGTCAATCGACATTCGCGACGCTTATTTGCACTTTCCAATCGGAAGGGCCCACCTACGCTTCCTTCATTTTGCCATAGGTCAGGACCATTACCAGTTTGTGGCTCTGCCATTCGGGTTGGCCTCAGCGCCCAGAGTTTTTACAAAAATTCTGGCGCTTCTCATGGCAATTCTTCGAAGACAGGGGGTTTCGATTCTTCCTTACCTGGACGACCTTTTGATTGTGGCGTCCTCAAAGGAGGAGGCAGTGACTGCTCGCAATCTATGCCTTCAGCTCCTGGAGGACTTCGGGTGGCTGGTCAGTTGGGAGAAGTCGTCTCTGGAACCGTCGCAGTCAACCCTGTTTTTTTGGGGATGCATTTCGACACGGTACGAGCAGTGGTGTCTCTGCCTCCAGACAAGCAAGCATGTCTCCTTCGACATGTACAGGTTATGAAGTCTTCGACAGCGATGTCCCTTCGAAGGTGTATGCGCCTTCTGGGTTTGATGGTGGTCCATGGAGGCACTTCCGTTTGCTCAGTTTCATTCCAGGGTCCACCAAAGGCTCATCCTGAGCCGTGGGTGATCGCAGGCTTCGCTGGATTGCAGTTTCATCATCTCCCACAGGGTGCGAGAGTCTCTAGGATGGTGGTTACGTCCGGAAGCGTTATCCCTGGGGAAGTCCTTCCTCCCTCCGAGGTGGTCGGTCATAACCACCGATGCCAGCCTGACGGGCTGGGAAGGTGTCTGGAACGATTTCTGGATTCAGGGAGTATTGTCGTCGGGTCTGTCCTGCCGATCAACATCCTGGAATTGAGGGCTATTTTCCTTTGCCTCCAACACTGGACGGTCCCTTTAAGCGGTCTGCCAGTCTGAGTGCAGACAGACAATGCGACGGCGGTCGCGTATATCGACCATCTAGGTGGGACAAGGAGTTCCAGGCTCATGGTGGAGGTATCTCGGATCCTGGTATGGGCCGAGACCAGAGTGCCAGTCATCTCTGCGATCCACATTCCAGGAGTTCAGAATATCACGGCAGATTTTCTCAGTCGCGAGCAGATGGATCCCGGAGAATGGAGTCTTCATCCGGAGATTTTTGCACTGCTGTGCTCCCGTTGGGGACCTCCCCAAGTGGATTTGATGGCATCCAGGTTCAATGCCAAGTTACAAGGACCCGAAGGCTGTGACGGTGGATGCTCTGGTGGCTCCGTTGGACCAATTTGAGCTAATCTATGTGTTTCCGCCGATACCCGTACTTCCTCTGGGGTTGCGTCGGATCAGTCTGGAGAGAATCCCGGCTATGTTGATAGCCCCAGATTGGCCAAGGAGGACGTGGTTCTCGACACTGGTGTTGCTTCTGGCAGCGCCTCCTTTTCCACTTTCTCTTCGCCCGGACCTGTTAACCCAAGGGCCCGTTCGTCATCCGGACCTGAAGTCTCTGCGTTTGACGGCGTGGCTCTTGAGACCGAAATATTGACCGTCAAGGTTTTTCAGCCAAAATCATTGCCACTTTGCGGGCTGCCAGAGGTCCGGCTACTACTAGGATTTATCACAAGTCTTGGGTAGCCTTCTTTTTGTGGTGTTCGGGTTCTTCAAGGAACCCGAGGATTCTTTCCATCCACAATTTGTCCTTTTGCAGGACAAGGGTTTGGCAGTTAGCACTCTGAAGGGTCAGGTTTTCTGCCCTGTCTTTGCTTTTCGGAAGGCTATCGCCTCGCGTAGGGACGTACGTTCCTTTTTTCGCGGAGTAACCCGTCAGTTTCCGCCGCGGAAGACACCTGTGTTTCCTTGGCGGCTCACGCTTGTATTGGAGGCTCTTCAACATGGCTCTTTTGTGTCTATGGACTCTGCTAGCTTTTCGTTGCTATCTTGGAAGGTTGCCTTTCTAGTGGCGGTCACCTTTTTCAGAAAGGTTTTCTGAGTCGGCGGCTCTTTCTTGCTCGCCTCTTTTCCTGGAGTTTCACCCGGATCGCGTAGTACTTCGCACATGGGGCGACTTCCTACCTAAGGTGGTGTCGCAATTTCATATTAACCAGGATATTGTGTTGCCCTCGCTCTGTCCGGAGCCGAGGAATGCGAAGGAATGGGCCTTGCACAAATTGGATTTGGTGCGGGCTTTGAAGTTCTATTTGTTTATTACTCTAAATTTTTGGAAGTCGGAACTCTCTGTTTGTGATTCCAGCAGGTCGTCAGCGTGGTCAACGAGCTTCCAAGGACTCTATAGCTCGTTGGATCCGGTCGGCCATTTTAGAGGCTTACCTACTTAAGGGCGAACCTTGCCCGATTAGATCCGAGCTCACTCCACGAGAACTGTGGGTTCATCGTGGGCTTTTCATCAAGGGGCCTCGGTAGCTCAGCTCTGCCGGGCTGCGACCTGGCGCTCTGTCCATACCTTTACAAAATTTTATAAGGTGGACGTTAGTGCTTCCGCTGATGCGGCCTTAGGACGAAGGGTCCTACAGGCGGCTGCAGTTAGAAGTTTTTTCCGTTAACTTGTAGTTAGCGCTGGTTGCGCATTTATTTAGGTTGTTGGGTTTCTGCCTCTGTTGGTTTTTTGCATACCCTTATTTTTGGACTGCTTTGGGACGTCCCACTAGTAATGACTAGTGTGTGTCTCCCTTCCTTCGTCTGCTGCTGAAAGACGGATTTTGGTAAGAACTTACCTGTAAAATCCTTTTCAGCGAAGAAGGAAGGGAGACACACACATCCCTCCCATGGCAGAAGTGTGTTGTTGTGTTTTCAGATGCGGCGTGACCCTTCTCTGATAGCGATTATCTGGGCTGAGGTCGTCGCGCTAAGGCTCTGTTCCAGCATCGCCAGCTCATCGCAGTGGTCAGGTCCAGTGAGTAGTACCTGGAACTGTGTGGTTTTTTCCTGTTACATGCATAACCTGTATTCTTGTCTTTTCTCTGAAGTCCTTCAGAAGGGGTTATGTTGCTCCGCTGGTGATATTTGCTCTTCCTTAAGCTTGGGTACGACTGGAGAGCTGAGTAGGAGGAGCCCGAGCTGGAGGGGCCGGTCAACACTCTTTTTAATCTGAGGTGTCTATCCTATCTGGGCTCCGCCTACCCACTAGTAATGACTAGTGTGTGTCTCCCTTCTTTGCTGAAAAGGATTTTACAGGTAAGTTCTTACCAAAATCCGTCTTTCTGAGGCACAATTAGGTGGCAGACTGCGCTGTCCTGCAGCTGTTACCTCATATAGAGGTCTTTTTTTGTGTCTGGGGCTCGCACACCTTTTTCATTTAACAGAGGTTGTGGGGAGTCTGCGACATTAACCCCTTGATAGGCGGTTAACCCTTAATTGGGGGACAGCTGGGGTAGCTCTCTTTAAGAGCTTTAACCCTTCAGCGTTCGTTTTTTTCTTTCCCTTAAGAAACCACACTGTTCTAGTTACTGACAGGTTTAACCTGCCATATACTGTGTGAGGGCATGTCAGATCAGGGTCCAGGAGGTGCGGACCGTCTCCCAGATCCGCTACAGGATCAGTCTCGCGTATCTGACACGCAGGAGTCCTCGAAGGCGTCAAGCGCAGCGGTCGGAGATTTCAGTGATGTAAAAATGGAGGCCCTCACTCATTCTATTGATGGCCTGTCTGACCTTCTAGGTTATTGGGTGTCAGCTAGATCCTCTCATGGCAGGAAGCGCCACAGGCCAGTGCCATCTTTTCCGCATAGCGACTCGGAGATCTCTGGTATGGAGGGTTCCCCTTCAAGCTCGGATGGGGAGATGTCCGATTCGGATAAGGAGGATCGGCAGGGACACTCTGCCTCTCTTTTGGGCCGTACAGAGGCTTTTATTGGAGCCATGAGGGAGGCGTTGCAGTTACCGGAGGAGGTAACTAGACGTCCTGGTAAATCGGCTCGGATGTTTCAGGAGTCGCATAGGTCGCGATCGGCATTACCATCTCTGGATGAGCTTAATGGGGCAGTGGAGAAGGAACGCCTGTGTCCAGATAAACGTTTTCAGGGGACACGGTTTTTTGAGACACTGTATCCGTGTTCGACGAAGTTGATTGATAATTGGATTCCTTCTCCTGAAGTGGATGTCCCTTTATCCCAGCTTAGCAAATCCTCATTACTTCCTGTTAAAGGGAAGGCGAGTCTGCAGGATCCGCTGGACAGAAAAACGGAGATGGCGGCGAAATCCATCTACGAGGCCGCGGGTCATGGATTCAGAGCGGTGCTAGGATCCATGTGTGCTTGTAAAGCTTCCCTGAGCTGGTTGGACCGTCTACGGACGGCGTGGCAAGATGGATCCCCGCTATCCGAGGTAGATGGGCTTCTCAAGTTGTTGGAGGATGCAGCCCGATATGGCAGTGATGCAGGTTTGGATACTGCGTCACTGCTGTCCAGGGCGCAATCCTCGGCGGTCACAGTCAGAAGAGCACTGTGGCTTAGACAGTGGACCGGGGACGCGGTTTCCAAGCAAGGTTTGCTATCTTTAGCTTACAAGGGTGGTCAGCTATTTGGATCTGACCTCACGGAGCTGATTGTCAAGGCAAAGGCAAAAGAAACGGCCTTACCGCAGCGAAGAGCTGTGGCTTCTGCGTCTGGCAGGCCTAGTGCCGGTAGTAGTCGGCGGCCCTTTCGGTCCAGGGGACGGTTCGGTCAGCCCTCTTGGGGATCGACTTTTTGGTGTCAATTGACATTCGCGACGCCTATTTGCATGTTCCCGTCGGAAGGGCCCACCAACGCTTCCTTCGTTTTGCTATAGGTCAGGACCATTACCAGTTTGTGGCCTTGCCATTCGGGTTGGCCTCAGCGCCCAGAGTTTTTACGAAAATTCTGGCACCTCTCATGGCGATCCTTCGAAGACAGGGGGTTACGATTCTTCCCTACCTGGACGACCTTTTGATTGTGGCATCCTCAAAGGAGGAGGCGGTGACGGCTCGCAATCTATCCCTTCAGCTCCTGGAGAACTTCGGGTGGCTGGTCAATTGGGAGAAGTCGTCTCTGGAACAGTCGCAGTCAATCCGGTTTTTGGGGATGCATTTCGACACGGTACGAGCAGTGGTGTCCCTGCCTCCAGACAAGCAAGCAAGTCTTCTTCAACATGTACAGGTTATGAAGTCTTCGACAGCAATGTCCCTTCGAAGGTGTATGCGCCTTCTGGGTTTGATGGTGGTGTCGATGGAGGCACTTCCGTTTGCCCAATTTCATACCAGGGCTCTCCAAATGCTCATTCTGAACCATTGGGATCGATCGCAGGCTTCGCTGGATTGCAGGGTGCGAGAGTCTCTAGGATGGTGGTTACGTCCGGAAGCGTTATCCCTGGGGAAGTCTTTCCTCCTTCCGAGGTGGTCGGTCATATCCACCGATGCCAGCCTGACGGGCTGGGGAGGTGTCTGGAACGATCTCTGGATTCAGGGAGTATGGTCGTCGGAAGAGTCTGTCCTGCCGATCAACATCCTGGAATTGAGGGCAATTTTCCTTTGCCTCCAACACTGGACGGTCCCTTTAAGCGGTCTGCCAGTCCGAGTGCAGACAGACAACGCGACGGCGGTCGCGTATATCAACCATCAAGGTGGGACGAGGAGCTCCAGGCTCATGATGGAGGTGTCTCGGATCCTGGTATGGGCCGAGGCCAGGGTGCCAGCCATCTCTGCGATTCACATTCCAGGAGTTCAGAATATCGCGGCGGACTTCCTCAGTCGCGAGAAGATGGATCCCGGAGAATGGAGTCTTCATCCGGAAATTTTTGCACTGCTGTGCTCCCGTTGGGGAACTCCCCAAGTGGATTTGATGGCATCCAGGTTCAATGCCAAGTTACCGACGTTCATGTCCAGGTACAAGGACCCGAAGGCTGTGGCGGTGGATGCTCTGGTGGCTCCGTGGGACCAATTCGAGCTAATCTATGTGTTCCCGCCGATATCTTTACTTCCTCTGGTGTTGCGTCGGATCAGACTGGAGAGAGTCCCGGCTATCTTGGTAGCCCCAGATTGGCCAAGGAGGACGTGGTTCTCGACACTGGTGTCGCTTCTGGCAGCGCCTCCACTTCCACTCCCTCTTCGCCCGGACCTGTTAACCCAAGGGCCCGTTCGTCATCCGGACCTGAAGTCTCTGCGTTTGACGGCGTGGCTCTTGAGACCGAAATCTTGACCCGTCAAGGTTTTTCAGCCGAAGTCATTGCCACTCTGCGAGCTGCCAGAGGTCCGGCTACTACGAGGATTTTTTCCATTTCCAATTTGTTGGCCTTTTTGCAGTACGGGCTGGACAAGGGTTTGGCAGTTCGCACTCTGAAGGGTCAGGTTTCTGCTCTGTCCTTGCTGTTTCGGAAGGCTATCGCCTCGCGTAGGGACGTACGTTCCTTTTTTCGCAGAGTAACCGTCAGTTTCCGCCGCGGAAGGCACTTGTGTCCCCTTGGCGGCTCAATCTTGTCTTGGAGGCTCTTCAACAGGGGCCTTTTGAGCCTATGGACTCTGTTAGCCTTTCTTTGCTCTCCTGGAAGATTTCCTTCCTAGTGGCGGTCACCTCTTTGAGAAGGGTTTCTGAGTTGGCGGCTCTTTCTTACTCGCCTCCTTTTCTGGAGTTTCACCCGGATCGCGTAGTGCTTCGCACACGGGGCGACTTTCTACCTAAGGTGGTGTCACAATTTCATGTTAACCAGGATATTGTGTTGCCCTCGCTCTGTCCGGAACCGAGGAATGCGAAGGAACGGGCCTTGCACACATTGGATTTAGTGCGGGCTTTGAAGTTCTATTTGTCTATTACTCAAGGTTTTCGGAAGTTGGACTCTCTGTTTGTGATTCCAGCAGGTCGTCGGCGTGGTCAACGAGCTTCCAAGGACTCTATAGCTCGTTGGATTCGGTCGGCTATTTTAGAGGCTTACCGACTTAAGGGCGAACCTTGCCCGATTAAGATTCGAGCTCACTCCACGAGAGCTGTGGGTTCATCGTGGGCCTTTCATCAAGGGGCCTCGGCAGCTCAGCTCTGCCGGGCGGCGACCTGGCGCTCCGTCCACACGTTTACAAAGTTTTATAAGGTGGTCGTCAGTGCTTCCGCTGATGCGGCCTTAGGACATAGGGTCCTGCAGGCGGCTGTAGTTTAAAGTTCTCGTTAACTTGTATTTAGCGCTAGTTGCGCATTTATCTAAGTTGTTGGGAATCTGCCTCTGTTGGTTTTTTCCCACCCTTAATTTCTGGACTGCTTTGGGACGTCCCACTAGTAATGACTGTGTCTCCCTTTCTTCCATCTGCTGCTGAAAGACGGATTTTGGTAAGACCTTACCTGTAAAATCCTTTTCAGCGAAGGAAGGGAGACACAGCTCCCTCCCATGGCAGAAGTGTGTTGTTGTGTTTTCAGATGCGGCGTGACCCTTCTCTGATAGCGATTATCTGGGCTGAGGTCGGCGCGATAAGGCTCTTTTCCAGCATTGCCAGCTCATCGCAGTGGTCAGGTTCAGTGAGTAGTACCTGGGACTGTGTGTTTTTTTCTGTTATATGCATAATGTTGCTCCGCTGGTGATATTTGCTCTTCCTTAGCTTGTGTACGGACTGGATAACTGGAGTAGGAGGAGCCCAAGCTGGAGGGGCCGGTCAACACTTTTTTAATCTGAGGTGTTCTATCCTGTGTGGGCTCCGCCTACCCACTAGTAATGACTGTCTCCCTTCCTTCCTTCGCTGAAAAGGATTTTACAGGTAAGGTCTTACCAAAATCCGTCTTTTCTACAGGATGGTGGGGAAGGAGACAGTAGGTTGGGAGGTTGCAGCAGTTCCGGTGTTGGTTGAGGCGACATCTCCGGTAGTGGTGAGGAGGTAGCTGGGTGTCACGCTGTATAGCAGATATATATATATGTGATGACAGTAATCTATATCAAAAGGGCAACATACAATATAACATGCGCATAGATATATGATAACATAGAATTACCTGACAGAAAGTCCAGTGGGTCAATACGGAATCCGTTATACGCTGTCTCCGGCTAGAGGGTGACCGGGGTCTATGCTGACCCTAAACTGGGGTCCTAACTAATCCCTCTACCTGGAGGTACTGTTAAAGGTACAGAGGTCCAGGCCACCAGCGTAAACCCTGTCTCCTATCAATCCCTGCCAACTGTAATCTAGTCCTAAGAAGGACCCTGATTACCACCAAAGGGAATGAACAGTTAACGGTTAATGAACAGAAAGACATACAAGAAAGACAAGAAATAAAGTAAATAAAGTCTTACATACAACACTCACACACAGTAGGAACACCTAAGGTCTCAGAGATAAACTATAAGCTATAAGAGTAAAAACAACTAAGGAGCTCTTAGCTTAAGTATTCTCAGAACCGATCCAGTCTGCTAGACTACATGAATGCTTTCACCGGCATCTAACAAGCAGACTGGCAGGTATATGAAGGAATCTGATTAGAACATAATCAAAAGCAGCCGGGCGAGGCTGGACCTAGTCTTAGCAAAGAGCTAGGTAAAATTAACTCCCTCATTACCAAACACAAAGAAACAGCAACTCAGCTGTGAGAAGTCAGAGTGTGTAATCGCGACGATCCTTGTGGCGATACACCCATGACACTGGGTCATTGCAGGCTGTAAGCTTTCTTGAAGAGGTGGGTTTTCAGGTTCCGTCTGAAGGATCCGAATGTTGTTGATAGTCGGATGCGTTGGGGCAGGGAATTCCAGAGGATGGGGGATATTCGGGAGAAGTCTTGGAGGCGGTTGGGTGAGGAGCGAATAAGTGTGGAGGAGAGAAGGAGGTCTTGGGATGATCAGAGATTACGTGAAGGAAGGTATCGGGAGATTAGTTCAGAGACATATGGGGGAGACAGGTTATGGATGGCTTTGTAGGTCAGTATTAGTAATTTGAACTGGATACGCTGAGGGAATGGGAGCCTGTGAAGAGATTTGCAGAGGGGAGAAGCAGAGGAGTAGTGAGGAGAGAGGGACGCCAGAGAAAAGGATGTTGCAGTAGTCGAGGCGGGAGATGATGAGGGCATGTACAAGCATTTTAGTAGATTGAGGGTTGAGGAAATCGATTGAGACAAATCTCTGGTAACGCCCAGTTAAATGTTTAACATAATTCATAACCTTAACTTTACAAATTAATATCTCTGTAATGGATAGGAGAAATGAAAGAATAAATAATTGCACTTCACTCAGCTCTATAGAGACAGTTCTTCAACATGGCCAGTCCAACATTCTCAAATTGATGAAAGCATATTAATTTAGGTTTATTTCTACTTGGATGCAATGTCTGTATATTTAGGACCTCTCTGTTCCATGACTTTTTCTTTTCCCATGACTGCCAGAGTAAGGTAACCTTTTGTGCACTTCTTCATGGTAAAAAAAAATGCATTACAAGTTATTGTGATCCATAGAAATAAAAATGTCTGTTTGTGTAGTAAAACTCATGACACTAGTTTGGGCAAAGCCAAACAATTGCTACATATCAGGACCATTAATATATAAATTGGTCTTTTTTTAATAGTACTACGGAATAAATTAGTAATTATTTTGATTATGTCCTGTTCTGTTGTTGAAGATGTTTGGGGCAAACCTTAAATGATGATTGTCAGAATCTCTTATAATTCTGCCATATTGTTACTTTATAGTAATTTTATTGTAGTTCTGGCTTCATATATGAGCCGGGACTCTCAGGATGAACATTACTTGTTAGTTAGCTTTGAGGACACTGAAGAAATTTCAAAATCAGTAGTCAGCAATTCTCTACTAAATGTCTTATGTGTGCCATAGGCAAGATGTCAGGGATAGTCAAAATAAAAAGTCAGGTTACATTTTAGAAGTGGCTCACCAAACACTTTCATTGACATAAAGTGAATCTGCCACCCAATTTCACAGTATAAACTGTATACATAAAAAGGTCTCTGAGCCCTGATGAGGCTGCTGTATTTACTGTGAAAATCCATGTCAGAATGGTTGTATAATCTTGGTTAAAAGATTAAAGTGGTATTGCCATCTCCAAGATCCTGTTCCAAAATGTGGTAGGTGTAATAATAATAGAAAATGTCTCCAATTAGATTTGTTTAGTTCTTCTGATTCACTTTGTTGCTTTCCCGATGTGGGGTATTGCATTAGCTTAGAAATCGCATGGTTATGACAACTAACAACAAAGTGACTGTCACTATATGACTGGTCGTAGCCATGGATACCTACGCTACTACAATGCCCTGCACATGGGGTACGTGACACAGCAAATCAGAAGAACTAAATTACATTTCTAAATAGGGGTATTTGCTAATATTATCATTACACCTGCTACATATTAGGATGGGATAGGATCTTGGAGATGGGAATACCCTTTTAAAATTCAAACTATATTCAACTAGTCTGACAGCTCCTCTGTGTTTTTCCTCATTGCCTCTGCTGAGACCTTCCAATGTTCAGTACATGTTGCCCCAGTCAGGCTGGGTGGATGGAGACTGAATACACTTGCACTTCAGCCCTCTTAGGCTTTGTTCACACTTTGTATTTTTGCGTTTTTTTCCCCCCTTTGCAGGCAAAACCTGCTCTCTTGGCAGTAAAGAAGCTGCTTACAAAAAGCAGGTTTTGCAGGATTTTTTTCTGCGTTTTTTTGTTCCCTTTTGTGCATATTGATAAAGTTTATCCCTCCCCCCCACCCTCTCCAAAAAAAAAACTTCCTTAGGTTTTTGCACCAAAAATGCAGCAAAGCCTGAGTTGCCCTTACCCATTGCTTTCTATGGGTGAAAAAATGCTGAAAGAAGTGACATGCTTCTTTCAAAATCACAGCAGTTTTCTAAATCACTCAAGAGAAAAAAAAGTGCATGAATGAGATTTCTGAACATAGCTTTACTCTATAGCTGGATTCATAAAATGCTCATCTTAATATCTCGATTATAGACTCATCCAGTCTGATATATTTAATAATGTATACAGTTTGTATTGTAAAATCTGGTGACAGATCTGGTGTAAAGAGCTTTCAGAATAATAAATGTGAAACTGCATCGACTTTAATAGAGAAATGATATGGTTTCCACGTTACTAATTTAGCATTGTTCCTGCTCTGTTCATCAATTCATCGGGTCCATATTAATGAAACATCACCTCATCACAGAAGAACAACACAGTGGAGAGTAAGGGATTCACTGCCATGGTCAGGTGATGTCATTATTGTAGACAAAACTTCAGTAAGGCTCTTTCAGACATCATTGTTTCCGATATGTGTGATGACCGTTTTCACATGTACCAGAGACGCTTACACACACACACACACACCTATTTATGGGTCTGTGCACATGTCAGTGTGTTTAGAAGGACTGTGTGTCTGTGGGCAAAATATGTTGACATGTCCATTGAGATACATGTGTCATCAGTGTGGCACGTATCGGCGCCTGGTAGTCAGCGGTACTGTTCACGCTGTTCCACTGCTCCAGATTCTGATGACAGCTCCCATCCCTGGTCCCGCTGCGATCAGCGCTAGCAGGGGACAATGTTGAGAGTTGTATTAAACAGCTTGCGCAATAAATTAAATAATTTAAAAAAATGTGGGGGTTCCCCTGTATTTTTGATAACCGGTCAGGCAAAATTCACTGCTGCGTGGTGCAACCTTTAGTTGTCAGCTTTAGCAAAGCTGGTTATAAAGAATGTCCTCACCCCGTATTTTTTAATTATTTAAATTAAACAATTTAAAAAAAATTTAACGGGTCCCTCCCATTTTTGACAGTCAGCCAAGCTAAAGCAGATAGCTGGGGACTGGTATTCTCAGGCTGGTAAAGGGCCATGGATATTGTCCCCCGCCCCAACCCCCCACCTAAATATAGCTGCCCACAGCCACCCCAAAAAAGATGCATCTATTAGGCTAATTTCACACCAGCGTCTGACCGACCTGCGTCGGTCAGCGCACGGCCGCCGCTAAGCTCCGCCCCGGCCACGCCTCCTCCCGATCACTCCGCCTATGGGCACATGACGCTGCATGCGACCTGCGCACCCTATCTTTAGCATTGGGTTCGGAGGCCATACGCAGGTGTGCGTTTGCCGGCGCATGCTTCCTTTTGTCTGTGCGCCGAGTGCACCAAAATGCGACACTGCGTTGGGCACAGGTCAGCGCACCGTCAAAAGGACGCTGGCGCCGGCAAACGCATACCTGCGCACGACCTGCGTACGGCCTGCGATCCCAATGCTAAAGATAGGATGCGCAGGTCGCATGCAGTGTCATGCGCCCATAGGCGGAGCGATCGGGAGGAGGCAAGGGCGGAGCTTAGCGGCGGCCATGCGCTGACAGACGCAGGTCGGTCAGACGTTGGTGTGAAACCAGCCTTATATATGTAATTCTAGCTCCTTGCCCTGTGACGGTGGCAAGTGGGGTTCATATTTTTGGGGCTGATGTCACCTTTGTATTGTCCGGTGACATCAAGCCCACAGATTAGCAATGGAGAGGTGTCTATTTACAGTCATGGACAAAAGTTTTGAGAATGACACAAATATTAATTTTTATAAAGTCTACTGCTTCACTTTTTCTAATGGCAATTTGCATATACTCCAGAATGTTATAAAGAGTGATCAGCTTAACAGCAATTACTTGCAAAGTCAATATTTGGCTAGAAAATGAATTTTATCCCCCAAAACACATTTCAACATCATTGCAGCCCTGCCTTAAAAGGACCAGCTAACCTCTCTTCAGTGATTGCTCCATTAACACAGGTGTGGATGTTGATGAGGACATGGCTGGAGATCAATCTGTCATGATTAAGTAAGAATGACACCACTGGACACTTTAAAAGGAGGCTGGTGCTTGGCATCATTGTTTCTCTTCTGTTAACCATGGTTATCTCTAAAGAAACACGTGCAGTCATCATTGCAATGCACAAAAATGGCCTAACAGGGAAGAGTATCGCAGCTAGAAAGATTGCACCTCAGTCAACAATCTATTGCATCATCAAGAACTTCAAGGAGAGAGGTTCCATTGTTGCCAAAAAGGCTCCAGGGCGCCCAAGAAAGACCAGCAAGCACCAGGACGTCTCTTAAAAGTGTTTCAGCTACGGGATCGGACTACCAGCAGTGCAGAGCTTGCTCAGGAATGGCAGCAGGCAGGTTTGAGTGCATCTGCACGCACTGTGAGGCGGAGACTCTTGGAGCAAGACCTGGTCTCAAGGAGGGCAGCAAAGAAGCCACTTCTCTCCAGAAAAAACATCATGGACAGACTGATATTCTGCAAAAGGAACAGGCAGTGGACTGCTGAGGACTGGGGTAAAGTTATTTTCTCTGATGAATCCCGTTTTCGATTGTTTGGGTCATCAGGAAAACGCCTCATTCGGAGAAGACAAGGTGAGCGCTACCACCAGCCTTGTCTCATGCCAACTGTTAAGCATCCTGAAACCATTCATGTGTGGGGTTGCTTCTCAGCCAAGGGAATCGGCTCTCTCACAGTCTTGCCTAAAAACACAGCCATGAATAAAGAATGGTACCAGAATGTCCTCCAAGAGCAACTTCTCCCAACCCTCCAAGAGCAGTTTTGTCAGAATTTTTAGGTTTTTGTTTGTCCACCCGTCTCTTGATGATTGACCACAAGTTCTCAATGGGATTAAGATCTGGGGAGTTTCCAGGCCATGGACCCAAAATCTCTATGTTTTGTTCCCTGAGCCATTTAGTTATCACCTTTGCTTTATGGCAAGGTGCTCCATCATGCTGGAAAAGGCATTGTTGATCGCCAAACTGCTCTTGGAGGGTTGGGAGAAGTCCTCCAAGAGCAACTTCTCCCAACCCTCCAAGAGCAGTTTGGCGATCAACAATGCCTTTTCCAGCATGATGGAGCACCTTGCCATAAAGCAAAGGTGATAACTAAATGGCTCAGGGAACAAAACATAGAGATTTTGGGTCCATGGCCTGGAAACTCCCCAGATCTTAATCCCATTGAGAACTTGTGGTCAATCATCAAGAGACGGGTGGACAAACAAAAACCTAAAAATTCTGACAAAATTAAAGCATTGATTGTGCAAGAATGGACTGTGATCAGTCAGGATTTGGTCCAGAAGTTGATTGAGAGCATGCCAGGGAGAATTGCAGAGGTCCTGAAGAAGAAGGGTCAACACTGCAAATATTGACTTGCTGCATTAACTCATTCTGTCAATATAAGCTTTTGTTATTCATATGTTTGCAATTATATTTCTGTCTGTGATAAAAACATCTGTCAAACACACATAAAAACCAAAGGGCAGCAGATGATTGTGAAAATATAATATTTGTGTCATTCTCAAAACTTTTGGCCATGACTGTATAATACAACTATAGGATTAGTAATCTCCTTTGTTTGAGATAAAAACAAAACACACTTTTCCATTTTTTATTTAAAAATAACGCACCCAGTTGTACTCACCTGACGCCCTTTCCATTGAAGCCCTTGTCTTCTGTAATAAAACAAAAGTAAAAAAACAATATCCCTCACCTCTCCAACGTTCTATCCCATGCTGTAATCCATGTCTGGGGATAAACCATTTTCGGTCTGGACGGTGCTAAGATGCGATTTTCCAGGCTGAGAACCACTGAGGAATGAGTTGCGCAACATCAGTGACCAGTGGTGATGTTGTCAAGGTTACCGAAGGTCACTGAGGCTGCGTTCCTAGCCCGACTGAACTGTGGTGACCTCAGCACCGTGAGAAAGTCTCACCGAGCAGTGCTTAGTTAATTGACTTCACCGCGAACCATGACTGAGGTTAGTAATAGGGATGTCTTATAGACGCTTCTCCATTACTAACTTGTGGGCTTGATGTCACATGACAATACAAAGCTGACATTAACCCCACAACTGTTACCCAACTTGCCACCTTAGCAGGGCAAGTGGGAAGAGGCGGGCAAAGCTCCAGAATTGGCATATCTAATAGATGCTTCTTTTCTCTGATGGCTGCAGCCTGCTATATTTAGATTGTGGGGGGGACCATATCCGAGAACCATACTGCTGATTCCCAGGCGTACATGTGAAACTGATGCAGCACACGGTTGCCTCATGTATGCCACAAGTATTGAACACACACACTGATATCTGCTGTACTGGTTTTTGCAGTGCCGGAAATATCAGGACGTGTGAAAGAGCCCTTACATAGGATTGTCAGCGCAGAACTCCAGGGAGCCTAGTACAACTGGCAGTAGGTTGTAAAGTTCAATTTTCTAGAAGTTGTACTCCAATGGCTTCAAGTATTAAAACCCATAAGTAACGAAAAAGGTGCCAGACTGTGGGGCTTTTCACCTCTCTCAACTGACCTCTGCTTTCTAGTATGTCAATATGTCATATGTAATGAGCCATGTCTCCATTTTTGTTTACTACAGGATTTCAAAACCGAGGCTCTGCTGTCCCGCCTTGTATGCTGTGGAGATCGCATGCCGACTGAGCACATCAAAATGCATGAATATTTCCAGGTTTCTGAGCCTGAATATCATCCTTTGCCAGATGATGAGACTGATGACAATATGCCTGCAGACTTTGCTTGATTTAACTATATTTTCTGCAGGGACAAATTCCGCTCTTGTGTCAGTCCTAGCTTTCGTTCAGTTACCTTATTGGCAATCTTTACACAGGTGTCGTTCTTTTGTTTTCATATTTTTGTGGTTCATTCAGAATGACAGTTTTTTTTCTTTTCATTTTATGGAATAAATCCTTTAAAATCTGTTTTTGTATGTTTTATAGAAATAATATAGCGTTAGGGCACTGGAAAACTAGAGAATATTCTGCTTAAGCAGGTAAATGTCGTATTTTATTGACCATAGCTTAAGTTTTAAATTGCAGGTTCAAGTTCCCTAGCAAGACTAAAAAAAGTAGAAATAAAAGTCTACAAGAAATATAAATCGCACCTCTTTTCAAGTTAAAAATAAAAAATAAACAAATTGTGAAAAAAACATTTGGTGTTTGTGTCTGTAAAAGTCTGAGCTCTCAAAATATTACATTCTTTAAATGTACAGCTTGTGACATGTCAAAAAACAAAAATATTAACTGCATAATTGAATTGAAATATCAAGAAAAATAAATACACTCGTTTGTACATCAATCATTGAAAACTACAACTCATCCCACAAAAAAGGATCTTCTATATCTTTGATTAAAAATAAAAATTAAAATGAAACCTTTTGGAATGAGGGGAGTTAAAAACAAAAGTGAAAAATTTCGTGCTCATGAAGGGGATAAAGGTCGATTCTGGGATATTACATGGTGGGCCATTTCATAGAATAGACCATAACTGTATATCTGAGGTATATATCCTATTTATTACAATGGACTGAGCTTTAGTAGCCGACACAGCCACAAAAGCAGGAACATCAGCGAATCATACAGCACAGTAAAGAGGTCCATGGCAATCTCAACAAACACAGGTATTTTTGGGGTTTCTTTTTGGGTATAGCATTCAGTTGATCCATCTTTATTAACTTTAACTGCCTAAACATCTGTACTTTTTATGGGTATTGGCTCTTCGTTTTTTTTTTTTTTTCAGCTATGCAAATTAGTTGTAAAGTTAAACATATCAGGTATTGGTGTCCTCGTTTTGTCTGCTACTTGTAAATGTGTTTAATTATGTTGCGCAAATAGCATTTTCAGAAAGAAAGAGGACTGGAACTTTAGTCCCACTTGGAGGTAGTAATCTTAGAAGTTAATGTTGACCCTTAGGCCTCTTTCACACTTCAGTCGTTTGGCGTCAGTTAAAATCCGCCAAAGTGTGAAAAAAGCGGATCTGCCAGAAAAGTTGAAAAACGGATGTAAACGGATCCATTTTCAGACGGATCCGTCATGAACTTTTCAACCCGGAAAATGCATGGTACGCATGTCTGGCACGGAGGGGAGAGAGAGACCCCGGACAGTGTTTTCAGCATTTTCTATGGAAGCAACGGATGCGCTGGTGGATTCCGTCAAAAACTGATGCAGGCGGATCCGCCACCCATAGGCGCCCATTATACAAAACGGCGGACGCAGCGGATCCATCATAGTCGGCCATTTTGACGCACACAAACGTTGCATTGGACGTTTAAAAAAAAAAAAAAAAAACTGACGCCAAATTTGACTGATCCGTCAAAAAACGGATCCAAAGGACGACCATCCGTCAAAATCCGTCACTAATGCAAGTCAATGTGAAAAAAGTGGATCCGCCAAAAAAAATGGCGGATCCGTTTTTTTCACACTTTGGCGGATTTTGACTGACGTCGCACGACTGAAGTGTGAAAGAGGCCTTAAAGGGAATCTGTCAGCAGGTTTTTGATGTATAATCTAAAAAAAAGCAGATAGAGGCTGGGACACAGATAAAGGATGCTGCACCAGTTTTAGCTCCTAAGAGAGAGATTTGGAAGGTTTCAGGAAAACCTAAGCTGTGCCATCTGCAATGTCAATTTACCAGAGGCATATGGAAAACAATTTTGTGCGGACTGCATTTGTAAGATTAAGGAGGAGCAGTCCTCTTTTCTTTCAGACATGAGTTCCATGACTAGAGAGGAGGTGCAGGCCATAAACTCCACTCGCTCTTCCCCATAGACATCTCAACCTGGTCCCTGTTCTAAGAGACAGAGATGGAGATGGAATTAAGTTCTGAAGAGGACAAGCAGTCTCATGGGTCTGATTAGGAAGAAGAGGGGGTAAATGGCTGCAGATCCCCCGGAAGAGAGTAAGAAATATTACTTCTCTGACAATACAGACGAGCTCCTAAGGGTGGTCAGGAAAACCATGCAGGTTCAGGAGTCTCAGAAGAACCATTTAATTCAGAATGAGATGTTTAAAGGCCTCAGATCCCAGAGGAATATAGTTTTTCCTGTTAATCACATTCATGCCATTAGTATGGAAGAATGGCAGGATGCTGAAAAACTATTTATACCCTGAGACTTTAGGATCCATCTACCCTTTGAACCGGAAGATGTTAAGGCCTGTGAAGAGATCCCGAACATTGATGTTCTTGTTGCCAAGAAGACTTCAATCCCTTTTGAAGACTCATCAAGCCTCAGAGACCCAAGGACAGGATGGCAGAGACTGCCTGCTTGAAGAGAGCTTCGGAGGTCTTGGCAGCTATAATGAGCGCAAATATAGCTGGTACTTGGGAGTGTCAGGTCTGTGCATTTATGGATCGACAACCTGGAGGATCATTTGAGAAATCAAACATCCAGTGAGTTCATTTTTAGGGTCCCTTCTAGTGTTGAGCGATACGATACCGCAAGTATCGGGTATCGGCCGATATTAGCTGTTTCGGCCTTTCGATACTTCGTTCCGATATTTTCCATATATCGTATACCGGAATCGGAAGTTCCCATAATTCTTTGAGAGGCAATGTGATTTTAGTCAGCCAATGAGGAATCCTAAGAAGTGTGGGCACATCCTGTACTGCTGCAGTCATGTTAACTAATGGCATGGCTGTGATTGGATGCTGAAATGATGTCAGAATGCACTATAAAAGGCGCCACCGCCATTTTAGCGTCACTGTGCTGTGAATTCAGTAAGGGACAGAACGCTGCTGTGCTGACTCTGAGGGACAGTTAGAGATTGCGATTTAGTGTACTGTGCTGTAGGCAGGCTAGCACCAACCGCTGTGTAAAGCTTCCTTTTGCCTGCAGTGTTGTTTTAACAGCTCTGCAAGGTGTGTGTGTGAGTGTAAGTGACGCTGCAGTTTGCTCTGCATGCAACGCTGTCTGTAGGCATCTGCACGTGTCACTCACAGACTTTTTTTTTTCTTCAGTGTAATTCTTGCAGCTCCATGCAATTTAACTATTAGTGTGACGCGCTTCCATCCGTATCCAATACATTGGTTGCAAACACTATAGAAGTAGACAAAGGAGTAGCCTTTCACAGATTGTGAACTGTTGTGTTTCAGTGTTCACTTCAGTCTGTTTTTTTATTTTTTGAGTGCACATCACGCTCCAGTTACTTGTTCAAGCACTGCTGCTTGTACTCTGCTGAGCGTGTCTCAGTGCCTCATCCTTTTAATTTATCTCCAATTGGTTCTGCTCCATTCCATTTAAAATATAATCTATTAGTGTGCGCGCTTCCATCCGTATCCAATACATTGGTTGCAAACACTATAGAAGTAGACAAAGGAGTAGCCTTTCACAGATTGTGAACAGTTGTGTTTCAGTGTTCACTTCAGTCTCTGCGTAATAACCACACTTAGGCCTTATAACTTTTCTGATTTTCTTTATCAATCTACCAAGATGAAGAAGTCAGTGAGTAAAGCACGTGGTCGTGGCCGTGGAGTTTCAGCAGGGAGAGGACGTGGGGATTCTGTGGCTGCTGCCGCCCTCAGTGACACAGCATCCACCAGTTTTACCCATGAGCGTTCCTTTATGCGCACTTTGGTAGGAGCTCGGCGTGCCCCCCTGCTGCGGGAAGAACAAATTGAAGCCGTTGGTTGGATGGCAGCCAATGCATCGACTTCAATTCCTTCCACCTCCTCTCAGGAACACAACACTGTTGAGCAACCATCTGTCTTCACCGCCTGTCAAATTGCCCAGGCAGTCAGAGTTCTGTACAGGAGCCAGCTGAGTCTCTGCTTCTGTTCTCAGAATCTGTTGGCTCGCAAACACGGGCACAGGCAAGCAGCATTCTGCAATTTGAAGAAGAGGGAGTATGCAGTGATGCGCAACAGCTGTGTCTCTCTCAATCTGAAGAGGCGGGTGAGCCAGTGCCGATGGACAGCACACCGCAGAACGCATCTTATGATGATGATGAGACTCAGGTGCCAGGTTTTGTGGAGCATGGTGCTGCCCAGACCATCCAACAGCAGCAGGTGTTGGAAGAGGGTAGTGGAGATGATGAAGTCCGAGACCCAACATGGCGTGAGCAACAGGAAGGTGGTGGGAGCAGCTCTGAGGAAGAGATTGTCCCAACGGTACAAAGAGGAGGGAGAGGTAGGCTGCAGACTCGCTTGCCTGTAGCCTCCAGTTTGGCACCTGTTGGGAGCAGTTCTCTTAGAAATGTCAAAATTGGCGCTCCCATGACTTGCACTGCGTGGTCCTTTTTTGACAGACTTGTAGATGATATTTGCTATGTTCAATGCAAGCTGTGTAAGCAAAAAGTTAAGAGGTAAAAATATCAGTAACCTGAATACCACAAATATGTGGAAACATGTACGGACAAAGCACGTAGCTGAGTTACAAAGACACACTGGAGATGTAGGCCAACCTACAGCAGCACCTACATCTTCAGGTCGTGTTGGAGCCTCTACCTTCAGCTCACACACACCTGGTTCGACTTCCTCACAGGATCTCCATGGAAGAACCTCGGTCACTGTTGTCCATAGACAAACTGTTATTCCACCCACAGCAGCAAGTTCACAGTCATCGTCACACTCCCAGACCACAAAACAGCCATCGGTACCACAGGCATGGGATAAAAGACGGCCATACTCGGCAAACCATCCACGAGCACAGGCTCTGAATGCTGGCATTGCAAAACTCCTGTCCCTTGAAATGCTGTCATTCAGGCTGGTGGAGACTGACAGTTTCAGGAACTTTATGGCATTGGCAGTCCCACAATATAATGTGCCAAGCCGATTTTATTTCAGCAGGCAAGCTGTCCCTGCTCTGCAAAAACATGTCGAGGGAAACATTAAACATGCGCTACTAAACGCCGTCAGTAGCAGGGTCCACCTGACCACCGATGCGTGGACCAGTACCCATGGCCAGGGACGATACCTTTCCCTCACTGCCCATTGGGTCAATGTTGTGGAGCCGGGTACAGATCTTGCCAGTGGCGCTGTACGTGTTCTGCCAACTCCAAGGATTGCAGGAATCCAGTCTGTACACATTGATTCCTCCTCCTACTCCAGTTCCTCAGAATCATCGCTGCACGAGCCGTCACGGTATACCTCCACATGGACCCGTGAACGCTTACCTGTTGCGACCGATATGAGCACAGCCGTGGCCAAACGTCAACAGGCCGTCCTGAAATTAATTTCCATGGGGAATCGAAGCCACACAGCGCAGGAGCTCTGGGATGCCATCAAGCAGGAGAGCGACGTGTGGTTTTTGTCAGCTAATCTCCAGCCAGGCTTGGTAGTGTGTGACAATGGCCGAAATCTGGTGGCAGCTCTGGGCCTTGGCAACCTCACATACCATGTCTGGCACATGTGCTCAACTTGGTCGTGCAGAGTTTTTTGAGGGACTATCCGGATCTTGATGCACTGCTGCACAAGGTCCCCCTAGAGTGCGCTCACTTGCGACGTTCCAGCATGGCAGATCGCGCATTGCAGCTCTGCAAGTCAGATTTAGCCTTCCTGAACATCGCATCATATGTGACGTACCCACCAGGTGGAATTCCACGTTACATATGTTGGAGCGGTTGTGTGAGCAGCAGCCAGCAGTAATGGAGTATCAGCTGCAACAGGCGCAATCAACTCGCAATTTGCGCCGTTCACACTTCACCACTACTGAGTGGGCCTCTATGAAGGACATCTGCGACGTTTTGCGTGCGTTTGATGTCTCAACGCGGATGGCGAGTGCAGATGATGCACTAGTCAGCATGACTGTCCCCCTTATCTGCCTGCTTCAGAAATCACTGAAAGCACTAAAGGAAGAGGTTTTGGAAGAGGTGGAGGATGAGGAGTCACAAATTCAATTACCTTCAGGACAGTCAGCGCAACGTGGTTCCTCACAAAGGGCTGGGCAGGGCTCACTTTGTGAGGAGGAGGAGTCAATGGAGGAGGAAGAAATCCCTACAGAGGGAGGTACACAACGCTCTAGTCAGTATGTAGAGCGAGGGTGGGGTGATGCAGAGGAGGCAGAGATGACGCCTCTTCCAGAGGACAGCCTTTGTTGGCCAGTTGGGAGTCTGCAGCACATGGTTGATTTCATGCTTCAGTGCCTGAGAAACGACCGCCGCATCGCCCACATTCTCACCACGTCAGATTATTGGGTGTACACCCTCCTAGACCCTCGCTACCGGGACAACTTACAAACCCTCATCACACCGGTGAACCGGGACCGTAAAATGCAGGAGTACCAAGACACACTGGTGCAATCCATACTGTTGTACATTCCAGCCGAGAGAGCTGCTGCTGCTACTGTTTTACAAAGCAGCTCTGTGCGTCGAGGCAGTGTAGACACCTCTACAACAAGAGGGAGCAGAAGCAGCGCCTCTGCACAGGGCAAGAGCTGTATGTTACAAATGTGGCAAAGTTTTGTGACAGCGCCAGCAAGGTCTACACCATCCGAGACGGCTCCAGTCACCAGGAAGAAACGTTTCCGTAAGATGGTGACAGACTACTTGGCTTTCCCTCTAAGTGTATTCCCAGATGCCTCTTCCCCTTTCAAATTTTGGGTCTCTAAGTTGGATACATGGCCAGAGCTTAGCCAGTATGCATTGGAGGTGCTGGCTTGCCCTGCTGCCAGTGTATTATCTGAGCGTGTCTTTAGTGCTGCAGGTGGTGTAGTAACAGACCGTCGCATGCGACTATCCTCAGAGAATGTAGACCGGCTTACTTTTCTGAAAATGAACAAGGCATGGATCTCACCTGAATTTGCCTGTCCGTTTTCAGATTAAATAACTGTTTGGCAACGTTTTCCATGTCTCCTGTTATGTTCATCTTTCAACCACCTGAACTCTACTCCCTGGGCTACAACACCGCCATTTGTTGCTCGTAAGTAATTGGCAGGGGTACTGACTCCTGGCCAGCCTGGTTACAGCACGACAGCTGTTTCCTGGCAGTGTGAACGTCAATTATCCTCCAATAAGTTGTGCTGTCGTGTTGCATTCGGGTTAGCCAACTCTATGGTGCCTGCAGTTTAGGTGATTCCTATGTGTGCTGTGGGATATGTAAATAAAGGCGGTTTCCATTGTGACAATAGGACAAGCACCCACTGTAGGACTGTGTGATTCGGTAACTGCGGACGGCTTGCGTCCTGTCAACTTACATTTTCATGGGTGCGTTCTGCTACCCGTCCGGGTCCAGTACCGTCAACTGGTTCCCCCAGTGCCTTTGGCCTAGGTGCCTCCATCTCCGTATCCGAGTTCCATCAACGTCTGCTGGTCCTTGGTAGTGCTTTGGAGCACAGGTACCTCCTGCTTAGTAACCGTGTCACAGTAACGTCAGCTGGTACTCGGTTGTGACATTGCCTCTTTTCCTTCTGCTACCGTCCGGGGTCCAGTACCGTCAACTGGTTCTCCCCAGTGCCTTTGGCCTAGGTGCCTCCATCTCCGTATCCGAGTTCCACCAACGTCTGCTGGTCCTTGGTAGTGCTTTGGAGCACAGGTACCTCCTGCTTAGTAACCGTGTCACAGTAACGTCAGCTGGTACTCGGTTGTGACATTGCCTCTTTTCCTTCTGCTACCCGTCCGGGGTCCAGTACCGTCAACTGGTTCTCCCCAGTGCCTTTGGCCTAGGTGCCTCCATCTCCGTATCCGAGTTCCACCAACGTCTGCTGGTCCTTGGTAGTGCTTTGGAGCACAGGTACCTCCTGCTTAGTTACCGTGTCACAGTAATGTCAGCTAGTACTCGGTTGTGACATTGCCTCTTTTCCTTCTGCTGCCCCTCCGGGTTCCAGCACAGTCAGCTGGTCCTCGTTACTTCCATTGTCTCTTGCTCCATCTGATACCCGTCAGGGTTCCAGTAACGTCAGCTGGTTCTCGGAAATTAGACGACCTTAAAGACCACCCAGAAGAAGATGACGACAACAAGGACGACGAGCATGAAGCCAACCAGCCTGAACACCATCACAAAGAAAAAATAAAAGATTACCCAGAAGAAGATCACCAACAGGACAAAGAAGGTTAAGACAAACTACAAGATACAGAACAAGAGACAGCAGAACAATAAGCAGAAGATCAAAAAGCAGAAGAACATGAAGTATAAGACCAAAATGAAGAGCAAAATATATGCTCTAAATTCTAAGCAGAAGAAGACTAAGCAGTGTATGGGGGTGAGTCTGTTCCTCCTCGTGGTGCCCCTGGAAAATGCCTGCTGCTGCAGGCTAAACTGAACACGGACAAATACTGTTGTAATTTAAATCTTTTGTGACAGCAAGAACGGAAGGATGAACAATTCATACTTTTACAGATTACAAGTACAGGAATCTGTCACAAATAAGAATATGATGAAGAAGAGGAAGAAGATGAAGAATTTGAATATGAAGAAGATTAATTAGTTTAATAATAACAATATGAGTAATGTAAACAAAAACATGAATAGCAAGTAGTTTATGAAGAAGATTAAGAAGGTGAAGATGAAGAATAATTTGATGAGAAAGATGATGCTGCTGAAGATTATGAAGGAGAAAGTGTGGCACTGGCAAAAGTTAAAAAGGTGAAGAGCATGGAAGTTGTGAAACATACATATTTGCCAAAATAGAAAAAAGGTTAACAACATTGTCAATTTGTTAGTCAATCCAAACGTATTTCCAAAAAAATATATATTAATGCTATTCCAATGCATTGGGTTAAACATGTATGCCTTTATTGTCTCCTCAACCTCCCCCAATACATTCTACATTAGTCTTTGTTGTTTTCCTTCATGTACAATTAACCAACAAGGCAAGAATGGTTTTTTTTAATGTCGATATTTGGTTCCCATAGACTTACATTGGACTTCCGGTATCGGAATCGGATATCGACGATATTTAGTGATATCGGCGATACCATTCCGATCCGATATTTTTAGATATCGAGCAGTATCGCTCAACACTAGTCCCTTCCTTTACTTGAGTTAGCCATGAGGTTTATGGCAGATGCTTCTGAGGAATTGTTTAGATTTGCCGCCATAAATCTTGTTCAATCAGGTCAGCAATGAGAATTCTGGGTATAATAACATCTTGTATTCCCAGTGTTCTGTGGAGTCCGTTCTACTTGCGAGAACTTCAAAAGGCAGTTGTATCCACATGGGACAGATGGCAGGTAACTCTGGACAAGCAAATATTCCTGTCTCTAGCGGTAAAGAGATCTCTGGTCTTGTGGACCGTCCCCAAGAACCTTCAAGTGAATGTCCCATGGGTTTCCTCTCCTTGTGTGATGATCACTACTGACGCAAATCTGTCGTGATAGAGGGCCCACCTGGGCGGGAGGTTCCTCGAACCTCAAATTACAGAGTGCTTTGTTCTGTGTGGGGAGCTCTGCAAAAGAGATGATCTCTGCTCAAGGTCAGCATATAAAGATTCTGTCAGACAATATAACAACGGTATCTTTTTTACTTCATCAGGGGTGTCCGAAATATCATACCCTACAGGGTCTGGCCTCAAGGATCTTACTATGGGCGGAGAGGACAGTTTTGTCCTTTCAGCAGTCCACGTAAGGTGGTTTCAGAACAGATTTGCAGCTTACCCGAGCAAGCAAAAAATAAGGCCTTCAAAGTGGGAATTGAATGGGGAATTATTCCAGCAGCTATGCCAGCATTGGGGACTTCCTCAAATAGATGTCTTTGTGACAAGGAAAAATACAAAGGTGGTGAGGTTCTATTCCTTGAACCCTCTAGATCAGTGTTCCCCAATTCAAGGCCCACCAACAGGTCATGTTTTCAGGATTTCCTTAGTATTGCCCAGGTGTAACTCCAGTCCTCAAGGACCACCAACACGTCATGTTTTTAGGATTTCCTTAGTATTGCCCAGGTGTTATCACCTGGGCAATACTAAGGAAATCCTGAAAACATGACCTGTTGGTGGGCCTTGAGGACAGGAGTTGGGGAACCCTGCTCTAGATAATCCCGAGGGAATTGACTCTCTGACACCAAACGATCAAAGACCTGTCTTGCGCTTTTCCACTACTGCTTTTGATTCCAAAGGTTCTGAGGAAAATCAAGGAGGACCAGGCAAGAGCAAATCTGGTTGTTCCCTTTTGGCCGAAGAGGAGCTGGTTTCCCTCAGTTAAACAAAATGGCTGTAGAGGAGCCTATACTTTTTCCCTTAAGAAAGGATCTGCTTCATCAGGCTCTTCATCACAACAGAGGGAGGTTTCACCTTTCAGCCTGGATTCTGAAAGGCAGCTTTTAAGATCTCGGGGTGTTTTAGACCAAGTGATATCAACTATCCAGTTGAGCAGGAAACCAGTCAACTTGGCTATATACAATAAAATTTGGAAGAAATTCTGTTCATAATGTGGCTAATTTACCGTGGATACTTCTCGCCCAGATATCCCTAGAATCTTAGACATTTTAAAGACAAGTTTTAATAAGGAGCTAAGACCAAGCACGTTAAAAGCTCAGGTGTCTTCTTTGGTTTTCCCATAGCCTCTCACCCTTGGGTGGCCAGGTTTTTTCTTTTAAGTTGTACGTTTTTAGTGGCCATCACCTCCACTAAGAGAATAGGGAAATTCAAGCCTTGTCTATCCGGGATCCATACCTTTAAATTTTAGAGGATCGAATAGTACTCAGATTTGATCTGGCATTTCTTCTTAAGGTGGTATCTACTCCAAACATGAGTCAGGAGGTTATCCTGCCTCGTTTTGTCAACATCCCAAAAATCGGATCAGTTTTTTCATTATTTAGATGTTAGGTAGGCACTAGGCAGTCCTGCTCTACCTAGAGGCTACAGAATTGGAGTCAGGACACCAATTCAGTACGAAGATAGAAATGGGAAAAAAAACAGCAAAAGCTACCAAAGCAAGATTGGATCAGGGCCACGATATGCCTGGCTTCTTCATCAGTGGGGGAGGGGGAAATCTTCTGAGGTCGTAAAAGATCATTCAGCAAGAGCAGTCTCCACCTCCTGGGCAGAATGAGCAGGAGGTGTAGATCAGATTTGCACGGCAGCAACTTGGTCCAACCTGAACACTTTCTATAGACACTGTAAATTGGATGTGTTTTCAGATCAGCAGACTGTTTTCTGTAGGAAAGTTTTTCAGGCAGTTGTCCTGCCCTAATACTGTGCTCTGGTATGCTCCATTGTGCTGTCAGGAGGGACCTCCTGAAAAACAGGTAATTGTTTCCAGGAGTCCATCTTGACAGCACGGTTAGTTAACCTCCCTTAAGGCTACTTTCACACATCAGTTTTTTGACGTCAGGCGTGATCCGGCGTGTTTTTAAAAAAAACGGATCCGGTACCGGATGCGTTTTTTGTTATTGACTTTCTTTAGCGCCGGATCGCGCCTGATGTCGTTGCGTTGCATCCGTTTTTGGCCGGATCCGGCCGAAATGTACATTCCGGCGGCTGGACAAGACGCTCACTGCAACGTTTGTTTTTTTTCGGACACGCCTGATAGTGCCTGAAGTGGCGCATCAGGCGGCCGGAAATAATACAAGTCTATGGAACCGGACCAGTCTTTTGTGCAATCCGTCAAAAGACTGATCCGGATTCTGGAAACCAAGGTCTCTCTCTCTCCTCGGTTCGGACATGCGTACTTCTATTTTCCAGATAGAAAATTTCTTTTTCCGGGTTCAAAAGTTCATGGCGGATCCGGCAAGATAACTGATCCGTTGCATCAGTTTTTTCAAAATCTGCGCCGGATCCGTCCTATCAGGTATACGACGGATTAGGCCTGACACAAAAAAAACTGATGTGTGAAAGTAGCCTGAGGCTACTTTCACACTTGCGTTTTTTTGCGCAGCGCATCGTGCACTATCGGACACATGCGCAATGTTCCCCTATCTTTAACAAGGCGGGCGCAGGGTCTAGCGCTTGCACGCGTTCATCTGCGTTTGACGTGCGCTGCGCATTTTCCAGGTGTGCGCCCATACGCGCTAGACACTACATGTTGCATTTTTTTTCCGCCCCACCGCTTTAAAAAAAATGCATGCGCACGTATGCGCATACTATGCGCAAAAAATAACATTGCAGTCTATGGTTGCGCTGGCGTGCGCATGGCTTTGCGCTCGTCAGCGCTTTTGCACGCACGCGATTTTGGAGTAAATGTCTAAACACTTGTTTAAACAACCCCTACACAAGCAACATTGTGAGGAGTGTAGATAAAAAGGTGCTAGAGACAGAGATGATAGAGACAGAGATGATAGAGACAGAGATGACAGAGACATGATAGAGATAGAGATGTGACACGTAGACAACCCATGCGCCGAAAAAATGCAAACGCATGCAAAAACTCTGGAAATCGCATACAAACGCTGCGCTTTTTTGGTCGTAATGCGCACGCTGATGCGACTTAATATCGCAGCGTTTGCATGCGTTTTTTTAATGCGTTTCATGTGCGCACGATGCGCTGCGCAAAAAAACGCAAGTGTGAAAGTAGCCTAAGACTTTCCAATGCTCATGTGATTTATTATTTGTATGGAAGTTTCAATAAAGTAGTGTTGCATCCATCCTGGTGTCCTACTTGGAAAAGACACTAAGGGGTGAAGGTAGGAGGGGTCTTTTAAACCTCTGTGTTTCCTATCCCTATAAGGATGACCACCTCCCCATTGTGCTGCCAGGATATACTCCTGGAAACATAATTACCAGTAGGACTAATTCCCGTTTTTCACAGATGCCACACGTACCCATTATAACCTAACCTGCTATGCACATATCCATTAGAGCCCAGGATCATTGTAATAAAAAATGCTCCATTACCTCTCCCCAATCCAGGACTTCCCCCACTGGAAATTCCAACTATTCCCCATAGCTTGGAAATTTCCAATGTTGAATTTGATCTAAATGAATTAACCATCCATGATACTACAGAATCCTCATCTATATTCACCACAGTAATACAAGCGCCTACACCATCCCCATCCTCAGTAATATCCAACATCTCTTTTTTAGAGATAGGTCCCACACGTCCAAGTGCTTCAGAAATAATTTTACCACCACTAATCAGCTCCTCACAAACAGCCAAAATTTTAAGCCCAATACAAAAGAATCATATCACAAATTACTTCGCACCAGCTGTAACATCAAGGTCCAAAAAAAGAAAAGTAGATCAAGAGGAAAAAGAGGTAAAGGATCTAATAGATATCTGAGAATAGATAAAAAAACAAGGAACCCAGAAACCAATAAACAACCAAATCTGCCTCTGGTTAAAATATTTAATTTATCATCCCACATTTTATCCCCTCCAGAAATGGAAATTTTAAGTAAGGGACTAAATTTCTGCCCTGCTCAAGACATGAATGCATTTGATCTTTCTCTCAATTTAAATGCATATACTCGCAAACTTACTCTTAAAAGACATTTCTTGTTGACTGAAAAAAATGAGGACATTGGGGATCTCAAAAAAATACTGATCCCATTAGAGACAAATAAAGAAAGTGAATTTATCCACAAGGAGGTACACCCAAAATCTCTATTTAATCCTCATCAACACAGAGGACCAAATATAGACACTTTTTTTTCATTAGTATCTGAAGAATTTAGGAAATGGGAAAATAATGGTAATAAAAAATAAAATCGAAAAGCATGGAATTGGGAAAAATAAGATAAAAAAGGAGAATAACATCTCTAAAAGAGAAAAAGTGGCATTGGAGGATTTAAGACAAAATACAGATATAGTAATAAGGCAAGCTGATAAAGGGGGAGGAGTGGTTGTGCAAAACAGATCTGACTATATTGAGGAAGCTTTGAACATATTGTCTGATATGAGATATTACAAAATTCTAAAAGAAGATCCTACACAATCCTTTGTCCGGGACTATCACCATATGATCAAGGAAGCCTATGAGAGGAATATTCTTAATAAAACAGAAAAAAGGTTTTTAACAAATACAGCGCCAACCATGGCATTATTTTATCATTTACCAAAATTGCATAAGAACCCTGAAAAACCACCTGGCAGACCGATAATATCAGGAATAGGGTCTTTGACTTGTCATCTTTCTCATTATATTGACTTGTTTTTACAAGATTTAGTAAAGTCTCTTCCTTCATATTTGAGAGACTCCACACAATTAATCGAGGAATTGAGGGATATTGAATGGGAAGACAACTATTCCTTTATCTCATTGGATGTAAATTCATTATATTCCAACATAGATCATGAAATGGGGGTAAATGCGGTGGGTTTTTATTTAGCAAAGACAGAGATGCTCCCTGAACAAAGAGACTTTCTGTTAAAGGGTCTCAAATTCATTCTTGAACACAATGTGTTCATTTTTGAAGGCGTACTGTACTTACAGTTGCTCGGCACCGCGATGGGGACTCGGGTCGCGCCAAGTTTCACAAACTTATTCATGGGGCGATTCGAGTCCTCATCGTCACTCTCTAAGCCTGTTTTTAATGATAAAATAAGGCTCTACAAGCGCTTCATTGATGATCTGATTATCATATGGAAGGGGACAGAGGAGGAAGCGGCACATTTTTAAAAGGAGCTCAATAATAAACACCTGGGGGATCACCTTTACATCACAATTTAATAAAGAAAAAATAGTGTTTCTTGATCTAGAGATACGCCATAGTGGGAAAAAAATTATTACAAAAACCCACTTCAAAAAGGTGGATTCAAATGGCTTTTTAGATTTCAACAGTGCACATTACAAAAAGTGGAAGGTAAATATACCCCACAGCCAATTTTTTCGTATAAGAAAGAATTGTACGAGAGAATCTGATTATGTAGCTCAGTCTAAAATTCTAAAAAGAAAATTCAAGGAAAAAAGTTACCCAAAAAATTTGATAAATGGTGCATATAGGGCTAACAAAATAAAAACACAGGAGGAATGTTTAAAAGGAAAAAATAGGAAGGGGGATAATTTGACTATTGGTAAAGAAAAAAGTGATGATCGCTGGAAATTGAATTTTGTGACAACATTCAATAGGGGAAATAAAGTCATAAGAACTGTGCTTTCAAAATATTGGTATATCTTGAAGCGTGACCCTGTTTTGGGAAAACATCTCCCTGATAAACCAGGGATTACATATAGAAGGGGGAAAACTTTGAAAAACTTGGTGGCCCCCAGTAAATTAAAAAAACAGTTGGATTCAAAAGGAAAAAACAATAAAAAAGGTACGGATCAAATTTCAAGTGGTGTTTTTCAAGGAACCGGAGTTTTCAAATGCACCTCCAAAAAATGTTGTACCTGTGGGATCCTAGATCACGGGGCTAAAACTATCAAATGTAACAATACTGGTGAGGTCTTTGAGATTTCACAAAGACTCAGCTGTAGCAGTGATTATGTTGTATATGTCATCACATGCAGTTGCGGTTTGCAATATGTGGGACGCACTGTGCAGACACTGCGGTCCCGCATTAATGGTCACAGAAATAGAGCAAAAAATGGGTTTTTAAAACATAGTCTCTCAAGGCATCTGCTAATTAAACATAACAAAATTTTCAACATAAAAGTAACTCCAGTGGAACAGATACCCTCTGGTGTTGCAAATAGGAATGCTCTTTTAAACCGGAAAGAAACTTTTTGGATATATCGTCTGGGAACATTATATCCAAATGGATTGAATGATATCATAGAGAGAGTTTGAATGCTTTTTTTTTTTTTTTTTCTTCTTCTTGCATCTATGCTGTCAAAGTTGGTGGGTGTGCTCCTGAACTTGGTCCACTCCCTAAATCAAGTGTCTGAAACTGGGATAAAAGGTTTGCCACTATATATAAGTGTTACTGAATTTTATATTATTAGGATTTGTACTGTGTTTTTATGATACCTGATGAAGGATATATACTGTATCCGAAACGCGTTGTATCTCCTCCATTTTAACTTATTAACCCCTCTCTGACATTAGACGTACTATCCCGTCCATAAAACCCGTGCCATTCTGACCATGGACGGGATAGTACGTCATAGGCGATTAGCTGCGCTCCCTCCGGGAGCGCAGCTAATCGCCGCCGGGTGTCAGCTGATTATCACAGCTGACACCCGTGACTGTGTGTCAGGAGCGGTCACGGACCGCTCCCGGCACATTAACCCCTTGCACACCGCGATCAAACATGATCGCGGTGTACTGGGGGCACAGGGGAGGATCGCGCAGGCAGGGGGCTCCCTGCGCGCCCCCCTGAGACCCTCAGACCAGCGCGATGTGATCGCGCAGCTCTGAGGGCTTCCTCCCTCCCAGGACCCGGATCCAAGATGGCGCTGGGGTCCTGGAGGGAGGCGGCTTCCTCAGTGCCTGCCGAGAGCAGGCATGAGGAAGCGTCCTGCACTGCCTGTCACATCGCTGGTGTGACAGAGTGCTGTGCACACTGTCACACCAGCGATCTGATGAAATACAGTGATGTCCCACCCTGGGACAAAGTAAAAAAGTAAAAAAAAGTAAAAATAAACATGTGTAAAAAAAATCCAAAAAAAAAAAAAAAAAAAATTCCCCAATAAATTCATTACTTATTGTAAATAAAAAAAATAAAACAATAAAAGTACACATATATGGTATCGCCGCGTCCGTAACGACCCCCCCTATAAAACTGTCCCACTAGTTAACCCCTTTTGTGAACCCCTTAAAAAATAAAAAATAAAAACGAAGCAAAAAATCAGTGCTTTATCATCATACCGCTGAACAAAAAGTGGAATAACACGCGATCAAAAAGACGGATATAAATAAACATGGTACCGCTGAAAACGTCATCTTGTCCCGCAAAAAACGAGCCGTCACACAGCATCATCAGCAAAAAAATAAAAAAGTTATAGCTCGCAGAATAAAGCGATGCAAAAATAATTATTTTTTATATAAAATTGTTTTTATTCTATAAAAGCGCCAAAACATAAAAAAATTATATAAATGAGGTATCGCCGTAATCGTACTGACCCGAAGAATAAAACTGCTTTATCGATTTTACCACACGCGGAACAATAAAAACGCCTCACCCAAAAGAAATTCATGAATTGCTGATTTTTGTTCATTCTAACCTCCCAAAAATCGAAATAAAAAGCGATCAAAAAATGTCACATGCTCAAAAATGGTACCAATAAAAGCGTCACCTCGTCCCGCAAAAATTAAGACCTCACATGACATTGTGGGCCAAAATATGCAAAAATTATAGCTCTCAAAATGTGGCGATGCAAAAAACTACTTTTTGCAATAAAAAGCGTCTTTTAGCGTGACAGCTGCCAATCATAAAAAACGCTATAAATAGTAAATCAAACCCCCCTTTATCACCCCCTTAGTAAGGGAAAAATAATAAAATAAAAAAAATGTATTTATTTCCATTTTCCCATTAGGGTTAGGGTTAGGGTTTCGGCTAAAGTTAGGGTTAGGGTTGGCGCTAAAGTTAGGATTAGGGTTAGAGTTAGGATTAGGGTTAGGGTTGGGATTAGGGTTGGGACTAGGGTTAGGGGTGTGTTGGGGTTAGGGTTGGAGTTAGAATTGGGGGGTTTCCGCTGTTTAGGCACATCAGGGGCTCTCCAAATGTGACATGGCGTCTGATCTCCATTCCAGCCAATTCTGCGTTGAAAAAGTCAAACGTGTTCCTTCACTTCTGAGCTCTGCCATGCGTCCAAACAGTAGTTTATCCCCACATATGGGGTATCAGCGTACTCTGGACCCCAAGAGTTATTGTGAAATTTGTCCTATTTCTTCTGTTACCCTTGGGAAAATAAAAAACTGGGGGCGAAAATATTATTTTTGTAAAAAAAATAAGATTTTTTTTGTTTTTACGGCTGTACATTATAAACTTCTGTGAAGCACTTGGGGCTTCATAGCGCTCACCACACATCTAAATAAGTTCCTTGTGGGGTCTATTTTCCAAAATGGGGTCACTTGTTGGGGATTTCCACTGTTTAGGCGCATCAGGGGCTCTCCAAATGCGACATGACGCCCCCAGACCATTCCATCAAAGTCTGCAATCCAAAACGTCACTACTTCCCTTTCCGAGCCCTGACATGCGCCCATACAGTAGTTTTCTCCCACATATTGGGTATCAGCGTACTCAGGACAAATTGGACAACAACTTTTGGGGTCCAATTTCTCCTGTTGCCCTTGTGAAAATAAAATATTGGGGGCGAAAAAATCATTTTTGTAAAAAAAAAAAGGATTTTTTATTTTTACGGCTGTGCGTTATAAACTTCTGTGAAGCACTTCGGGGTTCAAAGTGCTCACCACACATCTAGGTAAGTTCCTTGTGAGGTCTATTTTCCAAAATGGGGTCACTTGTGGGGGTTTCCACTGTTTAGGCGCATCAGGGGCTCTCCAAATGCGACATGACGCCCCAGACCATTCCATCAAAGTCTGCAATCCAAAACGTCACTACTTCCCTTTCCGAGCCCTGACATGCGCCCATACAGTAGTTTTCTCCCACATATTGGGTATCAGCGTACTCAGGACAAATTGGACAACAACTTTTGGGTTCCAATTTCTTCTGTTACCCTTGTGAAAATAAAATATTGGGGGCGAAAAAATCATTTTTGTAAAAAAAAAAAGGATTTTTTATTTTAAGGCTGTACGTTATAAACTTTAGTGAAACACCTGGGGGTTCAAAGTTCTCACCACACATCTAGATAAGTTCCTTGAGGGGTCTAGTTTCCAAAATGGTGTCATTTGTGGGGGTTTCCACTGTTTAGGCAGATCAGGAGCTCTCCAAACACGACATGGCGTCCAGCCAATTCTGCGTTGAAAAAGTGAGATGGCGCTCCTTCTCTTCCAAACTCTGCCATGCACCCAAACAGTGGTATACCCCCACATATGGGGTATCAGTGTACTCAGGACAAATTGCACAATAACTTTTGGAGTCTTGTTACCTTGGAAAAATAAAAATTCGGGTGAAAAGATCATTTTTGTGGAAAAAATATGATTTTTAAATTTTACGGCTCTACGTTATAAACTTGTGTGAAGCACTTGAGGGTTAAAATTGCTCACCAAAGATCTAGATAAGTTCCTTAGGGGGTCTAGTTTCCCAAATGGGGTCATTTGTGGGGGGTTTCCACTGTTTAGGCACATCAGGGGCTCTCCAAATGCAACATGGCATCCAATCTCAATTCCAGCCAATTTTGGTTGGAAAAAGTCAAATGGTGCTCCTTCCCTTCCGAGCTCTGCCGTGCGCCCAAACAGTGGTTCCCCCCCATATATGGGGCATCAGCGTACTCAGGACAAATTGGACAACAACTTATGTGGTCCAATTTCTCCTGATACCCTTGGGAAAATAAAAAATTAGTGACTAAAAGATAATTTTTGTGGGAAAAAAAATAGGATTTTTTATTTTCATGCCCGGGCATTATAAACTTGTGTGAAGCACTTGGGGGTTCAAAGTGCTCACCAAAGATCTAGATAAGTTCCTTAGGGGGTCTAGTTTCCAAAATGGGGTCACTTGTGGGGGATTTCCACTGTTTAGGCTCATCTGGGGCACTGCAAACGGAACATGACCCCCATCAACGTCTGCATTCCAAAACGTTACTACTTCCTTTCCAAGCCCTGCCGTGCGCCCAAACAGTTTTCCACCCCCACATATGGGGTATCAGCGTACTCAGGACAAATTGGACAACAACTTTTGGGGTCCAATTTCCTTGGGAAAATTCAAAAATTTAGGACTAAAAAATCATTTTTGTGGAATTTTTTTTTTTTTTTTCACACCCAGGCATTATAAACTTTTGTGAAACACTTGGGGGTTCAAAGTGCTCACAACAGATCTTGATAAGTACCTTAGGGGGTCTAGTTTCCAAAATGGTGTCACTTGTGGGGGGTTTCCACTGTTTAGGCGCATCAGAGGTTCTCCAAGCGCGACATGGCGTCCAATCTCAACTCCAGCCAATTTTAGTTTGAAAAAGTCAAACGGCGCTCCTTCCCTTACGAGCTCTGCCGTGTGCCCAAACAGTGGTTTTCCCCCACATATGGGGTATTGGCGTACTCAGGAGAAATTGCATAACAACCTTATCTGTCCATTTTCTCCTTTTACCCTTGTGAAAATAAAAAAAAAGTTTGTAAAAGATCATTTTTGTGGCTAAAAAGTTAAATATTCATTTTTTCCTTCCACGTTGCTTTAGTTCCTGTGAAGCACCTGAAGGGTTAATAAACTTCTTGAATGTGGTTTTGAGTACCTTGAGGGGTGCAGTTTTTAGAATGGTGTCACTTTTGGGTATTTTCTGTCATGTAGACCCCTCAAAGTGACTTCAAATGTGAGGTGGTCCCTAAAAAAAAATGGCTGTGTAAATTTTGTTGTAAAAATGAGAAATCGCTGGTCAACTTTTAACCCTTATAACTTCCTAACAAAAAAAAATTTTGATTCCAAAATTGTGCTGATGTAAAGTAGACATGTGGGAAATGTTATTTCTTAACTATTTTGTGTTACATATTTCTCTGTTTTAAGGGAATAAAAATTCAAAGTTTGAAAATTGCTAAATTTTCAAAATTTTCGCCATATTTGCGTATTTTTCAAAAATAAACGCAAGTTATATGGAAGAAATTTTACCACTAACATGAAGTACAATATGTCACGAGAAAACAATCTCAGAATCGCGAAGATCCGTTGAAGCGTTCCAGAGTTATAACCTCATAAAGAGACAGTGGTCAGAATTGTAAAAATTGTCCCGGTCATTAACGTGCAAACCACCCTTGGGGGTGAAGGGGTTAAATAAAAAAATATCATCTTTGGATGTGAGTCCTGGAAGCGCTGCCATTCATGGGCTGGATGTGCCTTTCTTGATTCGTTTTTCACAGATGCCACACGTACCCATTATAACCTAACCTGCTATGCACATATCCATAGTTTTACACGGACCGTGAGTCCATGCAAAACAATGAGACGTCCCATTTTTTTCTGGCAGCACAGATGACAAGAGCCCATACAAGTCTATGGGTCTTATAGGTGAAAAACACATACAGCACACGGATGACATCAGTGTACAATCTGTGTGCTGTCTGTGTTTAACATTGTTAAATATAGAAGTTTTGTAATTTTTCTTTATCTGTACCCGAAAAACACTGACTGATTGTAAAAATAGACAAACTGATGACAGCCTGATGGAAAACACTGACACCGGTAACATTTTGTCATGTACTTGTTTAATACGTACGTGTGAAGAAGGCCTTAAAATAAGAAGCCCAACTCCATTTGCAGACCCATGTTTCGGGGTGCTTGCACCCTCATAAGTGCACTGCAGGAGCACTAACTTGGCTTGATGAGAGGTCTCTGGCAAGGTGTATAAGGGATAACATTTCTCCTTGCGGAAGCAGGCGTAAGGGGATTTATAAGCTGTGCAATGCAACAATGAATTAAATTATGAAATTAGCATCTTTAAAGGGAACCTGTCACCCCCCCAGGGCCTATTAAAGTAAAAGAGCCACCTTCAGCTGCACTAAGGCTGCTTTCTGTGAAGGTGGCTCTTACGTTTCTTATCATTAGGATCGCTGAAATAATAAGTTTTATAAATTTCCCGCCATACCTCTATTGAATCATGGAGGTATGTTTTCTCCCCCTGACTATACGTCCTCGCAGCCGTCCATCATCCCCCTCTTGTCTCCGGCCCCCGCCTCTCTTTGTTGTGACGTCACCGGCGCCTGCGCTGTGCAATCAGTTCTCGGGCATGCGCCGTGCGCTCTGCCCTCGAACTTACATCAGGTGATTTAAGGTTATCGCGCCTGCGTGTAGCGCAGGCCACAGATCCCGCCCCGTATGTGTTATGATGTATTCACACTGCGGGGCCACAGTGTGAATACATCATAACACACTGTGGGGCAGGATCTGGGGCCTCCGCTTTTTTTTTTTTTCTTATGCACTAAACTTTTATCATCATGCACAAGAGACAAATGTACCCTGACAAAAACGCAGCAAGAACTAAGCAAAACCTGCTTTTGGTCAGCAGCTTATATACAGCTTAAACTTTGCATAAAAAGGCAAAAACGCAACGTGTGAACATGGCCTAAATCCACAGTGAGGTTTTATTTTAAACTCGTGTACAGAGATTTTATGCATTAGTTTATTAATTACGTGGTAGTTCTGATTTTTGACCATCAGGTGTCATCATACTCCTTTTACAGCAAATTTTGATGCTGTCGACAGTGTCCACATATGATTCTGACATCGAAACAGTCATGGAAATAACAAATGTAAAAGCTTTAACTTGCTTGGATGAAATGAAGGTTAAAAAAAAAAATGTTTGAGTATGTGCACGCAATGTCTTTCAAGTGGGTCTCCTACAAAATTCACCTAGAAAAGAGCTAATTAAATGCTCAAAAGAATGGACATAGGCATTTCTATGTAAAAATTACTTGCTGTTCTTATGTCTATTGAGCATCTTTTAACTTCTTCTGGTTTCAAAAGATGCCAAGCCGTTTTAAAGTAAAAAAAAAAAAAGTGAAGCTGACAATTCTTCAAGCATCTTCCTTTTCCTTTTTGACTGTTATTACTTGAAAAACTGTTAGTGGTTTCTTCGTTGTTGGAGTTAAAGAAAAAAAAAATCTGAAAGACTCCAGTAAAAAAGACACCCAGAAACCACTAATAAAACCCCATAGGCAGCCAAAAATCTCTAATAGCACTCAGGAAACTACCAAAATAGGTACCAAAGTAATTTCTCCATCTCCTCCATTGCCTGTCTTGGCATATATCAGATGGCACTGGGATGACATCTGAGTGCAGGCCGATGTTTCACATGCACCCATAAACTTGTATGATTGTGTGTGAGCAGTCTTGCTGCCAAGTGCTACATGCTGTGATTGATCTCACATGCCGAATGGCATGAGAAAATAATCGCTGATCTGTACTGCACCATAGCATAACACTCGGCCGAGTGCTATCCGATAAAACGTCAGATAGCACTGGGCCATGTTATACTGCAGTGTGACCCGGCCTTAATGTGGGACTGTACGTAATAAAGGAACTGGAACCCTTGAGAATGCCTGATTAACTGAAACTAGTGAGGCAGAACAGTCCCAGAGTTATATTGATATGCTCTTTTTATCCGGTTCTTTTTCTACGTATATTAAATAGTAGGACCTGTGTTACAAAGACCTAAGCAGTGTGTATTTGTATCACATTTAGACCTCATTCAGCTGTGTTTGTAAGGTACCTGTTATACCAATGTTTTTCACAGAGAGCATGTACTCATTATAAAACCTAAGATAAAAACAAAATAAGCAAACACCCTGCATTAAAGCTAAGTTCACATTAGCATTTCTGTGTGCAGAGTATCATCTGCATGCGCTAATTCATGTTTATGCAGCGTTTTTTATCTGCATCATCTTACGCATGACGCCAAAAAACACTGCGTGTGCATGCGTTTGTATGTGTCTTTGCATGCTTTTGCATTTATGCGCATGCGTTCAATATTTCCAAAGCTTTTCCAGTAGTTTCCGTGACACCAGACCCCCAATGGGCGTCTCATGGGATTTCTATATATAGACACACTGCACTGATGAAATCCTCGTCTTTTGCTGCTGTACCATCCAACTGCAAGATGGATTTTTGCGTGGAGAGCCTCATGATTAATCTTGATTTGTCATTGAAATTGGCTGTTGCCTTTGCTGTGGCTTGTGAGGAAGAAAGAAGAGAAACACGGAGAAGACGTCCTCGTCGCTATTGGCAACACCCCATCGTTGAAGTCCGAGAGAGCCGTGGAGCCTACCACTCGTACAAAGAGCTGCATGAAAACCATGAGAAGTTTTTCGAGTACACGAGAATGTCAGAACAGAGCTTCCATGACTTGCTGCTACGTGTCCGAGGATCCATCACCAGGCAGGACACACAGCTACGTTGAGCAATTCCTGCTGTGGAACGTCTGTTGGTAACCCTGAGGTACGTAATTTTGAAGAAAAAAAAATATAAACACAATGGACACCAATACCTAAATTACAGGCAGTAGTCCAACAGCGCAGTGGTCAGGCAGCACAGAACAGGGACAGCTGAACAGCATCGGCACGGAGAAATCCTGGACAGGAGAACTGAAGGGCCAATACCACAGCACTAGAATGGAGGAAATCCTGGACAGGAGAACTGAAGGGCCAATACCACACCACAGGGACGGAGAAATCCTGGACAGGAGAACTGAAGGGCCAATACCACACCACCGGGAAGGAGAAATCCTGGACAGGAGAACTGAAGGACCAATACCACACCACCGGGATGGAGGAAATCCTGGACAGGAGAACTGAAGGGCCAATACCACACCACCGGGATGGAGAAATCCTGGACAGGAGAAGCAAGCCACAACAGTAGTCCGGGACCGAGCAGCAACCAGTCTACAAGAAACAGAAAAAAAAGCGATCAGAGGACTTGTGCCACTGGGATGGTGAAGAGTGGTGGGAGCAATCGGAGAACTTGTCCTTTCATGAACGTCCCAATGGTGTTTTAATGCAGTGTGAACTAGCACTTGGTAGATTATCTTTTGTTATGGCTGACAATGGATTTTTAATTCTGTGTATGAACTAACATTTGTTACAGTTGAAACCAGAAGCTTATGTACACTATATTATAGGACACATGCATGTTTTTCTCAATATCTGACATGAAATCAGAATAAACCATTCCTGTTTTAGGTCAATTAGGATTACCATAATCATATCTATAAAATAACGGTAGGAGCGTCACTGTCTGAAGCCTTTATAGACTGCGCAAGCGCGACACGCCTGCGCAGTCTGGCTCCAAACAGAGTGAGGCATCCAGAGCGGTGAGTACTCTGTATGGCGCCGGAGATCGAGGTATGCGTACTGGATGCATACCGCGATCTCCGGCGCCATACTCACATACTTACCTGACCGGGAGGAGCGTTGCCGCGGCGCTTCTCTTCTCCCGGGGCAGGAGACCAGGAGTGCGCGTCGGATCGCGCATGCGCAGTAGCGCTATCCGGCGCCATTTTGCTGAAGACACATTTACAGTGTGTCTTTAGCAATATGGCGCCGGACCGCCCCGTATGGGCATGCGCGTACTCCGGCGCCGCTCTCCTCCCCCGGCGTCCAGCAGAACGGAACAGCGCTGGAGCACAGGGATGAAAGGTGAGTATAAATGTTTTTTTTTTTTTTGGGGTATCTGTGCAGTTTAATAGCGGTGAGGGGGCCATGCATATCAGGATACGGGGGGGTGAGGGGACCATGCACATCAGGATTGGGGGGTGAGGGGACCATGCATATCAGGATGGGGGGGTGAGGGGACCATGCAAATCAGGATTGGGGGTGAGGGGACCATGCAAATCAGGATTGGGGGGTGAGGGGACCATGCACATCAGGGTTGGGGGGTGAGGGGACCATGCACATCAGGGTTGGGGGGTGAGGGGACCATGCACATCAGGATTGGGGGGCGAGGGGACCATGCACACCAGGATAGGGGGTGAGAGGACCATGCATACCAGGATAGGGGGTGAGGAGACCATGCACATCAGGATTGGGGGGGTGAGGGGACCATGCACATCAGGATTGGGGGGGTGAGGGGACCATGCACATCAGGATTGGGGGGTGATGGGACCATGCATACCAGGATTGGGGGGTGAGGGGACCTTGCATATCAGGATTGGGGGGTGAGGGGACCATGCATATCAGGATTGGGGGGTGAGGGGACCATGCATATCAGGATTGGGGGTGAGGGTACCATGCATATCAGGATTGGGGTGAGGGGATCATGCACATCAGGATTGGGGGGTGAGACCATGCACATCAGGTTTGGGGGTGAGGGGACCATGCTCAACAGGATGGGGTGACGGGACCATGCACATCAGGATTGGGGGGCGAGGGGGCCATGCACATCAGGATTGGGAGGTGAGGGGACCATGCACATCAGGATTGGGGGGTGAGGGGGACCATGCACATCAGGATAGGGGGGTGAGGGGACCATGCACACCAGGATTGGGGGGTGAGGGGACCATGCATATCAGGATTGGGCAGGAGGGAACCATGCATACCAGGATTGGGGGGTGAGGGAACCATGAATACCAGGATATGGATGAGCAGGTAACATGCATACCAGGATAGGGATGAGGGGGTACCATGCATACCAGGATTGGGGGATGAGGGGACCATGCATACCAGGATGAGGAATGGGGTGCCATGCATAGTAGATTTGGGTGGGGATGAGGGGTGCCATGCATACTAGGATAGGAGGGGGGCAGCACATACCAGAATGGGAGACCATGTACCTATAAAAATGCTTGCCACCCGGGCGTAGAACGGGTTAATCACTAGTATATATATATTTGAATGTGTGTGTGTATCACCAACCAATCACCGAGCATCTTTCATTTCACCAGAGCTGTTTAAAAGAAGCTGAGCTGTGATTGGTTGCTATGAGCAACAGTTTTCTCACTCCTCGACAACACCTCAGCAGACAGTGACTGGGTGGTTCTGTCCCCAGGGTCTCTTAAAGGGATCATTGGTATGGAAGTGAGGGCAAATCCACTAAGCTCTCAGGTTCTGACCCCAGTCTCCTCTTAAAGGGATCCCCGGTACGGAAGTGAGGGCAAATCCACTCTGCAGTTTGGTTCTGACCCCAGGCCTCTCTTAAAGGGATCTCCGGTGTGGAAGTTAGGGTAAATCCCTCTGCGCTCTGATTCTGACCCCAGGCCTCTCCTAAAGGGATCATTGGTATGGAAGTCAGGGCAAATCCATCCAGCGGTTTTGTTCTGATGCCAGGCCTCTCTTAAAGGGCTCCCCGGTATGGAAGTTAGGGCAATTCCACTCAGCGTTCTGGTTCTGACACTAGGCTCTCTTAAAGGGATCCCCGGTATGGAAGTTGAAGCAATTGCCTTCAAATGCTCTGGTACTGACCCCAGGCCTCTATTAAAGGGATCATTGGTATGGAAGGGAGGGCAAATCCACTCTGCACTTTGGTACTGACCCCACGCCTCTTAAAGGGATCTCCGGTATGGAAGTTAGGGTAAATCCGTCAGCGCTCTGATTCTCACCCCAGGCTTCTATTAAAGGGATCATTGGTATGGAAGTGAGGGCAAATCCATCCAGCGCTTTGGTTGTGACACCAGGCCTCTCTTAAAGGGCTCCCCGGTATGAAAGTTAGGGCACTCAGCGTTCTAGTTCTGACTCCAGGCTCTCTTAAAGGGAGCCCCGGTATGGAAGTCAGGGCAATTGCCTTCAAATGCTCTAGTACTAAGCCCAGGCCTCTATTAAAGGGATCATTGGTATGGAAGTCAGGGCAAATCCATCCAGTGCTTTGGTTTTGACCCCAGGCCTCTCTTAAAGGGATCCCCAGTATGGAAGTTAGGACCGTTCCACTCAACGCTGTGGTTCTGACCCCAGGGCCTCTTAAAGGGATCATTGGTATGGAAGTTAGGGCAAATCCACTAAGCTCTCAGGTTCTGACCCCAGGCTCCTCTTAAAGGAATCCCAGGTACGGAAGTGAAGACAAATCCACTCTGCGCTTTGGTTTTGACCCCAGCCTCTCTTAAAGGGATCTCTGGTATGGAAGTTAGGGTAAATCCGTCAGCGCTCTGATTCTCACCCCAGGCTTCTATTAAAGGGATCATTGGTATGGAAGTCAGGGCAAATCCACTCAGCGTTCTGGTTCTGACCCCAGGCCTCTCTTAACCCCTTACTGCCATCAGACGTACTATCCCATCCATGGTACCTGGGCCCGTATGACCAGGGACGGGATAGTACGTCTCGTGCGATCGGACGCGCTCCCGGGGGAGCGCAGCCGATCGCGGCCGGGTGTCAGCTGATTATCACAGCTGACACCCGGCACTATGTGTCAGGAGCGGTCACGGACCGCTCCCGGCACATTAACCCCTAGCACACCGCGATCAAACATGATCGCGGTGTACTGGGGCACAGGGGAGGATCGAGCATGGAGGGGGCTCCCTGCGCGCTCCCCTGAGACCCTCAGAGCAGCGCGATGTGTCGCGCTGTTCCGAGGGTCCTTCCTCCCTGCAGGACCCCGGATCCAAGACGTCGCCGGGGTCCATCTGGGTCCTGCAGGGAGGCGGCTTCCTCAGTGCCTGCTGAGAGCAGGCACTGAGAAGCCTGCAGCGATACCAGAGCGATCGCTGGTGTGACAGAGTGCTGTGCACACTGTCACACCAGCGATCTGCTAAAATACAGTGATGTCCCACCCTGGGACAAAGTAAAAAAGTTAAAAAAATAAAAATTGTTTAAAAAAATCATAAAAAGAAAAAAAAATATTCCCCAATAAATTCATTTTTTCCTGTAAATAAAAAAAAACAAAACAATAAAAGTACACATATTTGGTATCACCGCGTCCGTAACAACCCCCCCTATAAAACTGTCCCACTAATTAACCCCTTTAGTGAACCTCTTAAAAAAAAAAAAAAAAAAAAAAAAACAAAGCAAAAAAATCAATGCTTTATCATCATACCGCCAAACAAAAAGTGGAATAACACGCGATCAAAAAGACGGATATAAATAAACATGGTACCGCTGAAAACGTCATCTTGTCCCGCAAAAAACGAGCCACCATACAGCATCATCAGCGAAAAATAAAAAAGTTATAGCTCGCAGAATAAAGCGATGCAAAAATAATAATTTTTTTATATAAAATTGTTTTTATTGTATAAAAGCGCCAAAACATAAAAAAATGATATAAATGAGGTATCGCCATAATCGTACTGACCCCAAGAATAAAACTGCTTCATCAATTTTACCACACGCGGAACGGTATAAACGCCTCCCCCAAAAGAAATTCATGAATTGCTGATTTTTGTTCATTCTAACCTCCCAAAAATCGAAATAAAAAGCGATCAAAAAACGTCACATGCTCAAAAATGGTACCAATAAAAACGTCACCTCGTCCCGCAAAAAATAAGATCTCACATGACTCTGTGGGCCAAAATATGCAAAAATTATAGCTCTCAAAATGTGGTGATGCAAAAACTATGTTTTGCAATAAAAAGCGTCTTTTAGCGTGACAGCTGCCAATCATAAAAACCCGCTATAAATAGTAAATCAAACCCCCCTTTATCACCCCCTTAGTTAGGGAAAAATAATAAAATTAAAAAAAAGTATTTATTTCCATTTTCCCATTAGGGTTAGGGTTGCGGCTAAAGTTAGGGTTAGGGTTGGCGCTATAGTTAGGATTAGGGTTAGGGTTGGGATTAGGGTTATGGGTGTGTTAGGGTTAGGTTTGTGGTTAGGGTTGGGACTAGGGTTAGGGGTGTGTTGGGGTTAGGGTTGGAGTTAGAATTGGGGGGTTTCCGCTGTTTAGGCACATCAGGGGCTCTCCAAATGTGACATGGCGTCTGATCTTAATTCCAGCCAATTCTGCATTGAAAAAGTCAAACGGTGCTCCTTCACTTCTGAGCTCTGCCATGCGCCCAAAGAGTAGTTTACCCCCGCATATGGGGTATCAGCATACTCTGGACCCCAAGAGTTACTGTGCAATTTGTCCTATTTCTTCTGTTACCCTTGGGAAAATAAAAAACTGGGGGTAAAAATATCATTTTTTTAAAAAAAAAATGATTTTTTTGTTTTTACGACTGTACGTTATAAACTTTTGTGAAGCACTTCGGGTTCAAAGTGCTCACCACATATCTAGATAAGTTCCTTGTGGGGTCTATTTTCCAAAATGGGGTCACTTGTGGGGGGTTTCCACTGTTTAGGTGCATCAGGGGCTCTCCAAATGCGACATGACGCCCCCAGACCATTCCATCAAAGTCTGCAATCCAAAACATCACTACTTCCCTTCCGATCCCCGACGTGTGCCCATACAGTAGTTTTCTCCCACATATTGGGTATCAGCGTACTCAGGACAAATTGGACAACAACTTTTGGGTCCAATTTCTCCTGTTACCCTTGTGAAAATAAAATATTGGGGCAAAAAAATCATTTTTGTAAAAAAAAAAAAAAGGATTTTTTATTTTTACGACTGTACGTTATAAACTTCTGTGAAGCACTTTGGGGTTCAAAGTGCTCACCACACATCTAGATAAGTTCCTTGTGGGGGTCTATTTTCCAACATGGGGTCACTTGTGGGGGGTTTCCACTGTTTAGGCGCATCAGGGCTCTCCAAATGCGACATGACGCCCCCAGACCATTCCATCAAAGTCTGCAATCCAAAACATCACTACTTCCCTTCCGAGCCCCGACGTGCGCCCATACAGTAGTTTACTCCCACATATTGGGTATCAGCGTACTCAGGACAAATTGGACAACAACTTTTGGGGGCCAATTTCTCCTGTTACCCTTGTGAAAATAAAATATTGGGGACGAAAAAATCATTTTTGTAAAAAAAAAAAAAAAAAAAAGATTTTTATTTTACAGCTGTACGTTATAAACTTCTGTAAGCATTTTGGGGTTCAAAGTGCTCACCACACATCTAGATAAGTTCCTTGAGGGGTCTAGTTTCCAAAATGGTGTCATTTGTTGGGGTTTCCACTGTTTAGGCAGATCAGGAGCTCTCCAAACACAACATGGCATCCAGCCAATTCTGTGTTGAAAAAGTCGAACGGCGCTCCTTCCCTTCCAAACTCTGCCATGCACCTAAACAGTGGTTTACCCCCACATATGGGGTATCAGCATACTCAGGACAAATTGCACAATAACTTTTGGAGTCTTGTTACCCTTGGGAAAATAAAAATTGGGGTGAAAAGATCATTTTTGTGAAAAAATATGATTTTTTAATTTTACGGCTCTACGTTATAAACTTGTGTGAAGCACTCTGGGTTTCAAATTGCTCACCAAAGATCTAGATAAGTTCCTTAGGGGTCTAGTTTCCCAAATGGGGTCACTTGTGGGGGGTTTCCACTGTTTAGGCACATCAGAGGCTCTCCAAATGCAACATGGCGTCCAATCTCAATTCCAGCCAATTTTGTTTGGAAAAAGTCAAATGGTGCTCCTTCCATTCCGAGCTCTGCTGTGCGCCCAAACAGTGGTTCCCCCCCACATATGGGGTATCAGCGTACTCAGGATAAATTGGACATCAACTTTTGTGGTCCAATTTCTCCTGTTACCCTTGGGAAAATAAAAAATTAGTGACTAAAAGATAATTTTTGTGGGAAAAAAATAGGATTTTTTATTTTCATGCTCGGGCATTATAAACTTGTGTGAAGCACTTGGGGTTCAAAGTGCTCACCAAAGATCTAGATAAGCTCCTTAGGGGGTCTAGTTTCCAAAATGGGGTCACTTGTGGGGGTTTCCACTGTTTAGGCACATCTGGGGCACTGCAAACGGAACATGACCCCCATCAACGTCTGCATTCCAAAACGTTACTACTTCCTTTCCAAGCCCTGTCGTGCGCCCAAACAGTTTCCCTCCCCACATATGGGGTATCAGCGTACTCAGGACAAATTGGACAACAACTTTTGGGTCCAATTTCCTTGGGAAAAATCAAAAATTTGGGACTAAAAAATCATTTTTGTGGAAAATTGTTTTTTTTATTTTTCAGACCCAGGCATTATAAACTTTTGTGAAACACTTTGGGGTTCAAAGTGCTCACAACAGATCTAGATAAGTTCCTTAGGGGGTCTAGTTTCCAAAATGGTGTCACTTGTGGGGGGTTTCCACTGTTTAGGCACATCAGGGCACTCCAAACACGACATGGCGTCCAATCTCCATTCCAGCCAATTTTAGTTTGAAAAAGTCAAACGGTTCTCCTTCCCTTACGAGCTCTGCCGTGTGCCCAAACAGTGGTTTTCCTCCACATATTGGCTATTGGCGTACTCAGGAGAAATTGCACAACAACTTTTTCTGTCCATTTGCTTCTTTTACCCTTGTGAAAATAAAAAAAAAAGTTTGTAATAGATCATTTTTGTGGCTAAAAAGTTAAATATTCATTTTTTCCTTCCACGTTGCTTCAGCTCCTGTGAAGCACCTGAAGGGTTAATAAACTTCTTGAATGTGGTTTTGAGTACCTTGAGGGTGCAGTTTTTAGAATGGTGTCACTTTTGGGTATTTTCTGCTACATAGACCCCTCAAAGTGACTTTAAATATGAGGTGGTCCCTAAAAAAAATGGCTTTGTAAATTTTGTTGTAAAAATGAGAAATCACTGGTCAACTTTTAACCCTTATAATTTCCTAATAAAAAAAAAATTTGGTTCCAAAATTGTGCTGATGTAAAGTAGACATGTGGGAAATGTTATTTCTTAACTATTTGTGTGACATATTTCTCTGTTTTAAGGGAATAAAAATTCAAAGTTTGAAAATTGCAAAATTTTCAAAATTTTCGCCATATTTGCGTTTTTTTCAAAAATAAACGCAAGGTATATCGAAGAAATTTTACCACTAACGTGAAGTACAATATGTCATGAGAAAACAATCTCAGAATCGCGAAGATCCGTTGAAGCGTTCCAGAGTTATAACCTCATAAAGAGACAGTGGTCAGAATTGTAAAAATTGGCCCGGTCATTAACGTGCAAACCACCCTTGGGGTGAAGGGTTAAAGGGATCCCCAGTATGGATGTTAGGGCCATTCCACTCAGCGCTCTGGTTCTGACCCAGGCTGACGGGATGATGTGGGATTTTAGGGTAGTAGTCCGGTGGCTCTGGCTGACAGGATGATGTGGGATATTAGGGTACTAGTCCGGTGGCTCTGGCTGACGGGACGATGTGGGATATTAGGGGTAGTAGTCTGGTAGCTCTGGCTGATGGGATTGTGTGGGATATTATAGTGAATGTGGCTATGTGGAGTGGGCGGGCTTTACACTCAGCTTTATAGATATAATCATTATAATTTGTTATAACTAACCGTAGTCACAGTAGTTACTATGCCTGGGCAGTGCCGGGCTCTTCAGATAGTTAATAATATTTGCCAAATGCCAGAATGAGAGAGAGAATGTTTAAGGCATTTTTATTACTGCGAAGTCCAAAGTTTACATACATTTCATTAGTATTTGGTACCATTGCCCTTAAGAATGACTTGGGTCAAACATTTAGGATATCCTGCCACAAGCTTCTCACAATAGTTGGTCAGAATGTGGGTCCATTTCTCCTGACAAAACTGGTGTAGCTGATCCAGGTTTGTAGGTCGCCTTGCTCACACCTTTCAGCTTTGCCCATACATTTTCAATAGGATTGAGTTCAGGGCTTTATGATGGCCACTCCAAAACATTGACTTTGTGTAATGTATGTAGTACAGTTCATATAGCGTCTTGTGCTTGGGTGCGATGAAAATACATGAGACACAGGTTTGATATAGAAAGTCTTGTATTACTTCATACAAGTTGGCAAAAATAGTGATATAGAAAGTCTTGTATTACTTCATACAAGTTGGCGAAAATAGTCACACAGTTTGCAGACACAGAAGCAGGAGACACAGCAGGCCAGAGTAATCTAAGCTCAGCAATCACTCTCCACAACAGGTTCAAGATCTTCTTCTCTGTTACCGTAAGTCCATGCAAACGTGGGTCTTTCAAAGAGCAGGGTTCCAGAGTCCACAAGTGCTTCAGAGTTCTTCAGTAGGAATAGCTGGAGTACAAGGTCCAAGGCTTTAGGAGTCAGGTCACAGGTTCACTGCAGGCTAGATTCTGAGGCACTGATTGCTCAGCTGTGGCTGCTTAAGAAGCAAAAGGAGAGAATCAGGGCGGGAACATGCAAGCTGGAAACTCCATTTTGACTGAGGGCAAGATAGCTGCAGCAAGACAGAAAGTAAAATGGCTGACGAACAAACTGAGTTTCAGGAACATGTACACAGAACCTTACATTACTCCCCCCTAAGGGACAACCTCCGGATGACCTCAGGCCAGGCTTGTGTGGGTACCTCTGATGAAACTGACGGAGCAAGCGAGGAGCATTAACGTTATTGACTGGTTCCCATGAGTTGTCCTCCACTGGGTAGCCCTGCCATTTAATCAGATATTGTAACTGATTTCTATACAACCTGGAATCTAAAATCCTTTCCACCACAAATTCTTCCTGACCATCGACTAGCACTGGGTCAGGGCAAGGAGAAGAACGTCCAGGAAACGTATTGGGTGTCGCAGCCTTTAGTAGGGATACATGAAAGACAGGGTGAATTCTCATAGTTCTGGGCAGTTGAAGACGACAAGCAACGGCACTTATAATTTTACTGATTTTATAGGGTCCAATGTACTTATGTCCCAACTTAGACGATGGAATCCTTAACTTAAGATTTCTGGTGGACAGCCAGACCAAGTCTCCTACCTTGAAAGCTGGTGCAGGTTTACGAAATTTATCTGCTGCTTTCTTGTACCTTTCCTGAGCCGATTCCAGATTCTCCTTTAGAAGATCCATATTCTTCTGTAAAGACGTGATTCTTTCAGCCACTGCTGGTAAAGGCGTTTCTATGGGAAATCGTGGTAGAATGTTAGGATGATAACCTAGATTAGAGTAAAAAGGAGACTGCTTAGTGGAGGCACTCTGAGAGTTGTTATACGAGAACTCAGCTAATGGAAGTAGATCCACCCAATCATCCTGTAGGTGGCAGATAAAGCAGCGGAGATACTGCTCCAGGGTTTGATTGGTTCGTTCGGTCTGTCCATTAGTCTGGGATGAAAAGCAGAAGAAAGGTTTACTTTAATGTCCAATGCTGCACAGAAATTTTGCCAAAACCTAGAAGTGAATTGCACCCCTCGATCCGAAATAACCTCATCCGGTACTCCATGTAAGCGAAACACATCTTTAATCATCAAATCTGATGTCTGTTTTGCAGTGGGTAAGCCGACACAAGGGATAAAATGAGCTGCCTTTGTTAGACGGTCAACCACCACTAGAATGGTGTTCTTCCCTTGAGAGGTTGGTAACTCCACAATGAAGTCCATAGAAATGGATCCCCACGGGCGGGATGGGGTGGGAAGAGGCTGTAACAGACCAGTTGGTGAGGAGCGAGGTGTTTTGCATCTTGCACAGACTTCACATGAAGTGACATAGTTTAAAACATCCTTCCTGCAAGTGGGCCACCAAAAGAAACGAGAGAGAAATTCCTGTGTCTTTAGAATTCCTCTATGCCCAGCTATCTTGGAATCGTGAATGAGTTGCAATACTCTCAATCTGACTGTTTCAGGAATATACAGGCGTTGTCCCTGAATCCACACACCATTCTTAAAGACAAGACTTACGTCCCTTGTGCCAAAAAGGAATCCGCATGGTATGCTTCCTTGATGTCCTTAAGTAGGTCTTGATTATGAATTACTCCTAGGAATCTAGAGTCAGGAAGAATAGTCTTAGGAGGATAATTGGACGTGTCTCTGCTGAGTAAATCCTAGAGAGTGCATCAGCCTTTCCATTGCGCGATCCTGGTCTATAAGAAATGATAAAATGAAATTGGTTTAAGAAAAGATTCCAGCGAGCCTGGCGAGGAGTCAGGCACTTAGCCGACCTGATAAACTCAAGGTTACGATGGTCTGTCAGGACGACTATTTGCTGTGCAGCTCCCTGAAGAAGGTGTCTCCATTCTTTGAAGGCGGCAATAATGGCCAACAACTCTCTATTGCCCACATCGTAGTTCCTCTCAGCCGAAGACAACTGCTGGGAAAAGAAGGCACAGGGATGCAAGACATTCTTCTCACCTGTTCTCTGAGAGAGTATAGCTCCAACGGCACAGTCTGAAGCATCCACCTCTATTATGAAGGCAAGCTCGGGGTTGGGATGTACTAGGATAGGTGCAGTGGTAAATTTATCTTTTAGACGGGAAAATGCTTCCTGGGCTTGGGGAGTCCAGGAGAACCTAGACTCTTTCCGGGTAAGTTGGGTGATAGGTGACACTACCTCAGAGAAATTTCTAATGAAACGTCTATAGAAGTTGGCAAACCCGATGAAGCGCTGTACCTCCTTCACATTTCTAGGACTTGGCCAATCCTTGATGGCTTGGGTTTTGCTTCCATCCATACTAATTCCTTGTGTAGACAGTACATACCCCAGAAATTTAATTTCGGTCCTATGGAATTCACACTTTTCAAGTTTGATGTAAAGATGATTTTGTCTTAGACGTTCCAAGACCATTCTCACATGTCCATGATGTTCCTCTGTGGAGTTAGAAAAAATTAGAATATCATCCAAATAAATTACCACGAATGTATCTAGGAGATCCTTGAAGATGTCATTCACCAAGTGTTGGAAAGTGGCTGGGGCGGTACTCAGAGACCAAAAGGCATAACTAGATATTCAAAGTGTCCATAGCGTGACCTGAATGCAGTCTTCCATTCATCCCCAGGTCTAATACGGACTAAGTTATAGGCCCCACGAAGATCTAGTTTAGAGAAAATTTTGTCATGTCGCACTCTCTCCAATAACTCAGGGATTAAAGGCAATGGATAACGGTTTCTAATAGTAACCTTATTGAGTTCCCTATAGTCTACGCATGGTCTCAGAGATCCATCTTTCTTCTTTACAAAAAAGATGGGTGCACCTGCAGGAGATGAAGAGGGGCGTATGAAGCCCTTGGCTAGATTTTCGTCTATGTAATCCTTTAAAGCCTTTAGCTCGGGCCCCGCCAGGGGGTAGATCTTACCAAAAGGAATCTCTGCTCCAGGCAATAATTCAATTGGACAATCATATGGACGGTGAGGAGGAAGCTGGTCAGCGTTCTTCTTGTCACATAAATCCACATAGTCCTGGTATACAGCTGGTAGTTCAGGGACTGACATGGTTCCTTTAGGAACAGAGCAAGCTGAAACTTTTGGACTCATCTGTTTCTCTGGAAAGTGTAATTCCTTGGTCTCCCAGTTAATGGTAGGATTCTGAGCCTGCAGCCATGGTAGCCCTAGAATAATGGGAAAGTGGGGAGAAGAGATAAGCATAAAGGACAGTTTCTCTTGATGATCTTTACCCATAAGAACCCTCAAAGGCTCTGTTTCCTGATCCACTGGTCCAGAGGTCAGCAGGGAGCCATCCACAGTTTCCATCTGTACTGGAGTAGCCTTCTTCACTGAACGTATCCCCTGTTTCAGAGCAAAGGAGACATCCATAAAATTTCCACTTGCCCCTGAGTCGATCATAGCAGAGCTAGACACCCAAGCTGAGTCAACCCAGAGTTTGATGGAAAGAAAGCAATGAGAATTGTTTTTCTTACAACTCAGCTGGGACACCGCTGAGGAAACTTGAAAAATGGCAGCGTTTACACAGTCAACGTCCTCAGAGGTAACGGAGTTTAAGTCCGAGAAATCAAGATCTGTTGCTGCAGATCTCTCTGGAGCCTGAGGCTCGGACCTGACAGATCCCCTCTCGCAACACTCACAATGAATGAGTGCTGCAGTAGTCTTACGAGAACGGCTGGGGCAGTTTATAATGAAGTGCCCTGACTTACCACAATAGAAACATAGATTCTCCTTAAAACGATGTTCCTTGCGTGCATCACTAACCCGTCGTTGTAAAGAGTCTACCTGCATGGGTTCAGGTTCAGGTTCCCGTGTAATCCTACTCAAAGGTTCCTTAGCTGGAGAGGAAGGTAGGAAAAGGTTAGTGCGATTGCTTTCGAACCATCTCTCTTGCCTGCGTTCAGTCAGACGAGTATCAATACGGATGCAGTAGTTAATAAAGTCACCTAACGCAGTGGGAGGGTCGGCACGAGCAAGTTCATCCTTAATCAGTGGAGATAACCCTTTTCGAAAAATAGATTTTTTGGCGGAACTGTCCCAGGTGGTATCAAGGGCCCATCTCCTGAAATCCAAGGCATATTCAGCTACCGAGTGCTTACCTTGGCGCAAAGCTAACATGGCTGCTTCAGCTGTTGCACCTCGATTGGGGTCATCAAACACCTGCCCCATGGCTGAAATAAAAGCATCAAGGTGATTCAAACAATCATCCTCAGTCTCAATCAGAGGGTTTGCCCACATCAAAGCCTTGTTGGTAAGCAACATAATTATAGTAAGCACCTTAGATCGTTCAGTGGGAAATTGTGAAGCATGTGCAGAAAAAAAAAAGATTGCATTGATTAATAAATCCCCTGAATTTCTCACGTTCACCGCCAAAACGAAAAGGGGGCAACTTGGGAATCCCAGAACTCGGGGCTACGGCAGGAGCCTGGACTCGCCCCTCTAGAACCTCAATCCTGGCTCGAAATCCTGGGCAGTCTGTCCAAACACTTGCAAATTGTGATTAGTGAGGTCCTGTAGGCTTGAAAAACGGGTCTTTATATTCTGCAAATCTGCAAGGATATTATCAGTCACTCCGCAAAGTTCCTTTATGCGGGCCTCCATTTTCCAGATCTTTTAAGACAGGAGTACTGGAAGAAGAGGAGAGGAGAAAAAAAAAAAACAATAGTGTTTACCTGTGGTAACACTGCAGAGAAAAAAAAAATTAAGGGAACTGCTCACCTGGAATGGTTGTGAGAAGTCACAACCACTATCATCACAGAAAGTTCACCCGGACATCTGATATCCACAGTTACAGCAGACAAAAAAGAGAAAAGAAAAAAAGAAAAAATAGTGTTTACCTGTGGTAACACTGCAGAAAAAAAAACACTTAAGGGAATTGCTCACCTGGAATGGTTGTGAGAAGTCACAACCACTGTCATCACAGAAAGTACAACCGGACATCCGATATCCACAGTTACAGCAGACACAGCCTTTCCAGACCCAGCAGACACTAACGTTTTGGCTTCAGAATCTTGTAATGTATGTAGTACAGTTCATATAGCGTCTTGTGCTTGGGTGCGATGAAAATACATGAGACACAGGTTTGATATAGAAAGTCTTGTATTACTTCATACAAGTTGGCAAAAATAGTGATATAGAAAGTCTTGTATTACTTCATACAAGTTGGCAAAAATAGTCACACAGTTTGCAGACACAGAAGCAGGAGACACAGCAGGCCAGAGTAATCTAAGCTCAGCAATCACTCTCCACAACAGGTTCAGGATCTTCTTCTCTGTTACCGTAAGTCCATGCAAACGTGGGTCTTTCAAAGAGCAGGGTTCCAGAGTCCACAAGTGCTTCAGAGTTCCTCAGTAGGAATAGCTGGAGTACAAGGTCCAAGGCTTTAGGAGTCAGGTCACAGGTTCACTGCAGGCTAGATTCTGAAGCACTGATTGCTCAGCTGTGGCTGCTTAAGAAGCAAAAGGAGAGAATCAGGGCGGGAACATGCAAGCTGGAAACTCCATTTTGACTGAGGGCAAGATAGCTGCAGCAAGACAGAAAGTAAAATGGCTGACGAACAAACTGAGTTTCAGGAACATGTACACAGAACCTTACACTTTGTTATCCTTAAGCCACTTTATCATTTTGGTAGTGTGCTTCGGGACATTGTCCATTTGGAAATACAAGAAAAAAAGGTAGCACACTGTAGCGCTATAGCTTGCAAACACGAAATATGAAAATATGAAAAATATGAAAAATGAATTGCATCACTGTCTTAGAAATATGAAAAATTGAGAAGTCTTAGCGCATAAAATGGCCAAATTATGTGTGCCCAATAGCCACGTCAAGGCTCTTCTCGTATATCAGGTCCTAACTAATGCCAATCCTTGCTTAGAAAAGTCTGTCTGCATGGGAACATATGAATCCTCTCTTAAGACTAAAATCTACATCTCTGTGGAGGGGTAATGAACCTGGTGTAATTAAAAAGCCTGTGACCAACAGGTGGAGTGCTCAGGTAGAAGGTAAATGAATACATATCAAAAAACTGACCGGCACATCCAAACTTAGATCCAGTGTGAACAGGTGCTAAACCTAGAGTCACCAACTCATATACATACAAGAAAAAAAGGTAGCACACTGTAGCGCTATAGCTTGCAAACACAAATATGAAAATATGAAAAATATGAAAAATGAATTGCATCACTGTCTTAGAAATATGAAAAATTGAGAAGTCTTAGCGCATAAGATGGCCAATATGTATTCATTTACCTTCTACCTGAGCACTCCACCTGTTGGTCACAGGCTTTTTAATTACACCAGGTTCATTACCCCTCCACAGAGATGTAGATTTTAGTCTTAAGAGAGGATTCATATGTTCCCATGCAGACAGACTTTTCTAAGCTAGGATTGGCATTAGTTAGGACCTGATACACTAGAAGAGCCTTGACGTGGCTATCGGGCACACATAATTTGGCCATCTTATGCGCTAAGACTTCTAAATTTTTCATATTTCTAAGACAGTGATGCAATTCATTTTTCATATTTTTCATATTTTCATATTTCGTGTTTGCAAGCTATTTCGCTACAGTGTGCTACCTTTTTTTCTTGTATGTATATGAGTTGGTGACTCTAGGTTTAGCACCTGTTCACACTGGATCTATGTTTGGATGTGCCGGTCAGTTTTTTGATATATATTGTCCATTTGGAAGACCCATTTCCGCCTAAGCTTTAAAGGGAATCTGTCACCCTAAATTGGCGGGATATTTAAATGATGGCAGTCAGGTCAGATGGGAGGTATTTTGGGTACTTGCCTTAACATGTTGTTCGCCGCTGTCTCCATTATTTCTGGGAATTGTAGTCGTTGCCCTCCATATAATGCGCCTGCGCATTGCAATCTGCGGGCAAAGCATACTGCGCGTGCGCAATTCAAGATTGCAATGCGCAGGTGCGTTATATGGAAGGCAACGACTACAATTCCCAGAAATAATGGAGACAGCGGCGAACAACATGTTAAGGCAAGTACCCAAAACACTGCCCATCTGACCTGACTGCCATCATTTAAATATCCCGCCAATTTAGGGTGACAGATTCCCTTTAACTTTCTGGCTGATATCTTGGGATGGGACTCAAAAGAGGGCATTTGGATTTAAGTGTGCAGAATTTGCTGAATGGCGAGGAGCCATTTCACTTTTCCAGAGCCTTTTGTGCTACCAGTAACATGGAAGCCCCCTATATTTACGTTAACAAATGACAGACCTGAGTGGGCACTTGCTTTTTTGTGTGGATTGAGTTAAGCTTTTGTTAGGAACATTTTACTTAACATTTAGGATCAAATTTATCCGGCTCTCTGGACTGAGCACTTACATCGGGTTTCCATGTGAATAAGGATGTTTCAAGGCGCTTCCTTCAGAGGATCCTTAACCCAATTTGGAATAAGAGGGTTATATAGCCAAAGAACCAAGTATATCTGATGTTGAATCAGATTATATTTTATTGGCTATTTGCAGCAAATAAAAAAAAAAGTTTTAAAACTTTAATAATTTTTTTTTTATTTGCTGCACATATCCAATAAAATATATTATTCAACATCAGAGATAGTTGGTTCTTTGGTTATATAACCCTCTTATTCCAAATTAGGTTAAGGATCCTCTTAAAGAAGCATCCTGTAACATCCTTGTTCACATTCATCCACGTGGAGGAATTTTTTCTGGGAGAGGAAAATCACCTCTGGTATTACAGACGGACAACATACAAGTGGAAGGATCACCCTTGTTTGCAAACTTTTCTTAGTGTTGTGCTTCCTTGGACAACCATACCAGGTGAGCAAGATTCAAGTTGTACTTTTCTCACCCAGCAAGATTTACTCATTTACTACACTTAGATAGCGCTCACCCCTCCCCTCATCCTCTCCCAGGACCTCATTTACACATTGGGGTTTGCATCTAAATCTCCGAGTGACGTGATTCAGATGAAACTCCTGAGGGATCCATTCACGATAATGAGGCAGCATAGATAATCTGGACTCCTTCTGCCTCTGTTCAGCAGTGTCCTTCTTTTCAAAGAGGCACAAAACTGGTTGACCGTGATTTTATGCTCGCCTAAAAAGACGGACACCGCCAGATCACAGGCCAGACAGCATCCACAGTGCCTTCATCTGCACATTATATGGAAACTTCTGCCCGTGGTTCCATCTGATCATTTATTTAAGAGATTTATACGGAAACACCGATGTAAGCACTCAACGCAGAGTGCAGGATAAATGTACGCTGAGCCTTACTGGGTGCAAATGAAAAAATTAACAATAGGTGAAGAATTGGTTTTATTTATTTTTTACGCTGTTCCTCGTGCAGTATGTGATAAGATGACTTTATTCTTCGGGTCAGTGCGATTACAGTGATACCTGATGTATATTTTTTATGTTTGGCTGTGGTCACACACTAAAAGATACTTTTTATTGCAAAAACTTGCATCCCCATATTTTGATAGCCATAATTTTTTTCCATATTTCGTCGGAAAGTCATGTGATGTCTTGTTTTTTTTGGGATGAGATGATGTTTTTATTGGTACCTTTTTTGGGCAAATTAAATTTTTTTGATCGCTTTCTATTCTGATTTTTGGGAGGCAGAATGAACAAAAACCAGCAATTCAGGGATAATTGTTGTGGGATTTATTTATGCTGTTCTGCACATGTAAGATTGATAAAGCAGCTTTATTCTTTGTCTCAGTACGATTACAGCGATCCCACATTTCTATTTTTGTTTGTTTTGGTCCTTTTACAGAAAAACTATTTTCTAGAAAAAATAATTATTTTTGCATTACTTCGTTCTGAGAGCTTTATTTTTTTCCGCTGATGGAGCAGTATGGCGGCTTGTTTTTTGCGGGACAAAATGATGTTTTCAAGATAATATTTTTATTTATTCGTCTTTCGAAATTGTTTTATTCGCTATATGATGATAAAGCATCTTTTTTGCCGTTTTATTTTTTTTTATAGTGTTCTCTGAAAGCATTAACTAGTGGACATTTTTATAGGTCAGGTCACTCCAGACATGGCGATAACAAATATGTGGGTCTTTTTTTTTTGTTGTTTTTACATAAATAATTGTATTTATTGGATTGATATTTTTTCATTTTTCTTTATGTATTTTTTTAAAAATTATTATACCATTTTTTTACTTTTTTTAATTACTTTAGGATACAGGATGGGACTTCAACTTTACACTGACTGATCTCTGATCTAATATTCTGCTATGCTTTTGCATTGCAGGGCATTAGAACAGTGCATTGCAAGCAGGGAGGAGGCTTGTCAGCTCCTGCTCTGAGCAGGAGTTTGCAGCCACCGTCCTTAGGTGCCCCCACAGCCAACTTTCAGTTTGGGGTCACCATGGAGATCATCGCAAAATGCAATCTCAATCGTATTGTGCCTATAGGAGTAGAGAGGGAGCTCACACCCTCTGCGATGCTCATTGATGTTACTGTCACTATTGACAGACAGCGTCATCAGAGGGATTAAATGCAAGCAATCTGCCAGCACTGATCATGGGCGTTGCTGCAGGGTATCAGCTCTCATATAGAGCTGACAATTGTGCTGGACTGCGGCGGTGCTCGTCGTGAGCCTGCCCCGATCACCGGGAAGTATATGTACGTTGATTTGCGGGAACGCTGCTCCCGTATTACCGTACACATACGTCACATGTCGGGAAAGGGTTAATGTATGCAGTTTGTATTGTGAAATCTGGTGACATATCCCCTTTAAATGCATGAAAAGTTGCAATTGCAAATGAAACTTTCCCAATTGCAGTTATCATGTAATACCGACAACAGAAACACGAAGCCGGCTTGGTATCTGCTTATGCTTGTTCATATTATTTAGTATTTCTCTTCTCATTAGATTTAGCTTGTAAAGGCCACTTCACACTACCGTATTTGGTCATTATTTTCCATCAGTATTTGCAAGCCAAAATCAGGAATAGAACAATCAGAGGAACAGTATGAGGCTAGGTTCACATCGCGTTTAGTGCCATCCGTTTAACGGATCCGGTAGCATTGCGTCGGCATGCGTTAGAAATAGAGGTCTATGCACAGCGAAAGCTTCCGTTCGCTGTGTTTTAGACCTAATGTACTCGAAAATGCGGTAGACCGAGTTCGAAAGTGCGTCACAAAGTAACGTACCATCGCTAACGCATGCCAATTTTGACATGTTAGGATGTGTTACGCTAATGGATGGCAATGGGTGCGTTAACGGATCCGTTACAATCGCGTTAGTGCCGCTTAGTAAGGGATCCGTTAAATGGATGGCACTAACGAGATGTGAACCTAGCATAGAAACGCATGCATTTTTCATACTTCTGCATTTTCACCCACTCCTGAGTGGCTTACTGGCTTACAAATACTGAACATGTGAACATGGTATAAAGCAGTTTTACACCTGAGTATTGCAGTGCATCTAATTTTCTGTATTCATTTCTAGAAAAAGCCAGTAAAGCTCTTTAATAGGAGTAGAGTAAGACAGCTGAGAATCCCGCTTCCCAAAATAATAAATCTATAAATTAGCATTCTGATCTTTAGTACAATTTGAGGTACAGACCCACCTGCTGCAGAACCAAGATGAATTGTTTTTATTATTATCTCCGAATATTGATGGTTTGGAGCGCACAACAGGTTCTGCTGTTCAGTAAATATGACCCATAAAGCTTTATGATTGCTATGGTTATTTTCATGGAACTTTATAGACAAATGTATAATTTTCCTGTCAATAGTCTGAGTAAAGCACATGAAAATTTTGTACATCTCAGAGATTGTCTCGGTTGTGTGACTTTGTCATTATTTGTTAGCTGTCTGATAGAAAATATACTGCAAAGGGAAAAGTAGATAAAAACATAACACTGATTTGAAGGTTGTGGTTGTACACTAGAAAAAGGGACATGCGTAAACCTTATAAACGAAATGCATTTCCTATAATGGGTTTCCTTTAGAACTATAGGGAATGCGGTCAATTACTATCTAGGCCCGCCAAAGGGTCTTCTAAGAATAAATCATGTTTTTCCACAAGTCTTTAGAATAATCTCTGCCGAGTTCCACTTGTTCTACACCAGGCTGCCCACAAATAGGACTGGAAAGTGACAAACTCCCTTTAATTCATTCAAACCCTATACAGTTGAATGGTCAATTGAGACATTAATTTAACATAGTTGTGCCTTATAATTTTCAATTAATTTTTCAAATAATGCATATTTTGGATTGGAGGCTCCTCTGTATTTGCTGTGCAACTTTGCATGACAAAAGTGAAATTTAATTTCTAAATTTATTGATCGGACAGCAATGATCGTCTACACTAATCCTAGAGAGGACTGTTGTCTGACCAATGTGTAGTATCTATTAGCCCCTGTCCAAAGGGGTCTCTAGCATTGAACACCTGGCCACATGCCCAGGACCTTGACTAGTGCCTCGGATACCACTTTGAACTGTATCAGTGTCAACATTATCAGGGGACATTACTTTCTAAAAGGGGCACTCAGAACATTAACATTTTGTCAAGGGACTGTAAGGGTCTGGAGGCGGAACCTCTGAGCTTTATTATACAAGGAGGCTTTCCTTGTAAAGGAGCGGGTGGCGCCCGGGGAGACGGACAGGAAATCACTGCAAGTGACGGGGGCAGTCTCTGGACAGACAGACGGAGGTCACGGCAAGTGACCGGGGCAGTCTCTGGATAGACAGGCGGTAGTCACAGCAAGTGACCGGGCAGTCTTTTGGATAGACAGCAGGTAGTCACGGCAAGTGACCGGGGCAGTCTCTGGTAGACAGGCGGGTAGTCACGGCAAGTGACCGGGGCAGTCTCTGGATAGACAGGCGAGTAGTCACGGCAAGTGACCGGGGCAGTCTCTGAATGGACAGGGAGTAGTCACGGCAAGTGACCGGGGCAGTCTCTGAATGGACAGGTATATACGACCTGAGATGGTGGAGCCCCCGGTAGGCTAGCAGGCAGATGACAGATGAGCGCCCCCAAGTGAGCAGGCGAGAGTCTCTGGAATAGCCGATGGACACCGCATGTGATGGCCGAACCTCCAGGTGGGCTTGCAGGCAGATGGCAGATGAGCGCCCCCAAGTGACAGGCGAGAGTCTCTGGAATTGCCGATGGTCACCGCATGTGACGGCCGAACCTCCAGGTAGGTTTGCAGGCAGATGGCAGATGAGCGCCCCCAAGTGAGCAGGCGAGATTCTCTGGAATAGCCGATGGTCACCCGCATGTGACGGCCGAACCTCCAGGCAGGCTTGCGGACAGGTAGCAGACAGCAAACTGGCAGGAAACAGGCAGGTAACTGGTAACGGACCCTGAGGGCTAAAGCAGAGTAGTGAACAGTGCAATAACAACATTGCTCGGGCACCTCCATTAAGGAGGAATACTTTATATAGGGTGGAGTCCTCCGGCATTGGCCGGGGACCTTTTTGAAAGATGCGCGCGGGCCCTTTAAGAGCGGGGGAGCGCGCGGGCGCGCGCCCTAAGTCCAGTAGCAGGGAAGGAGCGCGCGGCCCCAGCAGGGCGGAAGGAGGACGCTGAGCGCGGGTAAGGGGGGCGACGTCCCTGCCTGGCAGAGGACGCTGTCGCAGGGAACAGCGTCCCTGCCTGGCAGAGGGCAGGGACGCCGGCGCTACAGTACCCCCCCTTTAGGCCCCCCCTTTTTTAGGCCAGAAAAGAAATTTAGCTAGGATGAGAGGGGCATGGATTGTTCTCCGAGGCTCCCACGTTCTCTCCTCAGGACCAAACCCCTTCCAATCCACCAGAAAATAGGTCTTTCTTCCTACCCTTTTGGTGGCCAGAATGTTCTCTACCTCAAATTCGTCTTCAGCAGACACTGGAGCAGGAGGTGTACCTGTAGACTTGACATAAGAGTTAAGTACCACCGGTTTGAGGAGAGATACATGGAAGGAGTTAGGAATCCGCAAATTGGCGGGAGTTTCAATTTATAGGACACCGGTTGATCTGACTGATGATCTCAAAAGGACCGATGAACCGAGGGCCTAACTTGTAGGAAGGATCTTGAGCGGACATACTTGGACGAAAGCCAGACCTTATCCCCAGGACGGAATTGAGGAGGATCAGATGTAAGGTTCTATGTATATATTCCTGAAACTCAGTTTGTTCGTCAGCCATTTTACTTTCTGTCTTGCTGCAGCTATCTTGCCCTCAGTCAAAATGGAGTTTCAAGCTTGCATGTTCCCGCCCTGATTCTCTCCTTTGCTTCTTAAGCAGCCACAGCTGAGCAATCAGTGCTTCAGAATCTAGCCTGCAGTGAACCTGTGACTTGACTCCTGTAAGCCTTGACCTTGTACTCCAGCTATTCCTACTGAGGAACTCTGAAGCACTTGTGGACTCTGAACCCTGCTCTTTGAAAGACCACGTTTGCATGGACTTACGGTAACAGAGAAGAAGATCCTGAATCTGTATTGGAGAGTGATTGCTGAGCTTGGATTACTCTGGCCTGCTGTGTCTCCTGTTTCTGTGTCTGCAAACTGTGTGACTATTTCTGCCAACTTGTATGAAGTAATACAGGACTTTTCTATATCAAAACCTGTGACTCCTGTGTTTTCATCGCACCCAAGCACAAGACGCTATATGAACTGTACTACATACATTACAAGATTCTGAAGCCAAAACGTTAGTGTCTGCTGGGTCTGGAAGGCTGTGTCTGCTGTACTGTGGATATCAGACGTCCGGTTGTACTTTCTGTGATGACAGTGGTTGTGACTTCTCACAACCATTCCAGATGTCTGGTTGAAACTTTCTGTGATGATAGTGGTTGTGACTTCTCACAACCATTCCAGGTGAGCAGTTCCCTTAATTTTTTTTTCTCTCTGCAGTGTTGCCACAGGTGAACACTATTGTTTTTTTTTCTCCTTTCTTCCAGTAATCCTGTCTTAAAAGATCTGGAAAATGGAGGCCCGCATAAAGGAAACTTTGCGGAGTGACTGATAATATCCTTGCAGATTTGCAGAATATAAAGACCCGTTTTTTCAAATCTACGGACCCCAATAATCACAATTTGCAAGTGGTTTTGGGCAGACTCCAGGATTTGCGAGCCAGGATTGAGGTTCTAGAGGGCGAGTCCAGGCTCCTGCCGTACCCCGAGTGCTGGGATTCCCAAGTTGCCCCCTTTTCGTTTTGGCGGTGAATGTGAGAAATTCAGGGGATTTATTAATCAATGCAATCTTTTTTTTTCTGCACATGCTTCACAATTTCCCACTGACGATCTAAGGTGCTTACTATAATTATGTTACTTACCAACAAGGCTTTGATGTGGGCAAACCCTCTGATTGAGACTGAGGATGATTGTTTGAATCACCTTGATGATTTTATTTCAGCCATGGGGCAGGTGTTTGATGATCCCAATCGAGGTGCAACAGCTGAAGCAGCCATGTTAGCTTTGCGCCAAGGTAAGCACTCGGTAGCTGAATATGCCTTGGATTTCAGGAGATGGGCCCTTGATACCACCTGGGACAGTTCCGCCAAAAAATCTATTTTTCGAAAGGGGTTATCTCCACTGATTAAGGATGAACTTGCTCGTGCCGACCCTCCCACTGCGTTAGGTGACTTTATTAACTACTGCATCCGTATTGATACTCGTCTGAACGCAGGCAAGAGAGATGGTTCGAAAGCAATCGTACTAACCTTTTCCTACCTTCCTCTCCAGCTAAGGAACCTTTGAGTAGGATCACAAGGGAACCTGAACCTGAACCCATGCAGGTAGACTCTTTACAACGACGGGTTAGTGATGCACGCAAGGAACATCGTTTTAAGGAGAATCTATGTTTCTATTGTGGTAAGTCTTGGCACTTCATTATAAACTGCCCCAGCCGTTCTCGTAAGACTACTGCAGCACTCATTCATTGTGAGTGTTGCGAGAGGGGATCTGTCAGGTCCGAGCCTCAGGCTCCAGAGAGATCTGCAGCAACAGATCTTGATTTCTCGGACTTAAACTCCGTTACCTCTGAGGACGTTGACTGTGTAAACGCTGCCATTTTTCAAGTTTCCTCAGCGGTGTCCCAGCTGAGTTGTAAGAAAAACAATTCTCATTGCTTTCTTTCCATCAAACTCTGGGTTGACTCAGCTTGGGTGTCTAGCTCTGCTATGATCGACTCAGGGGCAAGTGGAAATTTTATGGATGTCTCCTTTGCTCTGAAACAGGGAATACGTTCAGTGAAGAAGGCTACTCCAGTACAGATGGAAACTGTGGATGGCTCCCTGCTGACCTCTGGACCAGTGGATCAGGAAACAGAGCCTTTGAGGGTTCTTATGGGTAAAGATCATCAAGAGAAACTGTCCTTTATGCTTATCTCTTCTCCCCACTTTCCCATTATTCTAGGGCTACCATGGCTGCAGGCTCAGAATCCTACCATTAACTGGGAGACCAAGGAATTACACTTTCCGGAAACAGATGAGTCCAAAAGTTTCAGCTTGCTCTGTTCCTAAAGGAATCATGTCAGTCCCTGAACTACCAGCTGTATACCAGGACTATGTGGATTTATGTGACAAGAAGAACGCTGACCAGCTTCCTCCTCACCGTCCATATGATTGTCCAATTGAATTATGCCTGGAGCAGAGATACCTTTTGGTAAGATCTACCCCCTGGCGGGGCCCGAGCTAAAGGCTTTAAAGGATTACATAGATGAAAATCTAGCCAAGGGCTTCATACGCCCCTCTTCATCTCCTGCAGGTGCACCCATCTTCTTTGTAAAGAAGAAAGATGGATCTCTGAGACCATGCGTAGACTATAGGGAACTCAATAAGGTTACTATTAGAAACCGTTATCCATTGCCTTTAATCCCTGAGTTATTGGAGAGAGTGCGACATGCCAACATTTTTTCTAAACTAGATCTTCGTGGGGCCTATAACTTAGTCCGTATTAGACCTGGGGATGAATGGAAGACTGCATTCAGGTCACGCTATGGACACTTTGAATATCTAGTTATGCCTTTTGGTCTGAGTACCGCCCCAGCCACTTTCCAACACTTGGTGAATGACATCTTCAGGGATCTCCTGAATACATTCGTGGTAATTTATTTGGATGATATTCTAATTTTTTCTAACTCCACAGAGGAACATCATGGACATGTGAGAATGGTCTTGGAACGTCTAAGACAAAATCATCTTTACATCAAACTTGAAAAGTGTGAATTCCATAGGACCGAAATTCAATTTCTGGGGTATGTACTGTCTACACAAGGAATTAGTATGGATGGAAGCAAAACCCAAGCCATCAAGGATTGGCCAAGTCCTCGAAATGTGAAGGAGGTACAGCGCTTCATCGGGTTTGCCAACTTCTATAGACGTTTCATTAGAAATTTCTCTGAGGTAGTGTCACCTATCACTCAACTTACCCGGAAAGAGTCTAGGTTTTCCTGGACTCCCCAAGCCCAGGAAGCATTTTCCCATCTAAAAGATAAATTTACCACTGCACCTATCCTAGTACATCCCAACCCCGAGCTTGCCTTCATAATAGAGGTGGATGCTTCAGACTGTGCCATTGGAGCTATACTCTCTCAGAGAACAGGTGAGAAGAATGTCTTGCATCCCTGTGCCGCCTTTTCCCAGCAGTTGTCTTCGGCTGAGAGGAACTACGATGTGGGCAATAGAGAGTTGTTGGCCATTATTGCCGCCTTCAAAGAATGGAGACACCTTCTTCAGGGAGCTGCACAGCAAATAGTCGTCCTGACAGACCATCGTAACCTTGAGTTTATCAGGTCGGCTAAGTGCCTGACTCCTCGCCAGGCTCGCTGGAATCTTTTCTTAAACCAATTTGATTTTATCATCTCTTATAGACCAGGATCGCGCAATGGAAAGGCTGATGCACTCTCTAGGATTTACTCAGCAGAGACACGTCCAATTACTCCTCCTAAGACTATTCTTCCTGACTCTAGATTCCTAGGAGTAATTCATAATCAAGACCTACTTAAGGACATCAAGGAAGCATACCATGCGGATTCCTTTTTGGCACAACCCCCAAGGGACGTAAGTCTTGTCTTTAAGAATGGTGTGTGGATTCAGGGACAACGTCTGTATATTCCTGAAACAGTCAGATTAAGAGTATTGCAACTCATTCACGATTCCAAGATAGCTGGGCATAGAGGAATTCTAAAGACACAGGAATTTCTTTCTCGTTTCTTTTGGTGGCCCACTTGCAGGAAGGATGTTTTGAATTATGTCACTTCATGTGAGGTCTGTGCAAGATGCAAAACACCTCGCTCCTCACCAACTGGTCTGTTACAGCCTCTTCCACCCCGTCCCGCCCGTGGGGATCCATTTCTATGGACTTCATTGTGGAGTTACCAACCTCTCAGGGGAAGAACACCATTCTAGTGGTGGTTGACCGTCTAACAAAGGCAGCTCATTTTATCCCTTGTGTCGGCTTACCCACTGCAAAACAGACATCAGATTTGATGATTAAAGATGTGTTTCGCTTACATGGAGTACCGGATGAGGTTATTTCGGATCGAGGGGTGCAATTCACTTCTAGGTTTTGGCAAAATTTCTGTGCAGCATTGGACATTAAAGTAAACCTTTCTTCTGCTTTTCATCCCCAGACTAATGGACAGACCGAACGAACCAATCAAACCCTGGAGCAGTATCTCCGCTGCTTTATCTGCCACCTACAGGATGATTGGGTGGATCTACTTCCATTAGCTGAGTTCTCGTATAACAACTCTCAGAGTGCCTCCACTAAACAGTCTCCTTTTTACTCTAATCTAGGTTATCATCCTAACATTCTACCACGATTTCCCATAGAAACGCCTTTACCAGCAGTGGCTGAAAGAATCACGTCTTTACAGAAGAATATGGATCTTCTAAAGGAAAATCTGGAATCGGCTCAAGAAAGGTACAAGAAAGCAGCAGATAAATTTCGTAAACCTGCACCAGCTTTCAAGGTAGGAGACTTGGTCTGGCTGTCAACCAGAAATCTTAAGTTAAGGATTCCATCGTCTAAGTTGGGACATAAGTACATTGGACCCTATAAAATCAGTAAAATTATAAGTGCCGTTGCTTGTCGTCTTCAACTGCCCAGAACTATGAGAATCCACCCTGTCTTTCATGTATCCCTACTAAAGGCTACGACACCCAATACGTTTCCTGGACGTTCCTCTCCTTGCCCTGACCCAGTGCTAGTCGATGGTCAGGAAGAATTTGTGGTGGAAAGGATTTTAGATTCCAGGTTGTATAGAAATCAGTTACAATATCTGATTAAATGGCAGGGCTACCCAGTGGAGGACAACTCATGGGAACCGGTCAATAACGTTAATGCTCCTCGCTTGCTCCGTCAGTTTCATCAGAGGTACCCACACAAGCCTGGTCTGAGGTCATCCGGAGGTTGTCCTTAAGGGGGAGTAATGTAAGGTTCTATGTATATATTCCTGAAACTCAGTTTGTTCGTCAGCCATTTTACTTTCTGTCTTGCTGCAGCTATCTTGCCCTCAGTCAAAATGGAGTTTCAAGCTTGCATGTTCCCGCCCTGATTCTCTCCTTTGCTTCTTAAGCAGCCACAGCTGAGCAATCAGTGCTTCAGAATCTAGCCTGCAGTGAACCTGTGACTTGACTCCTGTAAGCCTTGGACCTTGTACTCCAGCTATTCCTACTGAGGAACTCTGAAGCACTTGTGGACTCTGAACCCTGCTCTTTGAAAGACCCATGTTTGCATGGACTTACGGTAACAGAGAAGAAGATCCTGAATCTGTATTGGAGAGTGATTGCTGAGCTTGGATTACTCTGGCCTGCTGTGTCTCCTGTTTCTGTGTCTGCAAACTGTGTGACTATTTCTGCCAACTTGCATGAAGTAATACAGGACTTTTCTATATCAAACCTGTGACTCCTGTGTTTTCATCGCACCCAAGCACAAGACGCTATATGAACTGTACTACATACATTACACCAGACGTTTTTTGTCAGCATGTTTCTTCATGCGCTCGGATGACAGAATGAGTGCGGACCGGGTACTCTCCCATATGGAGGAAAATTAGTTAACCAGAGATTCCGCAGCTGGATTGTCCACAGAGATGGAGACAGGAACAGGGATCCGAGGGTGTTGACCGAAGACTACAAAAAACGGAGATTTGGAGGAAGATTCGCTCTCGTGATTGTTGTAAGAGAATTCGGCCCAAGGCAGGAGATCCACCCAGTCAGAATGGTGGGCATTAACGAAGTGCCGGAGATAACTGGTCAGATTCTGATTGATTCGCTCGACTTGTCCATTGGACTGCGGGTGGTAAGCGGAGGAGAAATCCAAGGTGACGTCTAGCAACTTACAAGTGGCTCTCCAGAAACGTGAGGTGAACTGTACCCCACGATCCGACACAATGTGACGAGGCAGACCATGAAGACGGAAGATGTGGCGGATAAAGTCTTTAGCCAACTCGGGTGCAGACGGAAGCCCTGGCAGGGGAATGAAGTGAGCCATCTTGGAAAATCGGTCAACGACCACCCAAATGACCGTACAACCGGCAGAGACGGGCAGATCTGTTATGAAGTCCATGGCTATATGCTGCCAGGGGGCAGCGGGTACAGGAAGCGGAAGAAGACGGCCGGCAGGCAGGTGTCTTGGAACTTTGTTGCGGGCACAGGAGACAAAGGCAGAAACAAAGTCTATTACGTCCTTGTGCAGGGTAGGCCACCAGTAATGCCGAGTAATGAGCTGGAGGGTCTTTTTCTGACCAGCGTGGCCAGCTAGTTTAGACGAATGACCCCAGTGTAGGATTCTCTCCCGATCGGTTACCGATACGAACGTCTTACCAGGAGGGAGACGATTTAGACTCACGGGAGCCACCTGCATCACTCTGGCGGGATCGATGATATGTTTAGGTTCCTCCTCGAGATCCGACACTAGGAAGGACCGGGACAAGGCGTCCGCCTTGATGTTCTTGTCGGCCGGGCGAAAATGTAAGAGAAAATCAAAGCGGGCAAAAAACAAGGACCACCGGGCTTGGCGAGGGTTAAGTCTCTGGGCATGCTGGAGGTAAGCCAGATTTTTGTGGTCAGTGTAAATGATTACCGGATGAAGAGCCCCCTCGAGTAGGTAACGCCACTCCTCCAATGCCAGCTTGATGGCCAATAACTCTCGGTCTCCTATGGAGTAATTGCGCTCAGAAGAGGAGAAGAGTTTGGAGAAGAAGCCGCAAGATACCATCCTCCCGGATGAAGATTTTTGAGTAAGTACCGCTCCGGCTCCAGAAGAGGAAGCGTCCACCTCCAGGAAGAACTGCTTGTTGCCGTCCGGGCGATGCAGCACTGGAGCGGAAGAGAAGGCCTATTTTAAAGAAAGAAAGGCCTCCTCTGCTTCGGGCGTCCACTGTTTGGGATTAGCATCCTTGCGGGTGAGCGCGGAGATTGGAGCAGTCCGGGAAGAGAAGTGCGGTATGAAAAGGCGGTAATAATTGGCGAATCCCAGGAACCGCTGAATGGCCTTCAACCCCTCCGGTCGGGGCCATTTCTCGATGGCAGACAGTTTCTCCGGATCCATTCGTAGGCCTGTCTGAGAAATGATGTAGCCCAAAAACGGAAGCGAGGTCTGCTCAAAGAGGCACTTCTCATATTTGGCGAAGAGGTGATTCTGCCTGAGCCTGAGCAGAACCTGACGAACATCCCTCCGGTGAGACTGGAGATCCGGAGAGAAGACCAAGATGTCGTCTAGGTACACCACAACGCAGGAGTAGAGAAGGTCCCGGAAGATGTCATTGACCAACTCCTGAAAGACTGCTGGAGCATTACAGAGACCAAAGGGCATCACCAAATACTCGTAGTGGCCGTCCCGGGTGTTGAATGCCATCTTCCATTCATCTCCCCGACGGATACGGACTAGGTTATATGCCCCACGAAGATCCAGTTTGGTGAAGATTCTAGCCCCCCTCAGACGATCAAACAATTCTGGAATGAGCGGAAGAGGGTACTTATTCTTCACCGTGATCAAATTTAGGCCTCTGTAGTCAATACAGGGACGGAGAGAGCCGTCTTTCTTTTTTACGAAGAAGAAACCTGCTCCCGCTGGGGAGGTGGATTTCCGGATGAATCCCTTGGCCAAATTCTCCTCGATATATTCGGACATCGACCTGGTCTCAGCAGCGGACAATGGGTAAATACGCCCACGGGGAGGCGTAGTACCGGGTAGCAGGTCGATCGGGCAATCATACGGTCTGTGAGGGGGTAATGTCTCTGCTTCCTTTTTATTAAAGACATCAGCGAATGACCAATATGGAATCGGGAGCCCTGGTAGATTAGTTGGTGTAGGAGAAGGACGGACGGGATGAACAGGAACCAAACACGTTTTATGACAGTCCTGTCCCCAGCGAAGGATCTCTCCAGTCTGCCAGTCGAGCACGGGTGCATGCTTTTGGAGCCAAGGCAGACCTAGTAAGAAAGCGTGAGGAGTCCAGGCAGAACATGAAACGAGATGCTCTCAGAATGCAACATTCCCACCTGCAAGGTTATGGCTTCAGTGATAAGTTGGATGGGACGTGGTAGGAGACCCCCATCCACAGCAGCAACAGATACTGGTTCAACCAGAGGTTTGGTAGGAATGCAATATTTTTCTACTAGAGCCTGTGAAACAAGATTCCCGGCTGCTCCAGAATCAAGTTGGGCTCGTTCGAAATAACGGTTCTCACCGAGGAGAATTGAGACTGACAGCAGCAGAGATGAAGAGGATTTATTTTTGTCTAGGTGGACCTCTCCGAGCGAACCTAGACACAGGCGTTTCCCGACCTCTCTGGGCAGGTACGGATCCGGTGCTCCTTACTGCCACAGTAGAAGCAACTCCCCTCGGCACGGCGTAAGTCCTGACGGGCTTTGACCATCTTGGTCTGGTCGACTTGCATAGGCTCAGAAGAGTGTACCTGAGGAGAAACGGAAGGAGTTACAGGTCTCTGAAAAGAAGGAGCTAGACGAGGAAACCTTCTCTCACGGGTGACCTCTTTAGCGTGCTCCTGGAACCGTAGATCAATTCGATTGACAAGAGTTATTAGGTCATCGAGAGAGGTTGGAATGTCCCGACCGGCAAGTTCATCTTTAATACGGCCGGACAGACCCTCCCAGAAGACAGATATCAGAGTGTCATTATCCCAAGCCAGCTCCGAGGCAAGGGTACGGAACCGTATGGCATATTGACCCACGGTGAGACTTCCCTGACGGAGACGCAGCAGAGATGATGCAGAGGAGGTCTTCCGTCCGGGTTCGTCGAATAACCTTCCGGAAGGCTGAGAGAAAAGCAGACAGGTCAGACACCAGAGGATCTTCTCTCTCCCAAAGAGGATTTAGCCAGGCCAGGGCCTCTCCAGTGAGATGGGACATGATGAAGGCAATTTTGGCCCGGTCGGAGTTAAACTGGTGTGCCAGGAGTTCAAAATGCAGGGTGCACTGGTTAATGAAACCCCGAGCCAGAGCAGGGTCGCCTCCAAACCGAGGAGGAGCTGAAAGTCGAGGTCCAGGAACGGAAACCACGGAATTGGTAAGCAGCGGAACTGCCGGATTGCGAGTCATGGCGCCCGCGGTGGTTGCTGGTGAAGTAGTCAGGGTGTCCAGGCGGGAATTAACATTCCGCAGATGACCCAGGATGGACTCCTGTTGAGACCTCTGATGAGACAGTTCATGACACAGGTCAGAGAGCGAAGGGGTTTGGGTGCCACCGGGTTCCATGGCCCGAGCAAACTGTAACGGGTCTGGGAGGCGGAACCTCTGAGCTTTATTATACAAGGAGGCTTTCCTTGTAAAGGAGCGGGTGGCGCCCGGGGAGACGGACAGGAAATCACTGCAAGTGACGGGGGCAGTCTCTGGACAGACAGACGGGAGGTCACGGCAAGTGACCGGGGCAGTCTCTGGATAGACAGGCGGGAGGTCACGGCAAGTGACCGGGGCAGTCTCTGGATAGACAGGCAGGTAGTCACGGCAAGTGACCGGGGCAGTCTCTGGATAGACAGGCGGGTAGTCACGGCAAGTGACCGGGGCAGTCTCTGGATAGACAGGCGAGTAGTCACGGCAAGTGACCGGGGCAGTCTCTGAATGGACAGGCGAGTAGTCACGGCAAGTGACCGGGGCAGTCTCTGAATGGACAGGTATATACGACCTGAGATGGTGGAGCCTCCCGGTAGGCTAGCAGGCAGATGACAGATGAGCGCCCCCAAGTGAGCAGGCGAGAGTCTCTGGAATAGCCGATGGACACCGCATGTGATGGCCGAACCTCCAGGTAGGCTTGCAGGCAGATGGCAGATGAGCGCCCCCAAGTGAGCAGGCGAGAGTCTCTGGAATTGCCGATGGTCACCGCATGTGACGGCCGAACCTCCAGGTAGGTTTGCAGGCAGATGGCAGATGAGCGCCCCCAAGTGAGCAGGCGAGATTCTCTGGAATAGCCGATGGTCACCGCATGTGACGGCCGAACCTCCAGGCAGGCTTGCGGACAGGTAGCAGACAGCAAACTGGCAGGAAACAGGCAGGTAACTGGTAACGGACCTGAGGGCTAAAGCAGAGTAGTGAACAGTGCAATAACAACATTGCTCGGGCACCTCCATTAAGGAGGAAGTACTTTATATAGGGTGGAGTCCTCCGGCATTGGCCGGGGACCTTTTTGAAAGATGCGCGCGGTCCCTTTAAGAGCGGGGGAGCGCGCGGGCGCGCGCCCTAAGTCCAGTAGCAGGGAAGGAGCACGCGGCCCCAGCAGGGCGGAAGGAGGACGCTGAGCGCGGGTAAGTGGGGCGACGTCCCTGCCTGGCAGAGGACGCTGTCGCAGGGGAACAGCGTCCCTGCCTGACAGAGGGCAGGGACGCCGGCGCTACAGGGACACTTAAGTGGCATTATTACTTTTTTAAGTAGCATTCACAGAGCATTATTATTTAAAAGGAAGAACTTGGAGCATTATTTATTTTTAGCCCCTTTACCTCCCCACCAAGCTTATTTTCACCTATATGACCAGACCAAATTTTACAATTCTGATCAGTGTCAATTTGTGGTAATACCTCTGGAACTCTTCAATGGATCCAACTGATTCTGAGACTGTTTATTTCATGACATATTGTACTTCATGATTGTGGTGAAAATTTGTTCTCTATGACTTGCGTTTATTTGTGAAAAAATCGGAAATTTGGAGAAAATTTTGAAAGCTTTGCAATTTTCAAACTTTTCATTTTTATGCCCTTAAACCAGAGTAATGTCACATAAAATAATAAATAATATTTCCCACCTGTCTGCTTTACATAAGCACAATTTTTGAAACATTTTTTTTATTAGGAAGTTAGAAGGCTTAAAAGTTGATCAGCAATTTCTAATTTTCTCCAACAAAATTTAGAAAACCTTTGTTTTAGGGACCACATCACATTTGCAGTGACTTTGAGGGGCCTACATGACAGAAAATACCCCAAATTGACACCATTCTAAAAACTGCACCCATCAAAGTGCTCAAAACCCCATTCAAGAAGTTTATTAACCCTTCAGGTGCTTCACAGGAATGTTTGCAACGTGGAAGGAAACAAAAGAAACTTTAACATTTTTCACAAACCTTTTACTTTAGACTCAATTTTTTTTATTTTCACAAGGGTAAAAGGAGAAAATGAACCCCAAAAATTGTTATGCAATTTCTCCTGAGCATGCCAATACCTCATATGTGGGGGGGCAGAACTATTGTTTGGGCGCACAGCAGGGTTCGAAAGGGAAAGAGCACAGTTTGACTTTTTGAATGGGAAATTATCAGGAATCGAGAGTGGCTGCTATGTCACGTTTGGAGAGCCCCTGATGTGCCTAAACAATGGAAGCCCCCACAAGTGACAGCATTTTGGAAACTAGACCCCTCAAGGAATGTACAGTGGGTACGGAAAGTATTCAGACCCCTTTAAATTTTTCACTCTGTTTCATTGCATCCATTTGATAAATTAAAAAAGTTAATCTTTTTCTCATTAATGTACACTCTGCACCCCATTTTGACTGAAAAAAAACAGAAATGTAGAAATTTTTGCAAATTTATTAAAAAAGAAAAACTGAAATATCACATGATCATAAGCATTCAGACCCATTGCTCAGACACTCACATTTAAGTCACATGCTGTCCATTTCCTTGTCATCCTCCTTGAGATGGTTCTACTCCTTCAGTGGAGTTCAGCTGCGTTTAATTAAACTGATAGGACTTGATTTGTAAAGTCACACACCTGTCTACATAAGACCTCACAGCTCACAGTGCATGTCAGACCAAATAAGAATCATGAGGTCAAAGGAACTGGCCAAGTAGCTCAGAGACAGAATTGTGGCAAGGCACAGACCTGGCCAAGGTTACAAAATAATTTCTGCAGTACTGAATGTTTCTAAAAGCACAGTGGCCTCCATAATCCTTAAATGGAAGAAGTTTGGGATCACCAGAAGTCTTCCTAGACCTGGCCGTCCAGCCAAACTGAGCAATCATAGGAGAAGAGCCTTGGTGAGAGAGGTAAAGAAGAACCCCAAGATCACTGTTGCTGAGCTCCACAGATGCAGTAGGGAGATGGGAGAAAGTTCCACAAAGTCAACTATCACTGCAGCCCTCCACCAGTCGGGTCTTTATGGCAGAGTGGCCCGACAGAAGACTCTCCTCAGTGCAAGACATATGAAAGCCTGCATAGAGTTTGCTAAAAAACACAAGAAGGACTCCCAGTGTAAGGTTCTATGTATATATTCCTGAAACTCAGTTTGTTCGTCAGCCATTTTACTTTCTGTCTTGCTGCAGCTATCTTGCCCTCAGTCAAAATGGAGTTTCCAGCTTGCATGTTCCCGCCCTGATTCTCTCCTTTGCTTCTTAAGCAGCCACAGCTGAGCAATCAGTGCTTCAGAATCTAGCCTGCAGTGAACCTGTGACTTGACTCCTGTAAGCCTTGGACCTTGTACTCCAGCTATTCCTACTGAGGAATTCTGAAGCACTTGTGGACTCTGAACCCTGCTCTTTGAAAGACCCACGTTTGCATGGACTTACGGTAACAGAGAAGAAGATCCTGAATCTGTATTGGAGAGTGATTGCTGAGCTTGGATTACTCTGGCCTGCTGTGTCTCCTGTTTCTGTGTCTGCAAACTGTGTGTCTATTTCTGCCAACTTGTATGAAGTAATACAGGACTTTTCTATATCAAACCTGTGACTCCTGTGTTTTCATCGCACCCAAGCACAAGACGCTATATGAACTGTACTACATACATTACAAGATTCTGAAGCCAAAACGTTAGTGTCTGCTGGGTCTGGAAGGCTGTGTCTGCTGTACTGTGGATATCAGACGTCCGGTTGTACTTTCTGTGATGACAGTGGTTGTGACTTCTCACAACCATTCCAGGTGAGCAATTCCCTTAAGTTTTTTCTTTTTGCAGTGTTACCACAGGTAAACACTATTGTTTTTTTTTTTTTTCCTTTCTTTTCTCTTTTTTGTCTGCTGTAACTCTGGATATCAGATGTCTGGTTGAAACTTTCTGTGATGATAGTGGTTGTGACTTCTCACAACCATTCCAGGTGAGCAGTTCCCTTAATTTTTTTTTTCTCTCTGCAGTGTTGCCACAGGTGAACACTATTGTTTTTTTTCTCTCCTCTTCTTCCAGTAATCCTGTCTTAAAAGATCTGGAAGATGGAGGCCCGCATAAAGGAACTTTGCGGAGTGACTGATAATATCCTTGCAGATTTGCAGAATATAAAGACCCGTTTTACAAATCTACAGGACCTCAATAATCACAATTTGCAAGTGGTTGGACAGACTACCCAGGATTTGCGAGCCAGGATTGAGGTTTTAGAGGGGCGAGTCCAGGCTCCTGCCGTAGCCCCGAGTGCTGGGATTCCCAAGTTGCCCCCTTTTCGTTTTGGCGGTGAACGTGAGAAATTCAGGGGATTTATTAATCAATGCAATCTTTTTTTTTCTGCACATGCTTCACAATTTCCCACTGAACGATCTAAGGTGCTTACTATAATTATGTTGCTTACCAACAAGGCTTTAATGTGGGCAAACCCTCTGATTGAGACTGAGGATGATTGTTTGAATCACCTTGATGATTTTATTTCAGCCATGGGGCAGGTGTTTGATGACCCCAATCGAGGTGCAACAGCTGAAGCAGCCATGTTAGCTTTGCGCCAAGGTAAGCACTCGGTAGCTGAATATGCCTTGGATTTCAGGAGATGGGCCCTTGATACCACCTGGGACAGTTCCGCCAAAAAATCTATTTTTCGAAAGGGGTTATCTCCACTGATTAAGGATGAACTTGCTCGTGCCGACCCTCCCACTGCGTTAGGTGACTTTATTAACTACTGCATCCGTATTGATACTCGTCTGACTGAACGCAGGCAAGAGAGATGGTTCGAAAGCAATCGTACTAACCTTTTCCTACCTTCCTCTCCAGCTAAGGAACCTTTGAGTAGGATTACACGGGAACCTGAACCTGAACCCATGCAGGTAGACTCTTTACAACGACGGGTTAGTGATGCACGCAAGGAACATCGTTTTAAGGAGAATCTATGTTTCTATTGTGGTAAGTCAGGGCACTTCATTATAAACTGCCCCAGCCGTTCTTGTAAGACTACTGCAGCACTCATTCATTGTGAGTGTTGCGAGAGGGGATCTGTCAGGTCCGAGCCTCAGGCTCCAGAGAGATCTGCAGCAACAGATCTTGATTTCTCGGACTTAAACTCCGTTACCTCTGAGGACGTTGACTGTGTAAACGCTGCCATTTTTCAAGTTTCCTCAGCGGTGTCCAGCTGAGTTGTAAGAAAAACAATTCTCATTGCTTTCTTTCCATCAAACTCTGGGTTGACTCAGCTTGGGTGTCTAGCTCTGCTATGATCGACTCAGGGGCAAGTGGAAATTTTATGGATGTCTCCTTTGCTCTGAAACAGGGAATACGTTCAGTGAAGAAGGCTACTCCAGTACAGATGGAAACTGTGGATGGCTCCCTGCTGACCTCTGGACCAGTGGATCAGGAAACAGAGCCTTTGAGGGTTCTTATGGGTAAAGATCATCAAGAGAAACTGTCCTTTATGCTTATCTCTTCTCCCCACTTTCCCATTATTCTAGGGCTACCATGGCTGCAGGCTCAGAATCCTACCATTAACTGGGAGACCAAGGAATTACACTTTCCAGAGAAACAGATGAGTCCAAAAGTTTCAGCTTGCTCTGTTCCTAAAGGAATCATGTCAGTCCCTGAACTACCAGCTGTATACCAGGACTATGTGGATTTATGTGACAAGAAGAACGCTGACCAGCTTCCTCCTCACCGTCCATATGATTGTCCAATTGAATTATTGCCTGGAGCAGAGATACCTTTTGGTAAGATCTACCCCTGGCGGGGCCCGAGCTAAAGGCTTTAAAGGATTACATAGATGAAAATCTAGCCAAGGGCTTCATACGCCCCTCTTCATCTCCTGCAGGTGCACCCATCTTCTTTGTAAAGAAGAAAGATGGATCTCTGAGACCATGCGTAGACTATAGGGAACTCAATAAGGTTACTATTAGAAACCGTTATCCATTGCCTTTAATCCCTGAGTTATTGGAGAGAGTGCGACATGCCAACATTTTTTCTAAACTAGATCTTCGTGGGGCCTATAACTTAGTCCGTATTAGACCTGGGGATGAATGGAAGACTGCATTCAGGTCACGCTATGGACACTTTGAATATCTAGTTATGCCTTTTGGTCTGAGTACCGCCCCAGCCACTTTCCAACACTTGGTGAATGACATCTTCAGGGATCTCCTAGATACATTCGTGGTAATTTATTTGGATGATATTCTAATTTTTTCTAACTCCACAGAGGAACATCATGGACATGTGAAAATGGTCTTGGAACGTCTAAGACAAAATCATCTTTACATCAAACTTGAAAAGTGTGAATTCCATAGGACCGAAATTCAATTTCTGGGGTATGTACTGTCTACACAAGGAATTAGTATGGATGGAAGCAAAACCCAAGCCATCAAGGATTGGCCAAGTCCTAGAAATGTGAAGGAGGTACAGCGCTTCATCGGGTTTGCCAACTTCTATAGACGTTTCATTAGAAATTTCTCTGAGGTAGTGTCACCTATCACTCAACTTACCCGGAAAGAGTCTAGGTTTTCCTGGACTCCCCAAGCCCAGGAAGCATTTTCCCGTCTAAAAGATAAATTTACCACTGCACCTATCCTAGTACATCCCAACCCCGAGCTTGCCTTCATAATAGAGGTGGATGCTTCAGACTGTGCCGTTGGAGCTATACTCTCTCAGAGAACAGGTGAGAAGAATGTCTTGCATCCCTGTGCCTTCTTTTCCCAGCAGTTGTCTTCGGCTGAGAGGAACTACGATGTGGGCAATAGAGAGTTGTTGGCCATTATTGCCGCCTTCAAAGAATGGAGACACCTTCTTCAGGGAGCTGCACAGCAAATAGTCGTCCTGACAGACCATCGTAACCTTGAGTTTATCAGGTCAGCTAAGTGCCTGACTCCTCGCCAGGCTCGCTGGAATCTTTTCTTAAACCAATTTAATTTTATCATCTCTTATAGACCAGGATCGCGCAATGGAAAGGCTGATGCACTCTCTAGGATTTACTCAGCAGAGACACGTCCAATTACTCCTCCTAAGACTATTCTTCCTGACTCTAGATTCCTAGGAGTAATTCATAATCAAGACCTACTTAAGGACATCAAGGAAGCATACCATGCGGATTCCTTTTTGGCACAACCCCCAAGGGACGTAAGTCTTGTCTTTAAGAATGGTGTGTGGATTCAGGGACAACGTCTGTATATTCCTGAAACAGTCAGATTAAGAGTATTGCAACTCATTCACGATTCCAAGATAGCTGGGCATAGAGGAATTCTAAAGACACAGGAATTTCTTTCTCGTTTCTTTTGGTGGCCCACTTGCAGGAAGGATTGTTATGTTACGGTAGCTGAGAGTGCAGGTAAAAAAGGAAATACACCAGAGCAGTTGGAATCTATGAGATTGCAGTACCCTGACTAACCACCGCAACTAGAGGCAGCCGTGGAGCGTTCCTACGATGGTCCTAGACGCCTCGTCACAGCCTGAGAAACTAACTACACCTAAAGATAGAAATAGGAAAGCTATCTGCCCGGAGCAGAACCCCAAAGATAATAGAAAGCCCCCAAACATGTAATGGCGGTTAGACAAGAGGAAATACTGACACAGAGAGAAAATAGTATGAGCAAACGCTGGGGCCCAAACTATCTAAATAGAAAAGGACAGGAAGGGTACTTACTGCAATCCCAGAAAACCCTGAAAAACACCAACTCTACTAATTTCAAAATCACCTGAGATCACACGACCTCTACCACCTAAATTAGTTCTCTGGTGTAACAAAAACAGCAGCCACTGAAAAAACTGCAAAAAGCAAAAGTACAAAACACAGTGGCTGGACTAAACTGAGAGGGCAAAAGCCCCCGGAGGGGACCCAGAAGGCCCCCACAGAAGTGCAGGACAAAATGCAAAAATATAGCAAAAACACAAAATAAGAAATTGTCTTATCTGATAGCAGGAGATGCAGACACGACACAGCAGGCTACAAGGGAAACTGGAAAGAAGGATTCAGACCAGAACAATTGATCACCGGCAACCCTGATGGGAAAATGATTCCCTTAAATAAGACCAATCAGTAACACCTGATTCCCAATCCTCACTAGTACCGCTTGTAACCACCAGAGGGAGCCTCTGCTCAGAACTCATCTCAAACCTATTCACAACAGTACCCCCCCCTTGAGGAGGGGTCACCGAACCCTCATTTGAGCAACCAGGTCGGTCAGGATGAGTTCTATGATACGCACGGATAAGTCTCCTAGCATGGATGTCCGAAGCAAACACCCAAGAATTATCTTCCTGACCATAACCTCTCCATTTAACCAAATACTGGAGTCTTCGTCTAGAAAAACGAGAATCCAATATTTTCTCAACCACATACTCCAGATTGCCCTCAACCAAAACAGGGTCAGGAGGCACAGCAGCAGGAACCACTGGCTGAACAAACCTCTTCAACAAGGACTTGTGGAACACGTTATGGATCTTAAATGTCCCTGGAAGAAGCAAACGAAAAGAAACAGGATTAATAATCTCCATGATCTTATAAGGTCCAATGAACCTAGGCTTAAATTTAGGAGATGCTACTCTCATAGGAATATTCTTTGAGGACAACCAGACCAAGTCCCCCACTTCAAACCGAGGACCATCAGTCCTATGCCGGTTAGCAAACCGCTGGGCCTTCTCCTGAGAGAGGGACAACCTCTCCACTACCTGGTCCCAAATCTGCTGCATACGCTCAACAACAGAGTCAACACCTGGACAGACAGAAGCCTCCATCTGTCCTGAAGAAAATCGAGGGTGAAACCCAGAATTACAGAAAAACGGAGACATCAAAGTGGCAGAGCTAGCCCTATTATTAAGAGCAAACTCAGCCAAAGGCAAAAAAGAGACCCAGTCATCCTGATCAGCAGACACAAAGCATCTTAGATAAGTCTCCAATGTCTGGTTTGTTCTCTCAGTTTGACCATTGGTCTGAGGATGAAATGCCGAGGAGAAAGACAATTGAACACCCAGTTTAGAACAAAAAGTCCTCCAAAATCTGGAAACAAACTGGACTCCTCTGTCAGACACAATGTTCTCAGGAATGCCGTGTAAACGAACCACGTGCTGAAGGAACAACGGCACCAATTCAGAGGAGGAAGGCAACTTAGGTAATGGCACAAGATGTATCATTTTGGAAAACCTATCACAAATTACCCAGATGGTGGTCATTCTCTGAGAAACAGGAAGATCGGAAATGAAATCCATAGAGATATGGGTCCATGGTCTCTTGGGCACAGGCAATGGCATCAACAAACCACTAGAGCGAGAGCAAGGCTTGGAGCGAGAGCAAGTCCCGCAGGACTGCACAAATTCCCTGACATCGCGAGACAAGGTAGGCCACCAAAAGGACCGACTAACCAAGTCTCTGGTACCAAAAATTCCGGGATGCCCAGCCAATGCGGAACAATGAATCTCAGACATCACACTCTTTTTCCATTGGTCCGGGACAAACAATTTTCCAACAGGGCAGCGCTCGGGCCTATCCTCCTGACACCCCTCCAGAGCAAGTCTCAAATTAGGCGAGATGGCGGAAAGAACTACACCCTCCTTCAAAATAACAGAGGGATCAGATAGCTCAGGAGAGTCCGCAAGGAAACTCCTCGAGAGGGCATCCGCCTTAACATTCTTAGTGCCAGGAAGAAAGGAAACCACAAAATTAAAACGTGTGAAAAACAAGGCCCACCTGGCCTGTCTAGGATTGAGTCGCTTGGCAGATTCCAGATAGACCAGATTCTTATGGTCCGTAAGGACCACCACCTGATGTTTGGCTCCCTCCAGCCAATGTCTCCACTCTTCAAAAGCCCACTTCATGGCCAATAACTCCCGATTACCCACGTCATAATTACGTTCAGTAGGAGAAAATTTTCGAGAGAAAAAGGCACAAGGGTTACTTTTAGAGGTCTCTGGATCTTTTTGGGACAAAACGGCACCTGCCCCAATTTCAGAGGCATCAACCTCCACCTGAAATGGCAGAGAAACATCAGGCTGCCGTAGAACAGGAGCAGAAGTGAATCTCTGCTTAAGTTCCTGAAACGCAGAGACTGCCTCAGGAGGCCAATTCACCACATCAGAACCCTTTCTGGTCAAATCAGTTAATGGTTTAACAATAACAGAGAAATTACCAATAAATTTACGATAAAAATTGGCAAAACCCAAAAATCTCTGAAGAGCCTTTAATGAAGTAGGTTGGACCCAATCACAGATGGCCTGAACCTTGACCGGGTCCATTTCAATAACAGATGGGGACAAAATGAATCCCAGAAATGAGATCTTCTGTACGCCAAAAAGACACTTTGATCCCTTCACATACAGAGCATTCTCTCTCAAAATCTGGAATACAGTTCGAACATGTTTCACATGAGAGTCCCAGTCATTAGAAAAAATCAAGATATCATCCAAATAAACAATCAGAAACTTGTCCACAAAATCCCTGAAAATGTCATTCATGAAGGACTGGAAGACGGAAGGAGCATTAGTGAGCCCAAAGGGCATCACAAGGTACTCAAAATGCCCTTCAGGGGTGTTAAATGCCGTCTTCCATTCATCCCGTGCTTAATGCGAATAAGGTTATACGCCCCCCTGAGGTCAAGCTTGGTAAACCAAGTAGCGTTTTTCACCCTGGAAAACAGGTCAGAAATCAAGGGTAACGGGTATTGATATTTCACAGTAATATTGTTCAAGAGACGATAATCAATACACGGCCTTAATGAACCATCTTTTTTGGCCACAAAGAAAAAACCGGCACCTAAGGGTGAAGAGGATGGTCTGATATGACCCTTCTCCAATGATTCCTTGATATAAGACCGCATAGCGTCATGTTCAGGTACAGACAAGTTAAAAAGGCGACCCTTAGGGAATTTACTACCTGGCACTAATTCAATAGCGCAGTCATAGCTCCTATGGGGAGGTAAGGATGCAGATTTACTTTCGCTAAACACATCAGAAAAATCAAACAAAAAGTCAGGAACATCCTCAGCCTGGGGGGAGGCAGAAAAAACAGGAGTGTTGGTATTAACACATTGGCAGCCCCAACTGGTTACAGACACAGATTTCCAATCCAAAACAGGATTATGAGACTGTAACCAAGGGAAACCCAGCACGATAATGTCATGCAGATTATATAGAACCAAAAATTTGCAGCACTCCTGGTGATCAGGTTCAACCCTCATTATCACCTGAGTAGAAAACTGGGGTTTATTCTCAGCCAAAGGGGTAGAATCGATCCCCAGTAGGGGAATAGACTTCTGTAGGGGTATCAAGGGAAATCCACAACGTTTAGCAAAATCATAATCCATCAGGTTAATAGCTGCTCCAGAATCAACGAAAGCCTGAGCAGAAAATGAGGACAGAGAGCATATCAGAGTGACAGTTAATAAAAACTTAGTCTGAACACTACCAAGACAACTGAGCGTGCAAAACGTCTTCCCCGCTTAGGGCAGACTGAAATAGCATGAGAGGCATCACCACAGTAGAAACATAACCCATTGCGCTTTCGAAACTCATGACGCTGTGCCCCAGACACCACTCCATCACACTGCATGGGCTCAGCAGCTGGCTCACAAGGCAACACCACTCCACGCATACTTCTCCGCTCACGCAAACGTCTGTCAATTTGAATCGCTAATGACATAGAATCATTGAGACCAGAGGGGACAGGGAATCCCACCATAACATCCTTTACATTATCCGACAGACCCTTCCGGAAAAGGGCCGCCAAAGCGTCGTCATTCCATTTGGTCAGGACTGCCCACCTACGGAATCTCTGACAGTATAACTCAGCGTCATCAAGCCCCTGATTTAATGCCAACAAGGCTTTTTCAGCTTGATCAGTGACATTAGGCTCATCGTACAATAACCCCAAAGCCTGAAAAAATGCATCAACATCACTCAAAACATGATCCCCAGGTGTGAGGGAAAAAGCCCAATCCTGAGGATCGCCGCGCAGGAGAGAGATGACAATTTGAACCTGCTGCGCTGCGTTTCCTGAGGACTTAGATTTTAAGGCAAGAAACAATTTACAATTATTTTTGAAATTCTGAAACTTAGCTCGATCCCCTGAAAACAAATCTGGCATGGGGATCCTAGGTTCCACAACAGGCAACCTAGCAAGATATGCAGCAATACTCCGAACCTCAGTGGCAAGCTGATCCACACGGCCAGACAACTGTGCAAACTCCATTGGGAGAAAAGATCCTCCCCAGCACCCAGAGATACAGAGGGAAAAAAAAAAAAAAAAAATGCAACAAACAGAAAAATATCTCTGACAACTTTTCTTCCTTCAAAATATTTTTTCCCTTCTGTGAGTACCATACAATTTTTATGGCCGGTGATACTGTTATGTTACGGTAGCTGAGGAGTGCAGGTAAAAAAGGAAATACACCAGAGCAGTTGGAATCTATGAGATTGCAGTACCCTGACTAACCACCGCAACTAGAGGCAGCCGTGGAGCGTTCCTACGATGGTCCTAGACGCCTCGTCACAGCCTGAGAAACTAACTACACCTAAAGATAGAAATAGGAAAGCTATCTGCCCCGGAGCAGAACCCCAAAGATAATAGAAAGCCCCCAAACATGTAATGGCGGTTAGACAAGAGGAAATACTGACACAGAGAGAAAATAGTATGAGCAAACGCTGGGGCCCAAACTATCTAAATAGAAAAGGACAGGAAGGGTACTTACTGCAATCCCAGAAAACCCTGAAAAACACCAACTCTACTAATTTCAAAATCACCTGAGATCACACGACCTCTACCACCTAAATTAGTTCTCTGGTGTAACAAAAACAGCAGCCACTGAAAAAACTGCAAAAAGCAAAAGTACAAAACACAGTGGCTGGACTAAACTGAGAGGGCAAAAGCCCCCGGAGGGGACCCAGAAGGCCCCCACAGAAGTGCAGGACAAAATGCAAAAATATAGCAAAAACACAAAATAAGAAATTGTCTTATCTGATAGCAGGAGATGCAGACACGACACAGCAGGCTACAAGGGAAACTGGAAAGAAGGATTCAGACCAGAACAATTGATCACCGGCAACCCTGATGGGAAAATGATTCCCTTAAATAAGACCAATCAGTAACACCTGATTCCCAATCCTCACTAGTACCGCTTGTAACCACCAGAGGGAGCCTCTGCTCAGAACTCATCTCAAACCTATTCACAACAAAGGATGTTTTGAATTATGTCACTTCATGTGAGGTCTGTGCAAGATGCAAAACACCTCGCTCCTCACCAACTGGTCTGTTACAGCCTCTTCCCACCCCGTCCCGCCCGTGGGGATCCATTTCTATGGACTTCATTGTGGAGTTACCAACCTCTCAGGGGAAGAACACCATTCTAGTGGTGGTTGACCGTCTAACAAAGGCAGCTCATTTTATCCCTTGTGTCGGCTTACCCACTGCAAAACAGACATCAGATTTGATGATTAAAGATGTGTTTATTCGAACGTCCATGACAGCACTACAGAGAGAGGGGATCCGCCCCTTAGGAACAGGAAACCTACAGATATAAAAGGGCGGCACCTCTCCCACACATCAGTTGGTTTCCTGTTCCTAAAGGACGGGTTTCCTACAGATGAAGATCTTCAGGAGGACCCAGGCCGGCCGGTCGACCCAGGTAGCGGGGGTGAATCTCCTACCTCGGCCGGTGCGGAGCCCCTGGAAGCGCCACGGTGGGTCCGGGTAGGATTCCACGGCAGTGTGCGGAGCAGGTGGAGCAGTATCCAGAGGATCTCTGTCTCCCAGCCAGCGCCGGTAGGTAAGTATTCCCCCCTCTCCCTGGTCCCGATGCCTTCTCCTGTCCTCTCCTGTGGTCCTGTCATGGTGGGGGCCTCTTGAGGATGCAGCCGTGATTTTTTTTTAAAAAAAAAAAAAAAAAAAATTTAAAATTTGAATTTCCCGCCGCGTCACTGCTGTGAACGGCGCGGCGGGGGTTTTTTGAATTTCCCGCCGCGCGTCACTGTTATGGACGGCGCGGCGGGCGGTTTTGAATTTCCCGCCGCGCGTCACGGCTATGGACGGCGCGGCGGCGGTTTTGAATTTCCCGCCGCGCGTCACTGCTATGGACGGCACGGCGGGGTTTTTGAAAATTCAGTTGTGCGCCGCTGTTGCAGCAGCGCGGCTGGGGTCGGGGGAGATCTCCGCTCGGGGGGGCGATGCAGCGGGGGATTATGCTTACCTCCATCGGTCCGTGCGAGCGGAGGAAAAAAGGGGGCGGAGTCTCCACCACCGGAACCGGAAGTGAGACGCCGGCCGGCGTTTTTGAAAATTTTGGCGGCTGCATCGTCGGACGGCGCCTGCTGTGGGGACGGCGGGGAGGTGCAGGGGGGGCCGTGGGGCGGGGAGTAGGAGGGGGTGGACCCCTGGCCAGACCTGCTGATCCGGATATCCGGGGAGGATATAAGGAGCCTAGGAAAGAGGTAAAGCGCTTCCGCCCCATTTTTTTATGATGGACACTGCAGAGGCTCCCTCGGTGCAACAGGAGAGCCAGCAGCAGCAGACAGAGCGCTCCTCTTCAATGGCCAGGAGCACCAGCCGCAGAAGTTCCGCAGCTGGGAAAAAGCCCCCTCCCCGTGATCCGGTACCTACTGCTGTACAATCTGGGTAAGAGATCGTCAGATTTAGAATACCCAGTAATACAGTTTTTTCCCCATTTTGTCTGTTACTAGGGGAAGAAGTGTTCGGTGAAAAGCAAGCACAGGGAATGTGCCTTTTGCGCTTGCCCTCTGCCTGACGCTTGCCCTAAGAGGTTGTGCCAGCCGTGCATGCAACAGACGGTAGGGCATTTTTAAGGGGAAGGGCAGGGGCATGGAATGACATAGTAAACCCCCCCCTATGCCCTTCCCTTTTTAGATAGCGGAGGAGACTCCAGATTTCACCGAAAGCCTGAAGGAGATAATAAGAGCAGAGTTGAAAGCGTCCTCAGACACGGAGAATTTTCCAGGCGTAGAAATGTACCAGTCTTATCTGATTCAGAGTCGCCTGCCGCCCATGATAGGGGTGAAGTTGTGTCAGGACCCTCCTCGCCTTCCTCTTCGGCTTCCTCCTCGTCTTCTACGGAAGACGCTACCCGTTTTTGTTTTCCCTTGGACCAGATGGACAAATTTGTCAAATCAGTTAGGTCCACCATGGGAGTAGAGGAGGCGAAACCAGAGCCCTCAGTACAGGATCTGATGTTTGGTGGTCTAGATCCAAAAAAACGGAGATCCTTTCCACTAAACAGTAGCATCCAAGGCCTTATAGACAGAGAGTGGAAGAAGCCTGAAAAAAGAGGCTCCTTACCCCAAGCGTTTAAGCGAAGATATCCCTTTGAAGATCCCCTGACGGGTAAATGGGATAAGGCCCCGAAGCTGGATGCAGCAGTGGCGAAGGCTTCTAAAAAATCCTCCATCCCATTTGATGATATGGGGTCTTTGAAAGATCCACTAGACAGGAAGGCAGATTCCTTCTTGAAAGGCACATGGGAGATGTCGGCAGGTGCCCTGAGGCCGGCAGTTGCAGCCACTTGCGCAGCCAGGTCATTGATGGTCTGGCTAGACCAGTTAGCTTCCCAGTTAACAGATGGAACCTCCAGGGGGACAATTCGGAAGTCTTTGCCAATAATTCAGAATGCGGCGGCTTTCCTGGCTGATTCCTCAGCGGACTCAGTAAGAATGGCTGCCAGAGCGGCAGGGCTGTCTAATGCAGCACGAAGGGCATTATGGCTGAAATGTTGGCCGGGCGATATTCAAGCCAGATCTCGCCTCTGTTCCATTCCGTGTGACGGCGAATATCTTTTTGGCCCGGTCCTGGACGAACTTTTAGAAAAGGCAGGGGACGACAAGAAAAAGTTTCCCAGTCTATCAACCCCTTCCTATAAAAGACCTTTCAGCAGAAGGAGGTTCAGCTACCGAAGGTCGTCCAGGGAACGAGCCAAATGGGATGAAAAGAGGCGAAGAGGTACAGGGTTTATGTTTAGAGGTCCACCTAGGGAAACAAAAAAACCCTCGCAATGACTAGCAATGCCGGTAGGAGGCAGATTGGAGGCCTTCTACCCGGCCTGGTCAGAAATCTCAAACAGTAGCTGGATCCTTAACATCATAGCTACAGGGCTGCGGTTAGAATTCTCCTCGGTACCTTGGGATAACTTTAAAGTTACCCCACTCAGGTCATCGCCATCGGAACAGGCCGCTCTAGAGTTGGAGGTTCAGGAGCTTTGCGCTAAGAATGTCTTAGTGGAGGTGCCAGAAGCAGAGCGGGGTAAGGGGTTTTACTCCCCTCTGTTTTTGATCCGTAAACTGGATGGGTCTTTTAGAACAATTATTAATTTGAAAGCCCTCAATAAATTCCTGATTATTCACCCATTTAAAATGGAAACGGTCAGCTCAGCAATAAAGCTTCTGTTTGAAAATTGCTTTATGGTGGTGTTAGATCTGAAAGACGCTTATTACCACATACCGATCCATATGGAGCATCAGCGTTTCCTCAGAGTAGCAATCCAGATGGGGGAATCACTGCGACATTTTCAATTTAGCGCCCTTCCCTTTGGCTTGGCGGTTGCCCCACGAGTATTCACTAAGGTTATGTCGGAGGTCATGGCCCACTTACGTGAATCAAATATGCTCATAGTCCCCTACCTTGACGACTTTCTTATCATAGGAAAGACGGCAGAGCATTGCCTAGAGCAACTGAAAAGAGCGATTTCTACCTTAGAGCGGCTGGGATGGCTAATAAATTCCAAAAAGTCTCGTTTGAATCCGATGAGGGTTCAGCAATTTCTAGGGCTAATTCTGGATTCACAAAATCAGAACTGTAGTTTACCGTCAGACAAGTTAATTCGCTTACGGTACCAGGTCCTAAACGCTTCCAGTAACCCCTCTATGTCGCTTAGGAAGGCCATGTCTCTTTTGGGCTCCCTCTCGTCCTGCATTCCCGCGGTTCAGTGGGCCCAATTTCACACAAGGGCACTGCAAGCTGAGGTCTTGCTGTATCAAAATTTGCTAGGTGGTTACCTGGAAGGCCAGCTATCCTTGTCCCAGGCTACTATAAGATCCCTGGATTGGTGGAAGAATGAGACAAACCTGTCTAAGGGGGTTCCCTGGGAATATGACATATCCCGAATAGTCACAACAGATGCTAGCCCCTCTGGGTGGGGGGCTCATATGGGGGACGTTATGGTTCAGGGCTCATGGGAGCAGGATCAAATTCAAATGTCTTCTAATATGAAGGAATTAGCAGCGGTAGAGCTAGCGATTAAAAAACTCCTTGTCTATCTACAGGGTCACCACGTTCGAGTGCTCTCCGACAATCGGGTCACAGTCGCATACATCAACCACCAGGGTGGTACTCGTTCCGGTCCTCTCATGGAAGTGTCAAGGCGCCTACTTCAGATAGCAGAACGACACTTTCTTTCTCTAACGGCTCTACATATAAGGGGAGAAGAAAATACCAAGGCGGACTTCTTAAGCCGCAATCTCCTGAGCCAAGGAGAGTGGTCATTAAAGACTTCCATCTTCGACCTAATTGTGCGGAAATGGGGTCTACCGGAAGTAGATCTCTTTGCTACCAAAAGCAACAGGAAAGTGAGACAGTTCTGCTCTCTGAATCCCAAAGAACGCCCTCTGGCAGTGGACGCTCTTCTATTACAGTGGGATTTCAATCTAGCCTACGCCTTCCCTCCCCTGTCCTTACTCCCCCTAGTATTAAGGAAGGTCAGGAAGGACAGGGCAAGGATAATATTAATCGCTCCTTTTTGGCCCAGGAGGGCATGGTTTTCATGTCTCAGAAGCATGTCGATAGCTGACCCGTGGGTCCTGCCGGACATTCCCGATCTGCTCTCCCAGGGTCCAGTCTACCATCCTCGAGTAGCGGGCCTCCACCTGACGGCGTGGATTTTGAACGGTCGCTGCTGACAGATAAGGGGTTTTCTGCTAATGTAATTAATACTCTCCTTAAAAGCAGAAAAGAGGTTACAACTAGGATCTACGCTAGGATTTGGAAGAAATTTCTTCAGAGCTCGGCGGTTGTAGCAGGGGACACAACACCGATAACCCAGATTCTAGAATTCCTACAAAAGGGTCTGGACTTAGGTCTCTCCACAAGCACCCTTAAGGTGCAAGTTTCAGCTTTGGGGGCACTCTTTAGTTGCAACATCGCAAATAATTACTGGGTCAGTAGATTCATTAAAGCTGCGGGTAGGTCGAGACCCATAGTGAAGGTGAGAATCATGCCATGGGACTTAAATCTTGTTCTCACTGCTTTAACAGAGCCCCCTTTTGAACCTATATCAGCAGCATCAATAAAAATTCTTTCCCTTAAGACCGCTTTCCTGGTAGCATTAACCTCGGCTAGGAGGGTAAGTGACATCCAGGCACTATCTAGATTATCTCCTTACACTCAGGTCCTGAATGACAGGATAATACTTAGACCGGATCCGGCATACCTACCTAAGGTGTCTTCCGCTTTCCACAGAACACAGGAAATTATTCTCCCTTCGTTCATCCCTAATCCATCTAATCAAAAAGAGATGAAACTTCATACTTTAGATGTTAGAAGATGTCTGCTGCAATATTTGGCAGTCACTGATCCCTGGAAACGGGACAATGCATTGTTTGTCTCTTTTCAAGGAATTAACAAAGGCCGTAGATTAACAAAGAGCTCATTGGCCAGATGGATTAGGGAAGCAATTTCTCTGGCATACACCTCGAGGGGCAAGCAGCCACCTGAGAGGCTGAGGGCGCATTCCACTCGAGCTGTGGCGACTTCATGGGCAGAAAGGGCAGAAGTCTCGATTGACCAGATATGTAAGGCAGCTACGTGGTCTTCTCCACACACGTTTTACACTCATTATAGATTAGATTTGGGTGCTTCCTCAGACCTTTCTTTCGGACTAAGGGTGCTGCAGGCAGTAGTCCCTCCCTAAGTAGTTATTACTCTCTGTAATTCTCTCTGTAGTGCTGTCATGGACGTTCGAATAAAGTCTAAGTTACTTACCGTTAACGGTATTTTTCGAAGTCCATGACAGCACCCTTACATTCCCACCCGGGTTCTATGTGCACTTCTTCCTCTTATGTAGTCCACATGTAATAAACAATTGATTAATGTTACTGTGTGATGCATAAAATTTTTTTGCTGTATACCATTTAACCTTGATGTCCTCTTATGCTCTGTAATCCAACTGATGTGTGGGAGAGGTGCCGCCCTTTTATATCTGTAGGTTTCCTGTTCCTAAGGGGCGGATCCCCTCTCTCTGTAGTGCTGTCATGGACTTCGAAAAATACCGTTAACGGTAAGTAACTTAGACTTTCGCTTACATGGAGTACCGGAGGAGGTTATTTCGGATCGAGGGGTGCAATTCACTTCTAGGTTTTGGCAAAATTTCTGTGCAGCATTGGACATTAAAGTAAACCTTTCTTCTGCTTTTCATCCCCAGACTAATGGACAGACCGAACGAACCAATCAAACCCTGGAGCAGTATCTCCGCTGCTTTATCTGCCACCTACAGGATGATTGGGTGGATCTACTTCCATTAGCTGAGTTCTCATATAACAACTCTCAGAGTGCCTCCACTAAACAGTCTCCTTTTTACTCTAATCTAGGTTATCATCCTAACATTCTACCACGATTTCCCATAGAAACGCCTTTACCAGCAGTGGCTGAAAGAATCACGTCTTTACAGAAGAATATGGATCTTCTAAAGGAAAATCTGGAATCGGCTCAAGAAAGGTACAAGAAAGCAGCAGATAAATTTCGTAAACCTGCACCAGCTTTCAAGGTAGGAGACTTGGTCTGGCTGTCAACCAGAAATCTTAAGTTAAGGATTCCATCTCTAAGTTGGGACATAAGTACATTGGACCCTATAAAATCAGTAAAATTATAAGTGCCGTTGCTTGTCGTCTTCAACTGCCCAGAACTATGAGAATCCACCCTGTCTTTCATGTATCCCTACTAAAGGCTGCGACACCCAATACGTTTCCTGGACGTTCCTCTCCTTGCCCTGACCCAGTGCTAGTCGATGGTCAGGAAGAATTTGTGGTGGAAAGGATTTTAGATTCCAGGTTGTATAGAAATCAGTTACAATATCTGATTAAATGGCAGGGCTACCCAGTGGAGGACAACTCATGGGAACCGGTCAATAACGTTAATGCTCCTCGCTTGCTCCGTCAGTTTCATCAGAGGTACCCACACAAGCCTGGTCTGAGGTCATCCGGAGGTTGTCCTTAAGGGGGGAGTAATGTAAGGTTCTATGTATATATTCCTGAAACTCAGTTTGTTCGTCAGCCATTTTACTTTCTGTCTTGCTGCAGCTATCTTGCCCTCAGTCAAAATGGAGTTTCCAGCTTGCATGTTCCCCCTGATTCTCTCCTTTGCTTCTTAAGCAGCCACAGCTGAGCAATCAGTGCTTCAGAATCTAGCCTGCAGTGAACCTGTGACTTGACTCCTGTAAGCCTTGGACCTTGTACTCCAGCTATTCCTACTGAGGAACTCTGAAGCACTTGTGGACTCTGAACCCTGCTCTTTGAAAGACCCACGTTTGCATGGACTTACGGTAACAGAGAAGAAGATCCTGAATCTGTATTGGAGAGTGATTGCTGAGCTTGGATTACTCTGGCCTGCTGTGTCTCCTGTTTCTGTGTCTGCAAACTGTGTGTCTATTTCTGCCAACTTGTATGAAGTAATACAGGACTTTTCTATATCAAACCTGTGACTCCTGTGTTTTCATCGCACCCAAGCACAAGACGCTATATGAACTGTGCTACATACATTACACCCAGACTATGAGAAATAAGACTGGTCTGATGAGATGAAGATAGAACTTTTTGGTGATAATTCTAAGCGATATGTGTGGAGAAAACCAGGAACTGCTCAATACCTGCCCAATACAATCCCAACAGTGAAACGTGGTGGCAGCATCATGCTATGGGTGTGTTTTTCAGTTGCAGGGACAGGACGACTGGTTGCAATTAAAGAAAACATGAATGCGGCCAAGTATAGAGATATCCTGGATGAAAACCTCTTCCAGAGTGCTCTGGACCTCAGATTTGCCTGAAGGTTCACCTTCCAACTAGACAATCACCCTAAGCACACAGCTAAAATAACAAAGTAGTGGCTTCAGAACAACTTTGTGACCATTCTTGACTGGCCCAGCTAGAGCTTTGACCTTAACCCAATTGAGCATCTCTGGAGAAACCTGAAAATGGCTGTCCACCAACGTTCACCATCCAACCTGAAGGAACTGGAGAGGATCTGCAAGGAAGAATGGAAGAGGATCCCCAAATCCAGGTGTGAAAAACTTGTTGCATCATTCCCAAGAAGACTCATGGCTGTACTACCTCAAAAGGGTGCTTCTACTACTGAGCAAAGGTTCTGAATACTTATGATCAGGTGAAATTTCAGTTTTTCTTTTTTAATAAATGTGCAAAAATTTCTACATTTGTTTTTTTTCGGTCAAGATGGGGTGCAGAGTGCACATTAATGATAAAAAATTAACTTTTTTGAATTTACCAAATGGCTGCAATGAAAGAGTGAAAAATTTAAAGGGGTCTGAACACTTTCCGTACCCACTGTACATGGTTTCTTCCAGACATGATCTGTCTAGGAGGCTCCCATTTTAGTTGCTGCTATTTTATGGTCCAAATGTGTATGAGAAGGCATCTGAAATGGAGCAGAGAGCTTCCATTGCTCTGTATTGTGCAGGAGAGGATGAAACATGATTCATGAATGTGTTTTCATAATTTTTGGGGATAAAACCAATTGAAATGTCACAAATTTTGTGAATCGACTCGAAGTCAAGCAATAATTTTCAAAGTTTTTGTTCCAGTACTGGCTATCTCCACTGAATTGGGTGAAAGGGGATGTGGCAAGGCCCACCTGGCAAATTAATTAAATTTTATGTGTAAATTATGCTAGATATGTACTCCAGTACCTGAAGTGAGCAAAATTTCTAGCGAGGACAAATTGGACAACTTTTGGGGTCAAATTTCTCCTGGGTCTATGTTATAGACTTCTATGAAGCACTTATAACTTCAAAGTTCTCACCACACATCTAGATAAGTTCCTTTGTGGGTCTAGTTTCCAAAATGGGGTCACTTGTTGGGGGTTTCCACTGTTTAGGCACATCAGGGGCTCTCCAAACGCCACATAGCGTCGGATCTCAATTCCAGCCAATTCTGCATTGAAAAAGTCAAAAGGCGCTCCTCTTTCAAGCTCTGCCATGTGACTAAACAGTGGTTTTGCCATGTTATGGAGAAATTTCATTATAAATTTTGGAGTTATTTTTTTTCTGTTACCCTTGTGAAAATAAAAAAATGAGTCTAAAGTTATATTTTAGAGAAAAAAAAATTAAATGTTCATTTTTTCTGCTCACATTCCATTAATTCCTGTGAAGCATCTGAAGGGTTAATAAACTCCTTGAATGTGGTTTTCATCAGCTTAAGGAGTGCAGTTTTTAAAATGGTGTCACTTTTGGGTGTTTTCTGTCATATTGACCCCTCAAAGTGACTTCAAATGTGAGGTGGTTCCTAAAAAATGGTTTTGTAAATTTTGTTGTAAAAATGAGAAATCTCTGGTCAACTCTTAACCCCTATAACTTCCCAACGAAAAAAAAAAATTCTTTCAAAAATTGTGCTGATGTAAAGTAGACATGTGGGAAACCTTACTTTTTAAATATTTTGTGTGACATATTTCTCTGTATTAAGGTCATAAAAATTAAAATTTTGAAAATTGCAAAGTTTTTCAAATTTTCTCCAAATTTCCATTTCTTACACAAATAAACGCAAGTTATAGCAAATAAATTTTACCACTAACGTGTAGTACAATATGTCACGAAAAAACATTCTCAGAATCGCCAAGCTCTGTTGAAGCGTTCCAGAGTTATAACGTCATAAAGGGACAGTGGTCAGAATTGTAAAAATTGGCCCGGTCATTAACCACCATTGGAGGTAAAGGGGTTAAAGACAAACGGATTTCCATTTTTCCCTTCCCCATGACAGCACCGACATGAGAGTATGGTATCCGCCCCCAGGAACAGGAAACCTGTAGCAGAGATAAAAGGGGGGCGGTACCTCTCCCTCAGTTTTGGTTTCCTGTTCTTGCAGGTGGATGCCTGTGGGGCAGAGTACCTGTACGGGAATCGTCCCCTGGATGGCCGGTCTGGAGACCGAGGTCCTAAGGGGAGGCATCGCAGCTGAGCGCGACGGCGCGCGCTCTCATCCCAGCTTCTTGGGGGCTGCCTGGCCGCGTCTCGCCCCCCGTGGACTCCCCGGCGGCCGCTCCGAGCAGGAGGCAGAGCCGGGGGAGGCGTGTCCACCACGACGCTGGCGCCGACTGAGTGGGGCGGCTTCCGGTCGCACCGGAAGTGACGCCACACGCCGGGAGAAGCGGTGTGCTGGACACTTCCGGGCGGAAGTTGCTCCAGAGGTGCGCACACCGCTCTCCCCCTGAACCCCCCTCGCATACATAGCCTACCGGAGGCAGGAGATCGTGGCAGGAGATTAACCTGCAGAAGCGCTTCACATCGCGACTGGGTGTAACGGCATGGAAGGAGCAGATGAGGAGCGCGTGCCAGAGGAGGGAGGCCAGCAGACCGCTGTGGTACCAGGGGGTCGGTGGGTGAGTGCCTTTTGTAAGGCGAAGAAACATATAAGTGATGGCTTTACCCTGTTCCCCTCTCCCTAGGGCAGGAAAGCTACGACAAAACAAAAAAACAAAGCATGTGCTTTGTGTAAAAAAACGCTTCCCAGAGATTACAATAAAAGATTGTGCCGCTCATGTGTGCAGAAAACGGTAGCGGAGGAATCGCCGTCCTTGTTAGAGGATATTAGAGCCGTTATTCGTCAGGAAGTGAAAACAACGGTTAAAGAGGAGTTAAAACAGCACACGCCAGTCAGTTCAGGCCCTCCTCCCCCCCTCCTACGGAACAAAGCGACGTAGAATCGGATGGCGAACCGACGGAGTTAAAAATCTCGGAAAGCTCATACCAAGATTCCTCGGACGAGGAATATGGTTGCCCTATGTTTTGTCTGAAGACATTGGAAAATTGTTAAAATTGATTAGATCTACTATGGGAGTTGAGACACCAAAAGAGCATCTTTCGGTACATGATTCTATGTACAGCAATCTAGAAGGGAAAAAACGTAAAGTTTTTCCCTTCCATGGGAATCTATTAAAATTGATTCAAAAAGAATAGAAGAAACCCAACAAGAAAATGTCTGTGCCACAAGCATTAAAACGGAAATATCCGTTTGATGAGGAAATATGTGGGGAATGGGAAAAAGCCCCTAAACTAGATGCCGCCATTGCTAGTACGTCTAAAGGAATAGCGTTACCATTCGAGGACATGGTGGCCTTGAGAGACCCCCTCGATAAAAAAGCGGATGCTTTTTTAAAATCTGCCTGGGAAGCATCGACCTGGTCAATTAAACCGGGCGTAGCCGCCACTTGCACCGCTAGGGCCATGGTCAAATGGTTAGAAGAACTCAGTGAACAAATAAAGAATAAATGCCCAAGAGAGGAATTATTGGACGTAATACCGTCACTACAAAAAGCGGCAGGGTTCCTAGCAGATGCAGCGGTGGATTCTGTGCGAGGTGCCGCCCGCGCATGCGCTCTCTCTAACTCAGGTCGCAGGGCATTATGGCTTAAAAATTGGGCGGCAGACTTCCAGTCAAAGGTAAAACTCTGCGCAATTCCCTGTGAGGGACAATATTTGTTCGGGAAGGCATTGGATGAAATATTGGAGAAAGCATCAGATAAAAAGAAACGGTTTCCGCTACCACCTGTTTCAAGACGTCGTTGGAATGATGCTCGCTCGTCCTTTCGTGGAACAAGGAATAGAGGGGGCAGGAGTCGGCTGGATGAGAGGTCTATCCGAGGCAGGCCTTGGGGAGAGAGAAGGGAGAAAGGTTTTCTCTTCAAGGGCCCTACCAGATCAGATACTAAACGTCAATGACGCCAAGTCTCCGGTGGGAGGAAGACTGAGAAAATTTATACACCAGTGGGAAACATTGCCTGCCTCGCGGTGGGTAACCAATCTAATATCCGAAGGCCTACGACTAAGTTTTCTCAATCTCCCACCGCAGCGACTAAAGATAACTCAGGTCGCCAAAAAGAACCAAGCCGCAATGGAAAAAGAAATCACCCTCCTTATGGAAAAGAAAGTGTTAGTGGAAGTACCAAGTCACCAACTAGGAGAAGGGTTCTACAGTACCCTGTTTCTTACTCCAAAACCAGACGGCTCCTTGAGGGTAATATTCAACTTGAAGGCGTTAAACCAATATATCCGAGTGGAAAAGTTCAAAATGGAAACATTAAAATCAACAGTAAAGTTGCTAGAACCGGGCTGCTACATGGCAGTGATCGATCTGACAGATGCATACTACCATGTACCAATCTGGGAAGAACATCAAAAATACCTAAGATTGTTGGTACAGATTGCGCAGGGCCCTGCGCATCTGCAGTACCAATGTCTTCCCTTCGGGATTTCGGTGGCACCCCGTATCTTCACGAAATTAATTTCAGAAGTGGCATCTTTTGTAAGAAAAGAAGATATATTACTGGTACCCTATTTGGACGACTTCCTAGTAGTAGCAAATACCGAAGGAAAATGCAGGGACGCAATAGAAAGGATGTTAGAAATTTTAACCAGTTTAGGCTGGATAATAAACGGGAAAAAGTCAAAACTAATCCCAGCCAGAAAACAAGAATTCTTAGGAATAGTGTTAGATTCCTGCAATCAACAATGTGTCCTCCCAGACAGGAAAGTAGACTCCATTCAAAACAAAATACAACAGTTAAGATCAAACAGGGCCATAACAATCCGACAAGCAATGTCGTTGTTAGGAACATTAACGGCAACAATACCCACGGTCCAGTGGGCACAAAGCCACACAAGAGATCTGCAAGAGCAAATCTTAGCCGAACAGGCAAAAGATCCGACCAGCCTAAATCGGCGATTCACCCTAACGCCACAGGTCCTCAACTCGTTGGAATGGTGGCTACAACCCGAAAACCTCAAAAGAGCTGTGCCCTGGTCAATTCACAATCAGGTGATATTGACTACAGATGCAAGTCCCTCGGGATGGGGAGCACATCTAACAGGACGGCTTGTACAAGGCCTATGGGAACCCTCAATGAGGGAAACATCCTCCAATTTGAAAGAACTAACAGCAGTGAGACTAGCGCTGTATCAATTGAGAAAAGAGGTACAAGGAAGACACGTCACAATACTATCCGACAACAACACGACAGTAGCCTACATAAATCGACAAGGAGGTACAAGATCACCATCCTTGATGGCGGAGGCAAAAGCGCTATTCGCATGGGCAGAAAACAACCTGTTATCCCTGTCGAGCACACACTTGAAAGGGACAGAAAATACGGTGGCGGATTTTCTAAGTCGGCATGTACTGCACCAAGGAGAATGGTCCCTAAATCAGGACATATTTGGGAAAATTTGTGCCAGCTGGGGCAGACCAGAAGTGGACCTGTTCGCTACAAAAGAAAATCGGAAAGTAAACAGATTTTACTCCCTGAACCCGAGGGAACAACCAGAAGGAGTAGATGCACTACTACACCGCTGGAAATTCAAACTGGCATATGCTTTTCCACCATTTCCTCTAATACCAGTAGTCCTGAGGAAAATACGAGAAGACAAGAGCCATGTAATCCTTATAGCGCCCTTCTGGCCGAAGAGAGCGTGGTTCACATGGCTCACACGCATGTCTGCCTCGGACCCATGGATCTTACCCGATGTTCCCAATCTACTACACCAGGGACCAGTGGAACATCCTCAGGTGCACAATCTACACCTCACTGCCTGGAACCTGAGAGGGGACTCCTATTAGCAAAGGGGTTCTCCGGACCCTTGGTGGCTACCTTGCTCACTAGTAGGAAAAAGGTCACCTCGGCCAAATATTATAAAATCTGGCAAAAATTCTTAAACTTCTCAGGTCGACGGTTTGCGGGGACAGTCCAGATGGTTCCGATAACGGAAATCCTAGAATTTCTACAAAAAGGCCTGGAAAAAGGATTGTCCACAAGCACTCTAAAGGTGTAAGTCTCAGCACTAGGTGCGCTGTTTGACAAAAAACTGGCTGACCACCCATGGATCTATAGATTCATTCGGGCCTCCTTTTCAGCCAGACCCTCAAAAATTGTGCCTAAGGTAGCTCCCTGGGATCTAAATTTAGTGTTAAATGCGTTAACTACAAACCCGTTTGAGCCTATCTCATCTATTTCAATAAAGGCTCTAACACTAAAAACAGTGCTCTTGGTTGCCCTGACATCAGCTCGGCGAGTCAGTGAGCTACAAGCTATTTCTGTAAATCCCCCATATACTACCTTTATGGATGACAGAGTGGTCATAAGAACCGACCCAGCCTTCCTTCCGAAGGTTAATACAAAATTTCACAGGGACCAAGAGAAATTTTGCCCTTGTTTTGTGCCAACCCAAAATCCCAGGGAGAGCAAACCTTTCATTGTTTAGATGTAAGACGTTGCCTACTTCAATATATAGAAGTTTCAAAATCTTGGCGACAGTCGTCAGCCCTTTTTGTCTCCTTCCAGGGGATAAACAGGGGTAAAAAAGCTTCAAAAGCTACAATTGCACGGTGGCTACGCATGGCTATCTCATTTTCTTATTCTTCATCAGGTCAGACTCCCCCACTGGGTGTAACGGCTCACTCCACAAGGGATGTTGCGACATCTTGGGCCGAACGGGCAAATGCGTCAATAGAGCAGATTTGCAGGGCAGCGGTATGGTCATCACCCTCTACCTTTTTTTTGTCATTATAGGCTAGATTTAGGTTCCTCAAATTTAGCCTTTGGTAGAAAGGTGTTATCTGCTGTTGTCCCACCCTAGGAGGCTCTTCTATTTCTTCCTCTCATGTCGGTGCTGTCATGGGGAAGGGAAAAAATGATAATTACGTACCGGTAATTTGATTTTTCAGAGCCATGACAGCACCGTATTAATTCCCGCCCTATCTTGGTGATGGTTGTGTGACTCACAAAAAAAATAAAAATAAAAATGCATGTATAAATTAATATATAAAGAAGGTAGATGTCGTAAATATGCTAGTATATGTGTATATATAACGACTAATTTTGGCGGTTACCTTGCATACTCTGAAACAAACTGAGGGAGAGGTACCGCCCCCCTTCTTTTATCTCTGCTACAGGTTTCCTGTTCCTGGGGGCGGATACCATACTCTCATGTCGGTGCTGTCATGGCTCTGAAAAATCAAATTACCGGTAAGTAATTATCATTTTCTTAATTTAAATTATTTTGCAAAACCTGTGACTGTCAAAGAACTAAATGTGCTAGGATGCCCTCTTTACCGTTTATGGTCTCATATTTCTCCTATATTTTTTCTTATGTGCCAGGTTCGGTGATCCACTAGGTGGCACTGTGACATTCATTTAATGGGAATTACATTCTGCTGTACATACTTAAATGTCTGGTTTTGCATTTGTGGAATTCTCACTGCCATGGCGTTTGTCGTAGAACATCTAAAATCCATGATAAAGGCTTTAATCTCAACACAACCCACCTGGATTCATCACGGTACACGCAGTTTAAAAAAAAAAAAAGAAAAAACTTTCCAAAACAAATGTTTTTAAATATTTCTGCTTAATGTATACACACAGCAATATGTATAAAATATAGTAGAGAAGGAGACACCTCTCTCAGAAGATCATTCATATACAGCTCAGAATTACAGGTGCATCTCACAAAATTAGAATATCATCAAAAAGGTAATTTATTTTAGTTCTTCAGTACAAAAAGTGAAACTCCTATATTATATAGAGTCATTACACACAGAGTGATCTATTTCAAGTGTTTATTTCTGTTAATGTTGATGATTATGGCTTACAGCCAATGAAAAGCCAAAGTCATTATCTCAGTAAATTAGAATACTCTATAACACCAGCTTGAAAAATGATTTTAAAATCTGAAATATATGTTCAGTAAATGCACTCAATACTTGGTCTGGGCTCCTTTTGCATCAATTACTGCATCAATGCAGCATGGCATGGAGGTGATTAGCCTGTGGCACTGCTGAGGTGTTATGGATGCCCAGGTTGCTTTGATAGCAGCATTCAGCTCGTCTGCATTGTGGGGTCTGGTGTCTCTCATCTTCTTGACAATACAGACTATGGGGTTAAGGTCAGGCGACTTTGCTGCCAATCAAGCACAGTGATACTGTTGTTTGTAAACCAGGTATTGGTACTTTTGGCAGTGTGGACAGGTGCCAAGTCCTGCTGGAGAATGAAATTTCCAGCTCCAAAAGCTTGTCAGCAGAGGGAAGCATGAAGTGCGCTAAAATTTCCAGGTAGACGGCCGCACTATATCCACAATCAATGATTTTTTCGGGAGCCATGTCATCTGCTGGTGTAGGTCCACTGCATTTTATCAAGACGAAAGTCAGCGCAGCCGTCTGCCAGGAAATTTTAGAGCACTTCATGCGAGTTAAAAGCCACTGTCCCTGATTGACAGTGGCATTTAACTGTTTAACAGCCGTGGACGGAGCACCGCTCCACCTGCGGCTGTTAGAGGCACTTGATGGCTGATTAGATTAGCCATCAAGTGCGGGGAAAGATGCGGGCTCAGCCTGCAAGCCCACACCAAAGGCAGGTGCACTATTCACGTACAAGTAATTCTGGCATTTCGATTCTCTTTCTCATGCCGTTTACTGATCGGATTAATTTTTCATATTTTGATAGATCGAACATTTCTGAACACAGTGATACAATATATGTGTAATTTTTAATGTTTCCAAAGGGGGTGGTTTGAACTTTTACTTTTTTTTTTTTGCAATTTGTTAAAATAATTTTTTCAGCTTCTGTATTTATTACTCCTCTTAGGGGAGTTAAACCTCTGAGCCTCCGATCACTTGTGCTATGCACAGCAGTGCGATGTATAGTGATAATCTTGGTCTCCTATGAACACCAGCTAGATGCTGGTTTTCACAGAAGAATCGTAACAACAGACACGGGGGTCTTACAGCAGACCCCTGGCTGTCGTTGCAACTTATTGGCGCCCCACGATCACTTCATGTGAATACCAATGGATGCATAAAATGACGCGCATTAAACGCTCTACACCAGACAACCCATTTCAATCCAGAACTGTGGAGGGTAAGACCTATTAGAAAAAGTGGAGGTTTTCATGTCCTACTTCTGAATGTGGACATAGTGTAGAGTATAACTCCAGCTTTGTAATTGGGTCATATAGTTGCTTGTTACAGTTCTGCTACAGACCATGGGTGTCAAATGTAAGGTTTGTGCGTTGGCTACTGACATTTCTGTAGGGATTAGACAGACCTAGTCAAGCATCAAAAGATGAAAATGAAGAGAAATGTATAAAACTATTACTAAAATACTGCTATCTGTAAGGTCACAATGTCTAAGGTGTTAATCCAGGAAGAAAGTTAAAACAAACAAACAAAATGAAATAAATGTGCAGGAGCAGCTGCTGTAGACAAAATGCAAAAGTAAAAAAAGAAAAGAGGCAACAAAATACGTACAAATTATATATATATTAATTCTGAATTGCCTTACTGCCATATTTACTATTCAGGACCTAGAAATGTGAGGTTCTTAGCGCACATTTTGATCAAATTGTGCGAGCCCATCTGCCAACGACAAGGCGACCTCTTCAGATGGGACCTACACTAACACTACACTAACTGGATATTAGTTAAACCCCTATGCGTAACACTGTCAATCCAGAAGAAGGCAAAAACCCTGAACACGTTCGACCAATTTGTGACTCAGGTAAAAAATTCCTTCTTGATCCCGGGAAAAGGCGATCAGTCCTAAAACCCTGGATCAAACCCTACTTCTAATACTACGGTTATTATTATCCCCCACATTTGTTATTATTTCTGAGTTATCTAATATGTCTATTCTAATATTACAACTAAAATAATTACTATATACTTAATATTATATTTGATTTTTTATGTATGAGATCCTTTTTTTCTAAAGTGTTTGATTCAGAAGAACAAAAAAATCCTACAACATTTGATCAAGCCTGCTAATATAATTAAGTTATCTAATAATATTAAAATACTTATTTCATAACCGCTAAAATGAGTTGTTTTATGGTTTGTCCTTCTTCTTCCTTATTACAACTATTCTACCATTGTAGCTTTAAGCTTTAAATATTTGTATGCTAATACTATTAAAAGACTAGTGTAACTTTCTGCTATTAATATTACTACTGTACTATGTATCCACTGTTGATCCAGAAGAAGGCAAAAACCCTCGGACACTTTCAGCCAATCTGTGTCACAGGGGAAAAATTCCTTCTCAACCCCGGGAAAAGGCGATCAGTCCTAGAACCCTGGATCAAGCACCCTAATTCTAATAAAATATGTCTAATGTAATAAGAAAATATTTGTCTCACTACTGTCAATGTTATATTAATAGGATAGTAGGTAATGCTAGCTGACAGCCCTTGTTATGACAAATACTCCTCTATATCCTATTTGTCCTATTGCAACTAATAGTTCATATTGTTATTAATTATTATTAATGCTACGCCCCTACCAATAATAGGGTCCCTATGCTTACTTTGCTAGATCAAACCTGCGGTTATAACTAACAATATTATCATTTTTATATTTGTATTCTATTTTTTATTTACTAAAATTGCTACTTTTTGTTACTACTACGATAGCTAATATTACTGTTTTACCTACTAATATAGATAGTTTTATACTGCTCTTATTATTATCACATTATGTTTTTTTCATACTTACGTCCCAGTATTTGCCGTATAGGATGTTATCGGCTGAGAGGTCCTGGCAGGATTGTCCCGATGATGTTCCTCTTTCCTCTCAAATACTGGGTGATGAATTGTCAGATGTTACACTGCCTGGTCCTGCCTCGTGGGACGCTTATTCTGGTGCTCCTCCTGGCCTTTTTTTCTGGTGCCGATCTTAATTCTGATCTTGAACTCTTTCTTCTTTTCTTCTTTCTGTTCTTCCTCATCTTCATCCAGGTCCATACAGAGTTCTTTAGCCAGCATTGCCCTTGCTCCTTGTTCTGTGATCTGCATCTTCCTGGATGGTGTAGGCTGTTCTTCATATTCATGCCTTGGTACATACTTCTTCTGGGCTGTTGGGTTTGTCGGCATGAAGTGCTAAGAAGACAACAGATTACGTTAGTAATGTAATAAGCGCCATTCCTATACATCCCTTTGTCTTTAAAAATAATGGCAGTGGTATAATCGTCTTCTCACTAACCTCCATCTTGTAGAGAGAATAAGATGGGAGAAGGTTCACACAGAAGGCCAGTCTTCTTAGCGTCTCCTCCGGTGTGATATTAACTGAAGAATAAACAACCAAACATTAAAATCAACCATAACCGTGTAAAGAGGGTGTGACTGAGCGGCACTACTGACCCCAATACTAGAAATCATCGCACTAAGTACAAAGAGGGGAAATGTCCAGAAAAAGAAGATAGAAAATTTGTTTTTCGGATATACAGGATACAAACATTCTGTAGCTTTCATGGGCAGCAATTTATTCCTCTCTCTACCTATGAAGCTCATGATATGTTCAGACTGGCGCTGTGAAGCTCTGTTGGGGATCAGTTAGGCTTTCTAGTATTTCTTACAGCAAACATCTGCAGTGCTATAGTTACCCCTCAAAATACTGGAAATCTGACACGAAGATAAGTAAACATGAAGCTGTTGGGAGCCATCTGACCACAGGACAGAGAATGGTCGTCTACCACAGTGTGAGGAACCTCACCTGATCCAACGTAGGCTGAATGGCCGCTCCACATGGTCTCCGCTGCAGTCTTCACTCCTGTCAAAATGTATCAAACTCCTATAAAACAGCCAGAACAGTCAGATTAGTGTTTGAGTACTTGGTTCTGATTTCTTTGACTAGGGTGTACTGTTATTAGAAACTTTGGGGAATACTGTCTATATGTTTAGGGGTCATTACTAGGGCAAAGGCAACAGTGGAAAAATGTACAGGATGTTGACTGTTACATATAAATATTTGCCCTTCCCAATTAATATGTGGTGTATATGGAGCACTTTCTATCATGTAGGGATAGTAGAAATAATAGACTTCGGGCCGTTCTCTGCGCTGCAGGCGCCGTTCCCTATGGAGGATGGAGCTGTTGGTAAATATTGGGCTCCCATCACTGGATGCACCGATGTGGAAGATGTGACAAGTGGTGAGAACGATCAGCCCCAGCCTCTTATCATGGACATGTCTCTATGGAAAGTGTTGGGATACATGATAACAATTAGTAACCTAACGTCTTGGCTTCTTCTGTACGGACATGTGATGATAAATCAGCCGTCGCTTATATTACAGGCTTATACCTGATATGTCGCTGCAGCCGCAGGTTTCTGTCTTCACTCACTGCTGAGATACAACAGACTGAGGATAACCGACTTTTTTTTATTTTTCAAATTCAAATCCAGTAATCCTATTGGTTGTTTATTGCCATGGTAACAGAAGTCGCTGATAATTTAAAGGGACATGACACTGTTATTGCCCTATAGTAAATTTTACTATATATTTCATATAATACTGGATACATGAACTTTTAGAGAAATAATTTGTGGACATATACTTGTATAACTCTTCTTATTTTACATAGCATCATCTGTGGGAGCTGCAGTGCTATTCCTGGGGTAAAATAACTAGTGTCGGCAATAAAATGTATATTGTGAAGGTTTGTTATGTATCTGATGGTTTAAATATTGGTGTTTTATTTCCACTACAAATCTTAATATTATTCAGAAGTCATTGTCTGCTTATCATTCAGGGCTGTGGAGGTGCAATCTCTGGAATTGGTCTGGATAATGAAAGGACTGGGGTCTCTATTTTTTTCTCCTGCACCGTAATTCCTCATTGCCACCATTTAGGTACATGGAGATGTGTTGTAATTCAATGCACAGATAATTGAAGGAGCATCACTGTGCAGGTAAACTATATGAAGGACCAATGTCCCCTCTATTATAAGGATTGGTGTGGGTATGTTATCATTTTCAAAAACTCTTTGACTGCTTCTACTTCATGGTATTTTGTGTGTTCATGAAATCTTATTATCTAGTTGGACTGTTCAAGTGAGCTTTTATTATCTAAATTATATAAAAAATAGTAATATTTTCACCTAGGAGAGGCATTTACAATAGATATTAGGTTTAGGGTCCCAGCAGAAATAGGTACGCCTATCTTAGCTCTTGCAGATTTCTGCTGTATATTTTTGTTTGTATATTATGCCGTCATAGCAGATTGCGCCTGTTCACACTTGCTTTACTCTGTTCAATGTGTGGCTCAGTTTTTGGGGGGTTTTGTTGTAAACTATCAGAGGTGGTGACTGCCTCCATAATTGCTTGAACGCTCCTTCCATCTGTCTAAAGCTACCTGTTCTTTCCTTTTGTAGGCTTTTAGCTACAGTTAGGTCCATATATATTTGGACAGAGACAACATTTATCTAATTTTGGTTTTAGACATTACCACAATGAATTTTAAACAAAACAATTCAGATGCAGTTGAAGTTCAGACTTTCAGCTTTCATTTGAGGGTATCCACATTAAAATTGGAAGGGTTTAGGAGTTTCAGCTCCTTAACATGTGCCACCCTGCTTTTAAAGGGACCAAAAGTAATTGGACAATTGACTCCAAGGCTCTTTCATTGACAGGTGTGGGCAATCCCTTCGTTATGTCATTCTCAATTAAGCAGATAAAAGGGCTGGAGTTGATTTGAGGTGTGGTGTTTGCATTTGGAAGGTTTTGCTGTGAAGGAAACAAGCGGTCAAAGGAGCTCTCCATGCAGGTGAAACAAGCCATCCTAAAGGCCCAGTCACAGATAACGAGATCGCTAGCGAGATCGTTGATACGTCACGGGTTTTGTGACGCAATAATAATTTCGCTAGCGATCTCGTTACGTCTGACAGGTAACAACGATCAGGCCCCTGCTGTGAGATCGCTGATCGTTACAAAGCTTCCTGCACCATTCCTGGGTCGTTGCGCTCCCGCTGGGCAGTGTGCATCGCTATATTTGACACCTAACCATCGACCTCGTTAGCGATTCAGAACTGAAACACGTAGGCGTGCATAAATTGGACTTTTCTGCACCCCTCGTCCCCGATTGATTGGTCGCTACAGCATTCTCATTTCCGGCCGTGCATAAAGAAAGCAATAGAATAGTGATTCCATCCTTTGTTTCTGACCTCGTGCTGGATTGCAGATCTTAGCAGAATTCTCCGGGCTGTGTGGAGTCACAGCCGAAGAACACTACAATCCACAAACCAGAACGCTTGTCAGGAACAAAGCCCAGATGAATGGAAACAGAGTCACAACCGAAGAACGCTGCTACGATCCGAACCAGAACGCACACAGGAACAAAGGGACGGAACTGCTACAACGTGGTTTTATTTTAACCTGCCGCCCAATCAGAACGCAGTAGCATCCACCAATCGGAGATGATTGGTGACACAGTAGAGCCCCTATCAAGGTGTGGATCGTTGAAATAGCTGCTGTGTGAAAGCGTCCCAACGAGCAACGAGATCGTTAGTTAGATCGCTGGGGTGGCCGAAATCGTTGGGAAGTTCTGCATGTTTGACAGATCCCCAACGATCACGATACGGCTCTCCAGCGATCTCAAAATCGTGACGTAATAACAATCTCGCTAGCGATCTCGTTATGTGTGACGGGGCCTTTAAGCTGCAAAAACAGAAAAAACCCATCTGAGAAATTGCTACAACATTAGGAGTGGCAAAATCTACAGTTTGGTACATCCTGAGAAAGAAAGCACTGGTGAACTCATCAATGCAAAAAGACAGATGAAATCAGGATCGACCTCTACCAGAATGATGGAAAGAGAAAAGTATGGTGAAGGCGTGGTACAGCTCATGATCCAAAGCATACCACATCATCTGTAAAACATGGCGGAGGCAGTGTGATGACATGGGCATGCATGGCTGCCAGTGGCACTGGGTCACTAGTGTTTATTGATGATGTGACACAGGACAGAAGCAGCCGAATGAATTCTGAGGTATTCAGAGCCATACTGTGTGCTCAGATCCAGCCAAATGCAGCCAAACTGATTGGTTGTCGTTTCATACTACAGATGGACAATGACCCAAAACATAAAGCCAAAGCATACCAGGAGTTTATTAAAGCAAAGAAGTGGAATATTCTTGAATGGCCAAGTCAGTCACCTGATCTCAACCCAATTGAGCATGCATTTCACTTGTTAAAGACTAAACTTCAGACAGAAAGGCCCACAAACAAACAACAACTGAAAACCACCGCGGTGAAGGCCTGGCAGAGCATCAAAAAGAAGGAAACAACAGTGTCTGGTGATGGCCATGAATTCAAGACTTCAGGCAGTCATTGCTAACAAAGGGTTTTCAACCAAGTACTAGAAATGATCACTTTATTTACAATTATTTAATGTGTCCAATTACTTTTGGTCCCTTTAAAAACAGGGTGGCACATGTTAAGGAGCTGAAACTCCTAAACCCTTCATCCAATTTTAATGTGGATACCCTCAAATGAAAGCTGAAAGTCTGAACTTCAACTGCATCTGATTTGTTTTGTTTACAATTCATTGTGGTAATGTCTAGAACCAAAATTAGATAAATGTTGTCTCTGTCCAAATATATATGGACCTAATTGTAGTTAGAGGCATGTTTGATAAATGTTAGGTTTAGGGTTGCATCAAAGAAAGGTATGCCTATCTTAGTGCTTACAGACTGCTACTGTATTACAATCAGCCTGAGATATTCAGAGAGCTCCGGAAAAAAACACTGATGCTTTTTATGGATTGTGATTTATTTAAAAATTGTCTTATTGTGAGATGTAAAATGACATTTACCATGTGATACTTCATCTTACCTCACTATTCCCCTATTGTACTATGTGGTCTGAAACTAGTATATAATACATTGTTATTGTGTATTTATTTATCGCTCTGAAGTAAATGGAAAGCAGCACTTTCTACATAACAATATTATCCTTCTTTCATTATAAACTATAAAGTTGTCAACTATGGTGACAACCAAATATTCTTCACGGCAGCCGCTGAATAGAGAAAGTTTACAAATGTAGTTTGTTTTCTGATTACATCAACAAGCAGGAAGACAGTGTTCTCTAAACAAATTTTCTTTTCTGAAACCCACTTACCTACTGACATGTCTTTATATAATGGCTGTTAAGGGGCTTTTTATCATAGCAAACTAAAAAACAGTGCTGTAGCCAGGGGCGTAACTAGGAACGGCAGGGCCCCACAGCAAACTTCACAATGGGCCCCCCCCCTCGCGCGTTGCCAATCCCGGTCTACCCAAGTTGTGTTAAGAAAGATACCTTTATTATCCAAAATTAGAGGTTTTTGGACTAATGATAGTGAAATAACAGAAAAGAACCAACTCCCAGGAAGCAACTGAGGTAGTGACGAAGGTAGGCTTTCTCCAGAGTAAATATGTGAAGAAACTTGTAATCCAGCCTGCAAATTGCTTTCAAAACGGATGATTTATTCAGTAGAACAACAGTCCGGTATACAGAATAATCTAAGATTGTTCTGTATACCGTACTTCTGCACCACGCCCTCACCAATTACACATGTGAGGAGTGACAGCCTCAGCTCTGCTACATGTGAGGAGTGACAGCCTCAGCTCTGCTACATGTGAGGAGTGACAGACTCAGTTCTGCTACATGTGAGGAGTGACAGCCTCAGCTCTGCTACATGTGAGGAGGAACAGCCTCAGCTCTGCTACATGTGAGTAGGGACAGCCTCAGCTCTGCTACATTCGAGGAGTGACAGCCTCAGCTCTGCTACATGTAAGGAGTGACAGCCTCATCTCTGCAACATGTGAGGAGTGACAGCCTCAGCTCTGCTACTTGTATAGCAAAGCTGAGGCTGTCGCTCCGCACATGTAGCAGAGATGAGGCTGTCACTCCTCGCATGTAGCAGAGCTGAGGTTGCTACTTGTCACATGTAGCAGAGCTGAGGTTGTTACTTGTCACATGTAGCAGAGCTGAGGTTGTTACTTGTCACATGTAGCAGAGCTGAGGTTGTTACTTGTCACATGAGCAGAGCTGAGGTTGTTACTTGTCACATGAGCAGAGCTGAGGTTGCTACTTGTCACATGTAGCAGAGCTGAGGTTGTTACTTGTCACATGAGCAGAGCTGAGGTTGCTACTTGTCACACGTAGCAGAGCTGAGGTTGTTACTTGTCACATGTAGCAGAGCCGAGGTTGCTACTTGTCACATGTAGCAGAGCTGAGGTTGTTACTTGTCAAATGTAGCAGAGCTGAGGTTGTTACTTGTCACATGTAGCAGAGCTGAGGTTACTTGTCACATGTAGCAGAGCTGAGGTTGCTACTTGTCACATGTAGTAGAGCTGAGGTTACTTGTCACATGTAGCAGAGCCGAGGTTGCTACTTGTCACATGAGCAGAGCTGAGGTTGTTACTTGTCACATGAGCAGAGCTGAGGTTGTTACTTGTCACAAATAGCAGAGCTGAGGTTGCTACTTGTCACATGTAGCAGAGCCGAGGTTGCTACTTGTCACATGTAGCAGAGCTGAGGTTGTTACTTGTCAAATGTAGCAGAGCTGAGGTTGTTACTTGTCAAATGTAGCAGAGCTGAGGTTGTTACTTGTCACATATAGCAGAGCTGAGGTTGCTACTTGTCACATGAGCAGAGCTGAGGTTGTTACTTGTCACATAAGCAGAGCTGAGGTTGTTACTTGTCACAAATAGCAGAGCTGAGGTTGCTACTTGTCACAAGTAGCAGAGTTGAGGTTGTTACTTGTCACATGTAGCAGAGCTGAGGTTGCTACTTGTCACATGTAGCAGAGCCGAGGTTGCTACTTGTCACATGTAGCAGAGCTGAGGTTGTTACTTGTTACATGTAGCAGAGCTGAGGTTGTTACTTGTCACATGTAGCAGAGCTCAGGGTGTCACTCGTCACTTGTAGCAACCATGAGGCTGTTACTGGGCCAGGGGGAGGCTACTGGTGACTGAGGTCCCGTGCCCAACAGGGCCCAGGGGGAGGTTGTGGTGACTTGAGGCTTGCGTCAAACAGGGCCCAGGAGCCCGAGGCCCTGTTGCAATGCGGGCCCCTTGCTACCTGGGCCCTGTGTTGAATGTGGGCCCCCTGCACTGCAGCCTGGGGCCTGGGCCCTGTTGAATGTGGGCCCTGTTAGATCCTGCCTGCACCTGCCCTCCCAGTCACCATTGAGCAGCCAAGCCTCTTCTCACTGTTGAGAGACTCACGGTACTCACCCTGCTCGCCCGGGCTTCCACCTGCTTGTCCAGTCAGCCTGCTGCTTCATGTGGTCTGCCTGGCCGTCTGCTGTCAGCCCCCACATGCACACACGCTGTGACAGACGGACCATAATGCACTGGGCCGCAGCTTAAAGCTACAGTGCTCATTTCTGTTCGCTGTCTGCATTTACAACACTGTAGTGTCTCTTTAAAACAACACAGTGTTGTTATGCATCAGCGTTCAGAGTCAGAAGCCTGAACAAAATGTTGGGAGGGGGCCCGAGCGCGGATCCATTTGCCAGCGTGCTCGGGCCCCCCTTTTTGCTCCTAAATCACAGGGCAGCTGCAGCAGGGACGGGCCCCCTTCTAGCCCGGGCCCTGTGGCAGCTGCTTCCCCTGCTTCCACTATAGTTCCGCCCCTGGCTGTAGCATAAGAGCTGCATAACTGTGCTGACATAACAATTTGGCCACCTCCTGAAATCTATTACCCCACTCGCAGTTATATCACTTCATCTAGGAGCAGATGGAAGGTAGCCATTGCCCCTGGGTATTTATACTGTGTGACCTCCCACCACCCATTCATCTGATATGTCAAGTGACATGTCACATGAAGGTGGTAAGGGTCACATGAAGGCGGTAAGGGTCATGCGATACCTCACGTAATTCACACACAGGCATTCAGGTTGCACATTTGGCAAATGTTTTTTCCCTTTTAAGGACAGCGCTATACATAAGAGAGGATACTATATAATAAGAGACGGCGCTATATATAATGAGAGAGGACCCTAGAGAAGTTGAGAGGTAACAGGGCTGAATTTAGAGAGGATGAAGGACGATAAAATGCAGGAGTGGGCTGAGTATAGAGGACGGAGCTGTGGAGCGATGTAATGTTGAGTGGGACTGACTATATATAAGTAGCAAAAATTTTGGACCCAGCGCACAATCCCAATTTGGGGGGCGTTGTCTCAGAAGCTCAGGGCTATATCCTGATTCTCACTCACTCTGTATGTGCGATGTCTGCTCTTTCTATTGAAGGGGTGGAGGCCGACATTTCTTTGCTCTGTACAGACTTACATTCATTGAATGACCCTTTTTTTCCTCTTGTTAAAGTCTGGTCTTTTTGGGATTCGAACTCCCAACCTTTAGCACTGGAGGCAGCAGCAATAGCTACTGTGAAGTATAGGAGAATTTTCAGTACTTGAATGTGCATTGTATTTTTCTTCATTACAGTCTACAGGCACATTGTACTGTTACATAGACATTTATGTTCAAAACCTCAGTCAGGATTTGTCACATTATCATGGCAATATAATCTAGTAGTGAAAGCATTCTTTTTGGTAAAAAATAAGGAAATCTCAACAAAAGTCTTACAGACATCATCATAGTTAACCAAGGTCCTCAACCAGTGTTTAGATCTGTTATAGCTGATGACATAAAAAGAACATAATCAAATCCATATCAAATGGCAGTCTAGTGTGAACAAAGAAACAAGACAGGAAGTAATTTGCTGTGAGTAATGTCAGGCTCCCAGTCATATGGATCTCCATAGCATAATAAGATAACAGGTGAATAAAACGGCAGATTTTCCCCCTTACATAATCCTACTAATACTGGCTTGTGCACTGGATCAGAGCCTCAGATTTAGGAGATGTTTAGATACAAGCAGCAAATATATCTTCACTAGTGATGAGCGAGTATACTCGTTGCTCGGGTTTTCCCGAGCATGCTCTGGTGTACTCCTAGTATTTTGGCGTGCTCGGAAAGAGTTAGATTTTTTCGCTGCAGCTGCATGATTTGCGGTTGCTAGACAGCCTGAAAATATGTGGGGATTGCCTCTTAGGGAATCCCCACATATTCAGGCTGTCTAGCAGTCGCAAATCATGCAGCTGCAGTGACAAAAACGATATCTCCGAGCACGCCAAAACACTCGGAGGATACCCGAGCATGCTCGGGAAAACCCGAGCATCGAGTATACTCGCTCATCACTAGTCATCACCTGTGAATGTCGTAAAAACTTTGGAATGAACATGTGAGATATGCACTACAGCTGTGTGACCTGTAGATGGTGCTAGATGGATACAAATCCTTAAACGTTGGATTACCGTTTGCAGAATGATCACTAGTTATGGAAAGTCTCAGTTCTAAATCATCCATAGAGCAATATAAGCCAATCAAGCTGACATGCAATGCTTTCAAAAATGACCTATGATTGTGTCCAAAAGTTCTAATGTGTTGGAATGTGGGAGATTATGAGGTTTCTCTGCATTTCAGACTCCACACTCACTACCATTATCACAACTAAAGTGTCGGATCTTCTTAGTATATGTCTGTAACTTCATTCAATTTTGAGAAATGCATCTTCAGTTATTGTCTTACCAGATCTGTTCCTGGCAGTAAAATAACCATCAGCTCTTTAATCAGGTGATCAAGCATGCACAGATTTCTGGCAATGTGCTCCTCTGTTGACACTTTTGGGTTTCTTTCCAGGGTGGATTAAGGGTAGCCAGGTCCATAGACATATAAGGGTGTATGGCTCTCACAGCAACTGATGTTTCATGTGACGGGTGCTGCACTAATTTTTTTCCCTTATGTACAGCACTATACATAACACTAAATTGTAATAATGGATGGCAATATACATAAAAAGGAAGGACACTATACATAACAAGAGATGATGCTATGTAATAAGTGACAGCACTATACAAAAGAGGGGGACCAAAATAATGGACAATGCTAACATAACAATAGAGGATGCTATGTAAGAAGGGACAACTCAATATATAATTAGAGAGGACATCATGTAATAAAGGTACATCACTATACGTAACAAGTGAAGACCTTATATACTAAGTGATGGCGCTGTACATAATAAAGGAGTTTTTTTCTTACAAACATGAGTATTAGGCTGGCGTCACACATGTGAGAAACTCAAACAATTCTCATGCAAGTCTCTCGCATGAACACCCGGCACTGCCGCAGGCACTCGGACCGGAGCATGCGGCTGCATGTAATTCTATGCAGTCGCACGCTCCGGTCCGAGTGTCTACGGCAGTGCAAGGTGTTCATGCACGAGACTAGCATGAGAATCATGCGAGAGACTTGCATGAGAATCGTGCGAGTTTCTCGCATGTGTGACCCCGGTCTTACGCCAATCATCTCTTCAAGTAAAGGTGCATTTATGTAAGGAGGTGAAGCTAATACATGAATGGACATCTGCAAGCGAACACCTTCATCTGTTGGTCAAAGACTATAAGGGAAAGATCATAGAGAGCATTATGTCAACAGGAACAGTTGAGCCCAGCCTGTGGTCCTGGTTGGAAGGGAATAGAAGAGACACTAGCTTTGTCTCAGGATTTATAAAAGGCTCAGGAGCGCAGAAGAAGGGAGGAGTCTTCACCTGAATCTGTAACAGGACAGATGCATGGAAGCAGCTTAGTAGGCTTGTAGCCACCATTGCTAGTGCGGGACAAGTCAGTGGAGAGGAGCCCCACCATCGCAGCATCGAAGAAGGAACCAAGTAACTTGAACCAGGTGACCAGAGCCGGAAGTAAGTAACCAGAATTGAGAGACCAGAACCGTGCAACTGGAACCAGGTGACCAGAGGCGAGTGACCAGAACCAAGTAAACAGAACCGAATGACCAGGTGCTGGCAGTGGATTATTCAGGATACTCTCCAACCGTGTGACAACAGAGCTTCTTTATTCAGGAACAATAGATTAGGAATCAGGAATAAATAATTTGATAATTTGTGTCTCTGTGCAGCATCTACAGCAGGCTGCTTCTCTCATACACAGACACAGGAAAACAGGAAATATAGTCACATGCTCTTCCTGTGTGAGCCTCTGGGAGTTTTTTTTGTTCTAACTTTATGAACAGCATAGAAATCTAGCAACTAAACACTCATAGACCGGAATGGAGTTGTTACACCAAACATATTCCAACACCAGGACTGAGGAAATGGAGCCAGAGATGAGTGAATGGGGCCAGAGATGAGTGTGCAGAGCCAGAACCATATGAGCAGATAGCAGGAAAGGGACATTCATGTGATCTGCGACTCGAGGTGTGTACAGAGTGGACCAGGGCCGCCCTTCCGGGAATGGAAGCAGTCAGCGAGATGGGCGATTGCAGTGACTCATCAATCAGGGACTTGTGACATAATGGTGTAGTACGCTTGACTCCCGTTAGGGCCTTTATAACTATCAGTATTGTAGGAAGAGTGAGAGAGCGACAGGGTGACGACGTTAACAGACATGAGATTAACTGAGATGTTCCTTGGCCATTAGGACCAAGAGCCCATTGACTACAAGAGTTGTTTGTTCATAGAGTGTAAAAGTGTGTGATTAGAACTGTGTGTATATCCTGTGTATAGCCAAATTGCCGTATTTACATTGTAAAATAACTTACTGTCATCTGATTGTCTTCAACTGTTTTTTGCATTGTGCCCTAGGCATTCCATCCATTTGTGTAATCAAGTACATTTTTGTTGTTCCAAGTTATCACAGTCTCTGCACTTTTATATCCGCGTAGGTGTTTACATTTACACTGAAAGATAATTGTGAATGAGCGTTAAGAGCTATAATCATTCAGTGTAAACAGGTCAATGATCGGGTGAAAAGATCTTTTACACAGCACAAAAATCATCATCGTTTTTGGCGGTACATCGTCCTGTGTAAATAAAAGTCGAACTTACTGCCGAGAACCATAACAGCCTAAGCGCACTGAACAATCTAATATAGATCTACTACAGATTGCTCAGTGCGCATCATTTACTACAGTTTGTTTGTAGGCAGGCTATTAAATGACTGCCAATTGGTAATGGTTACAGATTGGAAGTTGTTTTGTACCTCCAGTCGGTCTGTGTAAAATGTAGTGCTATACAGTGTAAATACAAAATAAATATCCACTTAGTTCAATTTCAGCCATTTTCTTTATTTCTCTCCATCTTATCAAACCTTCATGTCAATGTCCTAACGCCATGACTTGATCACTTTAAAGTTTGCCTCCATGATCACCGCAGCCCTGAAAATATAAAGATAACACCTACACATAAAAAATAAATAAATATATATATTATATATATATATATAATTGAAAGGTGGCTGCCGGACACATAGTTGATGGAAGTCATGTATCACAGAGGTGGGTGGTTGTCCTGTGTGATGTAAACATGGGGTAATGCTCTAGTGCACATCGTACTAATAGGCTTGTTTTGTACATCTTGGCCAGGTTTTACCGGCAGCCTGAGAGATGGGTGGATCTGGCTGCCCATATACCCACCCTGGGTGTGGTTCACAAGGTAAAATGGGGTCTGTTTGTTTGACACATGTTCTGTGTCTGGAGGTGAGAAGACCTCCTGTCTGATGTCTCCACATGTGTCCTGGGCTGTCTCTAAAGTGACTGTGTTGGAAATGTTTACTTTGTTTTGCTTGCTCTGAAAGGCTGTTTATTTTTCTTGGCTTATGGCGTGGTTTATGAAACACCAATTACTTGCATGGACATTTAAATGGAAACAGTTCCCGAGTTGCCTCACCATGTAACCAAGTGAGCAGCATTCCCACAATACACACACACCCATTTGTCTCCTGTATAAAAAATACCCCACTCTGCACCGCTGAATACAGACATGCACCCCAGCATTAAACCCTTTACCACCTTAGACGTCTGAGGTGGCCTCTCCCTGTTTGCTGCGGGCTCCGGCGATGAGCCCGCAACTTTTCCGACACATGTCAGCTGATTTCATCAGATCCTAACACCATGGGTGGAATCGCGATCCACCTGTCGCTGTTAACATGTTAAATGCCGCTGTCAATCTCTGACATAGACATTTAATACGATTGCACTGGAAGCGTGTCACTAATCCTACCCGTGTCACATGACTGCGGGTCGCCGATGAGTTGGCATGACAACTCGGGGTCTGCAGTAGAACCTCTGTGGTTGTCATTGCCAGATACCTATGAGCGCTGCCCAGTGAACGGCGCTCATAGCAAGTGATCGTTTTAGCTACATAGAGCAGGACTGAAGCCTTACTCTGTGTAGCACAGGCGATCAGATGATCTCAGCTTCTAGTCTTCCATGGAGACTATTGAAGCAAGTAAAAAAAAGTTTTTAAAAATATAAAAAAATATAAAAGTTCAAATCAACCCCATTCAAGATAAAATAATAAAAAAAATATAAAAATACACATATTTGGTATCACAGAGTTCAGAATCGCCCGATCTATCAATATATATAAAAATAATTAATCTGATTGGTAAATGGCGTAACGAAAAAAATATCAAAATGCCAGAATTACTTTGGTTGGTCTCCACAACATTGCATTAAAATGCAATAACAAGTGATCAAAAGATCGTATCTACACCAAAATGGCATCAATAAAGATGTCAGCTCGGCACACAAAAAATAAGCCCTCACCCAGATCACGAAAAATGGAGACGCTATGGATCTCGGAAAATGGTGACTTTTTCATATATTTTTTTTTCACCACTTAAATAAAAAAGAACCTATACATGTTGGTATCTATGAACTTGCAGTGACCTGTAGAGTCAGAATGGCAGGTCAGTTTTAGCATTTAGTAAATATGCTAAAAAAAAATTGTGGGATTGCACTTTTTTGCAATTTCAACCCACTTTCAATTGTTTTCCCGTTTTCCAGTACACTATATGGCAAAACCAATGGTGTCATTCAAAAGTACAACTTGTCCCGCCAAAAAAAGCCCTCACATGGCCATATTGACGGAAAAATAAAAAAGTTATGGTTCTGGGAAAAAGGGGAGCAAAAAACAGAAACTCAAAAACAGAGAAACCCAAGGTGGTGAAGTGTTAATATGTAGTTATCCATTGTGAATGGTGTCACAATATAAATTAACTGTGCTCCCACTAACTATAATTATCCATTATTCCCCCTCCTAATAAATATATAAATTAGCCACTTTTTTCTTTCAACCAAAGTATTTCCAGTTACTCTCCCTTGTCTTCAACTCCCAACTACTCTGCTCCTCTGCTTCCCCAATTCACTATAATTACATGTCTCCCAATTCATTGTCTTGTCTTCTCTCCTATCCTCTACCCTCAATTCATTATAATTTAATGCCCTCTCTCTCACCTCCATTTCATTCACTTTACTGAAAAAATGATAATACGTATAAGTGTATATAAGTACAATCTGGACATGGGCCTCCATAAGGCTTGGGCTAGTAATTATATTCTGTCCTTGGAAGCTGCCACAAAATCTGCATTGCAGTGAATTGTGGGAAAGTGGCATCACACAGCATGTTCCCAGTGTGACTCTATTTACTACTCACGAACAAGCCATGAGGCTGGGAAGTCAAGAGGTCCAAGGTCAAAAGCCAAGAGGGTACGTCATAGAGGTGTAGAGTGAGACAAAAGTATAGTCAGATAACAGTCCAAGGTCAGAATTCCAAAAAGGTAGTGGATCATGACAAAAGGGCTGGCAAATTGATGGTCAAGACAAATCCAAGGTTGAACAGCAAAGATCAGAATGCAAGACTAGGAGAACAGAGCAAACACACACCTCTTGAGCAAAGCTACAATTGGCAGCAATCCAAGGCATAGAGCTGGCTGAATATCTAGGTAATTACTGTGAACAGGAGACAAATGGATGAAGCTCTGGCACATCGTTGTCCTGATTGGATGGCTAAAGTGTCACTCAAGACACTGACAGCTCAACATGCCCCAGCATCCAATAGGATGGCTGAACTTTCAATCACCATACCGACTGCTCAGCACGCCCCTGACCTACATTGGATGGCAGAACTGTCATTCACTGCGTCCATTTACAAAGATAGGAGGTATCCTGACTCACAGAGCCCAGAACTCCATAAACAATAAACCAAAATTTTATAGGTACTGAAGCAAAGCTAGGTAGACTGGGGTTAAATTCTAGGTCCACAGATTCTGATTAGGTCACCTTGCTGGCCCTACAGGATAACCAGGCTAGCTGTTCTCTTTAGTCAACAAACATAAAAGGTAGCACTCTGTAGCGCTATAGCATACAAATATGAAATATGAAAATTGAATTGCATTACGGCACTAGAAATATGAAAAATTGAGAATGCTTAGCGCATAAATTGACCAATTCATGTGTACCTGGTAGCCACATTAAGGCGATTCTCGTTTGCCAGGACCTAATGCCAATCCTCTTACACAGTCTACATTTCTTCTGGGAACCTAATGTGAATCCTCTCCTAGACTAAAATCTCAATAGAGGGGTATGATCCTATTGCAATTAAAAACGCCTGAGGCTAAGGGGCGGAGTGCCGTAATGCAATTCAACTTTCATATTTTATATTTGTATGCTATAGCGCTACAGAGTGATACCTTTTATGTTTATTGTATATGAGTTGGCGACTCCTAGGTAAGAACCTGTTCACACCTGATTTATGTTTGGATGTGATGGTCAGTTTTTTGATATTTGTATTAGCCTTCTGACTGAGCACTCCGCCCCTTAGCCTCAGGCATTTTTAATTGCAACAGGATCATATCCCTCCATTGAGATTTTAGACTTTAGTCTAGGAGAGGATTCACATTAGGTTCCCAGAAGAAATGTAGACTGCCTAAGAGAGGATTGGCATTAGGTCCTGGCAAATGAGAATCGCCTTAACGTGGCTGCCAGGTACACATGAATTGGCCAATTTATGCGCTAAGCATTCTCAATTTTTCATATTTCTAGTGCAGTAATGCAATTCAATTTTCATATTTCATATTTGTATTGTATTGCGCTAGAGAGTGCTACCTTTTATGTTTATTGTATATGAGTTGGCGACTCCTAGGTAAACACCTGTTCACACCTGACTTATGTTTGGATGTGACAGTCAGTTTTTTTTATATTTGTTCTCTTTAGTCAGTCATCTCAGGGAAGCTGACCAGACTTGATGTGTCTTGGAGCTGAAGAGAAAGACAGGTCAGAATCCCTCTCTGAAAAGAGTCTGCACAGGTTGTGTGCAGAGAGCAGGAAGTATTAGTGGTTGCTATGGAAAATAGCTGTTTTTTTAACCGAGCTGGGGCTAGCTCAGTCATGTGAGTAGCCAGGTTCTGTTCTGTTTAGCTAGCACCTGGACAAGGTTAGTAGTTTATGTTTGAATTTGTTTTGGTGTTGTGAAAACTGTGGAAAGCATTAAAACTGCATGTGTTTGGACCAAAACTGCATTGCCAGTGTGAATGCTACCTAAAGACTAATGCCAACTAGAGAGAGTGAACCCCTACAGTAGCCACCTCTGTAACTACTTGTTATCTTGGTTTTGGTCTTTTGAGGATTACTGAGCGAGTGTGCTCCCTGACTGCTGTCCAGTTCTGCACACCTCTGTTGCTTTGCATCTCGGGCATGGTGATCACTGCAGGCTGGAGATGAGTATGTTTTTTCTTCTCTTCTTAACCCCTTTACCTCCTAGGGTGGTTTGCACTTTAATGACCGGGCCAATTTTTCCAATTCTGACCACTGTCACTTTGAGGTAATAACTCTGGAACGCTTCAACCGATCCCGGTGATTGTGAGATTGTTTTATTTCATGACGTATTGTACTTCGTGATAGACGGACACCGTCGGATCACAGGTCAGACGGCGTCTACCGTGCCTCCATCTGCCTCATTGTAGGGAATCCATCTGATTCACATATTTCAGAGATTTAGAGGGAAACCACGGTGTAAAATGTGCGCCAAGCCTTACTGCGATCTTTGGGAAGCAGAATGAAAAAAATTAACAGAATGTGAAGAATTGGTTTTATTTATTTTTTTACGATGTTTTTCGTGCGGTATAAGTGATTAGGCGACTTTATTCTTTGGGTTGGTGCGATTACAGCAATAGCAAATTTATATTGAGTTTTTATGTTTGGCTGCTGTCACAAAATATTTTTTGCATCACCACAATTTGAGAGCTATAATTTTTCCATATTTTTGGCCCACATAGTCGTGTGAGGTCTTGTTTATTGCGGGACCAGTTGACGTTTTAATTGGTACCATTTTTGGGTACATGACATTTTTTTATCACTTTCTATTCTGATTTTTGGGAGGCAGAATGAAAAAAAACAGTAATTCAGGAATTTCTTTTGTGGGGGTATACCGTTCCATGTGTGGTAAAATTGATAAGGCAGTTTTATTCTTCTGGTCAGTACGATTACAGTAATACCTCATTTACAGTTAGGTCCATATACATTTGGACAGAGACAACATTTATTTAATTTTGGTTCTAGACATTACCACAATGAATTTTAAACAAAACAATTCAGATGCAGTTGAAGTTCAGACTTTCAGCTTTCATTTGAGGGTATGCAGATTAAAATTGGATGAAGGGTTTAGGAGTTTCAGCTCCTTAACATGTGCCACCCTGTTTTTAAAGGGACCAAAAGTAATTGAACAATTGACTCCAAGGCTATTTCATGGACTGGTGTGGGCAATCCCTTCATTATGTCATTCTCAATTAAGCAGATAAAAGGGCTGGAGTTGATTTGAGGTATGGTGTTTGCATTTGGAAGGTTTTGCTGTGAAGGAAACATGCGGTCAAAGGAGCTCTCCGTTCAGGTGAAACAAGCCATCCTTAAGCTGCAAAAACAGAAAAAACCCATCCGAGAAATTGCTACAACATTAGGAGTGGCAAAATCTACAGTTTGATACATCCTGAGAAAGAAAGAAAGCACTGGTGAACTCATCAATGCAAAAAGACCTGGGCGCCCACGGAAGACAACAGTGGTGGATGATCGCAGAATACTCTCCATGGTGAAGAGAAACCCCTTCACAACAGCCAACCAAGTGAACAACACTCTCCAGCAGGTAGGCGTATCAATATCCAAATCTATCATAAAGAGAAGACTGCATGAAAGTAGATACAGAGGGTTCACTGCACGGTGCAAGCCACTCATAAGCATCAAGAATAAAATGACTTGGCTGGACTTTGCTAAAATACATCTAAAAAAGCCAGCACAGTTCTGGAAGAACATTCTTTGGACAGAAGAAACCAAGATCAACCTCTACTAGAATGATGGAAAGAGAAAAGTATGGCGAAGGCGTGGTACAGCTCATGATCCAAAGCATACCACATCATCTGTAAAACACGGGGGAGGCAGTGTGATGGCTTGGGCATGCATGGCTGCCAGTGGCACTGGGTCACTAGTGTTTATTGATGATGTGATACAGGACAGAAGCAGCCGAATGAATTCTGAGGTATTCAGAGCCATACTGTGTGCTCAGATCCAGCCAAATGCAGCCAAACTGACTGGTCATTGTTTCATACTACAGATGGACAATGACCCAAAACATAAAGCCAAAGCAACCCAGGAGTTTATTAAAGCAAAGAAGTGGAATATTCTTGAATGGCCAAGTCAGTCACCTGATCTCAACCCAATTGAGCATGCATTTCACTTGTTAAAGACTAAACTTCTGACAGAAAGGCCCACAAACAAACAGCAACTGAAAACCACCGCAGTGAAGGCCTGGCAGAGCATCAAAAAGAAGGAAACACAGTGTCTGGTGATGTCCATGAGTTCAAGACTTAAAAACAGGGTGGCACATGTTAAGGAGCTGAAACTCCTAAACCCTTCATCCAATTTTAATGTGGATACCCTGAAATGAAAGCTGAAAGTCTGAACTTCAACTGCATCTGAATTGTTTTGTTTAAAATTCATTGTGGTAATGTCTAGAACCAAAATTACATAAATGTTGTCTCTGTCCAAATATATATGGACCTAACTGTATATAGTTTTTTTTTAGTTTTTTTCGCTTTTATACAATAAAAACTATTACCAAATGTGTACTTTTATTTATATTTTTTCATTCAAATATAGAGATGCATTATCTTTTTATTTTTTTTAAATATTTTTATAATTATTTACGTTTTTTTGAACTTTTTTTTTCTTTGTCCCACTATGGGACAATCATTTTTTGCTTGCTGATCGCTTCTACAGCATGGGGATGAAGCAGCATCCCCATGCTGTAGAAACTGTCAGCTCTGCATTGACAGACAAATTTTCTCATCATGCACTGGGAATGATCTGCAAGGTGCCCAGGTCTAGTGAGTCACCTGGATGTTGTCATGACTAGTTATGAGCGAGTATACTCATTGCTCAGGTTTTCTCGAGCACCCTTGGGTGATCTCCGAGTATTTTGGCGTGCTCGGAGATTTAGTTTGTCGACGCAGCTGCTTGATTTATGACTGCTGGACAGCCTTAATACATGTGAGGAATGCCTGTTAATTAGGGAATCCCCACATGTATTCAGGCTGTCCAGCAGCCCAGCCATAAATCATGCAGCTGCATCGACAGAAACTAAATCTCCGAGCATGCCAAAATACTTGGAGATCACCCAAGCGTGCTCGTAAAAACCCGAGCAACGGGTATACTTGCTCATCACTAGTCATGATGACATCGGGTCACTGTGGCAGCGATCAGGACCCCGCATCTCCGATCCAAAGGCAGAGGAGCTGTCAGGCCTCTTCCGGCTCCCGGAATGCTGCAATCATGTTCAATCGCAGTATTTCGGGGATTAAAGTGCCGAGAGCGGTCTGTGGCTGCTCCTTGCATTTAATGCCGGGTGTCAGCTGTCAGAATCAGCTGACACCCAGTTGTGATCGCCCACACACTCCCCGTGTGCCCGGGCGATCGCGCAGATGTAATAATCCATCCCTGATCAAATAGGCCCAGGAAACATGGATGGCTAATTACGTCCGATGTCAGAAAGGGGCTAACCTTTTGCCAGCCTTTTACTGTGCAAGATGGCGGCTGCAGCTGGGCACAATTTTTGCTGAATTAGCTTGGAGCGAATTACGCAAAATCCATATTTTCTAGAATGCTCATTTTTGTAATATTTGGGTAGACTTCAATTCCACTTGAATATATTCACCCATCTCTAGCAGTAACAGTTTACCATAGTTTGGTAAACATACATCTTTAGTTATTTTATGTAGCTCCATACATTATTACATAGTGTCCTCTCTTATTATGCATAGTGCAGTCTCTTATTACATAGAGTGTCCACCCTTAAGATGTAGAGAGCTGTTCAATATTATATAGTGTTCTAGCATATTATATAGTGGTACTTGAAAGTTTGTGAACCCTTCATAATTTTCTATATTTCTGCCTAAATTTGATGTTAAACTATACAAGATTTTCACGCAAGTTCTAAAACTAGAGAACCAAATCAAACAAAATTAGTTAAAATTTAGACATATTAGACTTTGTCATTTTTTAAATAAGGAAAATGATTCAATATCAATTGTCTGTGTGTGGCAAAAGTATGTGAACTTTTGCTTTCAGTTTCTGATGTGACACCCCTTCTTCAGCAATTGCTGCATCTTAACATTTCATTGTTAATTAGTCCTGCACATCAGCTTGGTGGATTTTAGCCCATGCCTCCATACAAAACAGTTTCAACTGTTATATTGGTGGGTGTTTCTCTCATGAACTTGTTAGGAGGTAGACATGGTGCCCACACCCATGAAGAATCTGTGTTGATATAATGCATTGTTTTGTACATTTACTGTTTTGCAATGTCATTGTCATGTGATAAAGCTGTTTTCTGCCCAGGAACAGGTAGTGAGTAGGCATCCACAGTGTTAACAGTTGGGACTAGGCCAGGATGGGAAGCTATGTGAAAAGACAGGGGAAGACTTCCTGGCAGAAGGTGAGATAGGGGCCAGTTTGCAGCTAAAGTAGACCTCAGGTCTGGCTGGTTAGCAGAACTGCATGGAGTGGGTGTCCCTGTAGCAAGAGGGAGAAAATGAGCCAGATAATAAGACCCTGTACAGAACAGACAACTGGAAGAAAAGTGAGTAGTAGTCTGGGGTCAGGACAGAAATAGTGAGAAAGCAAAGGAAGAAGTATTGGGGCCTGGGGCAGGTAGCCTAGTGGAATGGTACCGAGTTATCTGCCAGAAAGGTAATAGAACGAAAGGGAAAGTGAAGCAAGACGAAGGAAAAATGCCCCACATAGTAGTCCAGAGGCGTCAGTAGAAAAGGAAGCTGAGTAGCCGCCATATTGGCACAGAAAATTCTCCTACGGAAAAATAAAGTAGAACTGCAGGTTGGCGTTTAGGACTCTTCCTTACTGGACTGTAGGGATGTTATTGAGGATGAGGCAAGATTCTGAAGTAGTGTGCTGAGCTGTGCAAAGAAGAGAGGAAGTAACCGAGGAAGATAGAGAGTTTCCAGGAAAGAAGGAAATGTGTGTTATGATGTCGCTTGTTGTTAAAAAAAAAAACATCCTCGACAATAAATGCCTACTAACTGCTGTATATAGTTCATACCAAGTTATTCTTCACTAAAAAGAAGTTTATTTTTAAACTGTGGTCTCCCTCACTTAACCCCTTAACACCTGGTCCTAGCCAAATGCAACAGCACCTTGCAGTCTGCAAGGGCGTATCGCCATCCCAGCTAAAGCCCACACAACCAACCAGGACCCTCATTTTCATGTATCATGCCAGGGCGTAGAAGATGAGTACTTCACCCATGGCTACCGCCCCATGCCACATTACAAACTGTGCAAACTTCATGCCCTTCCACAACATTTCTTTAGGACTAATGTCAGGACTTTGACTTGGCCTTTCCAAAAGTTTAACTTTATTCTTTAACTATTCATAAGTAGAACAACGTGATTTGGGTTAATGTCGTATTTGATGACCCACATTTTCTTGAGATTCAGCTCATAGACAGAAGTCCTTATATTTTTTTTTGTCAATTTGCTATTAAAAGTTATCACTAATGGCACAATGAATTCTGACAAACCATTGTGGTCGAGATTTAGCAAAATAGGCCCAAACCATGATACTACCACCAGCATACCTACTGTAGACTTGATAGCACTTCTACAGACTTTAAAGGGAGCTTCTCATCAGCTTTTCCCTATGTAAACTGGTGCGACCACATTATTAGCCACATTATTTTACTTCCATCCAATCCCCATATGTCAAAGTCAAGGCCCGCGGGCCAGATCCGGCCCGCGAATTGATTATCTATGGCCCCCTGGATGATATTTAATTACTATTAGATCCGGCCCGCAGGCCACAGCCGCCTGCTGGTGTTTTGCACGCACCAACCAGGGCCGGCGTCAGCACCCGGCACACCCGGGCAAGTGCCGGGGCCCTGAGCAGGCGGGGGGGCCCACTCGCAGTCTGGCACCCCCCCGCCCGTTAGCGGAGGAGAGCGGTGTCAGTGCCGCCACTGGGCCCCCCCCCCGCTTACTCAGGGCCCCGGCATCAGCTGGCACAATACTTACCTCTCACGTGCCTCCGCTGCCGCAGCTCCGGGCTCCAGGGGGTGCCGGCGCTTCCTCTCACAGCAGGCCGCTGAATGACGTCATCATTCAGCGGCCGGCTGTGGCACAGAGCGCGCGGACGTCGGACAGGTAAGACGTGTGTGTGTATGTCTCTGTGTGTGTCTGTGTGTATGTAGTGCGGTGCTTTGTGTGTGTGTGTGTGTGTATAAGTATGTGAGAGAGTGCTTGTGTGCTGTCTGTGTGTGATGATGGGCAGGCGTTGCTGATAATGGGGAGGCATTGATGATGATGATGGGGAGAAGATGATAATGGGCAGGCATTGCTGATAATGGGGAGGCATTGATGATGATGATGGGGAGAAGATGATAATGGGCAGGCATTGCTGATAATGGGGAGGCATTGGTGATGATGGGGAGAAGATGATGATAATGGGCAGGCATTGCTGATAATGGGGAGGCATTGATGATGATGATGGGGAGAAGATGATAATGGGCAGGCATTGCTGATAATGGGGAGGCATTGGTGATTATGGGGAGAAGATGATGATAATGGGCAGGCATTGATGATGGGGAGAAGATGATGATGGGCAGGCATTGATGATGATGGGGAGGAGATGATGATGGGCAGTCATTGCTGATAATGGGGAGGCATTGATGATAATGGGCAGGCATTGATGATGGGGAGAAGATGATGATGGGCAGGCATTGATGATGATGGGGAGGAGATGATGATGATGGGCAGGCATTGATGATAATGGGGAGGCCATGATGATGATGGGGAGGCAATGATGATGATAATGGGGAGTCTTTCCACAGCGCCCTTTCCTGAGCTGTAACAGTGCAGAACGCAGTACAGCGCAGAGGAGAGCTCCATATTTTGTATGGAGCATTATATGGGGACCAGTATCCTGTATGGAGCATTATATGGGGACCAGTATCCTGTATGGAGCATTATATTGAGTCCAGTATCCTGTATGGAGCATTATATTGGGTCCAGTATTCTGTATGGAGCATTATATGGGGGGTGACATCCTGCATGGGGTATTATATGGGTGATGAGGGGGAGACTGTGGTGCCCATAATATTGTATGGAGGACTGTACTGTCCAGTCTGTACTGTGCGCTGTGAGGATTTGGCGGTTTTTGAGCTATTGTACAATTTACAATAGATATCACTCATGTAATGTAAGAAGAGAAGTATTTGGCATTGTACTGTACCCATATTTCTCTGCTGTATCTGTGCATCATGAATCGTGGTCTGTGTTAAAGGAGCCCACTGAGGCTCTTTCGCCCGGGGCCCATAAAAACCTGGAGCCGGCCCTGGCACCAACACTACATTTCCCACAATGCACCGGTAGCAGGGCCGGCGTCAGTCCAGCCCTCGGCTTGTAGCAAATTTTTTTTTTTGGCCCTCGGTGTGTTTGACTTTGACATCCCTGATCCAATCCCTCCTTAACATTCCTGCTGCAAAAAAAATCCCACGCAGTCAGCACCGAACAGTGTGCTGCTGGACCATGCTGAGACTTGAAAGCAGCACTGCAAAGAAACAGTGCTAACCACTGAACCATCTTGCAACCTTCAGAATATAGTAAGACATAAAAAGCCCTCCCAACTCCCCTCTCCACCCAAAAAAACAAAACAAAAAAAGTGTTCCAATTTAATTAGGTTTTACACCATCTAAGGTTTATGGTGCCATACAGATAAATGTCATATAGATCCCAAACATAGCAACTATAGAATTGTGTGGACTTAATTTTTACTTCTGTGTTCTCCCGGTTTTACTGAGGTCCATTGTGTGTAGTATTACAAACCATTCTCTCTTAGAAGCTGACATGTATTGACAGCCATTATTGCAGTACATGCATTGCTGCATATCTCGGTGTAAATGTAATTTTCAAGTGTATGAGCCCTAAGCTTATTATGGATTGGATGCTAAATACAACCATGTTTTTCCAATAATGTATTGCAGTGAGGAGTAGTTATTGCTTAACATCTCCAGGAATTATCACTTTTTAAGTAATATATGGCAAAACATATGGGTATTACCTGTCATTAAGAAAAATGTGGTCCATTGTTTCTTTTTGCTTGGTATTAATCCAGTGGGAATTGATAAGTAAATATGGTGATGAATGATTCTATGTTATATATTAAGGAACTCTTTGAAATCCCTTTGATCCGTGGTATTACTAAGTCCTCCTTCCGTTTCCAGCATGCTTCAATCACTAAGAACTGCCTTAATTATTTATTTCAAATAAATTCAACACAGAAGCTCAACACTTGATTTATATGTATGTCACACAGGGAGCATATGGCTCTCAGGCAGAAAGTTCAGCAGGAGCTATTGCAAATTAATAATCTCCTGGTGAGGCAATTAAATATTACCAACATATACTCCAAAAATCCTTCACTCTCTAATATTTTCCATTTACTTTGTGGTGGTAACAGCCGTTCTATGTAGGCACAAAAATGCAAGCTTTCCTACTTGGCAGCAATGAATTCCTCTTAAAAAATTAGCAATAAAAAAAAAACCTTTATTATTATTTGAGTTCTATTTGCAAACTAAACTCCTTTACACGGTTTAAAAGTGTTGACCATACAGTGTATATATACAGTACAGACCAAAAGTTTGGACACACCATCTCATTCAAACATTTTTCTGTATTTTCATGACTATGAAAATTGTACATTCACACTGAAGGCATCAAAACTATGAATTAACACATGTGGAATTATATACTTAACAAAAAAGTGTGAAACAACTGAAAATATGTCTTATATTCTAGGTTCTTCAAAGTAGCCACCTTTTGCTTTGATGACTGCTTTGCACACTCTTGCCATTCTCTTGATGAGCTTCAAGAGGTAGTCACCGGAAATGGTCTTCCAACAGTCTTGAAGGAGTTCCCAGAGATGCTTAGGCTGCTTTCACACATCAGTTTTTTTGTGTCAGGCATAATCCGTCGAATACCTTTAGGGACGGATCCGGCGCTGAAATGAAAAAACTGATGCAACGGATCAGTTTTTTTGCTGAATCCGACCTGAACTTTTGAACCCGGAAAAAAAAGTTTTGCAGCCGGAAAATGCAGGTACGCATGTCCGGACCAAGGAGAGAGAGAGACCTTGGTTTCCAGAGTCCGGATCAGTCTTTTGACGTATTGCACAAAAGACTGGTCCGGTTCCATAGACTTCTATTATTTCCGGATGTCTGATGCGCCGATTCAGGCACTATCAGGCGGGTCAGGAAAAAGAAAAAAACGTTGCAGTGACCGTTTTGTCTGGCCGCCGGAATGTACATTTCCACCGGATCCGCACAAAAACTGATGCAACGCAACGACATCAGGCGCGATCCGGCGCTAATGAAAGTCAATTACAAAAAAAACGCATCCGGTACCGGATCCGTTTTTTAAAAACACGCCGGATCACGCCTGACGTAAAAAAACTGATGTGTGAAAGTAGCCTTAGCACTTGTTGGCCCTTTTGCCTTGTGTTCTTTAGCCCAAACAAGTCTCTTCTACTTGTTGCCTGTCCTTAGCAGTGGTTTCCTAGCAGCTATTTTACCATTAAGGCCTGCTGCACAAAGTCTCCTCTTAACAGTTGTTGTAGAGATGAGTCTGCTGCTAGAACTCTGTGTGGCATTGACCTGGTCTCTAATCTGAGCTGCTGTTAACCAGCGATTTCTGAGGCTGGTGACTCGGATAAACTTATCCTCAGAAGCAGAGGTGACTCTTGGTCTTCCTTTCCTGGGGCGGTCCTCATATGAGCCAGTTTCTTTGTAGCGCTTGATGGTTTTTGCAACTGCACTTGGGGACACTTTTAAAGTTTTCCCAATTTTTTGGACTGAATGACCTTCATTTCTTAAAGTAATGATGGCCACTCGTTTTTCTTTACTTAGCTGCTATTTTCTTGCCATAATACAATTTCTAACAGTCTATTCAGTAGGACTATCAGCTGTGTATCCACCAGACTTCTGCACAACACAACTGATGGACCCAACCCCATTTATAAGGCCAGAAATCCCACTTATTAAACCTGACAGGGCACATCTGTGAAATGAAAACCATTCCCGGTGACTACCTCTTGAAGCTCATCAAGAGAATGCCAAGAAATCGCAGGTTTACAGCAGCTCAGATTAGAGACCAGGTCAATGCCACACAGAGTTCTAGCAGCAGACACATCTCTACAACAACATTTAAGAGGAGACTTTGTGCAGCAGGCCTTCATGGTAAAATAGCTGCTAGGAAACCACTGCTGATGACATACAACAAGTAGAAGAAACTTGTGTGGGCTAAAGAACACAAGAAATGGACATTAGACCAGTGGAAATCTGTGCTTTGGTCTGATGAATCCAAATTTGAGATCTTTGGTTCCAACCACTGTGTCTTTGTGCGACGCAGAAAAGGTGAACGGATGGACTCTGCATGCCTGGTTCCCACCGTGAAGCATGGAGGAGGAGGTGTGACGGTGTGGGGGTGCTTTGCTGGTGACACTGTTGGGGATTTATTCAAAATTGAAGGCATACTGAACCAGCATGGCTACCACAGCATCTTGCAGCGGCATGCTATTCCATCCGGTTTGCGTTTAGTTGGACCATCATTTATTTTTCAACAGGACAATGACCCCAAACACACCTCCAGGCTGTGTAAGGGCTATTTGACCAAGAAGGAGAGTGATGGGGTGCTACGCTAGATGACCTGGCCTCCACAGTCACCTGACCTGAACCCAATCGAGATGGTTTGGGGTGAGCTGGACCGCAGAGTGAAGGCAAAAGGGCCAACAAGTGCTAAGCATCTCTGGGAACTCCTTCAAGATTATTGGAAGACCATTTCCGGTGACTACCTCTTGAAGCTCATCAAGAGAATGCCAAGAGTGTGCAAAGCAGTCATCAAAGCAAAAGGTGGCTAGTTTGAAGAACCTAGAATATAAGACATATTTTCATTGTTTCACACTTTTTTGTAAAGTGTAATGTATAATTCCACATGTGCTAATTCATAGTTTTGATGCCTTCAGTGTGAATTTACAATTTTCATAGTCATGAAAATACAGAAAAATCTTTGAATGGGAAGGTGTGTAAAAACTTTTGGTCTGTACTGTATATATACACTGCTCAAAAAAATAAAGGGAACACTCAAATAACACATCCTAGGTCTAAATAAATGAAATATTCTCATTGAATACTTTGTTGTGTACAAAGTTAAATGTGCTGTCAACATAATCACACAAAATCATCAATGGAAATCAAATTTTTGAACTATTGGAGGCCTGCATTTGGAGAGATCCCCAAAATGAAAGTGGGAACAAGTCAAAATGATGTTCAGTATTGTGTGTGGCCTCCACATGCCTGTATGACCTCCCTACAACGCCTGGGCATGTTCCTGATGAGGTTACGGATGTTCTCCTGAGGGATCTCTTCCCAGACCTGGACTAAAGCATCTGTCAACTCCTGGACAGTCTGTGGTGCAACGTGACGGTGGTGGATGGAGCAGGACATGCTGTCCCAGATGTGCTCAATCGGACTCAGGTCTGGAGAACGGGCAGGACAGTCCATAGCTTCAATGCCTTCATCTTGTAGAAACTGCTGAAACACTCCAGCCACATGAGGTCTGGCATTGTCCTGCATTAGCAGGAACCCAGGCCAAACGCACCAGCATATGGTCTCACAAGGGGTCTGAGGATCTCATCTTGGTACCTAATGGCAGTCATGCTACCTCTGGCAAGCACATGGAGGGCTATGTGGCCCTCCAAAGAAATTCCACCCCACACCACTGACCTACTGCCAAATTGTTTATGCTGAAGGATGTTGCAGGCAGCAGGTTCACACTTAGCACATGTGACAGACGTGACTGAGTCTGGAGATGCCGTGGAGAGCGATCTGCTGCCTGCAACATCATTACCTTTGCCTGAGTACCCCGCCGGTCTTTTTGCCTCCATTACATGACTGCTTCACCCAGTCAGCACCTGCAGAAGTTACATTCTAGAGTGCTGTCCAATATTCACAGATTGACATTATAGAGGAGGTGGAGAAAATTTTTTTCATCACTCCATCTCCGAGAAAATTGAATTGTACTCTAATCAGAGTCTGACCAGCATAATCAGACCAATTTTCTCGAATGTGGGAAAACTGGTCATGTGACCCTAGTCTTAATAGAAGAATGGCTACAGGAGAAAATTAAGTTTTATTCTCTTTGCAGCTGTTTGCTTTCAGTCATTGGGGCAGTAAAAGAGGCTGTAACAGTCACTGTTCACTAAACAATGTGTGCACTATTATGACTCTCACTTCACACTAACTGATAATCTGCTCTCTGCACACACACACACACATTGCAGAGGAGGATTTCAGTCAAGTTTCAGGGTGGGAGGAAGATGAACCACGCTCTCATCGATTAATGAGCGGTGATTGTTACAGCTCCTTACAACCCTGATGACTGGAAGCGAGTGGCTGCAAGGAGGATATAACTGCACTTTCTCCTTATAAATGTTCTTTCAGTTAGACTGTCGAATATGCATAAAACAGTATTTCCCTGCAGATTACCACTATATCTGCAGGCAAACAGTGACTTAGCTGATATGTTCCCTTTGAATTCATTATGCATTGTTTGGTTTATTTATATTGTATATCATGTACTTCTCAGATAAAATAAAATGCTCTTTTTTACTACTTTGTAGGCTATGGCTGTCTGAAGTCTAGAAGCCATGGAAGTCACCAAACGCTGGGTTTCCTCCTTTGTGATGCTTTTCCAGGTCTTACTGCAGCTGACTTCAGTTGTTGCATGTTTGTGGGTCTTTCTGCCTTAAGTTTTGTCTTAAGCATGTGAAATACTGCTCGATGGGGTTGAGATCTAGTGATTGACTTAGCCATTGCAGAATATTCCACTTCTTTGAATGGATGTTGTGGGTTTACAGCAACAGCTTCCAAATGCAAATGCCACACCTTGAATCTGCTCCAGACCTTTTACTTGATTGATGATGGATTAATGGGGGAATAGCCTATGCAGCTCATTTAAGAGCTTTTGAGATAATTGTCCTATTAGGCCAGCGTCACACTGCCGAGTTTGATGCGAGTTAGTTGCACGACTTTCTCCGCATCAACACCCGGCACGACCGCCCTCTCTCGGACCCGAGTGTGCAGCTGCATGTATTTCTATGCCGCCGCGCACTCGGGTCCGAGAGCGGGCGGCCGTGCCGGGTGTTGATGCGAGAAAGTCATGCGACTAACCCGCATCAAACTCGGCAGTGTGACTCCGGCCTTACTTTTCATGCCTTTACCCCTTCCCGACACTGCCAATTTCTGTTTTTGTATTTTTTTCCTCTCCTTCTCAGTTCTAACTTTTTAATTTTTTGTCCACATGGATGTATGAGGGCTTGTCTTTTGACTGATGAGTTGTACTTTTGAATGACACAATTCATATTACCACACATTGTACTGGAAAACAAGAAAAAAATTCCATGGTGAAAAAACACAATTCTGACATTGATTTTTTAGAATTGTTTTGACGGCATACATTTTGTGGTAAAAATGACCTTGCATTATGATTCTGCTTATCAGTATGATTAAGGCAATACCAAACATGTTAAGTTTTTTTTTGCCTTTAGTGGTCAAAAAAAAAATGTTTGGAGTTGTCAGCATTTTCCGAGACCCATAACATGTTCATTTTTCAGTCAATGGAGCTGTTGGATAGCTTATTTGTGGGGCGAGACAATGTTTTTATTAATACAATTTTGGTACAGATGGACATTTTGATTGCTTGTTACAGCTTTTTTTGTGGTATTGCAGTGACCAAAAAAATGTAATTTTGGCATTCTTAATTTTTTCCTTTTTAGGGTGTTTACTGAGTGGGTTAATTGTGTTTGTTTTGATAGATCGACTTTTCTGAATGTGGTGGTACCACATATATGTATTTTTTATTTTCTTTATTTTTAATGGGGGAAAAAAGGTGATTTGAACTTTTTTTTAATTTTTTTTATTTTTTTCATAGTAAAAAATACTTTTTTTTTTAAAGTTTTCACTGTATTTGTTAGTCTTTAAGGGACTTGAACCTGCGATCGTCTGATCACTTGTGCTATATACAGCAACACCATAGTATTGTAGCATACAGTGGGGGCGCCAACCACAGAAAATTAGGGTGCCAACCTCCACTGTTAGGCAGGGCTCATTGTAGTGACTCTGCAGGGTCAAATAGGCACATATTGATTGATTTTTTTATTGTTGTCCCACTTTTTGAACAATTTTAAAACTTTTTTCTATTAAAAGTATATTTTAAGAATCCTTGTTTTTTCCTTGGTCTCTTTTTTTATTTAGGTAGTCACATGGGAAGCCTGGCGGTGATGCAACTTCCGGCGCTCGCGTTGCGTGCACATGAGCCGCTCTGATTTGTCCTGCACTTGTTAACAGCTGATGCTGGCATATATAAACTTCTAGTGACACACATTTCTTTACGGCCCCCCGAAGAAGCCTACGCGAAACGCTCGTAAGGGTTGGCAGTCTGCTGACACACACTGCGACTAACATGGGTGAGGATCAATCTTAAATTAGCCACTTTATTATCTGCCCTTAAAGGCGTATACACATTATATTTTATGGTCTATTTTTCCTAAGAACTTGATCCCTCCGGTCGTATACGTTTTATTTCAGTGTTGTCATCTGGACACTCTTTACCTGTGTCCTTCATAAGTTTGAATACCCATGCTAAACTTGTGTGTACCTATGTTCACCTTAATATTCTAGTACTGTTTTTGCTTGATATTTATCTAAATAAACTATTTTCTATATATTTTGAAGACAGTTCTCATGACTCCAATTTTTAGAATTTTATATATTTATGGGAGCTTCTCTGTCGTTTTGGCAGATGACTAGCCCTTTGTGACGCTGTCAGATATCATATAATATTGTATATTGCTCTGATCTAATTTTTCAGAAATGGACGTGAAAGTTGCCTAAAATCCTAAAATACTATAAAAGCCTAAAAATCCACATACTGAAGTTTTGTCTCCATAAGAAATATAAAAATCACCTAATATAACGCACCAATCTGACAAATGGCAAATCATGCAACCACGTAGAGAAATTGAATCTTTTTTTTATCACAATATTATGCTAAAAGCTTTTGTTAAATGGCAGTGTAATTTTATTTGTCATTTTCATAATTTTCACCGCAGAAAATTGAACATGAGTCAAAATTAATTACATAATTTTGCTCTGATGTACCCCATACAGTATTATTAACTGGCATTGCCTGACTCGTTAGTAGCTTGGTGACAGTTTAGTCACGTTGTCAAATTAAATGTCCTTTTGTTGCCCTTTCCTCGATTCTAAAAGGTTAGTAGGGGAAAGATGACACCTTGACTTTTTAACTACACTCTTGTTCTCATCAGTAATTCTGAGAATAAATAGTAAAAATATAGCAGAGACATAATTGTACATCCAATATCACTTTCTATGTATATTGCTTTAATGTCAGATTCTCGGCGTCTTTCACAAAACTGGTCATAATGGGCTTCTTATCATTTTGCTCTTTTATGTATGCCCCTTGGGCTGTATCTATCAGTACCAGGCTGCGATGAACGAGGAAAGTTCTGTAGAAACTAGATTTTTGCATTCATTTTGCCTGCGCTGCCATTTGTAGTGTGTGGCCTGGCGTGATAACAGCTACTCCTCTGACACAAAGCGTTTTTAATAACGTCACAAAATCATCTGTAAAGATCAAAGGTTTAAGATGTTCCCAGCTTCATCCAACCATCAACTCGGTAGAATCTTTCTCTACTACCATGGAGGCATTGGGTCTTCACATTGTGTTACTACAGCTCCCAGGTTGTGCTCTGTTCATAACTTTATTGGGAATTTCGTTTTTGTATTTTGTAATTATTTTGAAAGCAATGAGGTCTTTAGCTTTCAATCTTTTTCGTAAATTTTCCTAGAAAAAGCTCCATTGTAATGCCGGCGGACACCCTGGCTGAAGGCTGTTTCTGTGTCCCCAGACACTACAGGTAAATAGGTATCCTGGGTGGATGTGTATACTATTGCCTCAGCGATATGCCACTGCAGACCGCATACAGCCTCTTCACATGGCAGGCCAGGAGCCAACGAAGTGGAGATGAATGAGGGAGACCAGAGTGCAAAAAATAAACCTTTACTGAACTGGTGAAATGTTTGTAGATCAGATAGCAGGCATGACACTTAGAGAAAACATGTCCTGTACAATACAGAAACAGGAGCTTCACTGCTACACGTGACGGTTCATTTCTTCCATTGCATGGTAAACTAAACAAACAGATCGTGATGGGAGTCTCCATTTTCCCTTGTGAAGGACTCACACACTGAGGTGTGTCACTACGACCCCTCATGGCTATTCTTAACTTCCCATTCATGTGGGCCAAATGCCGCTTGCTATGCCACTGCATCTTCATACTTGTTCAATTTCCGTTTAGGGAAACAAGTGTTCCATCCTGGCAAATCTTCTCTATGATCCTCAAGTCTGGCTACACTTCCACTTCTTATCTAGTATAGATAACACTTGCTGTAGGTCCTTCTTGCCTGAGATAAAGGATCCTTCTGCCACTTCATACTTACTGCAGAACTTCCTATCCAAGTATGGTCTTGTTTCTTCACACATACAACACTCTTTTCAATGCAGGCCTGCTGGACCATAGGTCCTTCCCTTTACAGGACTGTCTACTAACAGTTCCTTTGCCCGCGTAACTCCTACCACCATGGGCTGACCCTGTCCATGGGTTAACTAAGCGTTGAAGTACACAAAATAGATACAACATGCAAAACATGGTAATGCATCATATCATTGTAAGATCTTCAGGAGAGTTGTAGACAGCTTCCCCACTTCTTTACACAGTTACTGTAGATTTTTTACAAGCACGTTGTACTAGTAAAAATCACAGGATTAAAACAGAGGCTGAAAATGGAATTAGAGTCTGCATCGGTTCATCCAATGCAGACGTTAACAGTGACTGGAAAGACATTGGCTTAAATCTAATGATTTTAAAGAGTGAGGTCAATGATATTTAGTGCAAGCATTTATAGCTCCCACAGGTAAAAAAAATGTTTCCAAACATACTTAGTTGCTGGATTAGAAAACACCGTAGATATCATATGCCATTTGTGACTATTCACTTTAGATGCTAAACCATTGGTTTTGCTGAACCACTGGAATTGCTTTAGAGTTTTATGCACATTGTGTTTTGTGTTCCAGTTATTGCTGATGTGGTGGTTAATTGAATGCCCTTTTCCACACGTCATCTACTTTGCCAGAAATGCTACTCCAGTAAAAATCTGGAATAGTATTTCAGCTGTACAAAATTCAGGCACTTTTGATTAATTGGACAGGAGGATATAGCAATGCTCCACCCCAGCTCCTCCCTAGCTCTGCTAATTTTCGCAGAGCTTAATCAAACTGGCATGGAAATGCTAAAATTTGCAAAATTTGTGTGCAACTCTGTGTTGTGCAAACAATTTGTGACTTTTCAAAGCTTTTATGCCACTTTTCTGGCATAACAGCCTTGATGAATCAAAAACAATGATGCTAATTAGAATTTGTCACCTGTACTGTTTTCACTTATAGGTACAGTATACAGTGACATGTAAACGTTTGAGCAGCGCTGGTCAAAATTTCTGCTACTGTGAACAGTTAAGCAAGTTGAAGATGAAATGATCTCTAGAAGGCCTAAAGTTAAAGATGACACATTTCCTTTGTATTATAGGCAAAAAAATATATACAGTTGTGTGAAAAAGTGATTTCCTATTGTTTTGCATGTTTGTCACACTTAAATGTTTCAGATCATCAAAAAAATTTAAATATTAAACAAAGATAACACAAGTAAACACAAAATGCAATTTTTAAATGAAGGTCTTTATTATTAAAGGAAAAAGAAATCCAAACCTACAGGGTCCTGTGTGCAAAAAGTGATTGCCCCCTAAACCTAATTACTGGTTAGGCCACCCTTAGCAGCAACAACTGCAATCAAGTGTTTGCGATAACTGTCAATGTGTTTTTTTTTACAACACTCTTGTCATGACTCTGTTGTCGAGTATCCTGGGATCAGTGGCTTTTTCCCTGTCCTTAACGCTAGAGACCTCCTAGATCACCTTGTTCTCTGGATTACTCCTGATGGTGAAGACACCAGGGCCACGTACCTTATCCTTCCCTCACCCAGGAATGAGGTGAGTAGTAGTGTACTGTAATACACTAACCAGACTAACAAGGTAATACAAACAGGGATAAAGGAAAATACCAATCATTCAAATATATTCACACAAACAACAGAGGTAAACACCGGGGAGTGAAGGATGGGGTGAAACCAAAATAGGAGAAGGGGAATTAGCACACACCCAAAACCTAGCAACAGTGTCAGATAAATCGACCAAACGCCTTTTCAAGCAACAACCACAAACCACCATCTCCTAACCATGCAGCATAAGCTAGATCTGGCAATGAGTGTTAGCCAGGGCTCTGAATATATAGGAGAGGGAGTGGCCAACTGAGCAGATTAACCCCTGCACTGCTAAAAAAAAAACACCTACACTGTTTAATATGAAGGTGAAGTGCTTGTAAACAGTGCTGGAGCAGGAGAAATCAGATGCTGCAGTCTTCTGGCTCCTCTCTGTCGCGGTAAACCCATGACCGCTCTGGAGGAATTTTGGCCCACACATCTTTGCAGAATTTTTGTAATTCAGCCACATTGGAGAGTTTTCGAGCATGAACTGCCTTTTTTAAGGTCTTTAAATTTTGCTGTCTACCAAAAAATCCTGAAGTTTCATTTACCACAGCAAGTCTTCTAGGTCCTGAAGCAGCAAATAAGCTCCAGACCATCACACAACCACCACCACATTTTACTGTTGTATGATGTTCCTTTTCTGAAAGGATGTGTTACTTCTACACCAGATGTAACGGGACATACAACTTTCAAAAAGTTTTTGTCTCGGCAGTCTACAATGTACCATATTTTTCAGACTATTAGACTCACTTTTTCCTCCCAAAAATTGTGAGGAAATTGGGGGTGCATCTTATAGTCTGAAACCAGGCTTACCGGGGGTTGCGGCAGTGGTGTGATGGTGGCAGAGGTGCGGCGATACTGAGGCGCGGTGGGCGGTACGGCGTGCACCTGAGCAGGGTCCCTTCCTCAGGTGAGGTGCGCCACGGCACGGTGTCCACGGAGAGCAGATCCAGGTTTCTCGGTGGTGGCGGCCATCTTCCTGAGGCCACGCGTGCGGAGATTGAGTTCTCTGCTTCCCGGGGCTTCAGAAAAATGGCCGCGGGAGGCCAAGCGTGCGCAGATAGAGATCGCAGCTGCCATTTTCCTGAAGCCAAGTTCACAGAGTGAGAGCTCGGCTTCAGGAAAATGGCCGCCGCGATCTCCATCTGCGCACACGCTGCCTCCAATGGCCATGTTCCTAAAGCCCCGGGAAGCAGAGCACTCTATATTCGCACACGCGGCCTCAGGAAGATGGCCGCCACCACCGAAAAACTCATGATTAACCCGGCTTTGCTGCTTGCCTTGGACAACGGGCCTCGGCGTCACCTCACAAGAGGAAGGGACCCTGAATCAACATCACCGCACCTCTGCCACACCACTGCCGCAACCCCCGTGGACACCAGGCCACAGCGTCGCCTCCTGTGACCCTGCTGTACCACCGCCAGCCCTCAGGTACCTTAAATTCGGACAATAAGACGGACCCCCATATTATAAAAAAAAATTTCTGCTATTTTCACCCCAAAATTTGGGGTGCGTCTTATAGTCCGAAAAATACGGTATTCTCCCAAAAGTCTTGGGGATCATCAATATGTTTTCTGGTGAAGCTGAGCCTTTATGTTCTTATTGTTCAGCAGTGGTTTTTGCATTGGAACTCTGCCATGCAGGCCATTTTTGCCTAGTCTCTTTCTTATGGTGGAGTCATGAACATTGACCTCAACTGAGGCAAGTGAGGAATGCAGTACTTTTGGATGTGGTTGTGGGGTCTTTTGTGACCTCTTGGATGAGTCATCACTGTGCTCTTGGGAAATTTTGGTCGGCCACTCCTGGTATGGTTCCTCACTATTCCATGTCTTTGCTTTTGTGGATAATGGCTCTCACTATAGTTCACTGGAGACCCAAAGCTTGAGAAATGGCTTCATAACCTTTTCCAGACTGATAGATCTCAATTATTCTGTTTCTCATTTGTTCCAGAATTTCTTTGGATTGCAGCATGTCTACCTTGTGAGGAATCTTTTGGTCTACTTCACTTTGTCAGACAGGTTCTATTTAACTGATTTCTTGATTGAGAACAGGTGTGGCATTAATCAGGCCTGCGTGTGGCTAGGGAATTTGAACTCTGCTTCCCAAAGATGTGAAGAACCACAGCTAATTTATGTTTTAAGGGGGAGGGGGCAATCACTTTTTCACACAGGGCCCTGTAGGTTTGGATTTCTTTTTCCCTTAATAATAAAGACCTTCATTTAAAAACTACAATTTGTGTTTACTTGTGTTATCTTTGTCAAATATTTAAATTTGTTTGGTGATCTGAAACATTTAAGTTTGACAAACATGCAAAAGAATAGGAAATCAGGAAAGGGGCAAACACTTTTTCAAACAACTATATATTGTCATTGTTATTTCATTTTAAAAATTACAAAAAGAAAAATGGACTGATGCAAAAGTTTGGACACTCGTGAAGATTTGTGTGCTCAGATAACTTTGATCAATGTTTCAGACCTTAATTAGTTTGTTAGGGTTATGGCTTGTTAACCATCATCATTAGGAAAGGATAGGTGATGCAAATTTCCTAACTGTATGAAAACCTAGCTTCCTCTCACCTTGTGCCAAAAAATAGCGGCCATGGGTTTTTCTAAGCAGCTGCCTAGCACGCTGAAAATAGTGGAGGCCCACAAAGTAGGAGAAGACAGCAAAGCATTTACAAGTTGTCCTTTCCTTAGTTCGGAATGTAATTAAGAAATGGCAGTTAACAGGAAGAGTGGAAGTCAAGATAAGGTCTGGAAGACCAAGCAAAATTTCAGTGAGAGCGGCTCGTAGAATTGGGAAAGAGACAAATCAGAACCCCTGTTTGATTGACTGCAAAAGATATTCTGAATATTTAGCAGACTCTGAAGTTGTGGTACATTGTTCTACTGTTCAGAGACACCTACACAAATATGGCCTTCATGAAAGAGTCATCAGAAGAAAACCTCTCTTGCTTCCTCACCATACATTTCAGCATCGGAAGTATACAAAAGAAAATCTCAACAAGTCTGATGCATTTTTGAAACCAGCTCTGTGGACCAATGAGGTTAAAATGGAACTCTGGCTACAATGATCAAAGGTATGTGTGGAGAAAAAAGGTACCAAATTTAAGCAAAAGAACATTTCGGCAAATATAACTCCATCTGTAAAAAAAAACTGAAGTTGAAAAGAGTAAGGTTTCTACAAATGGATAATAATCTTAAACACATGTCAAAATCCACAATAGTACCTCAAAAGGTGCAACCTGATGGTTTTACAATGGCCCTCACAGTCCCCTGATCTGAATATCATTGAAAATCTGTGACCAGACATCAAAATAGCAGTGCATGCAAAATGACCCAGGAATCTCACAGAACTGGAAGAATTTTCCAAAGAAGAATGGACGAAAGTCCCTCACACAAGAACTGAAAGACTCTTGGCTGGCTACAAAAGCGTTTATAATCTCTGATACTTTCAAAAGGGGGGTGCTGCTAGCTACTAACCATGCAAAGTGCCCAAAGTTTTGCATGATCCCATTTTACTTTTTGTAATTTTTTTTTAAAGTAAAATATATATATTTTTTGCCTAAAAGTGCCAAGGAAATGTGTCATCTTTAACTTTAGTCCTTTTAGAGAGCATTTCATCTTCAACTTGCTTAACTGTTCACAGTAAGAGTAATTTTGACCAGGGGTACCAAAACTTTTACATGCCACTGTATGGTCTGCAGAGGTGACAGATATGACTTTCTGGTGATCCAAATATATACCATTTAAATGATATATGTGTTATTTTAGAACAAGTGGGGGAATTGTTTAGGTATAGTGCTGTTCTTTTCACATCAAATACTACAGAAATACAACTAACTCATCGTGTATATCTAGCTATTAAACCATGCTGGTGTAACAATCTCAAGAAACCATGTTATGCATGATATTGCTTTTTCCTAAGGGTTGAACATCAGTCAACGGTGCTATTGGATGTACGCAGCTCTGCCCAGATCTGAAGAGATTTAATAGTTTTTCTGTGTAAATGTGCGTGCATTTATGTATTTATGTATTGGGTTTTTAAACTAACTAAATAGAGAATTTAGTTTTTTTTTGTTAAGGTTTACATGTATAAGATCCCCATAGGTTGATCGCTTTTGTTTGTTGCTTGAGGGGGCTATGTGGGGGGGGTCATATTGTATGTAAGGGGCTATATTGGGGCTCATACTGTATATAGGGGGATGTCAACATACTTAATTCTGCTCAATATTAAGCCATACAATTAATATAAAAAGGGGTTATTTAGGAATTGAAAAAATAATAAGCAAAGCAAATTACATTATAAGAAAAATCTTAAATACTTTTAATTATCAAATCACAATAGTTTTGTCTATGGACATTATCACTGTAGAATTAAAATAGCCACCATCTTACACTGACAGAAACCTGTACTAGAATATTAGGATGGGAGTCTGTGAGCATGTACACTAGAAAACTTTGCCCAACCCTTCGTGTATAGAAATACGTTTCCCCAGTAGATATTCTGATCTAATACTAGAAAAAACAGAGGTATTGAGGTAAGAGGCCTCTGCTGTGTGTCCTGTCTTTGTGAACTAATACTAGAAATCACAGGCATTCTGATGTAAGAAGAGGCTGCTCACACTGCTGTCCACACTGTCTTTCTAACTCAATACTAGAGATTCCAGGGGTACTTAGGTAAGAAGAGGCTGTTCAGACTTCTATTTAAACAGTATTTTTTATCTAATCCTGGAAATAACAGGGATGCTAATTTAAGAAAATCCTGCTCACAAGGCTGACCACCCCGTTTTGTGAACTAATCCTGGAGATCAAATGCATGTTGTAAGAAGAGGCTGCTCACACTACTGTACACCCTGACTTTCTGAACCAATACCAGAGATACCAGAAGTGCTGAGATAAGAGGCTGCTCACACTGCTGTGCACTATGTCTATCTGATCTAATACCAGAGATACCAGAAGTGCTGAGATAAGAGGCTGCTCACACTGCTGTGCACTATGTCTATCTGATCTAATACCAGAGATACCAGGTGTGCTGAGATAAGAGGCTGCTCACACTGCTGCCTACCCTGTCTCTTTCTGACCTAATACTAGAGATACCAGGTGTGCTGAGATAAGAAGTGGCTGCTCACACCAAGACTATACCAGACCAAACATCTGTGATTTGCTAATAAAAAGTATTTATTGATAATATTTGCTTTAGTTATTACATTTTTTTATAATTCTGGAGGATCCCTTTAAGGGCACCTTTCTACAGGCTATTAGATTGGCTAAAAGAATAGGACAGTCTCAGGCTTTAAGCTTGGCACAGTTCTTTATTGATTTTACCCTGAGAGAGTATTATTATTATACTTCGGGCCCCGTCACACCTAGCGACACACCAGCGATCCCGACAATGATATGCACTTGTCAGGATCGCTGGTGTGTCGCTACATGATCGCTGCTGAGCTGCCAAACAGGCAGCGATCAGGATAGCGACACTGCGGGTAACGTCGCTTACTTACCCGCAGTATATGTTGGATATCAGCCCGCTGGTGCAGGGAGCTGGTAATCAAGGTACACATCGTGTTTCCAGGCGCTGCGCGGCACCTGGAAACCCGATGTGTACTTTGGTTACCAGCTCCTCTGCAGCAGCGCGCTGGTATCCAACGTACACATCGCGTTTCCAGGCTGATCGCTCATCTCCTGCCTGTCACACGCAGCGATGCGTGCTGGCCAGCAGGAGACCAACGAGCAAAAAAATGTCCAGGACATTCAGTGACGATCAGCGATACCCGGCAGGGGGGCTGATCGTCGCTGAATGTCACACACAGCGATATCGCTGGGGAGATCGCTGTTGCGTCACAAAACTAGTGACGGGGGCTTTACTCTCTTTTTCCCTAAAGGCTCATTCCTACTTTGGAAAATCTTAATCAGATGATTTCCTTTCTGGTTTTCTCGATCAATTGTAAAGATAATTATTGTATGGCTGCCAGGAAGGAGGAACTATTTATGCAAGTAACTGAAAGCATCAGAGGTCTGTCGTACAAATGGTTGAGTTCACAATAATATGGCTGCACACGAAGAATATTAACTTTACTTTTCAGAATAGAGGCACACCTTAATTTATTGTTAAGCATAGAACATCTTTTATCAGTTTTCCCATACTTATAGTAATGCATAGTATTGCAAGATATTTACGTCATTTCTGCAACATCTGGTTTGCCTAATGTGAAGTCAGTGATCAATGCATCATAGCTCAATAAACATCATTGTTCTAAATGCTATTGTTCATATCAAGTCAGTCCTCAGACACATAATAACTCTCCCAATCAGGGGTGTGCCGATTATCACGAAGACTGAGGCAGCTGTCACGGGCAGCAGGTTTTGTAGGGCTGTGAATTATAGGGAATTGCCAAAATGCAAATTTACTTGATCCAAAGTCTACAAAAGTTTGTAACTTTATGCCGACATAATCATAATGAAAGGGATATGTATGTATATTATAGACTTAAGTAAAATAAGTATACTAAGGGATTGAGTTACTTATGTCTCATTTTAGCTATATCTGTTATCTATGAATTCCCGCTACTATGTGTTGTAAGCATAACGAACTTTTGTGTGTCTGAGAATTGGGCAGAATCCACCATTTAAAGGGAAACTGTCATGTCCCCAAACATTATTAACCCGCAGATATCGGGTTAATCTGTTGGTTAATAGTGTTCTAAAGCTAATTGACGGCTGCCACACTGGAGGCCCAGCTACCAGGAGGAATTCAAATGTATTCCTCTTGTCAGCCTCCAGCTTTCAGTCATAGAGGTGTGTCCGGTACGGCTTCAGTGACAGACACCTGGCTCTGAGTACATTTCTGCAGAGTCGGCAGTAAGTCAGTTCCACGACAGGCTTACAGCTGCTTTTCACCATGCACTAAATAGTGACTGGAACCACGCTGGCCATGTACCTATGACTGAAAGCCGGAAGCTGCCGGGAGGAATAAAATCAATTTCCTCCTGGTAGCCAGGATTTCAGTGTATCGACCACGCAGTTTTAGAACGGTATTAACCTGCTGATAGACTGCAGAGTAACCCTGTATTTGCAGGTGAATAGTGTTTTTTCACATGACAGGTTCCATTTAAGAACAGCTGTGTATATGAGGCATAATGAAAAACTGAGGAATTGAAGAAAAATGTGCGTGTATGACAGTAGTGTGATAAATGTAAGAAATCATTAAAGTAAATTGCCACCTCTTTATGATTATATATTTTTACATTTAAATGATTGTTTTAATAGAACTTTGTTAGTTGTAGCTGAGATAGAGATATATATATATATATATATATATATGCGCGTATTCTATCTATCTATATATATATGTGTGTATTCTATGATATGTACACATAGAATACACACATATACTGTATATATAGATTATCTATCTATCGATAGATATATATATATGTGTATTCTATGTGTATATGTCTAGACTTTTGTTTGTGTTTCAACCTGTCAGGAGCATGCTCAGTTAAAAAAAAAACTGAATCCGTCGCCGGAATCCATCATTTGATGGATGACGATGGATCCTGCGCCCATAGGCTTCTATTATAACAATACGAAGGACAGCGACAGATCCATCGCTGTCTGTCCGATTTTCAGACATATACTGTCTGCAGAATTATTGGGTAAATGAGTATTTGATCACATCATCCTTTTTAGACATGTTGTCCTACTCCTAGCTGTATAGGCTTGAAAGCCAACTGCCAATTATGTAAATCAGGAGATTTGCATCTCTGTAATGAGGAGGGGTGGTCTAATGACATCAACACCCTATATAAGGTGTGCTTAATTGTTAGGCAACTTCCTTTCCTTTGGCAAAATGGGTCAGAAGAGAGATTTGACGGACTCTGAAAAGTCAAAAATTGTGAGATGTCTTGCAGAGGGATGCAGCAGTCTTGAAATTGCCAAACTTTTGAAGCGTGATCACTGAACAATCAAGCGTTTCATGGCAAATAGCCAACAGGGTCGCAAGAAGCGTGTTGATAAAAAAAGGCTCAAAATAACAGCCCATGAATTGAGGAAAATCAAGCGTGAAGCTGCCAAGATGCCATTTGCCACCAGTTTTTCAATATTTAAAAGCTGCAACGTTACTGGAGTATCAAAAAGCTACAAGGTGTGCCATACTCAGGGACATGGCCAAGGTAAGGAAGGCTGAAAAAAGACCACCTATGAACAAGAAACATAAGATGTAACGTCAAGACTGGGCCAAGAAATATATTAAGACTGATTTTTGTAAGGTTTTACGGACTGATGAAATGAGAGTGACTCTTGATGGGCCAGATGGATGGGCCCGAGGCTGGATCAGTAAAGGGCAGAGAGCTCCTCTCTGACTCAGACGCCAGCAAGGTGGAGGTGGGGTACTGGTATGGGCTGGTATCATCAAAGATGAACTTGTGGGACCTTTCCGGGTTGAGGATGGAGTGAAGCTCACCTCCCAGACCTACTGCCAGTTTCTGGAAGACACCTTCTTCAAGCAGTGGTACAGGAAGAAGTCGGTATCGTTCAAGAAAAACATGATTTTCATGCAGGACAATACTCCATCACATGCATCCAAATACTCCACAGCGTGGCTGCCCTTTAAAGGTCTAAAAGAAGAAAAAATAATGACATGGACCCCTTGTTCACCTGATCTGAATGCCATAGAGAACCTGTGGTCCCTCATAAAATGTGAGATCTACAGGGAGGGAAAACAGTCCACCTCTCGGAGCAGTGTCTGGAGGTTGTGGTAGCTGCTGCACGCAATTTGATCGTAAACAGATTAAGCAACTGACAGAATCTATGGATGGAAGGCTTCTGAGTGTCATCGTAAAGAAAGGTGGCTATGTTGGTCACTGTTTTTTTTTTTTTTGTAATGTCAGAAATGTTTATTTCTAAATTTTGTGTTATATTGGTTTACCTGGTGAAAATAAACAAGTGAGATTGGTATATATTTGATTTTTATTAAGTTGCCTAATAATTCTGCACAGTAATAGTACCTGCACAAACAGATATCCTCCTAAGATAGCCAAATCTAAAAAAAAACCCCACTCCAACTTCCAAAAATATTAAGCTTTGATATTTATGATCTTTTGGGTTGATTGAGAACATAGTTGTTCAATAATAAAAAGAATCCTCTCAAATACAACTTGCCTAAAATTATGCAAACAGTGTGTGTGTGTATATATTATATATATATATTATATATATATATATACAGGGCCGGCGTCAGCACCCGGCATACGGGCACCCCGGCGCCCGTCAGCGGAGGAGAGCGGTGCCAGCGCCGCCACTGGACCCCCCGCTCGCTCAGGGCCCCGGCAGCAGCCGGCGCAATACTCACCTCTCCCCGTGCCTCCGCTGCCGCAGCTCCGGGCTCCAGGAGGCGCCTGCAGGGCGCCGGCGCTTCCTCTCACAGCAGCGCCGCTGAATGACATCATCATTCAGCGCCCGACTGTGTGGCAGAGAGAGCGCGGACGCCGGACAGGTGAGGGTGTGTGTGTGTGTGTGCGCACGCTGCGTTGCTGTCTTGTGTGGTGCTGTATGTGTGATGGTGGTGGGGGGAGGCAGTGATGGTGGTGAGGAGCCGGGGCCCGGAGGCAATGATGATGGGGAGGCGAAGATGATGGGGAGGTGATGATGGGGAGCAATGATGATGGGAGGCAATGATGATGGGCAGGCAATGATGATGATGATAGGGAGTTTTTCCACAGCGCCCTTTCCTGAGCCGTAACAGCGCAGAACGCAGCACAGTGCAGAGGAGAGCTCCATATTTTGTATGGAGCATTATATGGGGACCAGTATCCTGTATGGAGCATTATTTGGGGTCCAATATTCTTTATGGAGCATTATATTTGGCCCATAATATTGTGTGGAGGACTGTACTGTCCAGTCTGTACTGTGCGCTGTGAGGATTTGGCGGTTTTTGAGCTATTGTACAATTTACAATAGATATCACTCATGTAATGGAAGAAGTGAAGTATATGGCATTGTACTATATCTATATTTCTCTGCAGTATCTGTGCATCATGAATGTAGTCTGTGTTAAAGGGGCCCACTGAGACTCTTTCACCCGGGGCCTATAAAAACCTGGAGCCGGCCCTGTATATATATATATATATATATATATATATATATTATATATATTATAGTTCATAGAGTTCTACATAGCATAACAGCCACTAACTCAATTGCCGGCTTCAGTAAAATCATTACAGACCCGACATGATATGACACATGGTTTACATATAGTAAACCATGTCATATCATGACGATTTATATATGTCAGTGTTTAATCAATTTAGTAGTTTGTGTTACGAAAAATTGGGAACTCTAGAGGTTAAATTTAAGGCTATAATCGAGGTCCCACTCAATTTTCTCCGCCCGAGAGGGAAAGCCAGTGACTGAGGACAGATATTCATAGCCTAGAGAGGGACCATTTTTTTTGGCCCCCCCCTGGCTACAAACCTCTAGCCCCAGCCACCCCAGAAAAGGCACATCTATAAGATGCGCCTTTTCTGGCACTTAGCCTCTCTATTCCCATTGCCTTTAGCGATGGCTCATGGGTTAATAAGGGGTTAATGTCACCTTGTTATTGAAAGTTGACATTAATCTGGGTTAATAATGGAGAGGTGTCAATAAGACAATTATCTGATATTAATCCTACAGTAGTAAAGCATTAAAAAACACACACATTAATTAAAAATTATTTTAATTAAATAATTACACAGTTTTTGACCAAATTTATTATTCTGCTAATCAAACTGAATCCCTTGTTCCCTGTAAAAATAATAAAATAAAAAACCAACAATATCCATACCTCCCCGCCGTTCAGTCAGGTCCCCCGCTGCAATCCATCACAAGGGGTTAACTAGTTTACAACAGGGACCCGTGCTAATGCTACTGGCCCGGCTGTAAACCACTGCAGAATGAATGAAATCATGTCTGTGCAGGCTCCCTGCCTGACCGGGGATGAACTGATTAGCGCGTGAAAGTTTCTGAACTTTTTCCCACGCTATCGAGTTCACCTCAGGTCAGCCGGGGACTCCGCGCAGCCTCACTGACATCAGCGGTAGTCAGTGAGGCTGCTTGGAGTCCCTGGCTGACCTGAAGTAGTGTTTGTAGTGGTTTTTTCATGTGGAAACTCATTCTATGTAGTCTGCTAGAAGTGGAACTACAGTCTGGTGGATGGTGAGAAAAATTACACCTTTTACTAAGATTGTTTAAGGAGCACCTGTCACTTGCTCAAAAAAGTTGAGTTAAATACTTTGTAACAATCCCTGAACTGCTTTGATTTTGCTGCCTTTTTCCATTTTATTCTTTGTAACTCGGTTGCAGATATAGCCACATTTGTTGCTTTTGGAGAGCAATATGTGAAATCTCTGTTTGTAGTTCAACTGGGCATTTCTAGAGTTTTCTATCAAGGCATGTACTTGTACCCTCTTGAAGGAAGTGGTGAAAATGTCGCTGTTGTAACATGGTGCAGGGTGGTAGGCGTGGGTAAGGCACTTGTCTTCTACACCCCACCACGCTACATGAAAATGTGGTCCTTGTTAGGTGTGTGTGCTCTTATTACCTGGGGAAACGCCTCTGCAAACTGCATGCTACCATTGTACTTGGCAGGACAGGACCAGATGTTATGGAGATGAGTGAGGGAGACCAGAGTCCAAAAATAATTTTTTTTTTACTGAACAGTAACTTGATAAGAACTTTGTACATCAGATAATGACAGGTACAATGCTGCATGTGTGTTTCCCTTGCATTAAGAAGGCATGGCCACTTCTCGTTACATTTACTGACACTTCTCTTTCCTTGCACTTCACAATCCTGCATCTCAGAACAGTCCAGAAAACTCTTTTGTGAAGCTCTGTCTTCCTCTGTGGGGTCCAACTAACTAATAAGGGCCCCACTACTTGGATATGTTGGTACAACTCCTGAATAGTATCTTGAAAGTCCACTGCTCTTAGGCTGCTTTCACATTAGTTTTTTGCCGTCAGTCACAATCTGTTGTCTCGACAGATCAACGGATCCATCGCAGATTGTGAAAAACTGATACGACTGATCCAGATACTGGAAGCCTGTGCTAGCATTTCTTCTGCGGTGTTGCTGTCAGTGTGTCAGGAGTGGAGAAGAGGGTTGCATTGACAATCCAACACAATGGGCAGCACACTGATCACATTTTATAAGTGGTCATAAACTTGTAAATAATTCATGAAAGAATAAAGTTACGTTAAAACCAAGCACACCATTGTTTTTCTTGTGAAATTCTTAATAAGTTTGATGTGTCACATGACCCTCTTCCCATTGAAAAAATAAAGTTGGATCCAAAATGGCTAACTTCAAAATGGCCGCCATGGTCACCACCCATCTTGAAAAGTTTTCCCCTCCCATATAGTAATGTGCCACAAACAGGAAGTTGATATCACCAACCATTCCCATTTTATTTAGGTGTATCCATATAAACAGCCCACCCTGTATCTTAATTTTAATATATTTTTCATACTATTTTCTCATTTCAAGAGATTAATAAAAGCAATGCTTTAATATTGAGTCTATAGATTGTGTATTCAGTGAATCAATAGTTTTTCATACACTGTAGTAACACTGGTCTGTTGGTGATAAGCCAACAGCTGACTATGCTGCAATTAGTGTCGTCTAATTGTTACATTGGTGTTTATTTTTCTGCTTAGTTCGAAACAATTGATATCTATGCGTGAAACCCATGATTTGTTTGCATGTGTTGCTCTTCTGCTCTTTTTTCACAAAATATATATACGTGTTCAGTGAAACGTATTTGCAGGATGAGTCTTTGAGCTGCAGCTGTTGTCTTTATTTTCAATAGCAAATGTAGAGTTCTATTATTGTAAACTATACCTTAAATTAGTGGGGCTGCCTGGTAGTAAATTATTTAAATGCACCACTGTCATGGCAAACCGATTGTCTGCTATGATAAAGATCGAGCTACGTGGTGCTGGTAGATGTTGTTGCAATGGAGGAACAAAAGTAAACTCAAACAGGTGGTCTGGTTTACACTCCGGTTCCCGTCGGACTAATGTCTGACAGCTTTAGTTATACAAAGTTAGATCAATATGCCTCAATGGAAACTTCCTAAGTCCTGCCAAGTCACATATACAAGTTCAGTATAGTTCAGAAGCCACACTACTGCGTATGACGTATACAGTACTGATGGTATCAGCTTGTGTACGGCCATTTCTTGGAATTGGCAGGGCGTAGTTTGGACACGAGCAGAGTGTGGTAACACCACTACTTTTCCTTCTTCATTGCGCACGAAGAAATTCAAGCACAAAATGGAGTTTGGATTCAAAATCTCTAAAGTGACTGCTGAGCAGGAGTAGGCCTGAGGCCTCCTTCATCATTTGCCTCCTCTTGTTTCAATTTCTTGGGCGGAAGTGAGGTGCTCTCCGGCAAAGGAGATCAGTCTTCATTCAGCCTGATTCCATGCTATCAGACTGGAGCATTCTGCGGCATCTCCATACCCTCAGTTTGCGCTTTCAATTGATCATTAGACTCTGAAATAAAATAAATCATACTTTAGAAGATATATGCAATATCTTTGTTCTACTCTTCTTGTACTTACATAAAACTTTTATTAGTCTAGGTGCACAATGTATTATCATCCATACTTGCGGTCACATGACCGTCCTCCCCCGACATAGAAGAATCCTGACTGTGTGCACTGTGAGGATTCACAAGTCTGCAGAGACATAGTATGACTGCAGACTTTCATGTCAAACCTGCACAACCAAACGTGTTTTGCACTGACATTTTTTATGTGTACGTTTTTATACTGCTTGCACATATAATACGTCAGTGCACTTGCTGCTACAGTGCCCGTGAGTTCAAGGAGTCTAATGCCAAACAGTGCCACCTTCTCAATGACTGTCCTATCTGGCATCTTGATTTCCACAATATCTGCTCCATGCAGATACAGTTAAATATAACAGCAGATCAATACTGTTCACGTGCCACACCCCAACACATGTCTGTCTCCTTGTCTTAAAGGGATTCTGACAGCAGATTTTCGCTATGTAAACTGAAGGCAGCATGTTGTAGGGTGATAAAACACAGATTTTAGCAATGCCTCTTTTATCAAGCTCCATGATTTTGTTTACATGCAATGATTGTTTTAGGACCAGTAGCTTGTCATTGCTCAGTATGTCAGTAGCCATACCTACTGGTCAAACTCCGCCCCCTTCTGTGATAAGCAGCTCACTGTGTATAGCCACTGTGTATACTGAACCTGGTGGGGGCAGGGTTAGCTTTCTCAACTCTGCTTCATGTGAAAATCTGCAAACTGTATCAGAACCATGGCACCCAGGAAACTAATGATACATGATTGGATTCAGCTTCTCTTTGCCTACATCATGCTGCTCTCAGATGAGGTAGCAAAAACCTGCCGCAAATTCCCTTTAAAAAGTTGAGGGTTCATCCTTCTATAACTGTACCCATGTAACATGACCCATGCCCACTCCACTGAATCATTTTTTTTTAAGGGGGAGAATCTATTAGGACCTTTAGAATAGAAACCTGATGATCTCTATGCACTAGACAGAGCAATATGTGCTGTATGTAAATTGGATTATTTACTAGATATCATGTTTTTGTCATTTCTAAATAGCAGATAAAAGCATCAGGTCTATCACAGCTGTCATCTCCAGAATTACTCAATTTGTTATACACTTGTAATGAAGCTTCCTGTAATTATGTGCATGTCCTTGCCGACAAGAAATAATAAATCAGCTAATGTTTTGTTTTGCTGTATCCTACAAGCCGTCGGTGTGACAATAGTTATTCATTGACTTAAATGCTACACTGCTTCAATAATTGCAGGCATTTCACTAACAATAATCAAAGGCCTTTCTCAGAGAAGGGCAAGTAAGGAAATGTTGATTGTGATTACCTTTAGCCAAATAATTACGGTAGATACAGAAATGAGCTTCCTAATAGGATTAGATATCAGAATATTTTTGTACAATCAGGCGGAGTAACTAAACTTATTGTATGTAATTACATGTTATTGCTAAAGACATACAGAAGTTTTAACTAAAGTTTATGTTCACTGGTTTAAGAGTATGTTCACACAGAGTTTTATTGTGGTTTTGGTGCAGATGTTCAAAAATTCACGTAAAAAAATCACATCTTTTAGTAAAAAATGTTATGTCAATTTTTTAGTCAGAAAAATCCATGCAAAAAAACTCAGTGTGAATATGCTCTAAATTCATCAATAAATAATGTTTATTTTGAAATTTTGACTTTTTAGCCTGGTTCTGGTCATAAGTTGCGTGCACAGCTGGGCTTCCCTGCACAGATGGTCTTCCCCGCACAGTTGGTGTTTCCTGCACAGCTGGTGGCTTTCCACAAAACTATGCGGGCGGGGGGGGGGGGGGAACCTCATGATGGAGCAGTGTCATACTCCGAATCAGTGGGCATCCAACAGTCAATAATCGATGGGAGCCAGGGAATAAGCCATGGAAGAGGAAAGTAGTAGTGTATGGAAATACATCAATCAGAGTATCAAGGGAATATGTACAGGGATAAGCGAAAATACCAATCATACAAATATGCTCTCATAAACCACACAGGGGAACAATGGGAAGTGAAGGAAGGGGAAAACTAAAGTAAGAGAAGAAGAGGATTTGCATACAACCAAAACAAAGCAACAGTCTTTACCAAATGCCTACTCAAACAGCAAAACTCCTCCAGCTCCTGAACCACGCAGCATGAAGCTAACTCTGGCAATTCCTGTTTGTCGGAGGCCAGAATGTATAGGAGAGATGAGTGGCCAACACTTAAAAGCTGACAGCATCAATTCAGGTAAGTTTCCAGGAGTTTTGTCAACAGAAGATTATCACAAACTAGTAAACTGACTGCCAAATATTCCACCATATTTATGAACTCTGTATAACACCACCGCAACCACCAATAATAGGCAGCTTTTTGCCTATGCGCAGTTCACACAGAAAGCTGCTAATCAGCGGTGTGGGTGGGTTTACACAGAGCTCAGTATTCAGAGAAATTATTTTAATCCAAACTGCAGAACCCTGTAAAGTAGGTAGCACATTGTTAGAATAAGGGTATGTTTCCACGGTCAGTATTTGCAGCGGATTGGACGCTGTGTACAGCCGCAGCATCCAATCCGCAGCGGCCAGATATTACAGTATAGTGGATGGGATTTTATGAAATCCCATCTCCACTATGCGTTCAAACACGCAATTGGCATCCCTGCGTATATGCACATGCGGCGAGTCTTTCTAGACCGCAGCATGTCAATTTATCTTGTGGAGATGCACAGTCTCCGCAAAATAAATAGCACCGTTCTATGTATAGGTTGTGGTGGTTCCGCATGTGTTCATTGAACCGCGCGTACAAAAGCTGGCAGCGCTTTGAACAGAGCGGGTATCTGCTGCGTTCAATGCGCTGCCAAAACTGAATGTGGAAACATACCCTAAGGGTCTCTGCCACAACATCATTCTGCTCACAGATGGGCTAGCAAAAACCTGATGACAGATTCCCTTTAAGCTGTATAAAAACATTTTCTTTGTCTGAGTTTTCTTTATTGGATAGCCACAGTATAACACTTTGAGTGAAATAATATTAGATTTTGTCATCATGGGGATCTGTCTATTGTAATAAATTGCAGTCATATTGTATCCATTCCGATGTGGATATCACACATACATTTTAAGTCTTCACTGGCATTCTGTTCATTTCATCCCACAATCTCTCAATTCACAACTGTGCAGTAGAATTGGTCCAACCCAACTAATATAAATCACAAGAAACATATTTTGAAACTTTATTGTGATTAAATGTATGCCCATAGCTATCCCCAAATACCTTTATCTTTCAAGAATAATTGAAAATCGACATGTTATATTGGATATATGGGGCAGGAATTTGTTATCCAACACTATCCAAAAATATAAAAAACATATTTTAGCATTGTTTGGTTTAAAACCATTGATGAATACCATGTTTATGTACCATGTTCAGGGTTATACTGTTGTCTTTAATTACTTTAATCTGGCTTTAAGTGTGACCGGCTTATGTGTGTGATGTGAGCAGGTATCCTTATTAGGGATGAGCGAACCCGAACAGAAAAGTTCAAGGTCCGTACTGGACACCTAGTGTCCAGTACCAAACATGGACTTTTTAGTGTACAGTACGTGGGGTTTCCTATTCGAGTTCGCCAATCTTATAAAGCTTGTTGAAAGGCTGCAGTGCAGCCAATCAACAAGCTTTTAGACTGTGGGCACTTCTGGAGCCATCACAGCCATGCCAAAACTTGACACAATGCTCAGTGTCTCTGCTGGATGACAGGCTGTATGGTTGCATCATGCAACCATGCATCCTGCTATCTAGATGTAGCAGAGCTAGACCCATCATGAGACAAATGGATTATCATCTTCTCTGCAGAAAGGTGAGGGATATTGTTGTCTGTTATTTTAACTCTTTTGCAGAAGACAATGGCGTCTGTGGAATGGGCGATGTCGTAAGTATGGTTTAATTAAGGTTTGTTAAAGGAGTTTGTGTCATTCTTTCAATTGAAGGACTTTTTTCTGGGTGTGTGTATTATAAGATATGACTATGGGGTTAGTAATGGGGGTGTCTTATTGACACCTCTCCATTACTAACCTCAGGGCTTGATGTCACCTGACAATACAAAGGTGACATCAACCCCCCCTCCAACTATCACTCCACTTGCCACCGCTACAGGGCAAGAGGGAAGAGCAAGGCTAAGTGCCAGAATTGGCACATCTTAGAGATGTGCCTTTTCTGAGGAGGCTGAGAGCTGATGTTTTTAGCATGGGGGCCAGTATTCACGGCCCCTTCCTAGGCTATTAATATCAGCCAGCAGCTGTCTGCATAGCCTTTGCTGGTTATTATTGGGGACCCTACCTCATTTTTTGGGGGGTCCCACATTTTAATAGCCAGTAAAGGCTAAGTATACAGTTGTGAGCAGATAATATCCTGGGAAGCTCCATGGGTATTACTCCCTTTCCAGGCTATAAGCATCAGCCCCCAGCCATCGGCTTTCCCTCTGCTGGTTAAGAAAATTACGTAGGAGCCCACAACATTTTTTTCAGAAAAATAATCTTTTATTAATTAAATACATGTACAATAAGCTTGCACACACACTACATTAATTGTATATGTCACTGACATCTGTATAATTATTCTATGTGTACAGTGAGTTTGGGAAGTATTCAGACCCCTTTAAATTTTTCACTATTTGTTTCATTGCAGCCATTTGGTAAATGCAAAAAAAGTTCATTTTTTCCTCATTAATGTACACTGTGCATCTATTCTATCCTGTCGGCTCCTGCTGTGATTTTACGGTGCATGGCTGCTGAATTGCCATCTTTTCTTCTATCTACTTACGCGGCAGATGAATTTCTGGCTTTTCAAAGGACATTGATGCGTAAACATCGGACAGCACTCGCATGGTCCGAGTGCTGTGCGATTTTTTTTTTCTCTCGCACCCATAGGCTTGCACTGGCGAGTCTTGGCCAAGTCTCCGTGCCAGTCGCAGCATGCTGCAATTTTACATGCACGTTCAATATGACTGAGAAAAAAAATCGCTGATGTGAGCTGCCCCATAGATTAACACTGGGCTGAGTGCTATGCGATGTTTTCTCGCATAGTACGAAGGCTGTATTCTATGTTAGTGTGACTCCGGCCTTAGGCTGTGTGCACATGGTGCATTTTTGGTGCGTTTTTCCGCATGGAAATGGGCCAAAACACTATGGAATCCTTATGTGAGCTAATTCAGTGAGATTCCTGAAGTGTTGTGCACATGATCAGCAATTTTCCTTTGAGTATTTGCAGTGCTTTTTTTTCTGCAGCATGTCAATTCTTTGTGCTGATTTTTTGCGATTTTCACCCATTGACTCTAATTGAGTCAGTCTTAACTGCGGTAAAAACGAGGCAAAATGCACGTTTTTGCTGCCAAGAGAGGCAGAGACCTTGCTGAGATTTCTGCAAGCAAATACTCAACGTGTGCACATCCCCTTAAAGTCTCTGAAGTAAAGAGAGGCAGAGTGTGAGACAGAGGCAAAACAAAAACACAGACTATTTCTTCTGCTTGCCCGTAAGTGTTTAGAGCTGGATTCACAACTACACTGCTCTCTGCAAAATGTCTTCTGTACTGCTGCTGCTGCTTTTAAAAATGTTCTATATAATAACAGAGGAGCAGGAATTTCTTATGTCTCTTGTTCTGTGTATGGGAGAAGTGTAAATGAGGAATACAAGTCAAATAATGGCTATAAATACTGTTATTCTTTATTTACACACCTAATAGCTTATTCTGAAAAGTTATCTGAAACTTGTTATAACATGAAAAGTGTGTTTTGTTTTATTTCAAATAAAGGACTTTATTCTGGCTGTGTGTTTATTTACCATATAACTATAGGATTAGTAATGGATGGATCCATAGACGCCTCTCCATTATAGTAAGCTGTGGGCTTGATGTCACTAGACAATACAAAGGTAACATGAAATCCACAAATATGAACCTCACTTGCCACCGCTAAAGTGCAAGTGGGAAGAGGCGGGCAAAGAGCCCAGTATTAGAGCATCTAATAGATGTGCCTTTTCATTGCGGCTGCGGGCTGCTATTTTTAGGCTGGGGTCAATATCCATTGCCCTTACCAGCCTGAGAATACCAGCCCCCAGCTGTCTTATTTAGCAAGGCTGGTTGTCAAAAATGGGGAAGACCCCACGCCGTTTTTTTTAAATTTATTTAAATAATTTTTAAAAACCACATGGGGACCCCTCTATTTTTGATAACCAGCCTTGTGATGGCTGACTGTTGAGAGTTGCAACCTGCAGCTGTGAGTTTTGCCTGGCTGGTTATCAAAAATACAGGGAAACCCACATCGGATTTTTTATTTATTTATTTATAGTGCAGGCGTCGGCTGAGGAATATCCACATTAACTGCAGCCAGCTCTCACGGTTATTAGTGGCAGCAAGTGTAGGCTGATGGGAATGGTAGTCCCATCAGCTGCTGCCTACACTCTGGCTGCTATCAGTTGAATACAACTCTCATCATTTTCCCCTGCTCGCGCTAAGATCAGTGGTACGTGGTACGATATCATCCTGCGTGCTTCCTGAGACCCTCAAAACAGCGTCATGTTAGGTTTAGGTTTGTGGTTAGGTTTATGATTAGGGTTGGGATTAGGGTTAGGGGTGTGTTGGGGTTAGGGTTGGAGTTAGAATTGGGGGGTTTCCACAGTTTAGGCACATCAGGGGCTCTCCAATCGTGACATAGCGTCTGATCTCAATTCTAGCCAATTCGGTGTTGAAAAAGTCAAACGGTACTCCTTCCCTTCTGAGTTCTGCCATGCGCCCAAACAGTAGTTTACCCCCACATATGGGGTATCAGCATACTCAGGACAAATTGCACAATAACTCTTGGGTCCAATTTCTTGTGTTACCCTTGGGAAAATAAAAAATTGGGGGTGAAAAGATCATTTTTATGGAAAAAAAATATGATTTTTTATTTTATGGCTCTACCTTATAAACTTCTGTGAAGAACTTGAGGGTTCAAAGTTCTCACCACACATCTAGATAAGTTCCTTTGGGGGTCTAGTTTCCAAAATGGGGTCACTTGTGGGGGGTTTCCACTGTTTAGGCACAACAGGGGCTCTCCAAACGTGACATGACACCCGCAGACCATTCCATCAAAGTCTGCATTACTAAACGTCACTACTTCTATTCCGAGCCCCGATGTGTGCCCATACAGTAGTTTTCTCCCACATATAGGATATCAGCGTACTCAGGACAAATTGGACAACAAATTTTGGGGTCCAATTTCTCCCCTTACCCCTGGGAAAATAAAAAATTGGTGACTAAAAGATCATTTTTGAGGGAAAAAAATAGGATTTTTTATTTTCATGCCTGGGCATTATAAACTTGTGTGAAGCACTTGGGGGTTCAAAGTGCTCACCACAGATCTAGATAAGTTCCTTAGGGGGTCTAGTTTCCAAAGTGGTGTCACTTGTGGGGGGTTTCCACTGCTTAGGCACATCAGGGGCTCAGCAAACTGAACATGACACCTATCAAAGTCTCCATTCCAAAATGTCATTACTTCCTTTCCGAGCCCTGCCGTGCGCCCAAACAGTATTTCCCCCTGACATATGGGGTATCAGCGTACTCAGGACAAATTGGACAACAACTTTTGGGGTCCAATTTCCTTGGGAAAAAATCAAAAATTGGAAAATTGGGGTCTAAAAAATCATTTTTGTGGAATTTTTTTTTTTTTCACACCCAGGCATTATAAACTTTAGTGAAACACTTGGGGGTTCAAAGTGCTCACCACAGATCTAGATAAATTCCTTAGGGGGTCTAGTTTCAAAAATGGTTTCACTTGTGGGGGGTTTCCACTGTTTAGGCAGATCAGGGGCTCTCCAAATGCGACATGGCATACAGCCAATTCTGCGTTGAAAAAGTCAAACTGCGCTCCTTCCCTTCTGAGCTCTGCCATGCACCCAAACAGTGGTTTACCCCCACATATTGGGTATCAGTGTACGCAGGACAAATTGCACAATAACTTTTAAGGTGTTTTTACCCTTGGGAAAATAAAACTTGGGGTGAAAAGATCATTTTTGTGGAAAAAATGATTTTTTAATTTTATGGCTCTACGCTATAAACTTGTGTGACGCACTTGGGGGTTCAAAGTGCTCAACACAGATCTAGATAAGTTCCTTAGGGGGTCTAGTTTCTAAAATGGGGTCACTTGTGGGGGATTCCCACTGTTTAGGCACATCAGGGGCTATCAAAATGCGACATGGCGTCCAATATCGATTACAGACAATTTTGGTTTGAAAGAGTCAAATGGCGCTCCTTCCCTTCCGAGCTCTGCCGTGCGCACAAACAGTGGTTCCCCCCCACATATGGGGTATCAGCGTACTCAGGACAAATTGGACAACAACTTTTATGGTCCAATTTCCCATGTTACCCTTGGGAAAATAAAAAATTGGTGACTTAAATATCATTTTTGTGGGAAAAAAATAGAATTTTTTATTTTCATGCTCGGGCATTATAATCTTGTGTGAAGCACTTGGGGGTTCAAAGTGCTCACCACAGATCTAGATAAGTTCCTTAGGGGGTCTAGTTTCCAAAACGGGGTCACTTGTGGGGGGTTTCCACTGTTTAGGCACATCATGGACTCTGCAAACTGAACATGACACCCATCAATAGACAAAAAAACAAAAAAACCTGACTGGCACATCCAGACTAATGTGAACTAGGTGCAAACCAAGGGGAGCTACCCCCATGTAAAACATACAAGAAAAGTCTGCACTCTATCATACTAAAGCATGACAACATAGAATACATGAAATTTTGAATAGCAATATGGCTTTGGAGTATAAGGAAAAATTGAGACGCTTAGTATAAACATTTGGCCAAATATTAAAAGCCCACCATCCATCGTCAAGGTGGTCTCAATTCTGGTGAGTCCCTGACCTAATGTGAACATACCTCTATTAGGCTGATATCTGAATTTCTGGGTGAAAGTGTCACCTCTGTCAGTAATGCCTGCATTTATGAGTAAGTAGGGACCTGCTGTAATTAAAATCACCACCTGTTGGGGGCGGAGTGATCGGTCAGTAAGCTAACATTCAAAAGACAAAAAAAACCTGACTGGCACATCCAGTCTAATGTGAACTAGGTGCAAACCAAGAGGAGCTACCCCCATGTAAAACATACAAGAAAAGGCTGCACTCTATCATACTAAAGCATGACATCATAGAATACATGAGATTTTGAATAGCAATATGGCTTTGGAGTATAAGGAAGGTGGTCTCAATTCTGGTGAGTCCCTGACCTAATGTCTGCATTCCAAAACGTCATTACTTCCTTTCCGAGCCCTGAAGTGCACCCAAACAGTATTTCTCCCCCACATATGGGGTATCAGCGTACTCAGGACAAATTGGACAACTTTTGGGGTCCAATTTCCTTTGGAAAAATCAAAATTGGGGACAAAAAATTTTTGTGGAAATTTTTTTTTTCACACCCAGGCATTATAAACTTTAGTGAAACACTTGGGGGTTCAAAGTGCTCACAACAGATCTTGATAAGTTCCTTAGGGGGTCTAGTTTCCAAAATGGTGTCACATGTGGGGGGTTTCCACTGTTTAGGTGTCACGCGGTCTTATGATATGTGTACGATGTCAGTAAACTATTCTTAAAAGAACAACACTCTATACAACATATAGATTAGCAACATCAGCATGTAAATATAGAATAGATTTACCTGACACGATATCCGTTGAACTCAGGGTTAATCTTGAGGACTTGATACACTGTCACAGGAAAGAGGAGGACCGGGGGTCTAACCTGACCCTAAACTGGGGTCCTAACTAATCCCTCACCTTGGAGGTACTGATAATGGTTCAGAGGTCCAAGTCTCCAGCCTAACCCTGTCTCCTATCAGTCCCTGAACCCTGTAATCAGTCCTAAGAAGGATTCTGATTACCACCAAAGGGATATGGGCTGATCTCTGCTAAATACACAGATTAGACATATAAGACAGACTGGAGAAAACACAGACTTGCATACACACTCAAACACAGAAGGAACATAAATGATCTGGGATATTAAACTCTAAGCAAGGTGAGCTTAAAACAACTAAGGAGCTCTTTAACTTAAGTCTATACAGATACAATCCTATCTGTGGTCTGCATGAAGAATTTCACTGGCAACTCCCAACACAGACAACCAGAGATTTAAAGGAAACCAATCAACAAATAATTAATTGCAGCCGGGAGAAACTGCACCCAGTCCCAGAACTGAGCACAGACAGAATTAACTCCCTAACTGCCAAACACAAAGAAACAGCAACTCAGCTGTGAGAAGTCAGAATGTGCAACCGCGACGATCTTCGTGGCGATGCACACATGACTGTACCCCCCTTCTACGAGGGGCCTCCGGACCCTCAGGGCCAGGTTTGCCCGGGTGAGTTCTGTGGAAGGTCCGCACCAAACGATCTGCGTTAATGTCAGACGCAGGAACCCACGTCCTCTCCTCTGGACCATACCCCTTCCAATGCACCAAGTACTGAAGGGACCGGCGATTCAGACGTGAGTCAATGATCTTTGACACTTGAAACTCCAAGTTACCATTGACCACCACTGGAGGAGGAGGTAGAGGTGATGGTATGACTGGTTCCACGTACCTCTTAAGTAATGACTTGTGGAACACATTGTGGATTTTAAACGTAGGAGGGAGGTCCAGACGAAATGCCACAGGATTAATTATGGAACTGATCCTGTACGGCCCGATGAATCTGGGGCCCAGCTTCCAGGAGGGAACTTTAAGTTTTATATTCCTGGTAGACAACCATACCAGATCGTTCACATTAAGATCTGGACCAGAAACTCTCCTCCTATCAGCCATACGTTTATAACGGTTCCCCATAGCACTCAGATTATTCAATACACCTCTCCACACTGAAGCAAGTGACGACGAGAAACGCTCCTCCTCAGGAACCCCAGAAGGGCCCCCCCCATTGAATGTACAAAACTGGGGATGAAAACCATATGCCCCAAAAAACGGGGACTTACCAGTGGACTCGCTCCGCCTGTTGTTAAGAGCGAACTCTGCCAGAGGCAAGAAAGAAGACCAGTCCTCCTGGTTCTCTGAGACAAAACACCGAAGATAAGTCTCTAGGCTTTGATTCAGACGCTCTGTCTGACCATTGGTCTGCGGATGAAAAGCCGAGGAAAATGACAATTGCATCCCCCGACGTAAACAAAATGCCCTCCAAAACTTGGACACAAACTGAGACCCCCTATCTGACACCACATCAGAAGGCAACCCATGAAGTCTCACAATCTCCCAATGAACACCTGCGCCAGAGTTTTAGCATTAGGGAGGGCAGGAAGAGCAATGAAATGTGCCATCTTACTGAACCTGTCAACAACCACCAGTATGACAGTCTTCCCTGACGACTGAGGAAGGTCCGTGATGAAGTCCATAGACAAATGAGTCCATGGACGCTCCGGAAGTTTCAAGGGTAAGAGGGTCCCAGACGGACGGGTATGAGGGGTCTTAGAGCGAGCACAAACCCCACAGGACGCGACAAAAGTTAAAACATCTTTATTAACGTTAGGCCACCAAAACCGGCGAGAAAGGAGATCTAAAGTAGCCTTACTCCCTGGATGTCCTGCTAAAGCAGAATTATGATGTGCCTCAATAACCTTTTGTCTCAACTGATTTGGGACAAACAGTCTCCCTGGAGGTCCTGCAGGGGCGTCCCCCTGAGCCTCTAACACCTCCTCCTCAAGCTCAGAACATACAGCCGACACTACCACCCCCTCCTGAAGGATAGGAATCGGGTCATCCATTTTCCCGGCCCCTGGGAAACTGCGAGACAAGGCATCCGCCTTAACATTCTTAGATCCAGGGCGATAAGTGACAACAAAATTAAACCTGGTAAAAAACAACGACCATCGAGCTTGTCTGGAATTCAGACGCTTAGCAGATTCCAAATACAGCAGGTTCTTGTGATCAGTAATGACGGTGACCGGGTGGACTGCCCCCTCCAAAAAGTGACGCCATTCTTCAAAAGCCAACTTAATGGCCAAAAGTTCCCTATTGCCGATATCATAATTCCTTTCGGCGGACGACAATTTTTTAGAAAAGAAAGCGCACGGATGCCATTTACCAGGGGACGGACCCTGGGACAATATAGCACCCACCCCTACGTCAGACGCATCCACCTCCACAATGAACGGCTGTGATGCATCTGGTTGGATGAGAATGGGTGCCGAAGCAAAACATTTTTTCAAAGAGGAAAAAGCTTGGCAAGCTTTGTCCGACCATTTAGAAAAATCCGTCCCTTTTCTTGTCATGTCAGTGAGAGGTTTGACAACAGATGAGAAATTACAAATAAATTTCCGGTAGTAGTTAGCAAACACCAGAAAACGCTGCAGAGCCTTAAGATCCTCTGGCTGATCCCATTCAAGCACTGCTCTCACCTTTTCAGGGTCCATACGGAAACCGGAGGCTGACACCAAGAAACCCAAAAACTGAAGTTCCTGTACGGCGAATACACACTTTTCCAGTTTGGCGTATAGTTTATTGTCTCGCAAGATCTGCAACACCTGTCTCACATGCTCCTGGTGAGACACAAGATCTGGTGAGTAAATTAAAATGTCATCCAAATATACGACCACAAACAGCCCCACCAGATGATGAAAAATGTCATTAACAAAATGTTGGAATACTGCTGGTGCAGTAGTCAGACCAAAAGGCATGACAAGGTTCTCATAATGTCCCTCCGGCGTGTTAAACGCCGTTTTCCACTCATCCCCCTCTTTTATCCTAATCAGATTATACGCCCCCCTGAGATCCAATTTAGAGAACCATTTGGCGCCAACAATTTGATTGAAGAGATCAGGAATCAGAGGGAGTGGATACGGATCTCGAACAGTAATCCGATTAAGTTCGCGGAAATCCAAGCAAGGGCGTAGGCCTCCATCTTTTTTCTTCACAAAGAAGAACCCCGCGGCCACTGGGGAAGATGAAGGTCTAATATGCCCTTTGGCCAGACTTTCCGAAATATAATCTTTCATAGCCTGCCTCTCAGGACCAGAAAGGTTATATAACCTAGCTTTAGGTAACTTAGCATCAGGAAGTAAATTAATAGAGCAGTCATACACGCGATGAGGAGGCAACTCCTGACACCCCTCCTCAGAGAACACATCCCCAAAGTCCTCCAAAAAAGGAGGCAAAGTACTAGGCACGACCGCACTGATGACTGTGTTCATGCAGTTACTTTTGCAAAACTCACCCCATTGGCTTATATCTCTGGACTGCCAATTAATCACAGGGTTATGTTTAACCAACCAAGGAAGTCCCAACACAATAGGAGTAGGTAGACCCTCCAACACATAACAAGATAATAGTTCCCTATGTATTGCCCCTACCCGAAGGTCAATGTTATGAACCTCATGAACAAAGCTACCTTGGCCGAGAGGCCTGGCGTCAATGGAGAATATAGGGATCGGTTTGACCAATACACTCAGATGCATGAGCCTGAGCAAACTGAGCGTCAACCAGATTAGCCCCGGACCCACTATCAAGAAGAACAGAAAATCTCTCCACTCTCGTACCAACCACCACCTCCACTGGTACAAGGAACTGAGAAGAACTAGCGGACGAAATACATACTCCCAGGTTGTCGTCCACCACACAACCTGGGATTAACAGTTTTCCGGCGACTTTTTGCTCAACAAGGCACGGGATGGACATCCCTCAACAAAATGTCCCTCTTTCCCGCAGAAGAAACACCTTCTAGTCCTGCGGCGTACCGCCAATCCCCTCCTACGAAATGATGTCCCTCCCAACTGCATAGGCTCCTCCGAACAGACAAGGGGAACCTCAACATAAGGGACTTTAGTAGTAGGTGGAGTAACAACAGGGGGCGGAGTTACCTCGCACCTCTCCCGGAGCCGTCTATCAGTACGGATAGCTAGGGCCATAGCAGCCTCCAGTGATGGAGGAGAATCATACTGAGCCAAAACGTCCTTTAATTTGTCAGAAAGCCCATGACAAAACTGGCTTCTAAGAGCTGGGTCATTCCACTGAGTATCTGTGGCCCATCTACGGAACTCAGAAGCAAATTCCTCCGCCGGACGATCTCCCTGCTGTATCTTACGTAATTTTGTCTCAGCAAGAGAGACCCGATCTGGGTCATCATATACCAAACCCAGGGCAGTAAAAAATCGATCTACTGACTGTAGAGCCGGGGATCCCGGAGGAAGGGAGAAGGCCCAGGATTGAGGGTCCCCTTGTAGGAGCGAGATAACAATTCCCACTCTCTGCTCTTCACTCCCTGATGATCGAGGCCGAAGCCGAAAATACAATTTACATGCTTCCCTGAAGGTAAAAAATTTGTCTCGCCCACCAGTGAACCTGTCCGGGAGAGCTACTTTAGGTTCAAATCTGGTTTGCTCCGAGGGAGACAAAACTTTGGACTTACTGTCCGTCAGCTCCATGGATAATCCCTGCAACTGCAGAGCCAGCTGGGCTACTGGATCCATGGCAACTGGGAATAATTTTATGGGCCAGTGAAAATGTCACGCGGTCTTATGATATGTGTACGATGTCAGTAAACTATTCTTAAAAGAACAACACTCTATACAACATATAGATTAGCAACATCAGCATGTAAATATAGAATAGATTTACCTGACACGATATCCGTTGAACTCAGGGTTAATCTTGAGGACTTGATACACTGTCACAGGAAAGAGGAGGACCGGGGGTCTAACCTGACCCTAAACTGGGGTCCTAACTAATCCCTCACCTTGGAGGTACTGATAATGGTTCAGAGGTCCAAGTCTCCAGCCTAACCCTGTCTCCTATCAGTCCCTGAACCCTGTAATCAGTCCTAAGAAGGATTCTGATTACCACCAAAGGGATATGGGCTGATCTCTGCTAAATACACAGATTAGACATATAAGACAGACTGGAGAAAACACAGACTTGCATACACACTCAAACACAGAAGGAACATAAATGATCTGGGATATTAAACTCTAAGCAAGGTGAGCTTAAAACAACTAAGGAGCTCTTTAACTTAAGTCTATACAGATACAATCCTATCTGTGGTCTGCATGAAGAATTTCACTGGCAACTCCCAACACAGACAACCAGAGATTTAAAGGAAACCAATCAACAAATAATTAATTGCAGCCGGGAGAAACTGCACCCAGTCCCAGAACTGAGCACAGACAGAATTAACTCCCTAACTGCCAAACACAAAGAAACAGCAACTCAGCTGTGAGAAGTCAGAATGTGCAACCGCGACGATCTTCGTGGCGATGCACACATGACATTAGGCACATCAGGGGCTCTCCAAACGCGACATGGCGTCCAATCTCAATTCCCACCAATTTTGGTTTGAAAATGTCAAATGGCGCTCCTTCCCTTCCAAGCCCTGCCGTGCACCTAGACAGTGGTGTTCCCCCACATATGGGGTATCAGCGTACTCAGGAGAAATTGCACAACAACTTTTTCTGTCCATTTTCTCCTTTTACCCTTGTGAAAATAAAAAAATTGTTTGTAAAAGATCATTTTTGTGACTAAAAAGTTAAATGTTCATTTTTTCCTTCCAAGTTGCATCCGCTCCTGTGAAGCACCTGAAGGGTTAATAAACTTCTTGAATGTGGCTTTGAGTACCTTGAGGGGTGCAGTTTTTAGAATGGTATCACTTTTGGGTATTTTCTGCCATATAGAACCCTCAAAGTGACTTCAAATGTGAGGTGGTCCCTAAAAAAATGGTTTTGTACAACTTGTTGTAAAAAATGAGAAATCGCTGGTCAACTTTTAACCCTTATAACTTCGTAACAAAAAATAAATTTGGTTTCAAAATTGTGCTGATGTAAAGTAGACATGTGCGAAATGTTTTTTAGTAACTATTTGGTGTGACATATTTCTCTGTTTTAAGGGAATAAAAATTCAAAGTTTGAAAATTGCAAAATTTTTAAAATTTTCGCGATATTTCAATTTTTTCATAAATAACCGCAAGTTATATCGAAGAAATTTTACCACTATCATGAAGTACAATATGTCACGAGAAAACACTCTCAGAATCGTGAAGATCCGTTGAAGCGTTCCAGAGTTATAGCTTCATAAAGAGACAGTGGTCAGAATTGTAAAAATTGGCGCGGTCATTAACGTTCAAACCACCCTTGGGGGTTAAGGGGTTAAATCTAATATTGCTGTGCTACTCCTTCTCTCCCATATTCCTATAAGTTTGCAAGTGCCTAATAGAATGTGGGAAGTTCTGAAACTCCGTGACTCCTTAGTAAACTCGGCTCTGTGACGCTGCTTTTGGCTTGTGTTTTCTTTTATGGTTTTTGGAGTGTGAGGCTGGGGAAACCAGAGTTGCAGGAGGAAATCCACACATACATGGAGAAAACATACAAACCCCCTGCTCTTTGTCAGATTCCTCCCCGAACTCCCAAACTGTAAAATAGACATTTAGGAGAAATCCGTGTTCAGAGTTTAGCACCTTATAGTTTGGGTTCGCTAATCTCTACCCAGTATCCAAAATCACCAGGCAAGCTCCACTTTGAACTGCTTCGGTGTCAACATAATACAGTTGGTAGGCTTCCTACTCACCACTCTCCTTCCTCTAGGCTGCAGGCCCTGTACCCTTGTGCCCCTAATCTTTTAATACCCCAGCAAAACCCCTGACTCTTGTAACTCTTGGTGGTCAGGCTGTCTAACTGGATTTGAAAGGGCATTCCAATAAGTAAGGCTAAAGACAAGTCATAGCATTCTGTGTAATGGTCTCTCTTCAGTGTTATGGTCTCTTTTGCTTTATTAAATAGATGGATAGGATGTATAGATAAATGGATAAAGTATACAGATACAGTGGTGAAAAAAAGTATTTAGTCAGCCACCAATTGTACAAGTTCTCCCACTTAAAAAGAGAGAGGCCTGCAAGTTACATCATAGGTAGACCACAACTACGAGAGTCAAAATGAGAAAACAAATCCAGAAAGTCACCTTGTCTGATTTGGTAAGATTTATATTGCAAATTATAGTGGAAAATACCGTATTTTTTGGACCATAAGACGCACTTTTTTTAATCCAAATTTGGGAGGAATGTGTGGGTGCGTCTTATGGTGGGAATGTAACGTGGGGAGAAGGCAGCGGCGGAGTGAGATTGCAGGAGGCAGGAGAATATCCCCTCCGCTGCAGGAATCCAGCACTGGGGAAACCACTGGTCCCGATACTTAAGTGCAGTGAATATTCATTAGCCGCTTCCCCGCCCACCTATCAGCTGAGCAGTGAGAGGGGAGCAGCAAATGACAGAGCCACATGGTTCCCCAGCGCCTGATTCCTGCAGCAGCTGGGGATCTGTGTTGGAAGGAGAAGGAGGCAGCAGGAGCAGAGTGCAGCAGGAGGGATCATACCTGACCGCACAGGGGCTGTGCTGATGCGATGCTGAATGCTCCTGTGGAGGACCTGTGATGAGGTCATGAAGAGGGCGGGCTGGAGAATCACATGACCACACAAAGCCCTGCTTCTTCATGATGTCATCACAGGTCCTTCAGACACACTGTACAAGAAAAAAATAATTAAAAGGTTAGTAATGACAGCACATAAAAAAGCACGCTGCCATTCTGTGGTGGACTATAACTCCCAGCATGCCATAGGATCTGCAGGACATGCTGGGAGTTATAGTTCTCCCATGGGATCTTAAAGCAGCACTCCAGTGTTATTTTTCAGTGCTGGAGTGTGGCTTTAAATATAAGCTCTATGCCCCCATTCACAGGCCGGGGTCACACATGCGAGAAATTTGCACAATTTCGTGTGAGTCTCTCGCATGAACACCCAGCACTGCAGCCGGCACTCGGACCGGAGCATGCAGCTGCATGTATTTCTATGCAGCCGCACGCTCCAGTCTGAGTGCGGCAGTGCTGGGTGTTCATGCGAGAGACTCACGAAATCGTGCGAGTTTCTCGCATGTGTGACCCTGGCCTTATACTTACCCTCCAGCGTCTTCACATAGTACTTTACAGACACCACACTGGTCCCACAGCACCATCTCCTACCCGTAACTTCCTACATAATAACATGCTATTATATATAACACCACATATAATAGTATGTTATTTATGTTATTAAATATTTTACCACATTTTTTGCTTCAAATATATTTTTCCCTATTTTCCACCTCTTAAACCTGGGTGCGTCTTATAGTCCGAAAAATACGGTATGTATTTGGTCATTAACAAAAGTTCATCTCATTATTTTCTTATATATCCTTTGTTGCCAATGACAGAGGTCAAACGTTTTCCGTAAGTCTTCACAAGGTTGGCACTCACTGTTAGTGCTATGTTGACCCATTCCTCCATGCAGATCTCCTCTAGAGCAGTGATGTTTTGGGCCTGTTGCTGGGCATCATGGACTTTCAAATCCCTCCAAAGGTTTTCTATGGGGTTGAGATCTGGAGACTGGCTAAGCCACTCTAGGACCCTCATATGCTTCTTATCTTCTAACAGAGCCACTCCTTCATTGACCTGGCTGTGTGCTTGGGATCATTATCATGCTGAAAGACCCATCCATGTTTCATCTTCAACATCCTTGCTGATGGAAGGAGGTTTGCACTCAAAATCTCACAATACATGACCCCATTCATTCTTTCATGTACATGGATCAGTTGTCCTGGTCCCTTTGCAGAGAAACAGCCCCAAAGCATGATGTTGCCACCCCCATGCTTCACAGTAGGTATGGTGTTCTTTGGATGCAACTCAGCATTCTAACTCCTCCAAACACGATGAGTTTTGTTTCTACCAAACAGTTCTACTTTGGTTTCATCAGACCATATGACATTCTCTCAATACTCTTCTGGATAATCCAAATGCTCTCTAGCAAGCCGGGCATCTACTGGCTTAAGCAGGGGGACACGTCTGGCACTGCAGGATCTGAGTCCCTGGCGGCATAGTGTGTTATTGATGGTAGCCTTTGTTACGGTGGTCCTAGCTCTATGCAGGTCATTCACTAGGTCCCCCCGTGTGGTTCTGGGATTTTTGCTCACCCTTTCTTGTGATCATTTTGACCCCACGGGGTGAGATCTTGCGTGGAGCCCCAGATCGACGGAGATTATCAGTGGTCTTGTATGTCTTCCATTTTCTTATTATTGCTCCCACAGTTTTCATCACACCAAGCTGCTTGGAGTGTGACTGTTTGAGGTTGTGGACTGGTGTCTTTTATACTGATAACAAGTTCAAACAGGTGCCATTACTACAGGTAATGAGTGGAGGACAGAGGAGCCTCTTAAAGTAGAAGCTACAGGTCTGTGAGAGACAGAAATCTTGCATGTTTTTAGGTGACCAAATACTTATTTTCCACGATAATTTGCAAAATAAATCTTACCAAATCAGACAAGGTTTTTTTCTGGATTTGTTTTCTCATTTTGACTCTCATAATTGTGGTCTACCTATGATGTCAATTACAGGCCTCTCTCATCTTTTTAAGTGGGAGAACTTGCACAATTGGTGGCTGACTAAATACTTTTTTTCCCCACTGTAAAAAAAAGGAAATAATGGGAGTTGATGCAAGTCTTTAGTTACTGGCCATTTGTCCACATGAAAAGTACAGTACATAATCGTGAGGACTCCAATCAGACATATTGAAAAAGAAATGGAAACTTTATGTATACATGTGGGTAAATATAATTTCCATCTCTCCTTGACTTTATCCATTTGGAGTTCTGCTCTTCTATTTATTATGTTTAGATATAAAGTAGATAGCCAGTTAAATAGAATGGGTAGCTATGTGCAGGAGATACAGTAGAGAGGCTTACTATAATAAGAGGCGTATTTTAGCATATCTTAGGAACATATGCATGTATAGATTACAGTAATGCTATAATACCAATTATGCTGGATATTTTATGACATGTGAGCACCGATCCATAAGGTGCTTTTCCTCTTCTTATGTTCGCTTGGTAATTGCTTTGTACCCAGATGCAGATTTTGTAAATTGTACTGTGAGTGACCTCAATGGGCCTCATTTCTGAAATGCCAATTCCTGTTCCATTTTTACCTGATGATTTGCAGAAGAACGTGCGACCTCAGGGAATATAACAAATGAGTAGAACATAGTAATTTGTAACCTGTTGTCCATTTCTTATGTAAAATAATCTGAATTCTACAGGAATAGACTGTGCAGATAATTATACACTGTTGTTTGCTTATTATCCATTTACAAGCTGTCATTTATTTTTTTTACCATACTGTAGTATCAGAGGTTGTGCCATTTGCATAAGGAGGACACAACTGGTAATGCCATAAGGTACAATTCCAGATTAATTTACCTTATTTATACAATGCTATTTCATTTTCATTCCAGGAGAAATTACACAATAAACTCTATGGTTCATTGTTTCCTGTCATCCTTGTGAAAATTTAGGGCAAAACCAACATTTTTTTTGTGGGGAAAAATGTATTGTTATGTGTTCAAGGTACTCAGTACACCTCTAAATATGTTCTTTGAGGAGTATAGTTTCCAAAACAAGGCCACTTGTTGGGGGTTTCTACTGTTTAGGCATATCAGGGGCTCTGCAAATGCGACATAGCGTCCACTATTCCAGCCAATTTTGCACTTCCCTTCCGAGCCCTGCCATCAGCCCAAACAATGGATTTTCACCACATATGGGGTATCAGTGTACTAGAATATTTAACGTCTTTTCTTTTTTTTTACAACTTCCATTTTTATGAAGCTTCATTTGAGAATCACAGTGCATGCTGGGATACTAAAATGAAGCATGATTAGGGTGCAAAAGCTGCATTGACTACCGAAGCCTCTGTCCCCTTCCTGATATGAAGCGTCATCAGTGATCTTCATTTCAGGGACTGGGCTAGTCCCTGCTCTTACAGTGTGATGTGCACAATGACAGTGCACTGTCTCACTGGCTCAGATCAGTAGTAATGAGCCGGCAATAGAGCACACTGTCAATGTGCGCTATGAGAATACCTGGCTTGCAGAGACCAGGGTCACTCTGTGACATTACGTGCAGGGGCAGCGCTTGTGTGTGAAAGTCAGGAATACGTCTTACAAAGTGCACTAACTGTGTGCTCTGTTGTTGGCTTGTTACTATTGATCTGAGCTGGCGAAAGAGTCATTGTGCATATCGCACAGTGCTAGAGCAGGGACTAGCCCAGCACCTGAAACAAAGGTCACTGATGATGCTGTATGTAAAATATATTTGTGTTCAACTTATTGGAAATTTAGTTTAGGGCCAATATTGCTAGGTTGGAAATGTAATAAATTGCTAATTGATGCATTACATACATCCAGAGGGTTATTCCGTCCAATTTTAAGTGTGAAGAGAAATCGACCTTTTCATGTCATCTCTTAATTTCAAATATTAAATTTTAGAACAGTTTCTAAGGGAAAATATGTATTTTTGTTATAGAAAAAACAGACTAAGCAGAAGGTTGATACACAAAGGCCAATATGGTGGTAAGAGAATGCTCCTGCATAGAAAGTACATGTAGCACATGAAATAGGCAAATATTATGTTTAAATAGGTTCGAGCTGTCTCACCAGGGAGCTGGTGAATTACCCAGTTGGCCCCCAAAGTAGCCTGATATTGAAAATTCCGTATTTATTTGATTATACGGCCATTCTGGCATGGATTATTTTAAAAGTAAATACACCAGTCTCATCAGGTCTGAGAGTTCTAATAAATAATGTATGTAATCTGCATTTTACAATTTGTTGACAGATTCACTTGTTATGTTATCTACGGCATGTATTTTGCAACTGTTCAGTTTTTTTGGTTTAGTTTTGCAAAACGCTTCTCCTCAATAATCCTGGAACAGTTTGAACAGGTTCAAGTAAAAAAAAAATGTAAAAGCTGAAGCCCAACCTGAATTGATTGTCTCTCAAGTAAAACTGTATTAAAGTCTTGTCCTTTATAGTTGAAATTGACAAAGTCACAAAGTAAAGTATAAAGTACGGTACTTTTATGTTTCCGTTTTACCACTGTGTCAAAAACACAGAACAATAGTTGTCAAGTGCTTAAAACCCCCAGAAATATGTGTATTGTAGAAAGACAAGAAGTTCAAGCAAAATATGGCAAAGTAATTAAATTCCTTCTAAAGACTTGCTGACAAATTACTATACATGTAAAGAAATGCAAGCGCGAACTAGGGTCTTATCCACGTTACAGGGTTGGTATTTATAGTAGAAGCGCTCACCTTGTGTGAGACACAACACTTATAGATCCCGAATACCAGATGCAGCAGCTTCCAAGAACAGTAGATTTAAATAGCCGGATAGGAAGTATTTCTGCGCTCTCCAGAATACCACACAAATATAGGTAATAGAATTGTAGGTTTATTGTCAATGCGTTTCAGAGTCCACTCACTCCTTCTTCAGGACAACCATGCACGATGACACATGAAACTCAGAAATACTTCCTATCCTGCTATTTAAAATTACTATACTTGTCATATTCAGAGCAATATTATAAAGTGGTCAAGTAAACAGACAGCGGATAGACAACACCAAAAGTACAGCAATTAAAGAGGAAATCTAACTTCATGTGTGATAGTTTTGTTTTCTATATAATCTAAATAAACTGTAAATAAAAATCAATTAAAAAACTGCAACCACCAGCACATAGGATGACAAGTAGTTTCATCAACACACTAAGGGAGTGATTTATCATTTGCACTACAATGTTTTTTTTGGCATGTAAAAAACTATTCTGAAATTTGGCACAAATGGCATTATTGAAGAAATATTAAGACCTTTTGTCCCTCTTTTCATAGTTGATAGCTTAATCCTGTGCCATCTAGTAGCCGGAGCAAATTTCATTTGCCGACACACAGATAGCCAGGAGATGTGACAAATGTAAGAAGTCTGTGCACCTTAAAATAGGCACACTTTACTCTGGTGGGCTTTTGGTTCTTGACTGCCATATGAAATGATTGTCCTGATAAATTCCCACTAACTGTCCCAATGTTACATGCCATCAATATAACGCAAAGGACTTTCCAAAAAAGATAAATAATTTTCCTTGACTGTATGGAGGAGTACTGTTGACTTTTAATGGCATATACATCTCACTGAATTTTACAGCATATCAAGGAGGTAAGATTATGATCAGTTGAAGCCTAAATTATGAGAAGTGAAGTGACTTCTGTGCATAATCTAATATATAAAGCTGAATGTATGTATGTGTGTATGTATGTGGGTATGTTTGTCCGGGATTGGAATCCGCACCGTAGCACTTACGGGCATGAAATTTTGCACGCCCGCACGTCTCGACCCCGAAAGCATCCTAGGCTATGTTTTGAATCAAAATTTTAACCCCGCGCGTTCCAAATCGCCAAACAATTTTGGCCCTATCTACATAATGGGGAGAAAGCTGAATGCTTGTACTGTATATAGGAGGCTATATGAGAGCTCATACTGTAAGTAGGAGGCTATGTGGGGCTCATAACTGTATTTAGAGGCTATGTAGGGGCTCATACTGTGTATTGGGGCTATATGAGGGTTCATACTGTATGTAGGGGCTGTGTGTAAAATCATACTGTATATAGGGGGCTGTGTGGGGGTTCATATTGCATGTAGGGGGCTATGTGGGGGCATGTTGCCTTGGCCTGGGTTGTTATCCTCATTGCAGTATGGCTTATGGCCTCCTTTTCTTGTCCTGATTGAAGGAATTCCCAGATGAATCCCTGAATGACCAAAAGAGCTAAGTACTCAACTGTTCAGGCCATATACGGTATATATATATATATATATATATATATATATATATATATATTATATATATTTAGAACAAAAAATGGAGGCAGCACACTAGTTAAGCATAAATCAGTAGTGACTGAGACCCTGGTTATAATGGTGTGTCACTTACTTGTCAAAATGAGGTTGTTTTCATAAAATACTTGAAAAGGAATCATCATATTGTCGCGCTATTTCCATCCTCCTGTCACTAACAGGTTTTCCTAAATTACTTTGTACAAGGAGAAAACAGTCCACATTTAGCTGGAAAGTGGGAGCGGATGGGCCACTGCACATGATCACCAAAGGTTCCAAAGCACATGTGTCACGACTCAGTTGTCGGGTGACCCGGGTCCAGGGCTCCTTCCCTGTCCCTACCGCTAGGAGGGCCCCCTGGCTCGCCCTATCCTCCGGATTACTTCTGAAGGTTAATGCCAAGGACACGTACCTTACCTTATCTCCTGTAATCACCATCCGTCTGTACTCTTCCCCCACCCAGGGAAGAGGGGAGTAACAATGCACCACAGTACACCACCCAGACGAACAAGGCAACATGAACAAGGGCAATTGAAAATACCATGCATACAAATATTCACTCACATATAACACAGGAATGTACCGGGGAGTGAAGGATGGGGAAAAACCAAACTGGAAGAAGGAAAGGGATTATCGCACTTATAAACCAAAACAACATTCACTGATAAACCCACCATACACCTTTTAATTACCCCTAAAGGTACTGCCACACTAAACAATCCCGTAGCGATCACAATACGACGCATACTAATGCGATCGCTAGCGGATTGTTTCTATATCGCTAAATGCGGTCACATTAGGAATAGTTAACGACGCTATCGCCGTTAGCGATCTTCTTAACGACTTTAGCGGTACAAAGTACGCTAAATCGCTAAGAAAAGGTGCACACAGCGATAGATACTTACCAGCGGGAGCGCCGACGAGAAAATAGGGTCCAGAGCGATTCCAGCGACGAGCGAGATCACAGCAGGAAGCTCGTCGCTGGAAGCTGCCGCACTGAACAATATCGTAACGGGATCGCTAATAGTGACGTTTTTTAGCGATCCGTTAGCGTATTGTTTAGTGTGGCATACCCTAACTCCTATCCTCACAGCAATGCAGCATAAGCTAGCTCTGACAATGTTTGTCAGTCAGGACCCAGATTATATGGGATAGGAGTGCTAACCGTGCTCAGCTGAGAGCCCAGATTCTCAGAGCTCCCAACATCCCTGTATTGCCAAAATGAAATTTACACTGTTTAAAAAGAAGACGCTGTGGTCTCCTGGCTCCTCTCTGTCATGTTAACCCATGACAGCATGCACATTATTGGAGGATCCCAAAAGTCAACGGTCCAAAGTGGTGGCTATATGTTGCTGCTTTTAATGGGAATGGTAAGGTAGGATTCAATGATGCTACTCAGATGAAACTATCTTGTACAATTGTGATATACCGGACATTTATAAGGGTTCATTCAAAAGCCGTTCTATTAGCACTCATGTGGTTCACCTGTTATAACCCTCTTGTCAGATTTTGTTTCAGTTTGCTGTCACATGACCTTTTTTCCCTATTTAGTCTGGCTCCGCCCTTCTGGCTTTGCTGGACTTCATTGTATTATCTACTCTTAAGCTAGCCGGGTGCTTAGGTTCCTTACTCTGTCAGTTTTGCTTGATCTTAGGATCTCTTAGTATTTGTTTTCTGTTTTATTTTCCCTGCTACAATTTCTGTTAGGAGGTGTCCACCTTTTCACCCAGTCCCTAGATCTTGTAGGGATTCCTCCCTCGCAACTATAGGTCTTCGTTCAGACTAGCTGAGGACTTTAGCGGGTCTGGTCGCAGGATCAGGTTCCCCGTTACATCGTAGGGATCCAGCTCAGTCCTATTGTAGGGACAGAATTCCCACCTTTCCTTAGTGCTTGTAGCAGATCATAACAGTAAGTCCAGCCCAAAAAAAAAAAAAAAAAATCTCTAAGGAAAGATTTTCTGTTTTCCATCATGGTGTCGGTTCGGGATTTGGCTGAACGCCTGCAGGGTCTCTCTCTGGAGGTGGCTGAAATCCAGCAACATGTGAGTAGTTGTTCTGGAGCACATTTCATGGAGCCAAAGGTACGTTTGCCTGATTTATTTTTTGGTGAACAACAAGATTTTTTTTCTTTTAAAAATGCTTGCTTGTTGTATTTCCGTTTGAGACCCAGATCCTCTGGTGATGAATCACAGCGCATAGGGTTCATAATGTCACTTTTGCGCAAAGAACCTCAGGACTGGGCCTTTTCTCTGCAGCCTAGTGATCCATGCTTTAGATCTGTGGATAGTTTTTTTCTGCTTTGGGTTGTTATATGACGATCCGGATCGTGTTTCATCAGCTGAGACAGAATTGAAACGTTTGAGACAGGGATCAGGTAATGTGGAAAAATATTGTACTCACTTCCGAAGGTGGTCCACACAGGTGGGCTGGAACGATTCAGCTTTGAAAAGTTTATTTCTTGCAGGGTTAAGTGAAAGAGTCAAAGATTTGCTGATTGCTTATCCTATACCTGGTAACTTGCAAGAGGCTATGCAATTAGCCATACGGGTGGATAGGAGACTGCGTGCAAGGGTTAATGAGAGTAAATCTGCCTTGTCAGCTCCAAGTTTGGAGAAGGAATGTACTGACATTGCAGAGCCGATGGAAATTGGAGCAATGACACCTCACTCTCGGGAAAAAGAACGCAGATTTGCGGAGGGCTTGTGTTTCTATTGTGGTAAATCGAGCATTTCATTAAGAACTATGCACTTCGAATAAATAAAGAGAAAAAAAAAATGAGGTCAGTTTCGCCCGTATAGCTTGTTTAAACAATAAAGGTGTCTTTCTTTCTGCTACCACTGCTGGTGAGGAGGAATTAATGGAGTTTCGGGTATTTGTGGATTGTGGTTCAACTCTCAGTGTGATTGATGGGAAATTTTTGGAAAAACTAAAATTAAAACCCAAACTTCTGTCTTCCCCTATTAATGTGGTGTCTGTGGATGGTTCTCACTTGAAAAATGTTACTCACCATATCTGTGAATTTCCTCTTACTATTAATGGTGTTCATCAAGAGAATTTGGATTTGGTAGTTTTGAATAATTTGCCCTCACCAGTGATTTTGGGGTTACCTTGGTTAAAATTGCACAATCCAGTACTGGATTGGTCTACCAATGAAATTAAGTCCTGGAGTCCCAATTGTTATGACAAGTGTTGTAACGGGCGTATTGCTGCTGTAGTTAAGGGGGAGTTACCTGTACCTATTCAGGATTTTTGGAAAGTTTTTTCTGATAAGGAATCGCAGGTATTGCCTCCTCATAGAGATTATGATTGTGCGATTGAATTTGTCCCTGGAGCAACTCTTCCTAAAAGTCGTTTATTTAATTTGACTATTCCTGAGAGAAAGGCTTTGGAGGAATACATACAGACAAGCTTGGCCGCCGGTCACATTAGGCCTTCCAAATCTCCTGTGGCGGTTGGATTTTTTTTGTTAAAAAAAAGGACGGCGGTTTACGGCCTTGTCTAGACTTTCGTGAGATTAATAAGATTACTGTACGCAATCCTTACCCACTGCCATTGATTCCTGATTTGTTTAACCAGTTAGTGGGGGCCAAGTGGTTCCCTAAAATTGATCTTCGAGGGGCATACAATTTGTTGCGCATGAAGGAGGGGGATGAATGGAAGACTGCGTTTAACACTCCACTGGGTCATTTTGAGAATCTGGTTATGCCTTTTGGACTTTCCAGTGCTCCGGCATTTTTTCAGAATCTTATTAATGACATCCTTAGACCTTTGATCGGCAGAAGTGTGGTTGTGTATTTGGATGACATTTTGATTTATTCACCGGATCTGGAGTCTCATTGGAGGAGTGTGCGTGAAGTATTACAGTTACTGAGTGATAATTCACTTTTTGCCAAACTAGAAAAATGTGAGTTCGCTGTACAGAGACTTAGTTTTTTGGGCTACATTGTCTCCAGTGAAGGTTTTGAGATGGATCCGGTGAAAGTGCAAGCTGTGCAGGATTGGCCTAGACCTATTGGTGTGAAATCAATACAGAGGTTTTTGGGGTTCGCCAATTATTATAGAAAATTCATAAAAGATTTTTCTGTGATTGCCAAACCTCTGACCGATCTCACCAGGAAAGGTGCTGATGCGGTTCAGTGGACTACTGAGGCCATTGAGGCTTTTGTGTTGCTAAAGGAGAGGTTCAGCTCTGCTCCCATCCTTACGCAGCCTGATGTGACTAAACCATTTTTGGTTGAGGTTGATGCTACTTCTGTGGGGGTCGGCGCAGTGTTGTCTCAGGCAAAGACGGATGGAGTACATCCCTGTGCTTTTTTTTCAAAGAAATTTTCTGAGTCTGAACTAAATTATGATATCGGTAATCGGGAATTGTTGGCAATTAAACTCGCATTTGAACACTGGCGTCATTTTTTGGAGGGAGCGGAATTTCCCATTCAAGTCTTCACCGATCATAAAAATCTGATCTACCTTGATGCTGCCAAACGCTTGAATGCCCGTCAGGCTAGGTGGGCACTGTTTTTCTCACGGTTTAATTTTACCGTTACTTACATCCCAGGTACTAAAAATGTTAAAGCTGATGCTTTGTCTCGCAGCTTTTCTCCTATGGTGGGTACTGAGGAGGAGGAGGAAAACATCTTGCAAGAGGGGGTTGTTATTGCTGTTTTGGACTCCGTGTTGGAAGATGAGATTCTTAAAGCACAGGAGAATGCCCCATCTAACACGCCTCATGGGAGGTTGTTTGTGCCTGGTACCCTGAGGAGAGATTTGTTTGTTGAATGTCATGACTCTCGGTTGGCAGGTCATCCTGGAATCTCTGAGACCAAGAGACTTGTGGGTCGCAGTTTTTGGTGGCCAGGATGGCAGAAGGAAGTCATTAAGTGGATACATCAATACACTGTGTGTGCTAGATCTAAGTCTTCTCATACTCCTGCTGCGGGGTTGCTTTGCCCTCTGGAGGTTCCTAGTGCACCTTGGACACATTTGGCTATGGACTTTATTACTGACCTTCCCCCTCTGAGGGTTTCACTGTCATCTGGGTGGTCGTGGACCGTTTTAGCAAGATGTGTCACTTGGTTCCTTTCATCAAACTGCCCTGCGCTAAGACTCTCGCTAAGGCCTTTGTCAAGGAAATAGTCAGACTACATGGTGTTCCTACTGACATTGTTTCCGATAGGGGACCTCAGTTTGTGGCTCGTTTTTGGCGCGCCTTTTGTGACAGGTTGGGAGTTCATTTGTCGTTTTCATCCGGATATCATCCTGAGTCTAATGGCCAGACAGAAAGGAAAAACCAGGATGTTGAGCAGTTTTTGCGTTGTTTTGTGACTGATAATCAAGAGGGGTGGTCTGAGTTTCTGCCACTTGCTGAGTTTGCTCTTAACAACCATACATCCGCTTCTGCTGGTTGTTCGCCTTTTTTTTGTTGTACTGGGAGACATCCGTCTTTTGGGTCATTTTCCAAGTTGGGATCGGCTGTACCTGAAGAGGAGAATTTTTCTGGTGTTTTGGAGAGAGTTTGGACTGGTGTGCGTGGTAATCTTCAGGAGGCTAACAAAAGATCCAAAGTGTATTTTGATAGAAAACGACAAGAGGTTTTGTTTGCTATTGGTGACATGGTTTGGTTGTCCTCTAAGAATCTGCGCTTGAGGATTCCGTCTAAGAAATTGGGTCCCAAGTTTGTAGGGCCCTTTAAGGTGCTTCAGGTTATTAACCAATCTGCTGTTAAGTTGGAGCTTCCTACCTCCTGGAAAATTAATCCGGTGTTTCATGTTTCTCTCTTGAAAAAAGCTGAGGTCTCAGATGGAGACGTCTCGGCCACTGTTCCCCTGGTGGTGGAGGACGGGCAATATCCGATTTCCCGCATCCTAAATTTTAGACGGTATAGAGGGGGTTTGCAGTACCTCGTCGCTTGGAAGGGTTATGGACCCGAGGATAACTCATGGGTGAGGGCGGATGATGTTTCTGCGTCTAGACTTGTCAGAGCGTTTCACAAGAGATTTCCGGAGAAGCCTAAGTCATAGGGGATCCGGAGGATCCTCTTTGAAGGGAGGGTACTGTTATAACCTCTTGTCAGATTTTGTTTCAGTTTGCTGTCACATGACCTTTTTTCCCTATTTAGTCTGGCTCCGCCCTTCTGGCTTTGCTGGACTTCATTGTATTATCTACTCTTAAGCTAGCCGGGTGCTTAGGTTCCTTACTCTGTCAGTTTTGCTTGATCTTAGGATCTCTTAGTATTTGTTTTCTGTTTTATTTTCCCTGCTACAATTTCTGTTAGGAGGTGTCCACCTTTTCACCCAGTCCTAGATCTTGTAGGGATTACTCCCTCGCAACTATAGGTCTTCGTTCAGACTAGCTGAGGACTTTAGCGGGTCTGGTCGCAGGATCAGGTTCCCCGTTACATCGTAGGGATCCAGAACAGTCCTATTGTAGGGACAGAATTCTCACCTTTCCTTAGTGCTTGTAGCAGATCATAACATCACCAACTATCAGGTGGCATCCTTGTGTTTCTCAATATTCAATAATGACATAATGCTAATTAGGATGTATATGCAATATAACAATCTTATATTTGTTTATGCAATTAGATCAGTATAGCATAATTATACAACTATGCAAGACAGACATTGTAAAAAAGGTCTCAAGGTCTCCTGCTCCTTACATAAAAGTGGTTAGAGGTCTAAAGGAAAATGTAGAAGAGGTTCTGTATATCCATTTATTCTATTCATGGCAAATCCACAGGCTGTTCATAAATGTATAGTAGATGTAGGTCTTATTTCAAAACCAAGGCTCTATTGTGTGCTGCTCAAGGTTGACAACTGTCCAGAAATTCTAGAACTGTCCATAAAATAAAGCACTTTTTTGCACTGTAAGTAAAAAAAAGTTAAAGCATTGTTTTTTTGAGACTAAAGAAAGTTATACAGATTATTTTAACTGTAATTATTATTATTTTACTTTCTATTAATATGCTTGGATACAGCACTCTGTGAACAGCCAGTTTCTTTAGCAATGACAGTTTGTGGCTTACCCTTCTTGTGGAATGTGTCAATGACTGTCTTCTGGACATCTGTCAAGTCAGCAGTCTTCCCCATTATTGTGGCGTCAACTGAAACAGACTAAAGGGTATGCCACACTAAACAATATCGCTAACGAGATCGCTAAAAAACGTCACTATTTAGCGATCCCGTTAGCGATATTGTTCAGTGCGGCAGCTTCCAGCGACGAGCTTCCTGCTGTGATCTCGCTCGTCGCTGGAATCGGTCCGGACCCTATTTCATCGCTGGCGCTCCCGCTGGGTAAGTATCTAATCGCTGTGTGGCACCTTTTCTTAGCGATTTAGCGGTACTTTTGTACCGCTAAAGTCGTTAAGAAGATCGCTAACGGCGATAGCGTCGTTAACTATATCGCTAAATGTGGCCGCATTTAGCGATATAGAAACAATCCCGCTAGCGATCGCATTAGTATGCGTCGTTATCGTGATCGCTAGCGGGATTGTTTAGTGTGGCAGTACCTTAAGGGACCTTTTTAAACGCTTAGGAAGACTTTGCAGGTGTTTTTGCAAATTATTCTAATTTACTGTGATAATGACTTTTGTGTACTCATTGGCTGTAAGCCATAATCATCAACATCAATAAACACTTGAAATAGATCACTCTGTGTGTAATGACTATATAATATACGAATTTCACTTTTTGTATTGAAGAACTGAAATAAATTAACGTTATGATGATTTTCTATTTTTGTGAGAAGCACTTGTATATTGAGAGAAGACATTTTAAAATCAAAGCATTTCCAAAAGAGAATAAAAGTACAATGTTTTCTACTAAAACACTTATTAGCATAAGTACATTTTTTCTAGCTTTTAATGGCTTATTTGCTTCGTGGGACATTTGCAAAAATTACAGTTATGAGTGAAAGCTGCTTATTTGGGATTTTATGGTATTTGATAATCACTATTATTTCTGGTTTTATATTTTCTGTAATGTAATATCAAGAATTTAAATATTTGGGTGCATTGAATACTATTAAAAGTGAAATAAAAGATGGAGATGTACAGTATGTATTTTAGGTGTAGGAGACATATATGACACATGAGCATGCGATCTCTCTCCTCTGCCCAGCTGACAGTGTGGCGACGCAGCAGCATTACAGCATAAGACTATATTCACAAAGCCACTCTACACCCCCTTTATTGTGTCCATTTTTTAAAAATCCATTTCCATAGCCATCTGTTTTAACAATGGGTTTGTGTGTCCATTCTGTCCATTCTGTGAGATGTGTATCCTGTTCTCAACCATTTTGAACCTCACAGTTGACAACTAATGTCTTTGGGGATCTGTGAAACACAGATGTAAAATAGAAGCAGTAATATGAGAATTTTTTGGATACAACCCGCCCCATCAAATATATATGTATGTTGTTCAATCTGGATAGTGAGCAATCCACTGTACACCTATAAGGCATGTTTATATACAAAGCGAAAAAACGAGCATTAAAACCCAAAATTAATAAAAAAGTACAAATTTATTAGAATAACAATATCATTTAGATCATTTATATCAAGAATAAAATGCAGAATTTACAAAAAATGTGAAGGTCACAAACAGCAATTGAGATCTGACCAATTGAACATAACACTGGATCGGGCTCTAGAGAATATTAATATCCCACATCTATAATGATTGTATAGGAATTATATATAGTAAAAAAAAAAACATCATATCAATGTCATATCAATCATTTGTCTTAAAAATAATCTCACCCAAATATATCCAGACAAGCGGTCAGATCGTGCTACCCCGACGCGCGTTTCGCGTGGGCTTTCTCAAGGGGCAGCCCCTTGAGAAAGCCCACGCGAAACGCGCGTCGGGGTAGCACGATCTGACCGCTTGTCTGGATATATTTGGGTGAGATTATTTTTAAGACAAATGATTGATATGACATTGATATGATGTTTTTTTTTTACTATATATAATTCCTATACAATCATTATAGATGTGGGATATTAATATTCTCTAGAGCCCGATCCAGTGTTATGTTCAATTGGTCAGATCTCAATTGCTGTTTGTGACCTTCACATTTTTTGTAAATTCTGCATTTTATTCTTGATATAAATGATCTAAATGATATTGTTATTCTAATAAATTTGTACTTTTTTATTAATTTTGGGTTTTAATGCTCGTTTTTTCGCTTTGTATATAATCTTATTTGAGTATACCCTTATTGAGGTGCTTTTGTGATAACCCTTTATTCTGGTAATTTTTCTAAACCTATAAGGCATGTGTGGTAGCTTTGTACAAAATGATGAAAAAGGTTTTTCAATTCAGCAAAGCAAATTAAAAGCAAAAATTATTCATTGTGACTTCATACAAATAGTCGAAGGAGAAAAATCAGAAACATTGTCCTTATGTTTAAAAAATACAGTGTGCATGAGGAAAGGACTTGTGGTCCAGATTAAATGAAGTGGGAACCTCAGCACCTTAAAAGAAAATGAAACCGTAGCTCTTGCTGAAGTGTGAATTTTTTGATCCGGTAATGAGTCAAAAACAGATATGGTCCAATGTTTTGACTGAGAGTGGTGTTTATCTGGGACATTTGTGTATCTGTGTATAGCAAGAGCAGGAACCATGAAATGTGGCAAGCAGGGGGTGAGCCTTCACTTCAGAAGAAAGAGACTTGGCACAACTATATCTAGGAAAGATATCCTGTGCCATACTAACGCCGTTAAATGTGCAGAAGGCGGGCGCTGTACTGGGACGCAAGCCGGAAGTTCGTCACAGGAAGTGACGTCACTTCTGCATTCCATTCGCTTTGAGCTTGCGTCCCAGGTGCCATAACTTGTGTGGGAGGCGTGTTAAGAGGCGTGAATTAGCTGTGTTTGCGTTCCACAAACGTTTGTGGAATGCAGAAGTGATGTCACTTCCTGTGATGCACTTCCGGCTTGCGTCCCAGTACAGCGCCCGCCTTCTGCACATTTAACGGCGTTAGTATGGCACAAGATCTCACTGCAACAAGCGGGGGATACCGCGTTGTGAGAGGACCTGCACCTTCCACTATACCACCACCGGTAAGGAGCCTTTTAGGCCATTCATATGATGGTCACTGGCACTTATTTATCGTCTCCATAGCGGCGCACATTTAGCTCACATGAGGTTATGCATCTTTCCTAGATATAGTTGTGCCAAGTCTCTTTCTTCTGAAGTGAGCAATTGAACACACTGGATTTATTATTTACAGTAAGCAACTCAGTGCACTGTTTTCTGTTTCATTTACCTCTCTTATAACGCATTGAATATAAATCCTCCATATTCACTTGTACGATATAATGGGTGTCAGTATTATCCTATGAGGTGCTGAGTTCTTCAGCACAGCTGAGAACCTTATGACTGGAGTTTACTGAAACCTATAATGTATGAGCACATTAATACCTATTAATAACTATGTTACATAAAGTGTCCATATTTATTTATTGTCCAGGGAGCAATTGGAATTAACCCAGTGGACACTGGTAATTCTCACTATCATGTTCACTTTTACTGACAGGTATAGTGCAGTTTTTTCTGAGTTTATTCTATGTGGACATATGCACTAAATAGTTCACAATAAAAAATCTTTGGTCTCCACTCACAGGTATAACCTGGACCCTTCTTATCTAGGCACCCATACTATACTCAATTTGATTTATAGGTACGCCATTTCTTTTGTTGCACTCTATTCTATACCGTTTTATTTTTCTTAAGAAAAACCCTTTTTATAATCTCTGGTCGTTCCATCCATGTGCATTCTATTAGCTCACAGATTACAATACCTACTCAAGTACAACATATCCGCAATTGGATTTATGCTCGTCAAGCAGTCGGGTAGGCGCCTTTGATTTAATTTTCTCCTCTTTAAACCTTTTATGATGCCATTACACCAGCACCTGGACTTATAAACTTTTATTTTACTCTCTCTATGTATCTTTGAACTAATTCATATTGTAAATATCACTGTACAATATTTTGTCAATTTTGCAGTACTTTGATGAAGGTCCGAATGGGACTGAAACGTTGGTTTTGGACTGCAATAAAAATCTTTCATTTCACAAGTTGAGTGCCAAGTTTATTTTCAATATTGTCACTAGGTTGGGTTCCTACTTGAGCACCTTCTACAGTAGTGCCACGCTATATTTATCCACATTGCATAATGGGCGCCACATTAACTCCTACACTGTAAAATGGGCCCCACATTAGCTTCTATACTGTACAATGGGCCCTACATTAGCTTTTATACTGCATAATGGGCCCACATTAGCGCCCACATTGTATAATGGGTCCACGTTAGCTCCAGAACTGTAAAATGTGCCCGCATTAGCTCCTATGCGATATAATGGGCCCACATTAGCTCCTATGCGATATAATGTGCCCCACATTAGCTCCTATGCGATATAATGTGCCCCGCATTAGCTCCTATGCGATATAATGGCCCCACATTAGCTCCCATGCGATATAATGTGCCCCACATTAGCTCCTATGCGATATAATGGGCCCCACATAGCTCCTATGCGATATATGGGCCCCACATTAGCTCCTATGCGATTAATGGGCCCACATTAGTGCCCACATTGTATAATTGGCCAAACATTAGCTGCTATACTGTATAAAGGGCCCCACATTAGCCCCCAAACTGTATAATGGGCCCCACACTTTATAACGGCAGCCACAGTAATCATTATAATTTATGAAGCCCCCCACACTGTATTAGGGTCCCTCATTGTTTGTGATGCCAGCACAGGTTTTAATTAAAAATAAAACAATCATATACTCACCTAATCTAGGATGCTGATGACTCCACCGGTGGACCAACGCGCTGTCATAGCGCTAAGACATGCACAGATGTCAGAGTCTGGGGCGGTGCGATGATGTTAGTACACCGATACAGTTAAGGGCAGCGCAGTTTTGGGTGGGCCCCTCTGAGCGCAGGGTACGAGACGACCACACCTTCTGTCCCCCGGTAGCTATGCTAATGATATAAGTAGAAAATAAGTAAATGTAATAAGGTAATAGAGTGGAGTATTTGTGGCACCAGTAGATGATTTTGGGACTCTATCTCTATAGACTAAGGGGTAAGGTTTCTCCTTGTGGAGAGTGACATACCAGCTCTGTACTCTATAGCGCCACCTATTGGAAGTAGCGATCCTACAAGTCACAATCAACCCTTTAACGAGTCTTGTAATATGACTTAGGATAAAAGCCAAATCAGAATCTCCATTTGCAGACACGGTGTTTCGGACTATTGGTCCTCGTCAGTGCAAAGTAGGAGAGATCTGATTTGGCTGGATGAGAGGCTCTGGACTAGGGTCTAAGGGGTAAGGTTTCTTCTTGTGGAGAGTGACATACCAGCTCTGGCGTGTCGAGGTAAGGAGGCTTATTCGCCGTGCAATGCTCCTCTGGGAAATTTAATATGCAAATTGCCTCTTCAAAAAAAAAAGACCCTAGTCCAGAGCCTCTCATCTAGCCAAATCAGATCTCTCCTATTTTGCACTGATGAGGACCAATAGTCAGAAACACCGTGTCTGCAAATGGAGATACTGATTTGGCTTTTATCCTAAGTCATATTACAAGACTCTTTAAAGGTTGATTGTGACTTGTAGGATCGCTACTTCCAATAGTGGCGCTATAGATTTCAAGTCCCTTTTTTTTTTTTTGAAGAGGCAATTTGCATATTAAATTTCCCAGAGGAGCATTGCACGGCGAATAAGCCTCCATACCTCGACACGCCAGAGCTGGTATGTCACTCTTCACAAGGAGAAACCATACCCCTTAGGCCCTAGTCCAGAGCCTCTCATCCAGCCAAATGAGATCTTTCCTACTTTGCACTGACGAGGACCAACAGTCCGAAACACTGTGTCTGCAAATGGAGATACTGATTTGGCTTTTATCCTAAGTCATATTACAAGACTCGTTAAAGGGTTGATCGTGACTTGTAGGATCGCTACTTCCAATCGGTGGCGCTATAGAGTACAAGTCCACTTTTTTTTTCTTTTTTTTTTTTCAAGAGGCAATTTGCATATCTCTATAGAGCTATTTAAACCTAGTTTTAGCAGTTGTGCAAAATGGGAGAAAAGAAATGTGAAAATAAATATTTTAAATGTTAAATATATTTTTCTATTAAATGATTAATTTCCATATAGTAATATCCCTGTACCAATATCTGAATAAGCAGCAAAGTCATAAAGTTGGTGATGATTATACATTAACTTCCAAAAGGTGCAATTTCTGTTATAGAATAAATTAAATATGCGGAAGGGATATTATTCCAATTGTAAATATAGCTATCTTTATCACTTGCTAAATTACATAGTAGAAATAATCTGCATTTAAGAATTACTGTATGTCTCCAATTTAACATAGTATGGCTAGAGAATCCACTGATAGGGAATGTTTAGTTATTAGGATATTCTTACTGTCTGACCAGTACAGCTGTGGACTGGAGATAGATGATTTCCCAGTAGCAATATGGATTGCTCTTATGTAAACTTTGTAATGGAAGTGTTTGGTTGACCAAATATTAATTATTAACATGATTCTTATAGTCTGTTGATACATAGTGCCAACTTGTTACAGGTTTACTGTGCAGAGAATTTTCAGGCTGGCTAATCAAGCTTGTAGAGAAAAACCATCTAGAGCATGCAGCGTCGGACTGGAGCACCTTGGGCCCACCAGAGAAAATCATTCTTGGGGCCCACTATGTAGCTACATAGAAATAAATAAAAGACCACTAATTGTGCTGTAAAACAGGCTAATATCAGGGTATAATATAAAGTAGTACACATCTTAATGATAAAGCAGGGGTTGGGGTAGCCACCTCATAGAATATAATGTCGCCCCCTCATAGAATATAATGTAGCCCCCTTATAGAATATAATGTAGCCCCCTCATAGAGTTTAATGCAGCCCTCATATAGTATCATGCAGCCACCTCATAGAATATAATTCAGCCCCCCATAGAATATAATGCAGTCCTTACGGTATTATGGCCACTATGTACTCCCTCACTCACTGATATATACCGTATTTTTCTGATCATAAGACACACCTAGACTTTAGAGGAGGAAAATAGAAAAAAAATTGAAGCAAAAAATGTGGTCAATTCTGTACTAATATCCCCCATCCCGGTATACATATGTCCCAATCCAGGTATACAGTTGTGCTCAAACGTTTACATACCCCGGCAGAATTTTTGCTTTCTTGGCCTTTTTTCAGAGAATATGAATGATAACACCAAAACTTTTCTCCACTCATGGTTAGTGGTTGGGTGAAGCCATTTATTGTCAAACTACTGTGTTTTCTCTTTTTAAATCATAATGACAACCCAAAACATCCAAATGACCCTAATCAAAAGTTTACATACCCTGATGATTTTTACCTGATAACATGCTCAGAAGTTGACACAAATGGGTGTGAATGGCTACTAAAGGTAACATCCTCACCTGTGACCTGTTTGCTTGTAATCAGTGTGTGTGCATAAAAGCTGAGTGAGTTTCTGGAATCCAGACAGACTCTTGCATCTTTCATCCAGCCACTGATGTTTCTGGATTGTGAGTCATGGGGAAAGCAAAAGAATTGTCAACTGATCTACAGGAAAAAGTAGTTGAACTGTATAAAACAGGAAAGGGATATAAAAAGATATCCAAGGAATTGATAATGCCAGTCAGCAGAGTTCAAACTGTAATTAACAAACGGAAAATCAGGGGTCTTTATAAAAACAAAACCACAGTCAGGTTGACCAACAAAAATTTTGTCCACAACTGCCAGGAAAATTGTTTGGGATACAAAGAAACACCCACAAATAACATCAGCTGAAATACTGGACTCTCTGAAAACTAGAAGTGTGGCTGTTTCAAGATGCACAATAAGGAGGCACTTGAAGAAAAATGGGCTGCATGGTCAAGTTGCCAGAAGAAAGCCATTACTGCACAAATGCCACAAAGTATCTCACCTACAATACGCAAAACAGCACAGAGTCAAGCCTCAAAACTTCTGGAATAAGGTAATTTGGAGTGATGAGACCAAAATTTAACTTTTTAGCCACAACCATAAGCGTTACATTTGGAGAGAGGTCAACAAGGCCTATGATGAAAGGAACCCTATTCCTACTGTAAAGCACGGAGGTGGATCACTGATGTTTTGGGGATGTGTAAGCTACAATGGCACAGGAAACTTGGTCAAAGTTGAAGGAAAGAAAATTTGCAATCATCAGCCCGGAAGCTGTGCATGGGATGTACTTGGACGTTCCAACATGACAACGATCCAAAACACAAGGCCAAGTCTACCTATCATTGGCTACAGCAGAACAAAGTGAGGGTTCTGGAGTGGCCATCTCATTCTCCTGACCTCAATATCATTGAGCCACTCTGGGGAGATCTCAAACACGCAGTTCATGCTAGACAGCCCAGGAATTTACAGGAATTGGAGGCTTTTTGCCAAGAAGAGTGGGCAGCTTTACCATCTGAGAAAATAAAGAACCTCATCCACAACTACTACAAAAGACTTCAAGCTGTCATTGATGTTAGAGGGGGCAATACACGGTATTAAGAAATGGGGTATGTAAACTTTTGATCAGAGTCATTTGGATGTTTTTGGGTGTCATTATGATTTAAAAGGAGAAAACGCAATAGTTTGACAATAAATGGCTTCACCCAACCACTAACTATGACTGTAGAAAAAGTTTTGGTGTTATCATTCATATTCTCTGAAAAAAGGCCACGAAAGCAAAAATTCTGCCGGGGTATCTAAACTTTTGAGCACAACTGTACATAGCCACCTCATCACCATCCTGGTATGCATGGCCTCCTCACTCCTATCGTGGTATGACACCGTCATCACCATCCTGCTATACATGGCCCCAATCCCCATCCTGGTATATATTGTTCCCTCTTCTCTATCCTGGTATGCATTGCACCCTCATCCCCATTCTGATATACATGGCCCCCTCATCCCTATCCCGGTATGAATGGTCCCAATCCCCATCCTGGTATACATTGTCCCCTCATCCCCATCCCGTCATCTCTATCCTGGAATACATGGCTCCCCCATCTCTATCCTGGCATTCATGGCCCCCTCATCGCTATCCTGGTATGCATGGCCTCCTTCCCATTTTGGCATGCATGGCCCCCCTCATCCTGGTATGCAAGGCCCTCTCATCCCCATCCTGGTATTCATGGCCCCCTCATCGCTATCCTGGTATGCATAGCCCCCCTCATCCCCATCCAGGTATGCATGGCCCCCTCATCCCTATCCTGGTATGCATAGCCCCTCATTCCCCATTCTAGTATGTATGGACGCCTCATCCCTATCCTGGTATGAATGGCCCCCTCATCCCTTTCCTGGTATGCATGCCCCCCTCCCCATCCTTTTATGAATGACCACCATCCCCATCCTAGTATGTATTGCCCCAACAAAAAACACAAAAAAACCTTAAACCATGCTACTTACCTTCCCTGCGCTCCCGTATAGCATCCTGTTCTAATGCCAGCAGATGATTTCAGCTTGTAAGCAGCAGATGACAATATTGTCATGCTTTTCTTACAAGCTAAGGACAACTGCCAGAATATTCACTGCTCCCCATGCCCAAATCTATAGGAGTGGATAGCAGTGAATATTCATTTCACTTTAATAGTGGGCAGTGTTAGCTGTAGCTGCAGTCTTTCTTCTGCTGGGCGATCACATGTGCCCGCTACTAAAGAGAATGAATATTCACTTCTCTCCACTCCCATGGGCGTAGAGAGCAGTGAATATTCATTTCACTTTAATTCTGGCATACAGGGCCACCCCCAACGCCGGCCCTGTATGCCAGCAGATATCCTCAGGTTCCCCGGTGGTCAAGTCCAACCCTGAAATCATGCCTTGTTCAAATACAGGGTTATACCAGTCATTGTTGGAAGAATCACACAGCACTTCTGGGGGGGGGGGTATGCGGCCACTACGTCACTGTAAGGAAATTAACATACTGCCCATGTTTCCCCTTGAAGAAACAAGTTTAATATTATACGGTGTAATGGAAATGTTATGTGTAAAGTGAAATATGATGTACGGTAAGGGAGTTAGTAATATCTATGATGTGTGTAGCTTGACAATAGAGATAGTGAGAGTTAATGTTTGGGATTGATCAAGAAGGTATAATCCAGCTCTGCTAGTCCCATAAAAATGTTTTTTAGTTTATTGAAAAAATCTTTAAAATTATTCCATCCAGCATAGAAATCACAACCTTCAATATGGGGAGAAGTGTATGGGCAGACGCATTTCGAACCTTGTGGCTCTTAATTCTTGCATGAAGTGACACTGGTCAGATTTAAAAAATTTGGCCTGGTCATTAAGATCAAAATTGTTTCATTCACTAAGGGATTAAAGGGGTTGTAGTTTACTCGGACAATTCCATCTCAATCAGCATGTTTGCAACAGTAAAATAACAGCACTTACTTATATGCACCTCTGATGCTAGCGAAATTCCAGCAGTGACGGCACTCGCTCTTCCTGGTCTTGTGTGAGATTGGTTGCAGGGCTTGCTTGACACAACAATCAGCGCTGGCTTCACTCTCCCCTCCTTCAGACATATCAGACAGAAAGAGGAAGTGAGAGAGCAGCAGCTTTTACTTCCTCTTGATGTCTGATTTGTTCTAAGGCAGGGAGAGAGAAGCTAGCGCTGATTGGTTGCAGAGCTCGTGTGACATAACAGTCTCAGGAGAGCCCCGTGAGAGCAAGTGCTGTCACCACTGGTATGGTGCCGGTACTGGAAATTAATATTCGTGTTGTTATTTTACTGCTGCCAACATACTGGTTGAGACGGTGTTGTCCGAGTAGTGGACAACCCCTTTAATTAACAATTTGTATTAGGGTTGTATCCCGTACAAGGTAATGTGCTTGGTTGGACAGTCATTTTTGTGCTGACAGACTCCTTTTATTAATAAAACCAATACCCTTACAAAACAAAAGCCATATCATCCTTTCCATAGCATCAAAATTTTGCAATTATCTCAAAGGTACCAGGTTGTATTTTCTTTTTGTGAGTCTTAGAATTCTGGGAGCATAAATTCACATTTACAAACTAGTTTCATAATATCAGTCTGAACAGCAGGTATTATTAAAATTGCTTCATGAATGTCAGAACATTGGTGTCTAAATAATTTCTTATTCTATCACACCAAACAATTTATTTCTTAAGAAATAAAAAAGAATAAAAAGTAGCAGGTGCTGAAAAAAAATCTGAAGATTAAAAATTTCCAAAATTAATTTACATTTAAACTGATTTCATTTTTTTCCCCTCAGTTCAACAGTAAAGCTTCTGGCTATACTTCCTTTATTGTAATCATAAATATTCAGGGGATTCTGACACAAACATGTAGATCAAAGTTGGTGATTGATGTCTTCATGGCCTGGTGTATGTTCTCTGACAGCAGTGATAGCGGCAGAATAGATTGACTTTGACAATTGTGGAGGGTGTTGAACACTTTAATGTATAAACAGGCTAATGTTGCAAAGAGTAAACAAATCGGATTTATTGGCAGTATGAGGCGTACCCTTAGAGGAACCCTATGAGTAGAATGTTTATCTGGAAAGTTTCGTAAGCGATGCCTTACCATTGCTGCAAATTACTTACGGTAATTACTTTTACTTCATGCACATTTATGTAGAAATAAATTGTCTTTGCCTTGATATTTAGTAAAACGTCTCTCATCATATGCAGCATTCTAGAAGAAGAGGGGAGCGCTGGATCAAGACCAGTGACGCCCAATGGACCGGACCGCTCGTACAGTCATGGCCAAAAGTTTTGAGAATGACACAAATATTAATTTTTACAAAGTCTACTGCTTCAATTTTTCTAATGGCAATTTGCATATACTCCAGAATGTTATAAAGATTGATCAGCTTAACAGCAATTACTTGCCAAGTCAATATTTGGCTAGAAAATGAACTTTATCCCCCAAAACACATTTCAACATCATTGCAGCCCTGCCTTAAAAGGACCAGCTAACCTCTTTTCAGTGATTGCTCCATTAACACAGGTGTGGGTGTTGATGAGGACATGGCTGGAGATCAATCTGTCATTATTAACCCCTTAATGTCCACTGACGTGCAGAGTCCGTCATGGCAAGGTGCCAGTTCCGGCACCAGGACGGACTCTGCACGTCATGGCTTTGATCTACCACTGCGTGTAAACACGCAGTGGTAGATCAGTGCCGACAGCTGTCACAGACAGCTGACAGGCACGGCAAGCGGTGCGGGGACCTTTGCCGTCGGTCCCCGCACCCACAGCGCTGTGATTGGTCAGTCAATCTGACTGACCAAACACAGCAGCGATCGTGCAGGAGAAGCTGAAATTTCAGCTTCCCCAGCGCGATCAGTGCAGGAGCCGGCGCTGCAGTGGCCAGGCTTCCTGCACTGACAGCCAGGAGCGGAGCCCCCACCGCCCCTGGCTGTTAACCCCCTGACTGCTGCGATCCAGCCCTCTGCCTCGGGATCAGCGCCTCAACACGCCAAATGTATTTGCAGGGCCTGATCTCTGCCTTGATGACCCGGGGGTTGTCATGACAACCTCTGGGTCATCTAGCTACGGGAAGCTGCTGTGATCATGTCACAGCAGCTTTCCCCATAGGTACAATGCATTGCAATGCCAGAGCATTGCAATGCATTGTAACTGCAATAAAAAGTAAAAAAAGTGAAAGTCCCATAAAGGGACAAGTTAAAAAAAAACATTTTTTTAAAAAATTGTAAAAAAAATATTAAAAAATAATTTAAAAAAATCCCCTAAAAAATACACATTTTTATGTAATAAAAAAAATAAAAAACAAAAAACATACACATGTTAGGTATCGCCACGTCCGTAAAAATCCCATCTATAAAAGCGTAACCCTAGTTAACCCCTTCAGTGAAAGCCGTAAAAAAAAAACACAAAAAAGTAGTAAATTATACTTTTTCCAAGCGGTATCATTATACCGATTGGAAAAAGTGCAATAACACGCGATCAAAAAGTCAGATATAAATAATCATGGTACCGCTGAAAACGTCATCTTGTCCCGCAAAAAACAAGCCACTATACAGCATCATCAGCGAAAAAATAAAAAAGTTATAGCTCGCGGAATAAACTGATGCAAAAATAATTATTTTTTCTATAAAATTTTTTATTGTGTAAAAAACGCCAAAACATAAAAAAAAATATATAAAATGAGGAATCGCCGTAACCGTAGTGACCCGAAGAATAAAGCTGCTTTATCAATTTTACCACACACGGAACGGAGGAAAAAAAAAAAAAAAAAAAAACAATTCCTGAATTGCTGGTTTTTGTTCATTCTGATTCCACAAAAATCGGAATAGGAAACGATCAAAAAACGTTATGTGCCTGAATATGGTACCAATAAAAACCTCAGCTCGTCCCGCAAAAAATAAGCCCATAGATAACTCTGTCGGCCGAAATATGGAAAAATTATAGCTCTAAAATACGGCGATGCAAAAATTTCTTACAAAAATTATTCCAAAAAAAAGCATCTTTTAGTGTGTGACAGAAGCTAAACATGAAAAAAGAGTATAAATCTGGTATCGCTGTAATCGCACCGATCCAAGGAATAAAGTCGCCTAATCACTAATACCGTACGAGGAACGGCGCAAAAAAGAAAACCAATTCTTCACCTTTTGTTGATTTGTTCATTGTGCCTCCCAAAGATCGCAGTAAGGCGATCACAGTGGTTCCCCCCCACATATGGGGTATCAGCGTACTCAGGACAAAATGCACAATAGCTTTTGGGGTCCTATTTCTCCTGTTACCCTTAGAAAAATAAAAATTTGGGGCAAAAAGATTATTTTTGTGGAAAAAAATATGATATTTTTATTTTCACGGCTCTACGTTATAAACTTCTGTGAAGCACTTGGGGTTCAAAGTGCTCACCACACATCTAGATAAGTTCCTTGGGGGGTCTATTTTCCAAAATGTAGTCATTGTGGGGGGTTTCTACTGTTTAGGCACATCAGGGCTTTCCAACGTGACATGACACCCGCAGACCATTCATCAAAGTCTGCATTTAAAAACGGTGCTCCTTCCCTTCCGAGCTCTGCCATGCGTCAAAATAGTGGTTCCCCCCCCACATATGGGATATCAGCATACTCAGGACAAATTGCACAATAGCTTTTGGGGTCCTATTTCTCCTGTTACCCTTATAAAAATAAAAATTTGGGGGCAAAAAGATTATTTTTGTGGAAAAAAATATGATATTTTTATTTTCACGGCTCTACGTTATAAACTTCTGTGAAGCACTTGGGGGTTCAAAGTGCTCACCACACATCTAGATAAGTTCCTTGGGGGGTCTAGTTTCCAAAATGGAGTCACTTGTGGGGGGTTTCTACTGTTTAGGCACATCAGGGGCTTTCCAAACGTGACATGACACCCGCAGACCATTCATCAAAGTCTGCATTTAAAAACGGTGCTCCTTCCCTTCCGAGCTCTGCCATGCGTCAAAATATGGTTCCCCCCCACATATGGGATATCAGCATACTCAGGACAAATTGCACAATAGCTTTTGGGGTCCTATTTCTCCTGTTACCCTTATAAAAATAAAAATTTGGGGGCAAAAAGATTATTTTTGTGGAAAAAAATATGATATTTTTATTTTCATGGCTCTACGTTATAAACTTCTGTGAAGCACTTGGGGGTTCAAAGTGCTCACCACACATCTAGATAAGTTCCTTGGGGGGTCTAGTTTCCAAAATGGAGTCACTTGTGGGGGGTTTCTACTGTTTAGGCACATCAGGGGCTTTCCAAACGTGACATGACACCCGCAGACCATTCCATCAAAATCTGCATTTGAAAAAGGCGCTCCTTCCCTTTCCAGCTCTGCCATGCGTCAAAATAGTGGTTCCCCCCCACATATGGGATATCAGCGTACTCAGGACAAATTGCACAATAGCTTTTGGGGTCCTATTTCTCCTGTTACCCTTATAAAATAAAATTTGGGGGCAAAAAGATTATTTTTGTGGAAAAAAATGATATTTTTATTTTCACGGCTCTACGTTATAAACTTCTGTGAAGCACTTGGGGGTTCAAAGTGCTCACCACACATCTAGATAAGTTCCTTGGGGGGTCTAGTTTCCAAAAGGAGTCACTTGTGGGGGGTTTCTACTGTTTAGGCACATCAGGGGCTTTCCAAACGTGACATGACACCCGCAGACCATTCCATCAAAATCTGCATTTGAAAAAGGCGCTCCTTCCCTTCCAGCTCTGCCATGCGTCAAAATAGTGGTTCCCCCCACAATATGGGATATCAGCGTACTCAGGACAAATTGCACAATAGCTTTTGGGGTCCTATTTCTCCTGTTACCCTTATAAAAATAAAAATTTGGGGCAAAAAGATTATTTTTGTGGAAAAAAATATGATATTTTTATTTTCACGGCTCTACGTTATAAACTTCTGTGAAGCACTTGGGGGTTCAAAGTGCTCACCACACATCTAGATAAGTTCCTTGGGGGTCTAGTTTCCAAAATGGAGTCACTTGTGGGGGTTTCTACTGTTTAGGCACATCAGGGGCTTTCCAAACATGACATGACACCCGCAGACCATTCCATCAAAATCTGCATTTGAAAAAGGCGCTCCTTCCCTTTCCAGCTCTGCCATGCGTCAAAATAGTGGTTTACCCCCACATATGGGGTATCAGCGTACTCAGGACAAATTGCACAATAACTTTTGGGTCCTGTTTCCCTCTGGAAAATAACAATTGGGGGTGGAAAGATCATTTTTGTGGAAAAGATATGATTTTTTAATTTTACTGCTCTACGTTATAACCTTCTGTGAAGCCCTTGGGGGTTCAAAGCTTTCACCACACATCTAGATAAGTTCCTTGGGGGGTCTAGTGTCATGGGTGTATCGCCACGAGGATCGTCGCGATTACACACTCTGACTTCTCACAGCTGAGTTGCTGTTTCTTTGTGTTTGGTAATGAGGGAGTTAATTTTACCTAGCTCTTTGCTAAGACTAGGTCCAGCCTCGCCCGGCTGCTTTTGATTATGTTCTAATTAGCTTCCTTTATATCCCTGCCAGTCTGGGTGTTAGATGCCGGTGAAAGCATTCATGTAGTCTAGCAGACTGGATCGGTTCTGAGAATACTTAAGCTAAGAGCTCCTTAGTTGTTTTTACTCTTACAGCTTATAGTTTATCTCTGAGACCTTAGGTGTTCCTACTGTGTGTGAGTGTTGTATGTAAGACTTTATTTACTTTATTTCTTTCTTTCTTGTATGTCTTTCTGTTCATTAACCGTTACCTTTTCATTCCCTTTGGTGGTAATCAGGGTCCTTCTTAGGACTAGATTACAGTTGGCAGGGATTGATAGGAGACAGGGTTTACGCTGGTGGCCTGGACCTCTGTACCTTTAACAGTACCTCCAGGTAGAGGGATTAGTTAGGACCCCAGTTTAGGGTCAGCATAGACCCCGGTCACCCTCTAGCCGGAGACAGTGTATAACGGATTCCGTATTGACCCACTGGACATTGTCAGGTAATTCTATGTTATCATATATCTATGCGCATGTTATATAGGATGTTGCTCTTTTGATATAGATTACTGACATCACATATATATATATCTGCTACACAGCGTGACATTTTCACCGGCCATACTAAAGATTCTCCCCAGCTGTCATGGATCCAGTAGCCCAGCTGGCCCGGCAGTTGCAGGGGTTATCCATGGAGTTTGCAGACATTAAGTCCAAGGTTTTGTCCCCCCCGGAGCAAACCAGATCTGAACCTAAGGTTGCTCTCCCGGACAGGTTCACTGGTGGGCGGGACAAATTTTTTACTTTCCGGGAGGCATGTAAATTGTACTTTCGGCTGCGGCCTCGGTCATCTGGGAGTGAAGAGCAGAGGGTGGGAATTGTTATCTCGCTCTTACAAGGGGACCCTCAATCTTGGGCGTTCTCTATTCCTCCAGGCTCCCCAGATCTCCAGTCAGTGGATCGATTTTTTACTGCCCTGGGTCTGGTATATGATGATCCGGATCGAGTTTCCCTTGCTGAAACAAAGTTACGTAAAATGCGGCAAGGAAATCGTCCAGCGGAGGAATATTCTTCTGAGTTCCGTAGATGGGCAACAGATACTCAGTGGAATGACCCAGCTCTTAGGAGCCAGTTTTGTCAAGGGTTGTCTGACAAATTAAAAGATGTGTTGGCTCAGTATGATTCTCCTCCATCACTAGAGGCTGCTATGGCCCTCGCTATTCGCATTGATAGACGAATTCGGGGAAGACGCGAGGTAACTCCGCCTCCCGTGATGACTCCGCCTACTACTAAAGTCCCTTATACTGAGGTTCCCCTGGTCTGTTCTGAGGAACCCATGCAGTTGGGAGGGACATCTTTTTGTAGGAGAGAATCGGCGGTGCGCCGCAAGACTGAAGGTGTTTCTTTTGCGGGAGAGAGGGACATTTTGTTGGGGGGTGTCCATCCCGGGCCTCTTTGAGCAAAGGAGTTAACCTGGGAGTGTGTATTTCGTCCCCAAATCCCTCTCAGTTTCTCGTGCCTGCGGAGGTGGTGATTGGTACTAGAACTGAGAGGATTTCTGTTTTTCTTGATAGTGGGTCCGGGGCTAATCTGGTGGACGCTCGGTTTGCCCAGGTGCATGGTATGCAACTGAGTGTATTGGCCAAACCGGTTCCTATAGTCTCTATTGATTCTAGACCTCTCGGTCAAGGTAGCTTGGTACAAGCTGTTCATAACATAGATCTTCGAGTAGGGGCAATACATAAAGAGCAATTGTCTTGTTATGTGTTGGAGGGTTTACCTACTCCTATTGTGTTGGGACTTCCTTGGTTGGCTAAACATAACCCAGTGATTGATTGGCAATCCAGAAAGATAAGCCAGTGGGGTGAATTTTGCAGGAATAACTGCATGAGCACGGTCATCGGTGCGGTTGTGCCTAGGACTTTGTCTCCTTTTCTGGAGGACTTTGGGGAGATGTTCTCAGAGGAGGGTGTAAAGAGTTACCTCCTCATCGCGCATATGACGGCTCAATAAAGTTGCTTCCTGATGCCTTATCTCGTACTTTCCCAGGGGCCGGGAAGACGGATGATCCGGTTCCTATTCCTCAGGAGGGAGTTGTAGTGTCAGCTGTATGCTCTGAGCTTGAGGGGGAGGTATTGGGGGCTCAGGGGGACGCCCCTGTGGGACTTCCAGGGAGACTGATAGTTCCAGATCGGTTAAGACTGAAGGTTACGGGGAACCGTTACAAACGGATGGCTGATAGGGGGAGAGTTTTTGGTCTAGATCTGAAGGTGAACGATCTGGTTTGGTTGTCTACCAGGAATATAAAACTTAAAGTTTCCTCCTGGAGGTTGGGTCCCAGATTCATCGGGCCGTACAGGATCAGTTCCATAATTAATCCGGTGGCATTTCGTCTGGACCTCCCTCCTACGTTTAAAATTCATAATGTGTTTCACAATCATTACTTAAAAAGTATGTGGCACCAGTCATACCGTCACCTCTACCTCCTCCTTCAGTGGTGGTCAATGATAACGTGGAATTTCATGGGTCGAAAATCATTGACTCACGTCTCAGTCGCCGATCCCTTCAGTACTTGGTTCATTGGAGGGGGTATGGTCCTGAGGAGAGGACGTGGGTCCCTGCGTCTGATGTTAACGCAGATCGATTGGTTCGGACCTTTCACACAACTCACCCGGGCAGACCTGGCCCTGAGGGTCCGGAGTCCCCTCGTAGAGGGGGGGGTACTGTCATGGGTGTATCGCCACGAGGATCGTCGCGATTACACACTCTGACTTCTCACAGCTGAGTTGCTGTTTCTTTGTGTTTGGTAATGAGGGAGTTAATTTTACCTAGCTCTTTGCTAAGACTAGGTCCAGCCTCGCCCGGCTGCTTTTGATTATGTTCTAATTAGCTTCCTTTATATCCCTGCCAGTCTGGGTGTTAGATGCCGGTGAAAGCATTCATGTAGTCTAGCAGACTGGATCGGTTCTGAGAATACTTAAGCTAAGAGCTCCTTAGTTGTTTTTACTCTTACAGCTTATAGTTTATCTCTGAGACCTTAGGTGTTCCTACTGTGTGTGAGTGTTGTATGTAAGACTTTATTTACTTTATTTCTTGTCTTTCTTGTATGTCTTTCTGTTCATTAACCGTTACCTTTTCATTCCCTTTGGTGGTAATCAGGGTCCTTCTTAGGACTAGATTACAGTTGGCAGGGATTGATAGGAGACAGGGTTTACGCTGGTGGCCTGGACCTCTGTACCTTTAACAGTACCTTCAGGTAGAGGGATTAGTTAGGACCCCAGTTTAGGGTCAGCATAGACCCCGGTCACCCTCTAGCCGGAGACAGTGTATAACGGATTCCGTATTGACCCACTGGACATTGTCAGGTAATTCTATGTTATCATATATCTATGCGCATGTTATATAGGATGTTGCTCTTTTGATATAGATTACTGACATCACATATATATATATATCTGCTACACAGCGTGACATCTAGTTTCCAAAATGGGGTCACTTGTGGGGGGTTTCCACTGTTTAGGCACACAGGGACTCTCAAATGCGACATGGCGTCCAATCTCAATTCCAGCCAAAAAAGTCAAATGGCGCTGCTTCCCTTCCAAGCTCTGCCATGCGCCCAAATAGTGGTTTACCCCCACATATGGGGTATAAGCGTACTCAGGACAAATTGCACAATAACTTTTGGGGTCCTTTTACCCTTTGGAAAATAAAAATTGGGGGTGGAAAGATCATTTTAGTGGAAAAGATATGATTTTTTAATTTTACAGCTCTACGTTATAACCTTCTGTGAAGCCCTTGGGGGTTCAAAGCTCTCACCACACATCTAGATAAGTTCCTTGGGGGGTCTAGTTTCCAAAATGGGGTTACTTGTGGGGGGTTTCCACTGTTTAGGCACACAGGGGCTCTCCAAATACGACATGGCGTCCAATCTCAATTCCAGCCAAAAAAGTCAAATGGCGCTGCTTCCCTTCCGAGCTCTGCCATGCACCCAAATAGTGGTTTACCCCCACATATGGGGTATCAGCGTACTCAGGACTAATTGCACAATAATTTTGGGGTCCTTTTATCCTTTGGAAAATAAAAATTGGGATGAAAAGATCATTTTTGTGGAAAAAATATGATTTTTTAATTTTACGGCTCTACGTTATAACCTTCTGTGAAGCCCTTGGGGGTTCAAAGCTCTCACTACACATCTAGATAAGTTCCTTGGGGGGTCTAGTTTCCAAAATGGGGTTACTTGTGGGGGGTTTCCACTGTTTAGGCACACAGGGGCTCTCCAAATGCGACATGGCGTCCAATCTCAATTCCAGCCAAAAAAGTCAAATGGCGCTGCTTCCCTTCTGAGCTCTGCCATGCACCCAAATAGTGGTTTACCCCCACATATAGGGTATCAGCGTACTCAGGAATAATTGCACAATAACTTTTGGGGTCCTTTTATCCTTTGGAAAATAAAAATTGGGATGAAAAGATCATTTTTGTGGAAAAAATATGATTTTTTAATTTTACGGCTCTACGTTATAACCTTCTGTGAAGCCCTTGGGGGTTCAAAGCTCTCACTACACATTTAGATAAGTTACTTGGGGGGTCTAGTTTCCAAAATGGGGTCACTTGTGGGGGGTTTCCACTGTTTAGGCACACAGGGGACTCTCCAAATGCGACATGGCGTCCAATCTCAATTCCAGCCAAAAAAGTCAAATGGCGCTGCTTCCCTTCCGAGCTCTGCCATGCGGCCAAATAGTGGTTTACCCCCACACATGGGGTATCGCTGTACTCAGGAAAATTGTACAACAAATATTGTGGTTCATTTTCTACTGATACCCTTGACAAAATTTTAAAAAATTGTGTCGAAAGAAAATTTTGGGAAAAAAAGTTAAATGTTAATTTTTTCCTTCCACATTGCTTCAATTCTTGTGAAGTACCTAAAGGGTTAATAAACTTCTTGAATGTGGCTTTGAACACGTTGAGGGGTGCAGTTTTTAGAATGGTGTCACTTTTGGGTATTTTCTGTCATATTGACCCCTCAAATTCACTTCAAATGTGAGGTGGTCCCTAAAAAAAATGGTTTTGTAAATTTTGTTGGAAAAATGAGAAATTGCTGGTCAACTTTTAACACTTATAACTTCCTAACAAAAAAAAATTTTGGTTCCAAAATTGTGCTGATGTAAAGTAGACATGTGGGAAATGTTATTTATTAACTAATTTTTGTGACATATCTCTCTGATTTAATGGCATAAAAATTAAAAGTTTGAAAATTGCAAAATTTTCAAACTTTTTGCCATATTTCTGTTTTTTTCATAAATAAACGCAAGTTATATTGAAGAAATTTTACCACTATCATGAAGTACAATATGTCTCGAGAAAACATTCTCAGAATCGCCAAGATCCGTTGAAGCGTTCCAGAGTTATAACCTCATAAAGAGACAGTGGTCAGAATTGTAAAAATTGGCCTGGTCTTTAACCTACAAAATGGCTTGGTCTTTAAGGGGTTAAGTAAGAATGACACCACTGGACACTTTAAAAGGAGGCTGGTGCTTGGCATCATTGTTTCTCTTCTGTTAACCATGGTTATCTCTAAAGAAACACGTGCAGTCATCATTGCAATGCACAAAAATGGCCTAACAGGGAAGAGTATCGCAGCTAGAAAGATTGCACCTCAGTCAACAATCTATCGCATCATCAAGAACTTCAAGGAGAGAGGTTCCATTGTTGTCAAAAAGGCTCCAGGGCGCCCAAGAAAGACCAGCAAGCGCCAGGACCGTCTCTTAAAAGTGTTTCAGCTGCGGGATCAGGCTACCAGCAGTGCAGAGCTTGCTCAGGAATGGCAGCAGGCAGGTGTGAGTGCATCTGCACGCACTGTGAGGCGGAGACTCTTGGAGCAAGGCCTGGTCTCAAGGAGGGCAGCAAAGAAGCCACTTCTCTCCAGAAAAAACATCATGGACAGACTGATATTCTGCAAAAGGTACAGGCAGTGGACTGCTGAGGACTGGGGTAAAGTTATTTTCTCTGATGAATCCCCTTTTCGATTGTTTGGGACATCAGGAAAATGCCTCATTCGGAGAAGACAAGGTGAGCGCTACCACCAGTCTTGTCTCATGCCAACTGTTAAGCATCCTGAAACCATTCATGTGTGGGGTTGCTTCTCAGCCAAGGGAATCGGCTCTCTCACAGTCTTGCCTAAAAACACAGCCATGAATAAAGAATGGTACCAGAATGTCCTCCAAGAGCAACTTCTCCCAACCCTCCAATAGCAGTTTGGCGAACAACAATGCCATTTCCAGCATGATGGAGCACCTTGCCATAAAGCAAAGGTGATAACTAAATGGCTCAGGGAACAAAACATAGAGATTTTGGGTCCATGGCCTGGAAACTCCCCAGATCTTAATCCCATTGAGAACTTGTGGTCAATCATCAAGAGACGGGTGGACAACAAAAACCTAAAAATTCTGACAAAATGAAAGCATTGATTGTGCAAGAATGGACTGCTATCAGTCAGGATTTGGTCCAGAAGTTGATTGAGAGCATGCCAGGGAGAATTGCAGAGGTCCTGAAGAAGAAGGGTCAACGCTGCAAATATTGACTTGCTGCATTAACTCATTCTAACTGTCAATATAAGCTTTTGTTACTCATATGTTTGCAATTATTATATTTCTGTCTGTGATAAAAACATCTGTCAAACAAACATAAAAACTAGAGGGCAGCAGATCATGTAAAAATATAATATTTGTGTCATTCTCAAAACTTTTGGCCATGACTGTAGATGAGTATAATAAAAGCTATTTTTGTGTTCTGCAGAGCACATTGGGGACTTATACATAGCATTCCAGAATTCTATATATGAAACCGTACAGTTGCTGGCCCTACCTTATATGGGAAAAACCTGATGACAGGTTCCCATTTAAGTGTATTTTATTAGGATTTTATGTCGCAAATATTTGTGAAGTATAAAGGAAATGATACATGGCTTTCTAAATATTTTACAAATGTAAATCTGAAAATTGTGACTTGCATGTTAGGGTCTGCGGAACGCACCAAATATTTGATGTGGAGAGGTGCGTTCGCAGCCCGGGGACCACTGTGCAGGCAGAGCCTGCTGCTAGTAAAATGGCGCAAGAAGCGAACTCTGTTATCCCGCAGAGTCGCCAAAATAAACGCCGTAACGCGCTGTGGCAATATGTGCGAACTCTGTTAATCCACAGAGCCGCTAGAAGGAATGCCGCAGCGCTATATGGCGATGTGTGCGAACTCACTTAACACAACTGAGTCACAAAATAAACACGCTAGGGCGCTGTCTAGTATTGAAAGTGAATGCTGTTACGTCACAGAGCCGCTGAGACAAACTTCTGTGTCCTGTCAGGCACCCAGGTACACAGTGAACAGCTAAGCGAACATAGAACGTGATCATGCGCTAATGTCCTCGCGGGAGTCACCCGCAATCTATGGCGTCTGAACGCCAGGCCCTGAATACGGCAATCAAACTCCTCACCGGTTATGCAGGCAACCTAGGGCATCTAGGACACCGACCCTGACCAGCTAGCAAACCAAACTCCTCACCGATTAAGTCGGTATTCTAGGGGCTTATTTCAGCAGGGCCCTAAGCACACACGCATGACCACACTGGCGCTAAGCATATAACGATTGATATTAGCGCATGGCGGCCCAGCCATGCCACCCTTTATAGCAACAGCTACAGGACCTGCCAGAAACAAGGACCAATGAGAAACTATTCCAAACACATGTAGTTTCAGGACCTTCCTGGCAGACCAATAGGAGCTGCTGCAGTACCTGAACATGTGACCCCTGATCTCCAATGAGAGATCTTACCCTGGACATGCTCAGAAGGGGAAACGCAGGACTTCGTCCCAAAGACGTCTGCTCTAGCACTGGCTATAATAGCAGATCCAGGAGAGGCAGCAGCAAGTCTCTGCCAAGTACTGGAATGGGCAAGACGCTGGGACCGACGTCTCCACCGAGCAGGCTCCACCGCGGCCGGAGATGAATGGGGGACCGCAGTGGGACCGGCTCGAGACTCCCCCTGTGCAGCAGTGGGAACTCGAACCCCAACTTTGCATTTGCATTAAATTCTCCCTGAGTTGGACCACCTTTAGCTGCAATTACTACTGTAAGTATTTTGGGTTAGGTCTCTACAAGCCTTGGACATCTAGAGGCTGAAATTTTTGCCCATTTTTCTTTGCAAACTAGCTCAAGCTCAGTGAGATGGATACGGAGTGTCTGTGAACAGCAATTTTGAAGTTTTGCCACAAATTCTCAATGGGATTTAGGTCTAGAATATGACTGGGCCCTTCAAATGCATGAATATGCTTTGATCACAACCAGTAGAGTAGCTACCGAAGGGGCAGAGGGGGCGGTTGCGATGTGCTTTTTCTGAGGTGGCTGGGGCCAGATGTTTGTAGCCAGGGGGGCCCAAAAACCATGGTCCCTTTCTAGGCTATTAATATCTGTCCTCAGTCACTGGATTTCCCTCTCTAGCAGAGAAAATACCACAGGAGCCCACACATTTTTTTTCAACGAATTTACCTGTTAATTTAACACCTACATGTCCCAAATTTTTCACACATACACTAATCTAATTATTAGTCAAAAACATATATAAAACTAAATGAAATGAAATGGTTTACTGTATGTAAACCATGTGTCATATCATGTCGGGTTCTGTAATTATTTTACAGAAGCCGGCAATTGATTTAGCAGCTATTATGCTATGTAGAACTCTATGAACTATAAATATCTACTATATAATCGTCTAATTCTGTTTGTCTGTAACGGAAATCCCACATCGCTGATTGGTCACGCCTGGCTGGACGCGACCAATCAGCAACAGGCGCAGTCCGGCTGTGAATTGGTGCAGGATTTGAACCACGCACGCCACCGCTATCGTCGGGAGATCAGCGGCGCCAGCCGCTGATCTCCTGACATAGCCGTGGGTCATCTCCTGCCCACGGAGGTCAGCGGCGAGCAGCCGGGAGATGACCGGCTGCTCACAGCGGAAGTACCCTGACCGGCGGCCTCCATGTAACGGAAATCCCGCGTCGCTGATTGGTTGCGCCCAGCGGACGCGACCAATCAGCGACAGGTGCAGTCCGGCCGCGAATTGGCGCAGGATTTGAACCACGCACATCACCGCTATTGTCGGGAGATTCATAAACAACCTACATACATATTCTAGAATATCCGATGCATTAGATCGGGCCACCATCTAGTATATATATATGTGTCTTAATAACATGTATATATACACATGTATTCTATGTGTATATATCTATTCTTTCAATTCTTTATTAAACATGTCAGTGTGATTTTACAGTATACTGCACTGAATTGCCGGCTTTTCTAAAGGACACCGGTGAGTATTTCTCGCAAGTCACACGTGTGGTCTGTGTGTAATCTGTATTTTTCTCGCCCCCATAGACTTGCATTGGCGAATTACGGGCGTAATGCGGTGACAATCGCAGCATGGTGCGATTTTCTCAGCCCGTATAATACGGCCGAGAAAAAATCGGCTGATGGGAGCTGCCCCATAGATTTACATTGGTCCGAGTGCAATGCGATTTTTTTCTCACATAGCACTCGCTAGTATTGCTCGCTAGTGTGACTCCGGCCTTAGGGTGTGTCACTGAGTTATAATCAAGGTTACCTGGTTAGGGGCCCACTCAGAAGTTTCGCCCCCCTGAACCAAAACCCTAACTACGCCTCTGATCACAACCATTCCATTGTGGCTCTGGCAGTATGTTTAGGGTCATTGTCCTGCTGGAAAGTGAAACTACACCCCAGTCTCAAGTCTTTTGCAGTCTTTAATAGGTTTTCCTCCAGGTTTCTCCAGTATTTAGCTCCATTCATCTTCCCTGCAACACTGACCAGCTTCCCTGTCTCTGCTGAAGAAAAGCATCCCACAACATGATGCTGTCACCACCATGTTTGATGGTGAAGATGGTAATTTCAGGGTGATGAGCAGTGTTAGTTATCCGCTACATATAACGCTTTTCATTTATCCCCAAAAAGTTCTACTTTGGTCTCATCTGACCAGAGCAACTTCTTCCACGTGACTTTTTGCAAACTGCAAGCAGGACTTCTTATGGCTTCCATTCAATAATGGTTTTCTTCTTGCCACTCTTCAATAAAAACCAGAATTGTTGAGTGTGTGACTAATAGTTGTCTCAAATGATCGGTGGATCTCTGCAGTTCCTCCAGAGTGACCATGGGCCTCTTAGCTGTGTTGTGCGTCTGGGTTCAAACCCTTGAGCCTGTGTTTGTGGTCAGCTTCTCTGTCTCTCGAGCCACAACAGATAAACATTTTCTCTGGGTGTTTAGTTTCTGTTATCCGTGCTTTGGTCTTTTTAGGGTAACGGTGACTTCATTTACTTATTTGCCTGCTCTATCACCTTTCTGTTTTGGCTTTATATACTTTCTCCCTGCTGGTATTCCCTGCAGGTTATAGTCTTATTTGGATGTCCAGCCATTCTATTGCAGTTTAAGCCAGTCAGTGAAAGACCAGCTATGGTTTTTCTCTCTGCTCTTTATGTTCTTTAACCTGCATCTATCTTCTGTTCCTTTTTGGGAAGCAGGCGGTGTATTCTCTAACAATATGTACTTAATAATTTATGTAGCATTTTGTGGTTTGTTTTACTCACTCTGGAACCTCTTTCTATTTCAGCACACTTTCCCTTCTGTGGGTAGCTTGCATTTTGCTCTGCCTTCTGGATTTTTAGGAAGAATGTAAAGCGCTTGATGGCCATTCAGGGTGCATAGGTACGAGTTGCGATAGTTCAGTCTGTGGTTAGGGCTATCTCAGCTCCTGCAGAAATCACTAGGAACTGCAGGGTCAGGATCTCTAGTCTGTACAGGAATCGGCAGGGTCAGTTGTAGTTTTTAGTGTGTTACTGAATTTTTCCAAGTGAGTTGCTTCACTATCATAACAAGCTGCTTACATAATTAGCGCTCTCCAAGTTTGGGATGTCAGTTTAGGTGGATGGCCATGTCTTGGCAGGTTGGTAGTTGTGCCATACTCCTTCCATTTTTGGATGTTGGATTGCACTGTACTCCATGAGATGTTCAAACCTCTGAGGCCTTCACAGAACACCTGTAGTTATGCTAAGAATAAATACAGGTGGACTCGATTTACTAGCTATGTGACTTTTGGAGTCAATTCGTCACTCAGGATTTTATTTAAGGATATCAGGCTACATAGTGCCGAATACAAATACACACAGGCTTGGACTGGCCCAGAGGAAAACAGGAGAATCCGCCGGTGGGCCCCTGTGCAAGACCGGGCCACCACCCTCTTATATGAGCATTACTTGACACAATACACTTGAATCACCATGTACATTTAACAATCTACGCAGTTCATTGTTATATAAATTTGTAACTGAGCATAGAAAAATATTTAGACTTGAGAGTCCTCAGTGGTTGATACCTTTTAATGGCTAACTGAAAAGATGGTAACAAATTGCAAGCTTTCGAGACTACTCAGGTCTCTTCATCAGGCAAAGACTAAAACAAAAACTGAAGAATCACATATTTATACACAACAGGACACAGGAATAGTGCAATAGATAAGACAAGTGACGTGAAGCAGAACTGTCATTATGGCAGAGGGATGAACATAAATATTGGAACAGTTCATAGATAAGGAGAGAAAGTTTTATTGCCCTCTGATTGGGGTCTGGTATTGTGTTTTGATGCCCCTAGAAGGTCAGAGATGCAGATTCCTTAATTGATATAGAATGACATGAATCCGTGTGATATATTCATTCCAGCACTAAGAGTGTCAGAGGTCATGATAAGTTTGTATTCCCAAACCTTTCTATCTTTCTCAGATTTGAAGTTAGATTTTAATACCAGTAATTCCATATCCATCATGCTATGACCGGGCATACAAAAGTGTTTTGCCACAGGTAAATCCATTCTTTTTTCTCTTATTGTGTGGCGATGAGAATTCATCCTTGTTCTCAGTTTTTGCCCGGTCTCCCCCACATACAGACCCCCAGTTGGACATTTAGTACATATAATTAGGTACACCACATTAGATGTGATGCAGCTGAAAGTACCTGGGATCTTGTAGTCCTGATGGGAGTTGGGGATCTTTATCTTGTCCGTGGTCATTATAGATGCACAGGTTTTACATTTCTTCTGGTTGCAAGGAAAGGTTCCTGCAGCTGTTGGGGAGGACAGGGAGCTTCTGACAATGATGCTTCTTAGATTTGGGGGCTGCCTAAAACATAGTAGTGGGGGGTCTGGAAATATGGATTGTAATCGGGCATCTTTTTGTAGTAAAGGTTGTAGTTTCCGTGCAGCTCCCCTTAGCATCTCCAGATTTGGATTGTAGGTGACCACTAGAGGCATAATGTTACATTTGCATTTAGCTGAAGAGGGGGGCACTGGAGTTGGATACTGGTGGACCATTGGTACCCCTGTCCGACACTGAATGCACATCCCAATTTTCAGCTTTATATTTTTAAATAATTAGAAAACCATGCATCATTTCCTTTTTACTTCAAAAGTACTTGCTACTTTGTGCTGTTATATCACATAAAATCCAAATAAAATACATTTATGTTTGTGGGTGTAACGTGAAAAGATATAGAATAGCACTTTTTACAATAATATAATACATAATATAATACAATTTAGTTCAGATAAAATATGAGTCACCTCTCATGTCAACACATTTTTTCATGGTGGTCTGTTCAAGTCCAGACAAATTGTAAAGGCGAGCTTTTTAAGCAATTTGGCGTTAGGAATAAGATCGATAGCATAATCATAAGGGGTGATGGGGAGGTAGTATTCCCACCTCTTTTTCCAAAAACACATCTCCAAAGTTCTTAAGGTACCCCGACAGACCCTTCAATTAGCAGGGCATATTTGAACAGTTTTTAGACATTTCTTGCAACAATTGGGGCTCCATTTAACAATCTCCTTCTGACACCAATCAATATCAGGATTGTACCAACCCAGCATGTAAATTATCCAAGACAAAACAGTAGATGGATTCAGAGTGGAGTGTTCCCACTTGGAGCATGAAGTACACTGTTACCCTCTTAATCAAATTCTGGGTTAACGGTGTCTTGTCAATGGTGTTGATTTGAATGGATCTTTCTAAACTAACAGTCCCTAACCCTAAATTCAGAACCACTTCTGAATCAATAAAGTAAGCAGCAGACCCACAGTCAATGAATGCCAATGTTGATAACACCTGGTTCTTGAAGGATAACAACATATTTATCAGTGCTTTATCAGAGGAAGAAAAAGGTACCTGGGAGACTGGGTGACTTCCTTGGCCATCACTTAGACTCAGACGTTCTCCCAAATTGTTTAAACAGATGGATTGTCAGAACGAGGTCCATGGTCAGGCAATGAAAGATCAACAAACAGAACTCAAAGTATAGAGTGAACAAACCACACAGTAGCTGAGATCTGGGAGAAACAGCCCAGTTAAGTAGACTGGCAATCACCTGGGACAATGGACACCTGGAGACAGCCAGCGCCTCCCAGTCTTAGGTTGGACAGCCGAGCTGTCAATCAACACACCGACAGCTCAGCATGCACCTGCACAAGACAGGATGACTGAGCTGTCAATCAAAGTACTGACAGAGTCAGCAAGCCCCTGTACCAGATTGGACGATTGAGCTGTCAGTAACTGCATCCCAGACACACTGATGGGTGGAATCTTGACAAATTACCTATAGAATGCTTAGCATATAACAATATATTATATACTAAGAATTCTAGTTTTAAGGCACCTTAATCCCATGGTGCTATATTTGTGAAAAGGGTTAAAGATATATAACATACATATGTAAGATTAAACAAACTGATAAATTGGTACAGAAGATGAGAGAACCCTGCCCTCATGGATCCACAATCTACAAGATAATGGGGAAGGAGACACTGGGTCAGGGGTTGGAGCAGCTACTGTGGAAGTGAGGTGACAGCGGGGTTATTACAATCTGTAGACTATCCTGAAGAGATGGTTTGTTAGGTTAGGTCTGAAGGTTCCAAGTGTGGGAGACAATTGGATGTGTTGGGACACTGAATTCCAGGAAGGGGTTGCTCAGGAATAATCTTGGAGGGGATTTGGTGAGAAATGTACAAGAGTGGAAGATAGATGGCTGTCTTGTGAGGATCAAAGATTACATGTGGGAAGATATCAGATTGGTTGGGAGATGTATGGAGGTGATAGATTATGGCCAGCATTGTAAATCATTACTAGTAGTTTAAACTGGATTTGCTGAAAAATTGAAAGCTAGTGAAAGGATTGGCAGAGGGAAAAGGCGGACGAGTAGTAAGGAAAGAAGTGGATTAATCGACCATGGAAATAAGGACATACTGGAGAGTATGGAGGTCATAGAGGAAGACATTGCAGTAGTCAAGGTGGGAAATGATAAGATCTTGTGCTAGGATTTTAGTAGATTCAGGGGATGAGGAAAAGACATATTCTGGAAATATTGTTGACTTGGAGGAGGCAGGAGGTTTTAAGGGCTTGGATGTGCGGTTTGGACAGGGCAGAGTCAAGGGTTGCACAGAGGCAGTGGACTTGAGATACAAGCGAAAGCATGATGTTATTTATTTTGATTGATAGATTTGGAAGGGGAGTTGAGTGAAATGGCAGAAAAATGATGAGTATTATACATGTCATATGTAGAACAGGTACTCTGGTATCTACAGTACATGTTTATCTTATAAACCTTCCATTAAGCACTATATAAACCAACATGCAGTGCAATCCGAGTGACCTTTGATGCATCTGTCAATCCTGATGATTCATTGGAAGTAAGCAAAATTCTTTTGACAGTTCATCACTATGAGGAATGTCTGTTGTCTTCTCATAGGCACTATGTTCTAGCTGCAGTCTCCATTTGCTGGGAGATAAAAATTACTAAGTGATGATAAACTCACGTACCTCAAAGGCATATTTTGTATTTAAATATAGCTCAATCATTGCATAAGTTTTCAATTCTAAAACTTTATAATATTCTTTATATTGCAATTCAGGGCCGGCTCCAGGTTTTTATGGGCCCCGGGCGAAAGAGCCTCAGTGGGCCCCTTTAACACAGACCACGATTCATGATGCACAGATACAGCAGAGAAATATAGGTACAGTACAATGCCAAATACTTCACTTCTTCCATTACATGAGTGATATCTATTGTAAATTGTACAATAGCTCAAAAACCGCCAAATCCTCACAGCGCACAGAACAGACTGGACAGTACAGTCCTCCATACAATATTATGGGCACCACAGTCTCCCCCTCATCACCCATATAATACCCCATGCAGGATGTCACCCCCCATATAATGCTCCATACAGAATACTGGACCCAAAATAATGCTCCATACAGAATACTGGACCCAATATAATGCTCCATACAGGATACTGGTCCCCATATAATGCTCCATACAGGATACTGGTCCCCATATAATGCTCCATACAAAATATGGAGCTCTCCTCTGCGCTGTACTGCGTTCTGCACTGTTACGGCTCAGGAAAGGGCGCTGTGGAAAGACTCCCCATTATCATCATGATTGTCTCCCCATCATCATCATTGCCTCCTTATCATCATCATGGCCTCCCCATTATCATCAATGCCTGCCCATCATCATCATCTCCTCCCCATCATCATCTTCTCCCCATCATCAATGCCTGCCCATTATCATCAATGCCTGCCCATTATCATCATCTTCTCCCCATCATCATCAATGCCTCCCCAATATCAGCAATGCCTGCCCATCATCATCTCCTCCCCATCATCATCAATGCCTGCCCATCATCATCTTCTCCCCATCATCAATGCCTGCCCATTATCATCAATGCCTGCCCATTATCATCATCTTCTCCCCATCATCAACAATGCCTCCCCATTATCAGCAATGCCTGCCCATCATCATCTTCTCCCCATCATCAATGCCTGCCCATTATCATCAATGCCTGCCCATTATCATCATCTTCTCCCCATCATCATCATCAATGCCTCCCCATTATCAGCAATGCCTGCCCATCATCACACACAGACAGCACACAAGCACTCTCTTACATACATACACACACACATACACACACACACATACATACACAAACAAAGCACCGCACTACATACACACAGAGACACACACACACACGTCTTACCTGTCCGGCGTCCCCGCGCTCTGTGCCACAGCCGGCCGCTGAATGATGACGTCATTCAGCGGCCGGCTGTGAGAGGAAGCGCCGGCGCCCCCTGGAGCCCGGAGCTGCGGCAGCGGAGGCACGGGAGAGGTAAGTATTGTGCCAGCTGATGCCGGGGCCCTGAGCAAGCGGGGGGGGACCCAGTGGCGGCGCTGACACCGCTCTCCTCCGCTAATGGGCGTGGGGGTGCCAGACTGCGAGTGGGCCCCCCCGCCTGCTCAGGGCCCCGGCACTTGCCCGGGTGTGCCGGGTGCTGACGCCGGCCCTGTTGCAATTCTTCACCATTTTCAAGATTAACAGTGGGTATAGAAAGTATTCAGACCCCTTTTCACTCTTTGTTTCATTGCAGCCATTTGGTAGATTCAAAAAAGTTCATTTTTTTCTCATTAATGTACACTCTGCACCCCATCTTGACAGGAAAAAAAACGAAATGTAGAAATCTTTGCTAATTTATTAAAAAAGAAAAACTGAAATATCACATGATCATAAGTATTCAGACCCTTTGCTCAGTATTGAGTAGAAGCACCCTTTTGAGCTATTACAGCCATGAGTCTTCTTGGGAATGATACAAGTTTTTCACACCTGGATTTGGGGATCCTCTGCCATTCTTTCTTGCAGATCCTCTCCCGTTCTGTCAGGTTGGATGGTGAACGTTGGAGGACAGTCATTTTCAGGTCTCTCCAGAGATGCTCAATTGGGTTTAGGTCAGGGCTCTGGCTGGGCCAGTTAAGAATGGTCACAGAGTTGTTCTTAAGCCACTTCTTTGTTACTTTAGCTGTGTGCTTAGGGTCATTGTCTTGTTGGAAGGTGAACCTTCGGCCAAGTCTGAGGTCCAGAGCATTCTGGAAGAGGTTTTCATCCAGGATATCTCTGTTCTTGGCCGCATTAATGTTTCCTTCAATTGCAACCAGTCATCCTGTCCCTGCATCTGAAAAACACCCCCATAGCATGATGCTCCCACCACCATGTTTCACTGTTGGGATTGTATTGGCCAGATGATGGAGGAGGAGGGCTGCAGTGATAGTTGACTTTGCGGAACTTTCTCACATCTCCCTACTGCATCTGTGGAGCTCAGCCACAGTGATCTTGGGGTTCTTCTTTACCTCTCTCACCAATGCTCTTCTCCCACGATTGCTCAGTTTGGCTGGACAGCCAGGTCTAGGAAGACTTCTGGTGGTCCCAAACTTCTTCCATTTAAGGATTATGGAGGCCACTGTGCTCTTAGGAACCTTAAGTACTGCAGAAATTCTTTTGTAACCTTGGCCAGATCTGTGCCTTGCCACAATTCTGTCTCTGAGCTCCTTAGCCAGTTCCTTTGACCTCATGATTCTCATTTGGTCTGACATGCACTGTGAGGTCTTATATACACAGGTGTGTACTTTCCAAATCAAGTCCTATCAGTTTAATTAAACACAACTGGACTCCAATGAAGAAGTAGAACCATCTCAAGGAGGATCATAAGGAAATGGACAGCATGTGACTTAAATATGAGTGTCTGAGCAAAGGGTTTGAAAACTAATGACCAGTGATATTTCAGCTTTTTGTTTTTAATAAATTGGCAAAACTTTCTACATTTCTGTTTTTTTCAGTCAAGAAGGGGTGCAGAGTGTACATTAATGAGAATAAAATGAACTTTTTTGAATTTACCAAATGGCTGCAATGAAACAGAGTGAAAAATTTAAAGGGATCTGAATACTTTCCGAACCCACTGTATGTTGTCAGTAAATTAGAACAGAAAATGAACAGAACAACAAATAAGGCCGCAATCTTGTAGATAACAAGCTTTGCTCACAGCTGACAACAGGGCTCCATCTGTATTTAAGTAAGATTAATTTCTTGCCTCAGGCGGCATTCTGAAATTTCTTTATAAAAGTGTTAGACTGACAACCATAGATTCATACTGCACAGCCTCTGGCATTGCAGAGAGCCTAAACACTAGTTCTGCATTCCTCCAATGTCTCAAGCGTGATGGAGAATGACCTGTTCAATACTAGCAATACTGGCTGCTGGTGAGTGAAAGGATATTCTTTTCACTGCTAGTATTTACTTATTTATGTGGTTTATTCACTGCAGTACATATGTGGAAAATAATTACAATTCTGTGCTTCTGGTATGTACTTTTATATGTTCTCTCCTTAAATATATTTATGCATATACTGTAATTTAATCACTACTGGTTTATAGACTTGTGTGGTTAAATTACAGCTAGTGTATATTTATGGTTAATACTTTTCCCGACTTTTTAAGTGTGCAGTATATTTATCGCAGGCATACACTTACGCAAACATCCCTTAACCCCTTTCCACCATATGACGTACTATCCCGTCCATGTGCCCTGGGACTTAATTCCCAAGGACGGGATAGTACGTCATAGTCGATCGGCCGTGCTCATTTTCACAGCTGACTCCCGGCACTAAGTGCCAGGAGCAGTCACGGACCGCTCCCGGCACTTAAACCCCCGGCACACTGCGATCAAAGATGATCGCAGTTTTCTGGTGGCTGCAGAGGGGTTGACAGCCCCTCTGCTTTTGGATCGGAGACCCTGCGGCATGTTGCGGGGTCCCGATCGTTCCCATGGAGACCCGGATGTCATCACGACGACATCCAGGTCTCCAGGTCAAAGAGACTGCCTTAGGCCTCTTTCACACATCCGGCGGGCGCCTGGCGGCGCCCCCGGCATTTTGCCGCAGCGCCGCATGTGAAAAGCTTTCACACTTCCGGCGCCCAAAATGCGGTTTTTGCCGGATGATTTCTGATGCTTGGAGAGATAAGAAATCATCCGGCAAAAAAAAAAAACGTTACATGCAGCGTTTTGTCCGGCCGCCGCAATGTACATTTGCGCCGCATCCGGACAAAACCGCATGCAACGCATTGACATGCGGCGCCATCCGGCGCTAATGCATGTCAATGCGAAAAAAGCCGCATGCGGCGCATCAGATTTTCAGATGCGGCGCTGCGGGAAAATGCCGGGGGCGCCGCAAGGCGCCCGCCGGATGTGTGAAAGAGGCCTTACATGCGCAGTGTATGTCAGGAAGTCTCAGAGGTACGTGCATAGAAGCTGAAGTGCTGCAAGCCTTTATAGCATGCAATATAGAAGCGATCAGCTGCGATCAGCCTGCAGAAAATGAGTGTCCCATAGTGGGACAATGTGTAAAAATAAGAATTAAATAAAAAAAAATAATAATAATAATTGTAAAAATATTTTAAAAAATAATAATAATAAATCAATATTTATTATATCAATAAATAAATATTTTAGTGAAAAAAAATCAAAACAATGAAAGTACACATATTTGGTATCCCCGCGTCCATAACGATCTGCCCTATAAAACTGTCCCACTAGTTAACTTCTTTAGTAAACACCATAAAAAAAACAAGGCAAAGAAGCAATGCTTTATCATCATACCGCCAAACAAAAAGTGGAATAACACGCAATCAAAAAACGGATATAAATAAACTTGGTACCGCTGAAAACGTCATCTTGTCCTGCAAAATACAAGCCCCCGTACAGCATCATCAGTGAAAAAATAAAAAAGTTATAGCTCGCAGAATAAAGCGATGCAAAAATAATTATTTTTTATATAAAATAGTTTTTATTGTATAAAAGCGCCAAAACATAAAAAAATATAAATGAGGTATCGCTGTAATCGTACTGACCCGAAGAATAAAACTGCTTTATCAATTTTACCACACGCGGAACGGTATAAACGCCCCCTCCAAAAGAAATTCATAAATTGCTGGTTTTTGTTCATTCGGATTCTCAAAAATCGTAATAAAAAGTGATCAAAAAATGTCATGTGCCTGAAGATGGTATCAATAAAAATGTCAACTCATCCCGCAAAAAACAAGACCTCACATGACTCTGTGGGCCAAAATATGGAAAAATTATTGCTCTCAAATTATGGTGATGCAAAAACTTTTTGCAATAAAAAGTGTCTGCCATGCGCCCAAACAGAGGTTTACCCCCACATATGTGGTATCGGCATACTCGGGACAAATTGCACAACAACTTTTGGGGTCCAATTTCTCTTGTTACCCTTGAGAAATTAAAACATTGGGGGCGAGAAGATCATTTTTGTGGAAAAAATATGATTTTTTATTTTTACGGCTCTAAGTTATTAACTTCTGTTAAGTACTTGGGGGTTCAAAGTGCTCAACACACATCTAGATAAGTTCCTTAGGGGATCTACTTTCAAAAGTGGTGTCACATGTGGGGGGTTTCCACTATTTAGGCACATCAGGGGCTCTCCAAAGGGACATGGCGTCCAATCTCAATTCCAGCTAATTCTGTGTTGAAAAAGTCAAACGGCACTCCTTCCCTTCTGAGCTCTGCAGTGCGCCCAAACAGTGGTTTTCCCCCACATATGGGGTATCAGCGTACTCACGACAAATTGCACAACAACTTTTGGGGTCCAATTTCTCCTGTTACCCTTGGTAAAATAAAAAAAATTGGATCCGAAGTAAATATTTTGTGAAAAAAAAGGTAAATGTTCATTTTTTTTTAAACATTTCAAAAATTCCTGTGAAGCACCTGAAGGGTTAATAAACTTCTTGAATGTGGTTTTGAGCACCTTGAGGGGTGCCATTTTTAGAATGGTGTAACTTTTGGGTATTTTCTATCATGTAGATCCCTCAAAGTGACTTCAAATGTGATGTGGTCCCTAAAAAAAATGGTGTTGTAAAAATGAGAAATCGCTGTTCAATTTTTAACCCTTAAAACTTCCTAACAAATAAAAATGTTGGTTCCAAAATTTTGCTGATGTAAATTAGACATGTGGGAAATGTTATTTAGCAACTATTTTGTGCGCTATAACTCTCTGATTTAAGGGCATAAAAATTAAAAGTTTGAAAATTGCAAAATTTTCTAAATTTTTGCCATATTTCCATTTTTTTCATAAATAAACGCAAGTTATATCGAAGAAATTTTATCATTATCATGAAGTACAATATGTCAAGAGAAAACAATCTCAGAATCACCAAGATCCGTTGAGGCGTTCCAGAGTTATAACCTCAGAAAGGGACAGTGGTCAGAATTGTAAAAATTGGCCTAGTCATTAACATGCAAACAACTCTCGGGAGTGAAGGGGTTAAAGGGTTTCCCCACGAATTAAAGTTCATTTTAATCAATAGATCTTGGAATAGTAATAATTTCTACAATTAGATGTGTTTAAATAAAATGTTACTGTGCTGAGATAATCTTATAAATGTGCCCCTGCTGTGTCCGGTGTAATGGCTGTGTCTGACCATGTAGGAACATGATCTGATCATACCTCAGCTCCTGGGCAGGGTAGGAAGCAAAAGAGTATACAGACATTACAGCACGTGATCAAAGATGATTCCTTTTGGGAGGTAAAACATTTCACTGTCTATTTTTAAACAATGTTTTACTTCAAATAAAAATCAGTTGTGATCCCTGCTGTCCTATCTGTATACTTTTTTTCTCTTCTCCCGCCCAGGAGCTGTAGTATGATCAGACCATGTTCCTTCACAGGCAGACACAGACATTACACAGTACACAACAGGGACACATTTATAAGATTATCTCAGCACAGGGACATTTTATTTAAACACATCCAATTGTCGAAATCTTTAAAATTGCAAAATCTATAGATTTAAATCAACTTTTGTTTGTGGGAAAACCCTTTCAAGGGTATTCAAATTAGATAACAGATTAAAATTGACCAAGCGCTCTTATTTTTAGTATTGCCTTGCCCCCTGTCTCGGATAACTTCTTGGGAGGTGGATATTATTGTTGTGTTGCTGTCCCTATCTGTGAACTCTCACACGCTGCTAGCAAAAGCAGCTTTGGTTCTACAACTTTGGAAGAGTGCAGAGACTCTGAATTGGGCCAGAGTCAGTTAATTTGTACAGCAAACAGCCTGCAAATGCATGCTCCTTACCTATTCAACCTTAAAGGAGCACTCCTCCTCCTATCAAAATTATTATCCTCTTATATATTGCAGTCATCATATTATATAGCACTGTGTACTTACAATTGCTCATTTTGCTTTTCTACCCAATTAATTCTTCTCTTTTCCATTATGTCTATAACATCACGTTTCTTCACATCATAATTTATGGAGGCAATGAAATTGGAATCTAGGGGCTTTAATAGTATAAAAAATACTTAGTAAGGGCTGCAAAGTTGTGAGGTATGTTCTTCTGTGACCACGCTTAATATTATTATTTGTTTGATTTTTATTATTAACTTCTGCTATGTGGCCCCGTGATTTCTATTTATGCGCCTGGTACATTGCTGATGGCGTGGTCAGACTAGTAGGCACGAGGGCAGCTTGTCTTGTAGCTTGTAGTGATAATCTCCTGCTTATAAAACTGATTTTATTGAAACAAAAACACAAAACTCAGTAAGTGATGCATCACTTTAATCAGGTTCTATACCCCTGCACCATGCTGCTCTCAGATTACATAGCAAAACCTGCTGACAGATTCTCTTTAAATAATAATCTTTTTATCTGTGTCAGGAGCTGCCACTATAGGGAGCTCAGTGTGTTGTATTTATACAACTGTGCAGTACGCTCCGGTAGTAGAAATTATTTTTTAATTAACTCCATGCTTTTTCCTTGCAGTGCTCAGAAGCTTTTCTATGCCTAACACATCCATACAGTTTTAAAAAAATATTGATGACAAATTGAAAAAGTTATTGTGCAAGTTCATTAATACATATGGTGTCTTGTCACTTAGAAATATTATATAATTACCTTGCCAAGTGAAATTGAGAGAAAAATATTTTTACGTAGGTTGAATTGCTAAGTATGGTTCTATATCAGGGTAGTTATCTCTATATCTTCATAATATACAGTATATGCACTGTAGAGCAAAGCGAAGCAGGTAATGAAGGATTAACAGTGGGATTTGTGAGCACTAATAACTTGGAAATATGCAAAACACAGAGGATTATTAAACTTTGTTAGCGAAGCTTAGAGATCATAGAATGAATCCCAGAGGCAGATGTAGCCACATGGTGCTAATATTCAAGTCATGACTGGAACTAAACTACAATAGAAAGGTAATTAATGTAATGTAGCACAGTGGAAGATTATTACAAATACAGTTCACAAAAGAAAGAATGTTAACTTCATCTGTGTAGAAGGCGCACACCCTAGAAAGGCTGAAAATGCACAAAGCACTGCTCCAACGAAAATGCTAAATGCGAAAGCCCGTTTAATAAAAACCAGTTAACGTCTACAAATACCCTGATGAAAAATATACACAAAGAAAAGGTGTGGGGGCAAAAATGATGTACAAGTATGTATGCAAAAATATACAGAAATGTTTATTGAATATAAGTTAAAAAAAATCATTACATAGCAGAGAAAATGTATTGTCTGCTTTACTACTTAATGGTAAAGAAGTAAAACAAAACATTAAACTGTAAAATAGCGCTTAAAGGGACTCATTTACGTGATTCATGCTACCTGAACAACAGGCGGCATGAATCAGAGACCGCCACCCTCATTGCAAACATGTGTGGTTTACTAGTACCATAGGCATGCGCCCGTAAATGTCTCCTCACTAGTGATGAGCGAGTATGCTCGTTGCTTGGGTTTTCCCGAGCACACTTGGGGGTCTTCGAGTATTTGGTAGCGCTTGGAGATTTAGTTTATGTTGCCGCAGCTTCATGATTTGCGGCTACTTGACAGCCTGAATACATGTGAGGATTGCCTGTTTGTTAGGGAATTCCCACATGTATTCAGGCTGTCAAATAGCCGCAAATCATGCAGCTACGCAACAGAAAATAAATCTCCGAGCACTTCCAAATACTCTGAGACCACCCAAGCGTGCTCGGGGAAACCCGAGCAACGAGTATACTCGCTCATCACTGCACCCATTCAGTTAGATTGATATGTAGGGAGAGACCTGTCATATCTCAGTGACTAGTCACTTCATCCCTAGCTCTGTTTTCAATGTGTCTCCCTCCAGGGCTCAACAAACCCAATCCAGTCATCTTTCCTACACAAGGTATTAATTGTTAGCTATGACTGAATTTCTTTTCCCTCCCGATTCAGATATGACCTGGTTTGGCACATGGAGAGATAGGACGTTAGTGTGAGGAACCATCCATATTTAGGTACACTTTGACGTGGTTGGATGGATTTTGTACTCTTTGATCAACAAAAGGAACATTTCGGATAATATAATGCACTTTTTTCCCAAAAATTTGGAGGAAAAATGGAGGTGTATCTTATAATCTGAATTGTAGCGGTGGTGGAGCTTACCTGCTGCTGTGGAGTGGGGTTCCTGGGTTGCTGCTGGGAGCTTCTGGCGGTGGCAGGAGTCGGGTAATGGGTACGGGCAGAGTAAAGTACTGCAGTGCGCAGGCGCCGTGAAAGGTCAGAGAGGCCCGGCGCCTGCTCACTACAGTACTTTACTCTGCCCTCAACAGTGCAGAGCAGTACGCCTGCGCTGGAGCAACGACAGAAGAAAGGAAGATGACGTCATCACATGAAGATGGGAGGCGCCGGCCCTGGACCTGCGACACCCATCGAACCCGGACCACACCCCGGGTGGGTATAATCTAACCTGTTATTCTTATCTTTCAGGTTACATCAGGGGCTTATCTATAGCATTATAGAATGCTGTAGATAAGCCCCTAATGGCGGTGACCGCAGCTTATATGCGAAAAATGAGGTGACAGGTTCCCTTTAAATGAGATGTATTTTACAAGCCACATTTGTCTTGGGCAAAATATGTCTGCAACGCAGATGGAGGCCCCATCTCACCGCGCCATTGTGATTACAGGGTTCCATATTCTGCATACATATGGCCTCCTTCCTTCTTGGCCCCTCAACTTTTATCACTTGTTCCTGCCATCTTGATATAATGGTCACATCATTAAAAGGGGTAAGCGATTAGAAAATAAGGACTTTTTTTGATTAGAAATAGGTAATTTAATAGTTCATGTTCTGTGGTCAAAACTGGGCAGAGTTCCTGAGGACTAAAAGAAGATTTCCTTTTTTAATCTTGGACACCAGTTTAACATCTTGCTCATTTTACGTCATAAAATGCAGACAAAAATGAATGTTACCTGTAACGCACATCAATACTGTAAAAACTGATATATGTTCAGTGACATTTCAGCAGAATTTACAGCAAATGAATGACTTGAAATGAATAATTTCAAATGAATAATAATTTGAACTGAATAATAGGATATAAAAATAATAACGTGCAAGAACTTGGAAAAATGTTGAAGTGAGTAATTTACTGGTTTGGCAGATCCTCCATTCTGGTAGCATACTGGAAGGCTCAGAGTGTATTCTGCTGATCCTTCTACTTGTCAGTCTCTATGGTCCTGTGGATAAACTCAGCCTTTAACATCCTGCTACGGTAAATAACACAGACATTTGCCTACACGTCTTCTATCTCATTATTCCCCATTATTATACCTTTTATTCCATCTGCTGTGACTTTCTGCACTTACCTCATTGCAGTGAAGTCTATGATTCTCTTGAAAAGACCTTTTTGTCTGCATGAAAAAGGCGCAGTGATGTATAATTCCTACCGCAAGGCTCGTGAGTCACCTACTGCACAAATTGAAGATGAAACCTTCTCTTTTTTGGATTAGGTCTTTTACATAATAAAAGACCCTCACAATACCTAATGATATGTGGAGCTCATCATCCAGATGCTTGGTTTAAGGAAATGTTCTTTTTTAAAGTAAATGATTTCCCTGATTGGTATAACTATTTTTTTTTTACATATTCAAAGGTATAATAAAGAAAAATGATAGGGGGTTGTGTATATGGATTGACTATTAAATATTGTAGACTGTCACACTTAAACAAAATATAAGAAGATTACCATTTGATTCAATTTGAAGTGAAAGAGCCGGGGGTGTCTATTTTCATTTTTTGTGTGCTATTACAACAGTTTCAGGAAAATCAGTACATTTTTTACAGTGTTTATCTTGTTTTTTTGCCACATTTTCATATAATAATAATTCTTATTTTCATAGCGCCAACATATTCCGCAGCACTAATATTAGAGGGGACTTGTACAGAAAATAATGATATTACAGAATAAAGATAACTCTGATACCAAGAGGAGTGAGGGCCCTGCTGCCAAGCTTACAATCTATGAGGAAATAGAGGTAACACAAAAGGTCAGTGATAAAATGTACTTATATTGTACGATGCAGCCATAATATATTAAATAGGGTCTGCAGTCTAGTGTTGAGCATTCCGATACCGCAAATATTGGGTATCGGCCGATATTCGCGGTATCGGATTCCTATTCTGTGTTCGATATTTTTTGCATACGGATACTGAATCGAATTTCCTGTAAAGTATATGGGAGTTCCTGTGTTACAGAAGGAAGTAAGACTCCGCTTTGCATGACGAGGGCTGAACCGAAACACAGTGTCTGCAAATTGAGTCTGGTTTGGCTATTATCTAGTCTGTGATAAGCTCGTAAAGGGTCGACATTGACTTGTAGGATTGCTACTTCCAAAAGTGCACTAGAGTTCTAGCTCTCTTCCTCTCTAGAGACAATTTTGCATAATTAGCATATTTCCAGAGGAGCATTGCGGCTTTAAGTCTCTCATCTGCATGCTTAGCATGTTGAACTCCGCAAGGAGTGTACGATATTTCTTGACAGAAGGAAGTACGTGACACAGGAACTTCCCGAAAGAGTCAGTGACAGTGTCGGTCGGGGCTGTCAGGAGTCAGTCAGCACTTACCTTACAGAGGATCCCTGGTGGTCATGTCGTGGATGGATTTCTCTCGGCCGGCCATTACCCTCTCCCTGGGGGTCACGTGCAGCTTCTTGCGATAAGTGCACGTGACTGCCGGGGTACTGGGTAATCTCGGACAGCTGTACTCTCGCAACAGCTGGCCATGAGAAATCCAGTCGACGTCACGTGAACGCCAGGTAATCTCCTCAGGTAAGCAGCTCTGCTGTGTCTGGATGTCAGGCTGAGCCTGGCATCCAGATGGGGCAGAGCTGGACTCGTCGTGGGACACTCGTGATTTTGGACTACGTCGGATAGGGAGTATTTGTGTTGGTTTTTTATTTTTATTTTTTTACAGGAGATCGATGGCGTCGCAGGATGAGCGTGCAATAAAAAATAATGAAAACTGTGTTGTGTATTATTTAATTAAAAGATTTTACTCTGGCTGTGTCTTTTTTTAAACATTTTCAAACTTTATGATTAATAATGGATCGGTGTCTTATTGACGCCTCTCCATTATTAACCGGGCTTATTGTCACTGTTCAAACAAAGATGATATTAACCCCTTATTACCCCATATCCCACCGCTACAGGGGAGTGGGAAGAGCCGGGTAAAGTGCCACAATTGGTGCATCTTTGGATGCGCCAATTGTGGGGCTGCTGCAGCCTGGCATTTTTAGGCTGTTGAGGGCCAAAATCCATGGGCCTTGACAGTCTTTTAATACCAGGCTGCAGCAGTCTGCTTTTTACTTGGCTGGTTAACAAAAATAGGGGGACCCCACGCCATTTTTTTTTCGAGGGGATCCCCTATTTTTGTTAACCAACCAAGATAAGCAGACTGCTGTGGCCTGGTATTATCAGGCTGGCAAGGTCCATGGATATTGGATCCTTACCAGCCTGAAATACCATGCCTCAGTAGTCTGCTTCCTCTGGCTTGTTAACAAAAATAGGGGGGACCCCATGACATTTTTTTTTCGAGGGGATCCCCTATTTTTGTTAACCAACCAAGATAAGCAGACTGCTGTGGCCTGGTAATATCAGGCTTGCAAGGTTCATGGATATTGGATCCTTAACAGCCTAAAATACCAGGCCTCAGTAGTCTGCTTCATCTGGCTGGTTAACAAAAATAGGGGGACTCCACGCCATTTTTTTTTCGAGGGGATCCCCTTTTTTGTTAATCAGTTCACTTCAGGTCAGCCGGGATTCCCTCTGACATCACTGATGCTGTGCGGTGTCCCCGGCTGACCTGAAGTGAAAGTGGGAAGCAATCAATTAAGCTTCCCACACTAATCACTTTGTCTCCTGTCAGCCAGGAGAGGAGATGATTCATTCGGGGGTTTACTGCGAGGCTGGCAGCATTAGCTGTGGTCCCTGCAGTAAACATTAACCCTTTCAGAAGGATTACATCAGGATAGGTAAGAATAATGTTGCTTTATTATTTTATTTTTATTACAGGAGAACAAGGGAATCGAGGATTAACTGTACAATAAAAGATGGTCAAAAACTGTGTCATTATTTCATTAAAATGATTTTTAATTAAAGTGTGTGTGTTTTATTTTTATTTCATACAATAGGATTAATAATTGATAGTTGTCTAATTAACAGCTCTCAATTATTAACCTGGCTTAAAGTCACCTTCCAATAGCAAGGTGGCTTTAACCCATTATTAACCCATTCGCCACCGCTACAGGGCAATGGGAATAGACGGGCTAAGTGCCAGAAAGGGCGAATCTAATTATAGATTTGCCTTTTCTGGGGTGGCTGGGCGCAGACCTAGAGGGAAGTCCGAGGAGCTCCCACTTACAGCCTTGCGGTATGTTATTTTAACAATTGGTAATGCTATTTCATTAAGCCTAACAATGATGGGGGAATAGGAACACTGTAACAGGTATCAGGATATGTGCTCATCACTGAACAAGATTACCTCCCTTTATTGTGTGCATATTTAAGATCCAATTGACAAGTGCTGCAGGTTGGGATTAACCCTATGGTTTTATCGTCCCTCATATGTGTTTTTTATTCTGGTGTTCAGCGCCTTTTTGCTTATATTGTTGTAACTCTGTTACATATGAATTGTTTAATAAAGCATTGAGAATTTTATACCATTTGGTGGTTGATATAGTTATTTTTTTCCACCACTGTTTTGAAAGCCAGATGTATGCAGGCTGTTAATAGGGAATTATAAAACATAAAAACGACATCAAGATGTACTTTTTTAAGCTTAATTTGCATATTTATTGTCCCTTTTGGGTGGTCTTTTTACGGTGATCTACTTTTGACATACATCCCTCTCTCTCTCTCTCTAGAATGGGTTTAGTACTGACCTGGTTTGCTACTAGTGCAGAGAAGGTATCAGAGTCTAGGAAGGTACAGGAGCTTGCTATGGGAAGACTAACCCACTAAAGTTTGTATTGGTGCACTTTTGTCTTGAGGTGAGGAAAATTAGATAGAATGATAGATAGCAGGTATTACTTTTTTCTCTACCTGTGACATATTCTGAAATATGCCTAAAGTGTTTAATTTAAAAAAAAATTTAACTTTATATCTGGACCGCTTATGGAAGTGTTTCCACTTGTACAGATCCCAATGGTTGATGCTGCCTGTATGCTTTATGCACTTACTGTAAGTTTTACTGCATTGTGCCCTCATATTGAAGTTCATATATCTGCACTTTACAAAGGAACTAGTGGTGGGTTGGGGTGTTGTGCTATGACATAGGGCAGGGGTGGGGAATCTTTTTTCTGCCAAGGGCCATTTGGATATTTATACCATCCTTCGAGGGCCGTACAAACTCCGCCCACAAAGTACATCCTGACTCTGGCACTGGTCTCAAGGCGTAATCTTGCATTGCATGCCCTTCAGGGTTCAGTAGTGAACACTGCGTGTGTGTGCTCACAGATCAAGAAGAAAGTAATGAGCTTCAGGTAATCAAAATACAGCTCCCTGCCAAAGCACTGCAGTCCCTGAGAATCTGCCCGGGGGCCGGATAAAAGGTCATCGAGGGCCGTAAATGGCCCTGGGGCCTGAGGTTCCCCACCCCTGACATAGGGGAACATATAGCATGGTATTGTTTGGGGGAGAGTAACGCTTTCTGACAACCAGTAGATATATCGAGCAGGGTTTTGATGCCCTGTACACCTAGGGTGTAGCCTGCTGTACAGTTTAGGACTAGACTGGACTGGGTGGAATGGGTAAATAGACGGTGGTTGGGGTGACATGGAGAGAGGGACAGTGTACAAAAGAAAAGGAACTACCGTAATGACGCACACTACACCAATAATAATATATAATGCAAAAATAATGAAATTTATTGATACGTAGAAAAAGTGCAATAAAACATAATTAAAAACAAAGTGCCTCTAGTCCTGAAAGAACCACCTGCAACCATATCTGGGATATAATGGTACAATACAAATCAAAAATTGCAGGGACAAGTTATAACATGAAATACAAGTCATAATACACAACAATAATAGTAATAGGCATGAACAACAGTATGGACAACCCCCATCTAATAAATTGAGAGAACCTGTATGGACTCAAAAGAATGTGGGGCGGTGTAAAAACCAATTAGGAACACTAGTCCACAAAAATATATGTATCCTATAGAAAGAAAAGAATGTGCCCTGCAAAGAGCTGGATGGTACCAACAGACAGTATGTCCATGGAGGAATGGTAGTTACCCCAGTGTAACCCTCATGATAGAGGCATAAGGAAGCCAGGCGGAGGAACAGGAAAAGAGAGCACCGTGGTCCCACGCGTTCCGCCGCAGCTTAGTGCGGCTTTCCCTGATTAAGCCGCACTAAGCTGTTGTGTATTATGACTTGTATTTCATGTTATAACTTGTCCCTGCAATTTTTGATTTGTATTGTACCATTATATCCCAGATATGGTTGCAGGTGGTTCTTTCAGGACTAGAGGCACTTTGTTTTTAATTATGTTTTATTGCACTTTTTCTACGTATCAATAAATTTCATTATTTTTGCATTATATATTATTATTGGTGTAGTGTGCGTCATTACGGTAGTTCTTTTTCTTTTGTACACAGTTGTTTATTTCTACCGACTCGCACCTCCCTCACTCATTGGTTATTACCTTGTTGCGCCCATTTCTCCTTCATTATGCATGGAGAGAGGGACATTGAAATTCAAAACCAAGGTGAGAAGGCTGCCTCACTGTAAAGGCCCCGTCACACATAACGAGATCGCTAGCGATCTCGTTACGTCTGACAGGTAGCAACGATCAGGTCCCTGCTGTGAGATCGCTGATCGTTACAAAGCTTCCTGGGTCGTTGCGCTCCCGCTGGGCAGTGTGCATCGCTGTATTTGACACCTAACCAACGACCTCGTTAGCGATTCAGAACTGAGACACGTAGGCGTGCATAAATTGGACTTTTCTGCTCCCCTCGTCCCCGATTGGTGGTCGCTACAGCGTTCTCATTTCCCGCCGTGCATAAAGAAAGCAACAGAATAGCGATTCCATCCTTTGTTTCTGACCTCGTGCTGGATTGCAGATCTTAGCAGAATTCTCCGGGTTGTGTGGAGTCACAGCCGAAGAACACTACAATCCACAAACCAGAACGCTTGTCAGGAACAAAGCCCAGATGAATGGATAACAGAGTCACAGCCGAAAAACGCTTCTACGATCCGAAACAGAACGCAAACCGGAGATGATTGGTGACACAGTACAGCCCCTATCAAGGTGTGGATCATTGAAATAGCTGCTGTGTGAAAGCATCCCAACGACCAATGAGATCGTTAGTTAGATCGCTGGGGCGGCCGAAATCGTTGGGAAGTTCTGCATGTTTGACAGATCCCCAACAATCACAATACGGCTCTCTAGCGATCTCAAAATAGTGACGTATTAACGGTCTCGATAGCGATCTCGTTATGTGTGACGGGGCCTTAAGTATGAGTGAATGTGTAGTTGGCCTGAAATGTGGCCTATCTGGCCAGTAACTTGGAGTAAGTGTACTTATGAACATTACTCATGAGAAGCAGGGTCTGCATCAGAGGAGTTGATCCCTGTAGGATAAATATTCAGTTAAAGAGGTACAGTTAGACAGACATGAAGAGGAATCACAAGATTGGTATGATAATGTGTGAGATAACATAGTGTGGTTGTGATCCCTGTGAGAAAAAACAAATACCGGAGCAAGAAAATTACATTGTGTTGTGATTTATCAGTTTGATTTATAGTATAAAATGTAGGAATTGTTCCTCATATTAAATATTATTTAAGCCAATAAGCAAATTGGGCCTCTAGAAATTAAAGAAACAAAAAATTCTTTATGTTAAACATTTTATCTGCAGTCATATTAAATAAAGTGTAACAGATTTGATTCTTTCTGTCTGCAGTTGACTTCTTTATTTTCGTAGAATACTCTACTTTACTAACTGGATAAGTGGATAAGTCTACGGCAACAACTTGTAACTAGTTTTCTCATTATTATGTTTCAAAAACTAATTCCTCCATCGCCTCAGCCTCTCTAAATACTTTAGTTAGTTGTTGAGCAAATGCTTGAGAGGGAGTGAGACACAAGGGACACACAGATGGATTATTAGAACTGAAGGTTCTAACACACATAATTTACTCCAGTGCTGGATTCACAGCCACAGTGCTCAGTACTGATGCATAATGTCTTCCAGGCTGTTGCTGCTGCTGCTTCTGTCTTTTGTGATAAAGAGAAAGAAGAGCAGGAACCCAGCTCTATCTGTGTATTGGGAACATTGTAACTGCTTGTATGCTCCCACTAGATCAGAGAGAACTCAAAATTAAAGTCAGATCCCGCAGAGAAAAAAATGCTGACAAATGCAAGATACAAGTCATAAAAAAGCTAGAAACTGTGTTATTTCTCACATACACTGACATGGTATCTTATTCTGAAAAGTTGCCTGGAATGACAAGTAAACTTTAATGACCATAGAAAAAATATAAATTATTATACAATATTTGATATTTAAAAAAGCAAAATTAATATTAATCAAAAGGGAGCTATTCCAAAATGCTCTAAAAAATCAGATTGTGGATTAAGAAAATGTGCCACAGCTTATAAAGGAGATTTCTGTCCAAATAACTGACTGTTAAAAGGCGAGTTCTTACTTTAGTAAATATTTCATAAGGCTGAGTGTGTAATTATATAATTGTATGACTATATAAATAATGATTACATACAATAATGCAAAAGTTATTTGTGGCCAAATTTGTACGTACTGTATTTTACGCACTAAATACTAATTGTTTTAGACTAGACAAAAGTGTGAAATGAAAGGATTCAGAGATGTCTGAATCTAGTATTGAGCTAAATCAATTGAAAGATTTACTACGCAGGAGGGAAAATATGAAAATCAAGGAAAGGAGCGAATATATGACGAAAACTGTAACAGCTAACTAGTTCCAATCACTGTGCCCGTAACCTATCGTCCTCTTCTCATTTGATATTTAACATATATTGATATAATGGTCTCTGCAAATGTCACTCTGCAGGCTTTCACAGCATACAATCTTCTCAGCAGAGGTCTACATTTACCGCAGTACAATATAAAAGCCAACGCAGGCATTTCTAATACAAAAAATAAAAAACAATTTCATCATTGTAGCTTTTAAACTTGTAAACATTTCTTAAAGGGAATTTGTCAGCAGATTTTATTATGCAATTTGAGGGCAGCATGAGGTATGGACTGAAACACTGATTTCAGAGAATGTGTCTATTATTAGGCTGTGTGCTGCTGTTTTAATACAATGAGTGTTTTATCAGAAAGACATTATCGCTGCTGGTCTGCATCCTGGTCCAACCACACCCCAGCACTGATTAACAGCTTACTGTCAATAAACAATGTAAACAGAAAGCTTTGGTGTGGGCGGGGTTAGCTTTCTGAGCTCTGCTACATGCTACATCTAAAAATTCGAATTGTATCACAACTAGTGCATCCAGTAACCTAAGTGATACATCGCAGGAATCAGCGTCTCTTTCTCTACATTATTCTGCTCTCAAATGAGGTAGCAAAAACCTGGTGACTGAGTCCCTTTAATAACTACTGTATATATTCACAGGGTAAAAATGTACCTGTGCTGAATTTCTCCCTCCTGATCTGAAATGAGGCGTGGGGAGATATTGCCAACAGAGTTGAGACTGATACAAATTCTGGTTTTCATAAAGTTTGCCACTTAAATGTTTTTAGATGTTTTATGGCTACAGTTATTAGCATTTCTTAAATTTTTAAACTTTTATTGACAAATGCATCAAGTTAATACAAAGACTCAATATTTACGAGGCTGATTTTTATTTTCGCCTTGACACACTGGATACCTGTTTCTGGCCTAAATCCTGACTTATGGCAGCCAATTCTTTCCTAACTAGTTCCTAGAGTTTATCACAATTTCTGTGTTTTTGTTTGTCTTTCTGTTTTTTGAGGATTAAACACAGATTCTCAAATGGATTGAGAGCTGGGGAGTTTCCTGGCCATGGACCCAAAATTTCAATGCTTTGTTCACTAAGCCACTTAGTTATCACTTTTTCTTTGCCAAATATCTCCTGAAACGTTGGGAGAAGTTGCTCTTGGAGGATGTTTAGATACCATTTTTATTCATAGCAGTGTTCTTAGGCAAAGTTCTGAGTGAACTCATTCCCTTGGATGAAAAGCAACCCCACACATGAATTGCCTCAGGATGCTTTACTGTTGTCACGACACAAGACTCATAGTAGCAACTCACCTTTTTTCCTACAGACAATCATTATTCCAGATGGGATGTTCCAAACACTCTGAAAGGGAGTTCATCAGAGAATATAGCTTTACTCCAATTCCCTGCAGTCCAACTGATGTACTTCCTACCAAATGTCAGTCTGTCCTTAATATTTTTCATGGTGAAAAGTAGCTTCTGTTGCCCTTCTTGACACCGGGCCAGCATCCAAAAGCCTTTGCCTCACCTTGTGCACAGTTGAACTGACTCCTGCCTGCTGTCATTCCTGAACAAGCTCTGCAATGGTGTTGAACTGATCATGTAGTTGAATCCTCTTTAGAAGGAACTTTCTGGACCTTCATTGGCTCTCTGAACCCATCTTCACAGCAACTGAATCTGTCTTTTTGAAATTCTTGATGATCTATTAAATGGTTAATTTAGGCAATTTTAGAAGCAGCAATGTCCTTGCCTGCAAAGCCCTTTTGATGCAAAGCAATGATGAATGCACATATATGATTGAAGGTAAACATGGCTAGTAAAAGAATACAATGATTTCAAGCACGAGCCCCTTTAAAGTTACCCGACTGCTCTTACAATTCAAACATCCAGACAGAGTGATATCAGATGCCTCTTTGTTTCTGAGCTATTGAGAAGATTACTGAAATTGTGTAAGCAGGTCATTTTGTGTCAAAGGCTGACAATAAGTGGAAATGGGATTTTTTTGATTATGTTAATTTTTGTGGCAAGAAATGACTGCATTTTTTAAAAATTCATATGATCACTCTTCAAAACGATCCAGAGTTAGTGCAAATTGCCACTATCAACACTGAAGCTGCAAACTTTTTGAAAACCAAAATTTGTGTCAGTTTCAAAACTTTTGGCCACGGCTTTACAGTTGCCGAGGAAAGCATACAATACATAATAAGTATTTACTAGAGGTACACCTTAACATGCACTGTAATTGTACATTGCTGTAAACAGGAAGTTTCCACGCCACTTTTAACATACACAACAACCTGATGCAACATCAAGGAGTTCATGGATTCATATGAGAGATGGACCCAGTGCATTAGAGAGATGTATGCACTTTTGTTTATACCGCCATATCCCCTGATGAATCCATGATGGAAGAAACGCGTCGGGAAGCGGCTCCATTGGTACTGGCATGAAGGTGTCCTCATGGTTCCTTTTAAAGGAGATAATATAAGAAAGTGGTGTCCTCGTGGATGGGTGAGATTGTTCTAATCCATCATACTGACATCCCATATGTTTTCAGACAAATTAAATGAAACTCTAGCGGTGCAGGGTTAATCTGGAATATGATCTGAATTAATATTATTCTCCTAATTATATATATATTTTGGGTCAATGTTATTGGCTTATCTCGCCTGAATATATCAATATCCTCTTAATATCTGTGAATGAGGATGGTTCTAAGTGTATGTGTGTCCCGATTTTAAAACTTTTTGATTAAATGTTAAGCTTTAATTAATTGTCCCTTTGCTGCTATTTTTAGTAATATAACTGGGATATAATTTTTCTAATTGTGAATAACTGCTTAACAATTGCAAAAGCCATCCAACCACGTCACGTTTATTATGGATGGTTCCTAGCCACTATATAGCTTTGTTCACATGTTAGGTTTTTTTCTGCAGGCAAAACCTGTTCTCTTGGCAGTAAGTAAGCTGCCTACAACATGCAGGTTTTACCGCGTCCTTGCTGCTTATTTGCTGCCTTTTTGTCAGGTACATTTGCCTCTTTGGATGCTGACAAACTTAAGTGCATAAAAATACACGACGAAGCTTCCTAAGGTTTTTGTATTTACTCATTGCTTTCTATGGATGAAAAAACGCAGAAAAAACCCTGAGGGTATGTGCAGACGTTGCAGAATCTGCTGAGGAATTTTCCGTGCAGATTTTGCTAAATCCGCAGGTAAAAAGACCTGTTTCTTACCTGCGGATTTAGTGCGGATTTGATGCGGATTTTCCGCGTTTTTTTGTGCGGATTTCCCCTGCGTTTTGAGACCTGCGGATTTCTATTTAGAGCAGGTCTCATAACGCTGCGGAACTGCACAAAAGAAGTGACATGCTGCGGATTTAAATGTGCACAAAATCCCCATGGAAAAATCCGCAGCATGTGCACTGCGTTTTTTTTCTCCATTGCATGTAATGCTACTGTACAGTCATGGACAAAAGTTTTGAGCATGACACAAATATTAATTTTAACAAAGTCTACTGCTTCACTTTTTCTAATGGCAATTTGCATATACTCCAGAATGTTATAAAGAGTGATCAGCTTAACAGCAATTACTTGCAAAGTCAATATTTGGCTAGAAAATTAACTTTATCCCCCACAACACATTTCAACATCATTGCAGCCCTGCCTTAAAAGGACCAGCTAACCTCTTTTCAGTGATTGCTCCATTAACACAGGTGTGGGTGTTGATGAGGACATGGCTGCAGATCAATCTGTCATGATTAAGTAAGAATGACACCACTGGACACTTTAAAAGGAGGCTGGTGCTTGGCATCATTGTTTCTCTTCTGTTAACCATGGTTATCTCTAAAGAAACACATGCAGTCATCATTGCAATGCACAAAAATGGCCTAACAGGGAAGAGTATCGCAGCTAGAAAGATTGCACCTCAGTCAACAATCTATCGCATCATCAAGAACTTCAAGGAGAGAGGTTCCATTGTTGCCAAAAAGGCTCCAGGGCGCCCAAGAAAGACCAGCAAGCGCCAGGACGTCTCTTAAAAGTGTTTCAGCTGCGGGATCAGGCTACCAGCAGTGCAGAGCTTGCTCAGGAATGGCAGCAGGCAGGTGTGAGTGCATCTGCACGCACTGTGAGGCGGAGACTCTTGGAGCAAGGCCTGGTCTCAAGGAGGGCAGCAAAGAAGCCACTTCTCTCCAGAAAAAACATCATGGACAGACTGATATTCTGCAAAAGGTACAGGCAGTGGACCGCTGAGGACTGGGGTAAAGTTATTTTCTCTGATAAATCCCCTTTTCGATTGTTTGGGACATCAGGAAAACGCCTCATTCGGAGAAGACAAGGTGAGCGCTACCACCAGTCTTGTCTCATGCCAACTGTTAAGCATCCTGAAACCATTCATGTGTGGGGTTGCTTCTCAGCCAAGGGAATCGACTCTCTCACAGTCTTGCCTAAAAACACAGCCATGAATAAAGAATGGTACCAGAATGTCCTCCAAGAGCAACTTCTCCCAACCCTCTAAGAGCAGTTTGGCGATCAACAATGCCTTTTCCAGCATGATGGAGCACCTTGCCATAAAGCAAAGGTGATAACTAAATGGCTCAGGGAACAAAACATAGAGATTTTGGGTCCATGGCCTGGAAACTCCCCAGATCTTAATCCCATTGAGAACTTGTGGTCAATCATCAAGAGACGGGTGGACAAACAAAAACCTAAAAATTCTGACAAAATGAAAGCATTGATTGTGCAAGAATGGACTGCAATCAGTCAGGATTTGGTCCAGAAGTTGATTGAGAGCATGCCAGGGAGAATTGCAGAGGTCCTGAAGAAGAAGGGTCAACACTGTAAATATTGACTTGCTGCATTAACTCATTCTAACTGTCAATATAAGCTTTTGTTACTCATATGTTTGCAATTATTATATTTCTGTCTGTGATAAAAACATCTGTCAAACACACATAAAAACCAGAGGGCAGCAGATCATGTGAAAATATAATATTTGTGTCATTCTCAAAACTTTTGGCCATGACTGTACATCACTTGCAGTTCTGCTGCAGATCTGCAGCGGAAAATCCGCTGCGGACCCGCAGCAGATTCTGCAACGTGTGCACAGAGCCTGAAAGAAGTGACATGCTGTAGTTTTCAAAAAAATGCAGCAGTTTTACAATTCAGTCAGGAAAAAAAAATAATCTGTGGGCACGAGATTTCTGAAATCTCATAGCTTTTGCTGGTCCTTTTTAAACGCAGCTTAAAATTTGCATTAAAAAATGCATATACACCTCTGATTCCAATGCATGAAGTATATATATATATATGTATATATATATATATATATATATATATATATATACATATATATATATATATATATATTATACATATATATATATACAGTACAGACCAAAAGTTTGGACACACCTTCTTATTTAAAGATTTTTCTGTATTTTCATGACTACAAAAATTGTACATTCACACTGAAGGCATCAAAACTATGAATTAACACATGTGGAATTATACAATTAACAAACAAGTGTGTAACAACTGAAATTATGTCTTATATTCTAGGTTCTTCAAAGTAGCCACCTTTTGCTTTGATGACTGCTTTGCACACTCTTGGCATTCTCTTGATGAGCTTCAAGAGATAGTCACCAGAAATGGTCTTCCAACAATCTTGAAGGAGTTCCCAGAGATGCTTAGCACTTGTTGGCCCTTTTGCCTTCACTTTACGGTTCAGCTCACCCCAAACCATCTCGACTGTGTTCAGCACCTCATCACTCTCCTTCTTAGTCAAATATCCCTTACACAGTCTGGAGGTGTGTTTGGGGTCATTGTCCTGTTGAAAAATAATTGATGGTCCAACTAAAAGCAAACCGGATTGAATAGCATGCCTCTACAAGATGCTGCGGTAGCCATGCTGGTTCAGTATGCCTTCAATTTTTAATAAATCCCCAACAGTGTCACCAGCAAAGCACCCCCACACCATCACACCTCCTCCTCCATGCTTCACGGTGGGAACCAGGCATGTAGAGTCCATCCGTTCACCTTTTCTGCGTCGCACAAAGACACGGTGGTTGGAACCAATGATCTCAAATTTGGACTTATCAGACCAAATCACAGATTTCCACTGGTTTAATGTCCATTCCTTGTGTTCTTTAGCCCAAGCAAGTCTCTTCTGCTTGTTGCCTGTCCTTAGCAGTGGTTTCCTAGCAGCTATTTTACCATGAAGGCCTGCTGCACAAAGTCTCTTAACAGTTGTTGTAGAGATGTGTCTGCTGCTAGAACTCTGTGTGGCATTGACCTGGTCTCTAATCTGAGCTGCTGTTAACCTGCGATTTCTGAGGCTGGTGACTCGGATAAACTTATCCTCAGAAGCAGAGGTGACTCTTGGTCTTTCTTTCCTGGGACGGTCCTCATGTGAGCCAGTTTCTTTGTAGCGCTTGATGGTTTTTGCAGCTGCACTTGGGGACACTTTCAAAGTTTTCCCAATTTTTCAGACTGACTGACCTTCATTTCTTAAAGTAATGATGGCCACTCGTTTTTCTTTACTTAGCTGCTTTTTTCTTGCCATAATACAAATTCTAACAGTCTATTCAGTAGGACTATCAGCTGTGTATCCACCAGACTTCTGCACAACACAACTGATGGTCCCAACCCCATTTCTAAGGCCAGAAATCCCACTTATTAAACCTGACAGGGCACACCTGTGAAGTGAAAACCATTCCTGGTGACTACCTCTTGAAGCTCATCAAGAGAATGCCAAGAGTGTGCAAAGCAGTCATCAAAGCAAAAGGTGGCTACTTTGAAGAACCTAGAATATAAGACATAATTTCAGTTGTTACACACTTTTTTGTTAAGTATATAATTCCACATGTGTTAATTCATAGTTTTGATGCCTACAGTGTGAATTTACAATTTTCATAGTCATGAAAATACAGAAAAATCTTTAAATGAGAAGGTGTGTCCAAACTTTTGGTCTGTACTGTGTATATATATATATATATATAATATATATATATATATATCTACTTGTAGTTGCCAGTGGTTTAGACATTAATGACTGTGTTGAGTAATTTAGAGGGCACACCAAATTTATGCTGTCATACAAGCTGTACACTGACTACTTTTCATTGTATCAAAATGTCATATCTTTAGTGTTGTCCAATGAAAAAAGATACAATAAAATATTTAGAAAAATGTGAGGGGTGCACTCATGTTATGAATGTTTTAGAAATGAATTCTGAGCAGAAGCTCCCTCTGGTGGTTACAAACAGTACTGAACCATTCAATGAGGATTGGCAATCAGGAATTACAGACTGGCTGGATATAAGGGAGGTTTCCCCCCATCATGGTTGCCGGTGATCAATTGTTCTTGTCTCAACTGTGGTTCCTGGTTCACTTGGAAGCTTGCTGAGTCTTGCCTCTTCTCCTGCTCTCAGATAAGATATTTTCTGTTTTTTGTTTTTGTGCTTGCCATTTGCATTTTTCTCTGCATTTCTGTGAGGTTGGCCAGGTTCCCCTCCCCGGGGGGCTTGGTCTCCTCTCGGTTCCTCTGGAGCCACTGTTGTTTGTTCATTTGCCTTTTCCAGTTTTTTCTGTGGCTGCGGCTTAGTTTTGTTACACCAGAGAACTAATTTAGGTGTAAGGTTCTGTGTACATGTTCCTGAAACTCAGTTTGTTCGTCAGCCATTTTACTTTCTGTCTTGCTGCAGCTATCTTGCCCTCAGTCAAAATGGAGTTTCCAGCTTGCATGTTCCCGCCCTGATTCTCTCCTTTTGCTTCTTAAGCAGCCACAGCTGAGCAATCAGTGCTTCAGAATCTAGCCTGCAGTGAACCTGTGACCTGACTCCTAAAGCCTTGGACCTTGTACTCCAGCTATTCCTACTGAGGAACTCTGAAGCACTTGTGGACTCTGAACCCTGCTCTTTGAAAGACCCACGTTTGCATGGACTTACGGTAACAGAGAAGAAGATCCTGAACCTGTTGTGGAGAGTGATTGCTGAGCTTAGATTACTCTGGCCTGCTGTGTCTCCTGCTTCTGTGTCTGCAAACTGTGTGACTATTTTTGCCAACTTGTATGAAGTAATACAAGACTTTCTATATCAAACCTGTGTCTCATGTATTTTCATCGCACCCAAGCACAAGACGCTATATGAACTGTACTACATACATTACAAGATTCTGAAGCCAAAAACGTTAGTGTCTGCTGGGTCTGGAAAGGCTGTGTCTGCTGTAACTGTGGATATCGGATGTCCGGTTGTACTTTCTGTGATGACAGTGGTTGTGACTTCTCACAACCATTCCAGGTGAGCAGTTCCCTTAATTTTTTTTTTCTCTCTGCAGTGTTACCACAGGTAAACACTATTGTTTTTTTTTTTTTTCTTTTCTCTTTTTTGTCTGCTGTAACTGTGGATATCAGATGTCCGGGTGAACTTTCTGTGATGATAGTGGTTGTGACTTCTCACAACCATTCCAGGTGAGCAGTTCCCTTAATTTTTTTTTTCTCTCTGCAGTGTTACCACAGGTAAACACTATTGTTTTTTTTTTTTCTCCTCTCCTCTTCTTCCAGTACTCCTGTCTTAAAAGATCTGGAAAATGGAGGCCCGCATAAAGGAACTTTGCGGAGTGACTGATAATATCCTTGCAGATTTGCAGAATATAAAGACCCGTTTTTCAAGCCTACAGGACCTCACTAATCACAATTTGCAATTGTTTGGAAAGACTGCCCAGGATTTGCGAGCCAGGATTGAGGTTCTAGAAGAGCGAGTCCAGGCTCCTGCCGTAGCCCCGAGTTCTGGGATTCCCAAGTTGCCCCCTTTTCGTTTTGACGGTGAACGTGAGAAATTCAGGGGATTTATTAATCAATGCAATCTTTTTTTTTCTGCACATGCTTCACAATTTCCCACTGAACGATCTAAGGTGCTTACTATAATTATGTTGCTTACCAACAAGGCTTTGATGTGGGCAAACCCTCTGATTGAGACTGAGGATGATTGTTTGAATCACCTTGATGCTTTTATTTCAGCCATGGGGCAGGTGTTTGATGACCCCAATCGAGGTGCAACAGCTGAAGCAGCCATGTTAGCTTTGCGCCAAGGTAAGCACTCGGTAGCTGAATATGCCTTGGAGTTCAGGAGATGGGCCCTTGATACCACCTGGGACAGTTCCGCCAAAAAAATCTATTTTTCGAAAGGGGTTATCTCCACTGATTAAGGATGAACTTGCTCGTGCCGACCCTCCCACTGCGTTAGGTGACTTTATTAACTACTGCATCCGTATTGATACTCGTCTGACTGAACGCAGGCAAGAGAGATGGTTCGAAAGCAATCGCACTAACCTTTTCCTACCTTCCTCTCCAGCTAAGGAACCTTTGAGTAGGATTACACGGAGAACCTGAACCCATGCAGGTAGACTCTTTACAACGACGGGTTAGTGATGCACGCAAGGAACATCGTTTTAAGGAGAATCTATGTTTCTATTGTGGTAAGTCAGGGCACTTCATTATAAACTGCCCCAGCCGTTCTCGTAAGACTACTGCAGCACTCATTCATTGTGAGTGTTGCGAGAGGGGATCTGTCAGGTCCGAGCCTCAGGCTCCAGAGAGATCTGCAGCAACAGATCTTGATTTCTCGGACTTAAACTCCGTTACCTCTGAGGACGTTGACTGTGTAAACGCTGCCATTTTTCAAGTTTCCTCAGCGGTGTCCCAGCTGAGTTGTAAGAAAAACAATTCTCATTGCTTTCTTTCCATCAAACTCTGGGTTGACTCAGCTTGGGTGTCTAGCCCTGCTATGATCGACTCAGGGGCAAGTGGAAATTTTATGGATGTCTCCTTTGCTCTGAAACAGGGAATACGTTCAGTGAAGAAGGCTACTCCAGTACAGATGGAAACTGTGGATGGCTCCCTGCTGACCTCTGGACCAGTGGATCAGGAAACAGAGCCTTTGAGGGTTCTTATGGGTAAAGATCATCAAGAAAAACTGTCCTTTATGCTTATCTCTTCTCCCCACTTTCCCATTATTCTAGGGCTACCATGGCTGCAGGCTCAGAATCCTACCATTAACTGGGAGACCAAGGAATTACACTTTCCAGAGAAACAGATGAGTCCAAAAGTTTCAGCTTGCTCTGTTCCTAAAGGAACCATGTCAGTCCCTGAACTACCAGCTGTATACCAGGACTATGTGGATTTATGTGACAAGAAGAACGCTGACCAGCTTCCTCCTCACCGTCCATATGATTGTCCAATTGAATTATTGCCTGGAGCGGAGATACCTTTTGGTAAGATCTACCCCCTGGCGGGGCCCGAGCTAAAGGCTTTAAAGGATTACATAGACGAAAATCTAGCCAAGGGCTTCATACGCCCCTCTTCATCTCCTGCAGGTGCACCCATCTTCTTTGTAAAGAAGAAAGATGGATCTCTGAGACCATGCGTAGACTATAGGGAACTCAATAAGGTTACTATTAGAAACCGTTATCCATTGCCTTTAATCCCTGAGTTATTGGAGAGAGTGCGACATGCCAAAATTTTCTCTAAACTAGATCTTCGTGGGGCCTATAACTTAGTCCGTATTAGACCTGGGGATGAATGGAAGACTGCATTCAGGTCACGCTATGGACACTTTGAATATCTAGTTATGCCTTTTGGTCTGAGTACCGCCCCAGCCACTTTCCAACACTTGGTGAATGACATCTTCAGGGATCTCCTAGATACATTCGTGGTAATTTATTTGGATGATATTCTAATTTTTTCTAACTCCACAGAGGAACATCATGGACATGTGAGAATGGTCTTGGAACGTCTAAGACAAAATCATCTTTACATCAAACTTGAAAAGTGTGAATTCCATAGGACCGAAATTCAATTTCTGGGGTATGTACTGTCTACACAAGGAATTAGTATGGATGGAAGCAAAACCCAAGCCATCAAGGATTGGCCAAGTCCTAGAAATGTGAAGGAGGTACAGCGCTTCATCGGGTTTGCCAACTTCTATAGACGTTTCATTAGAAATTTCTCTGAGGTAGTGTCACCTATCACCCAACTTACCCGGAAAGAGTCTAGGTTCTCCTGGACTCCCCAAGCCCAGGAAGCATTTTCCCGTCTAAAAGATAAATTTACCACTGCACCTATCCTAGTACATCCCAACCCGAGCTTGCCATCATAATAGAGGTGGATGCTTCAGACTGTGCCGTTGGAGCTATACTCTCTCAGAGAACAGGTGAGAAGAATGTCTTGCATCCCTGTGCCTTCTTTTCCCAGCAGTTGTCTTCGGCTGAGAGGAACTACGATGTGGGCAATAGAGAGTTGTTGGCCATTATTGCCGCCTTCAAAGAATGGAGACACCTTCTTCAGGGAGCTGCACAGCAAATAGTCGTCCTGACAGACCATCGTAACCTTGAGTTTATCAGGTCGGCTAAGTGCCTGACTACTCGCCAGGCTCGCTGGAATCTTTTCTTAAACCAATTTAATTTTATCATTTCTTATAGACCAGGATCGCGCAATGGAAAGGCTGATGCACTCTCTAGGATTTACTCAGCAGAGACACGTCCAATTACTCCTCCTAAGACTATTCTTCCTGACTCTAGATTCCTAGGAGTAATTCATAATCAAGACCTACTTAAGGACATCAAGGAAGCATACCATGCGGATTCCTTTTTGGCACAACCCCCAAGGGACGTAAGTCTTGTCTTTAAGAATGGTGTGTGGATTCAGGGACAACGCCTGTATAATCCTGAAACAGTCAGATTGAGAGTATTGCAACTCATTCACGATTCCAAGATAGCTGGGCATAGAGGAATTCTAAAGACACAGGAATTTCTCTCTCGTTTCTTTTGGTGGCCCACTTGCAGGAAGGATGTTTTAAACAATGTCACTTCATGTGAAGTCTGTGCAAGATGCAAAACACCTCGCTCCTCACCAACTGGTCTGTTACAGCCTCTTCCCACCCCGTCCCGCCCGTGGGGATCCATTTTTATGGACTTCATTGTGGAGTTACCAACCTCTCAAGGGAAGAACACCATTCTAGTGGTGGTTGACCGTCTAACAAAGGCAGCTCATTTTATCCCTTGTGTCGGCTTACCCACTGCAAAACAGACATCAGATTTGATGATTAAAGATGTGTTTCGCTTACATGGAGTACCGGATGAGGTTATTTCGGATCGAGGGGTGCAATTCACTTCTAGGTTTTGGCAAAATTTCTGTGCAGCATTGGACATTAAAGTAAACCTTTCTTCTGCTTTTCATCCTCAGACTAATGGACAGACCGAACGAACCAATCAAACCCTGGAGCAGTATCTCCGCTGCTTTATCTGCCACCTACAGGATGATTGGGTGGATCTACTTCCATTAGCTGAGTTCTCGTATAACAACTCTCAGAGTGCCTCCACTAAGCAGTCTCCTTTTTACTCTAATCTAGGTTATCATCCTAACATTCTACCACGATTTCCCATAGAAACGCCTTTACCAGCAGTGGCTGAAAGAATCACGTCTTTACAGAAGAATATGGATCTTCTAAAGGAGAATCTGGAATCGGCTCAGGAAAGGTACAAGAAAGCAGCAGATAAATTTCGTAAACCTGCACCAGCTTTCAAGGTAGGAGACTTGGTCTGGCTGTCAACCAGAAATCTTAAGTTAAGGATTCCATCGTCTAAGTTGGGACATAAGTACATTGGACCCTATAAAATCAGTAAAATTATAAGTGCCGTTGCTTGTCGTCTTCAACTGCCCAGAACTATGAGAATTCACCCTGTCTTTCATGTATCCCTACTAAAGGCTGCGACACCCAATACGTTTCCTGGACGTTCTTCTCCTTGCCCTGACCCAGTGCTAGTCGATGGTCAGGAAGAATTTGTGGTGGAAAGGATTCTAGATTCCAGGTTGTATAGAAATCAGTTACAATATTTGATTAAATGGCAGGGCTACCCAGTGGAGGACAATTCATGGGAACCAGTCAATAACGTTAATGCTCCTCGCTTGCTCCGTCAGTTTCATCAGAGGTACCCACACAAGCCTGGTCTGAGGTCATCCGGAGGTTGTCCCTAAGGGGGGAGTAATGTAAGGTTCTGTGTACATGTTCCTGAAACTCAGTTTGTTCGTCAGCCATTTTACTTTCTGTCTTGCTGCAGCTATCTTGCCCTCAGTCAAAATGGAGTTTCCAGCTTGCATGTTCCCGCCCTGATTCTCTCCTTTTGCTTCTTAAGCAGCCACAGCTGAGCAATCAGTGCTTCAGAATCTAGCCTGCAGTGAACCTGTGACCTGACTCCTAAAGCCTTGGACCTTGTACTCCAGCTATTCCTACTGAGGAACTCTGAAGCACTTGTGGACTCTGAACCCTGCTCTTTGAAAGACCCACGTTTGCATGGACTTACGGTAACAGAGAAGAAGATCCTGAACCTGTTGTGGAGAGTGATTGCTGAGCTTAGATTACTCTGGCCTGCTGTGTCTCCTGCTTCTGTGTCTGCAAACTGTGTGACTATTTTTGCCAACTTGTATGAAGTAATACAAGACTTTCTATATCAAACCTGTGTCTCATGTATTTTCATCGCACCCAAGCACAAGACGCTATATGAACTGTACTACATACATTACATTAGGTGGTAGAGGTCGTGTGATCTCAGGTGTTTTTGCAATTAGTAGCGTTGGCTTTTTTTTAGTGTTTTTTGGAATTGCAGTAAGTATCCTTCCTATCCTTTTCTGTCAAGGCAGATTGGGCCCCAGCGTTTGCTCATACTATTTTCTGTCTGTGTCTGTATTTCCTCTTGTCTAACCGCCATTACATGTTTGGGGGCTTCCTATGTTCTTTGGGGATCTGCTCCGGGGCAGATAGCTTTCCTCTTTCTATCTTTAGGTGTAGTTAGCCTCTCAGGCTGTGACGAGGTGTCTAGGACCAACGTAGGAACACTCCACGGCTGCCTTTAGATGTGGTGGTTAGTCAGGGTAATGCAATCCAGTAGATTCCAACCTCTCTGGTGTATTGCCGTTTTTGCCTGCTCTCCTCAGCTACCAAAACATAACACACTCACTTTTGTGATATACTGTATATACCCGGTGTATATACCCGGTACAATTACTGCCAACTCTACAATAACAAAAGTGAACTACTAGCTGCCACCACCAATCGTTTATACAGGCCAATTGGACCCCCGTTAAATGTAGCATATAGCTTTAAAGGCGCGGTTTACAGAGCAATAGGAACAGAGCTATTAAATTTTATATATTTAACCCAGAAAGGTAGGCAGTGTTTATAGAAATATGCAAAGATGATACAAAATGGGAATAAGACAATACGATAGATACAATTACATAAAATAAAAGGAATAACGAACTTGGGTTATTAAACCTGATATCACAGAAATGGCTCAGAGCTTAGCAAAGGGAAGCACTCCGATTGGGGAAATGGGACTCGCTTACAGGGAACTTGTGTATTCCAGAATGAACGATGACCCAAACCCAATTTTGGCTTATTATTAGATCAATGTTACGCCCATATATCTAATCTTGAGTTCATGTGGGGGCTGGTTGTGGGATGTGCTCAGCCTTTCAGAATTTTATGAGATCCCCAACTTACAGGATACCTCCACCCCTGAAGGTCGCAGACGGTAGATATTGTAGTCATTTTTCATATCGCAATGTTATCTTTCGATAGATATGAATGAAGTATGACAGGTATAGCATTGGCTATGGGAGCATTATTAAGTTGGAGGGGTTAGAGTGACCCTGAAGTGATGAGTGAATGCTTCATATTCTTTCCATTGGCATGATGATGAAAATACATCTCTCATAAATATTGGATGCATGTAAACCCCAATATTCATATATGTCCACTGACATTGGCCCTACTATGAGGGATCCTTTGATCTAAGGAAGCTCTTTTCTGGGGAAGCATATTTATTCTCCTATGTGCAAACAAATCTCAACCTCATTGTTTCCCAGAGAACCTCCTGTGTAATTACTTGGACACTACAAGTGGTCTCTGCTTCAAAGGAGCTAGAAGTGTCAGCTCTCTTTCTCTAATTTCCCATTATAATTAATCCCAGATGTTTGTGTGAGGGGGGTATACATCCTCTCACTGGAGATGTCTTACAGATTTTTAATTTTTTTTGTATGACAGGCCACATACTAAAGGTGTGGGGACTATTTTTTTTTGTTACTGCTGCAAAAGTCTCAACAAAGGCCTGGATGGTCTGCCTGGGCAGAAGCAGATAGGCAACACTAGAGCAGCAGTAAGTAAGTAAAACTAATGTTACTTTTTAAAGACTGCACAAGCGTTAGAAGTAATAAAACAATTATCCCGGAAACCCCTTTAATCCCATTCTTAGGTTAATCTAAATCTTTGGTTGAAAGTTCACCAAAGATTTTAGATCAAAGCAAGGAAATCTCCCTAAAAGCAGCTTTTCTATCCTATGTAACGTTTTCCAGTAATGAAGTGTGCACGTCTATATTATAAATTCAACGCCATGAGTTTTATTTTACAGTCTGTTGCTTTAATGGGGCCTAATTTATGTTATGGTGGCTACATTTCAATGCAATCATTACGGTTGCTTTTTAATAGACTGATATTCCTGTATATTTAATTTTGTTGTGACAGGAGCAACTTAAATAGAGATATGATATTTCACAAATCTGTACAGTACGCAGCATTATAACATCCCACTTCATTATCTCCAGCAGAGTAGAATCATTTATAACGATGGACTTTTGCTTTGTTTTTGGGAACAATAATTATTTTGCCTATTTTCGTTAACATCTAAGTTCATCATCATGGTTTATTACGTGGAGCAATCTGTGGGTTGTTTTTAAATTTAAGTGACTAATTTCTAAATCTTCTCAGTGCTTCGGATTACGTGAATTGAATATCTAAATGTCTTAGAAATAAAGGCATAGTCAAAAGAATTATACGACGAGCACTTATAAATATCAGACAGTGAACAAACATTGGATTGTAAAATTAATTCTATATACTGTAAATGAAGTAATTCAGCAGATATTGCTAAAATTTATATTTTTGACTGGTCATATTTGAATAAGATAAAAGTAAAGATAAACTAAGCATTTCCACCATACACTAAAAGTCTATACAATGGCTGAACAATATTTAAAGGGTTTTACAGCATTATTTGAATCAAGTTTACAATATGAATCAAGTTCTCAATAAGAAGAAAAGTCATTTCATGTTCAAAACCTCAACTGACCACCAGCAAATGAAAGCTTTGATGTTTACATTAAGAGATTCAAAGGGTATTCTGGGCTTCGTTTAAATGTATGCAGTCATTTGTGCCAATATAACCCATTTTTAAATGTGCACTTTTTTGTACATATTAAATCCCTAAGACGGAGTCACACTACCGTACAATAAGGGCAAGTACTATGTGATAAAACATCGCATAGCACTCTGCCCGGTGTTACTCTATGCAGGGTCGGCTCCAGGTTTTCCTGGGCCCCGGGCGAAAGAGTCTCAATGGGCCCCTTTAACACATACCACAATTCATGATGCACAGATACGGCAGAGAAATATAGGTATAGTACAATCACAAAGATTTCACTTACTTCATACATTACATGAGTGATATCTATTGTAAATTCTACAATAGCTAAGAAACCAGACAGTATAGTCATCCATACAGTATTATGGGCACCACATAGTGCTCCATGCAGAATAATGAGCCCCATACAGAATAATGAGCCCTATATTGCTCCATACAGTATTATGGTCACCACATAGAGCTCCATACAGAATAATGAGCCCCATATAATGCTCCATATATAATGGGCCCCATATAATGCTCCATATATAATGGATCCTATAAGATGCTCCATATATAATAAGCCCCAAATGATGCTCCATATATAACGGGCCCCATGTGATGTTCCATATATAATGGGCCCCATATGATGCTCCAGTATATGATGGGCCCCATATATGATGCTTCAGTGCATGATGGGCCCCATTGAATGCTTCATATATAATGGGCCCCATATATGATGCTCCAGTGTATGATGGGCCCCATATATGATACTCCAGTGTATGATGGGCCCCATATGATGGTCTCCATATATTGCACCAAACATAAAAAAAAATAAAAGGTCTATGGAAAATCACTGCACACGTTAAACTGCCTATGTCATGCTTAAATTGAAATTTTTATTGCACACTTGATGTGAAAAAAAGAAAATAGCTATGGGACGACTGACTGACGTTTCGGCCAACGCAGTGGCCTTTATCAAATAGTCGCCTTTAGATATAGGTGTATCGGGGTAGCAAATATCAAGTGCTTATTTTCAAGTGCTTAATTTTCAATAAACGTAGACGGTATGTCAGGTATAATCTTATTAGTTGCAAGGAACGTTCCCATACATATAGGGGACGTATTGGTGATTCAGTGTGCTTGGTTTTAAAGCAAGCACAATCTTATAAGTTGCAAAGAATGTTCCCATACACACACCACCGCAAACCAGACTGGGGATTCCCTGCAGCTCCCACTGAACCACCGATGCTTAACCAAGCACACTGAATCACCAATGCATCCCCTATATGTATGGGAACATTCTTTGCAACTTATAAGATTGTGCTTGCTTTAAAACCAAGCACACTGAATAACCAATACGTCCCCTATATGTATGGGAACATTCCTTGCAACTAATAAGATTATACCTGACATACCGTCTACGTTTATTGAAAATTAAGCACTTGAAAATAAGCACTTGATATTTGCTACCCCGATACACCTATATCTAAAGGCGACTATTTGATAAAGGCCACTGCGTTGGCCGAAACGTCAGTCAGTCGTCCCATAGCTATTTTCTTTTTTTCACATCAAGTGTGCAATAAAAATTTCAATTTAAGCATGACATAGGCAGTTTAACGTGTGCAGTGATTTTCCATAGACCTTAGATTGTGGGATAATCTAATCCCTTTTCACTTGCACCGTATCATCACTCATTTGGTTGTGTGCTAGCCATCTTTTTAATATAAAAAAAATAAAAAATGAAATACTCACCTCTCCTCACTAGTCGCTTCTCTGCTCGAGGCACCGGCCCCCGGTACTGGCACAGGCACCGACTGTGAGTTGGTCCCCCGCCTGCTCAGGGCCCCGGCACTTACCCGGGTGCGCCGGGTGCTAACGCCGGCCCTGACTCTATGGGCAGCTCACATCTGCGATTATTTTCCAATGTCGAATTGGCATGCGAGAACAATTGCAGCATGCTGTGTAGTGCAGTGGTGTCCCCACGGTGCAGTGATGAGGCAGTGACTCAGGAAAGTTCAAAAGTAACCGTAGTTTTAATGTCCAAACTCATAAACTAAACACACGGTATCCTCCGGATCACTGCCGGGAAACAAGACAGTCCATAATTACATCCGGTTTCCGAGAGCGACTGCACCACCGTACTAGGCTGCAGGGTGCCAGCAGTTCACTCTGCTTGGTTCTGTGTTCCTTCACACAGGCTAAGGTTTTGCAGAGCCATCTGCTCTGCACCTTGCAAATTCCACACTGACACACCCAACCCTCTGCTGCAGGGGTTTTCACAAAGAACCTGTGGTAATTATGTGACTCTTTGCGAGAGGATTGGAGCACAGTTGTATGATACTCGGCTCCTGCTTGCAGCAGAGCAGAAGCCGAGGGTCATTAGCATATCGCATCGGATGCCATATGCTGGTGTAAGGATGACTCTCTAGACTCTATTTACTCTTAAATTGCCATGGGAACTGTCCTTGAATAGTTCCAGATCATGGTTGATCATGTGCAGTGTGACATCTTTCATCTGGCTTCCAGCTAGCATAGCTGGGATATGTCTAGAAAGGAGTTTCCACTATAAGAAATTATGTCACAGAAAGGGACAGAGCCTCCTTCATTACTGTGAAGAGCTCATATCAGGAAGCAGCAGTACCTGTGCACTGTTATTAAGGAGGAATGATATATTGCAGGATGGATGGGGCTGTGTAAAGAGGGTTTAGAGTAGAGATATAGTGCAGGAAGGGGATCTGTATACAGGAGCTGAAAGGAGAGGTATACTGCAGGAAGTGTTAGAAGGAGCTATGCACAACAGGATTACACTCTTTATAAAGTGCTGAGAAGAGAGAGAAACTGCAGGAGGGGGCTCTGGGTGCAGTGGCTGAGATTAGTTAAATGTGTTTGTTACCTGTTGCTGAGAGATTAGTGATGTTAAACTGCAAATGCTGATCTGTTGATGCAGATTACAGAGGATTTTCTTCTGTTGTATGCAGTAGGTCACCCCGGGCACTGTGCTCTGAGGAGGCCCACCTGGGAGCTATGCTACTGTATCAGCGCTAGATGCTGATACAGCTGACTGCATTGATGAGAGAGGGAGGGTCAGGCTCCCTCTTCCATCATCCCCCTGTCAGTGTCTGATGTCCCTGACGCACTGACAGGTCGTGATGACATCACTACTTGGCGCTGGCTGTCTGGAGATGTGCAGCTGCTCGGAGCAGCGGAGGAACGAGGAGGAGAGGTGAGTATTGTATTTGTTTTTTCTGGGGGTGCTTTATATTATATAAAGTCTGCCTATGAGGGGCTGCATTATCACATAGAGTCTGCCTATGGGGGGTGCATTATACTATAGAGTCTGCCTATGGGAGGCTGGATTATGATAGATTCTGCATATCGGGGGTACATTATACAATATAGAGTCTGCCTATTATAAGTGCATTATACTATATAGAGTCTGCCTATAGGGGGGCATTATACTATAGAGACTGCCTATTGGGAGTGCATTATACTATATAGAGTCTGCCTATGGGGAGTGCATTATACTATGTAGAGGCTACCTATGGGGAATGCATTATGTAATACATAGTCTGCCTATGGGAGTGGATTATACTATATGGAGGCCTATGGGAGTACATTATACTATTAGGAAGCTTATGGGGAATGCATTATACTATATTGAGGACTATCTGGTGCATTATAGTACATGGAGGCTATCTAAGGGGCCATCATGCAGTGTAGAAATTACAGTAAGGGGGCCATAAGTTTGGGATACTAAGGAATCAGTATATATACAGTTAGGGGGCATTATACTGTGTATAAGAGAGCATCATACTGTGTATAGGGGAGCTGTACAGGGGGAGACTTGGTACATTATTAAATATAAAGTGGGCACTTATTTTTTTAGGTGAACTCAGGTTACTGTGACTGTCAAAGGGCACACACAGGACATTATTACTTTCTAGGGGATAAAATGTGGGCACTGTTTTCTAGGGCACTTGCACCCGGCATTACTATATTCTAGAGGGTGCTTTAGAATTTAGAGGTCACAGAACCACACAGTAGGTGCAGTAATAGGGACACATACGGGAGCAGAGGCTCAGCACTGGGGTATCAGAAGGATGAAGAGTTTGTACAGGTTGGGAATAGTCCCATTGGTGACAGTGTTAAAAATATGAGACGTGAAATGTGTCTTTGTTGTAATATCTGCAGCCGAGTCCTGGCTGGAAGAAGTTATGTCGGTCTGGGCCAGATGGAAAAGATGTGAAAAGTGAATGATTCCATCAGAAAGAACGTCAGCTGTAAGTCACTATCAATAACTGTACTGTGATCTCTTATATGTTCTGTAGGACCACTGACCATATGGTGGTAATATCAATGTTGGTCTTTATATAGAGATTATTTTCAGCAACAGAGCAGTCATCTGCTGAGGTTCTCCTACATCCACTATTAGGATGCTTCACCCAGTTGTAATCAAGGTTATCTGGTTTGGGGCCCACTCAGAAGTTTTGCCCCTCCTGAACCAAAACCCTAGCTACGCCTCTGGTTGTATGCATCAATAGAGTGGCATTTGTAGTCTCACATTACATATGTGGCAGCAGCAGGCAACATACCCAGCTCTGCATTGTAGTTTTGGCGGAGTGCAAGAGGGTGGAGATCTGCTATAATCACCTTAGGATGAAAAACTACACTGCAGCTATACTGATGTAGATGGCAAAAAATAATAGGCAAGGTACTGTATAGGAGCAGAGAGAGCACAGATGCACAAGGTGAATGCTAAATTTTAGATTAGCTTGATGATAACTCAGAAAGGTGGTGCCAGGCAGAGCAAACATTACATTGGGGATGGTTTTGAAGCACTGAGGAGAAGCAAGTACTTGCCGGGAAATGTAGTTTTAGCAGTTAAGAATAGGACCACGCACTTTCCTATGTGAAGCTGGCTGCTCTGAGGAAAACTTTCCTCAAGATCTTCTGGTGAGAGAAAGAGGGAGAGAGATAGACATAGAGTAAAGGCACTGTCACACTTAGCAATCGCACCAGCGATCACGACGACACGACCTGGCGAGATCGTTGGTGCGATCGCTATATGGTCACTAGTTAGCTTCTAAACACAAAGATCTCATCAGAGATCAGCGATCTGTATAACGACCTCTGTGGTCGCTGGGAAAACCTAGTCCCGCCTGCGACGCTGGTGAAGTCGTTCATAAAGGGTGTCACACTCAGCGATTCAGGCTCACCAGCGGGACACCAATGATCAAAAAACGGCTCAGAACGTTCATAAGTGATCAATGACATCTCAGCGGGGGCCACATCGCTGCTACATGTCACACACAGCGACGTCGCTAACGAGATCGCTGCTGCGTCATAAAATCTCACTAGCGATCTCGCTTAGTGTGACAGTACCTTTAACTCCTCTTTATAAGCCCCACCCTCACAGTAAGACACCAGGCACAGACATACTGTGCTCCTTCCTCATAAAGCCATACCACTCTTGCTTAGCGTCTACACCACTATACAAACAAAGCTTCAGGAGTTAAAGGTCCACCCCTCCCAAAGTCATGTCCCCCTCAGCTCAGTGCTCAGGGAGTTTCTGTACATTAACAATAAGTATGCATGTCTGGATGGTTCGTGAAAAATAATGTGAATCTAGAAATAACGCTATAATAATTTGACTTGATCAAAGGCACATGATTGGCTACAGGAGAGGCTCAGATATTTGTGTTACTTTGTTGTAAACAGGACATGAATTTATATGTAATTGTGAACAAGACTATTTCTATTCTCTGACAGGAGGCCAATTTCTCAGAATCAGGAAGAGACACAAATGGTTTGTTTCCTTTTCAGTTACACAATTGCTGGTAATAAAATATAGTGCTGTTTACTTGTATTTTATGGGTACTTTGTCTGATTTTATTTGTCACCACTATGTCTAGTATTCGGATATTTTGTTGGCATGATTATACGCCCATTGCTAATGTTAGCACTACTTGATGGTTACTGATTTCTGGTTGACACTATTTTCCTTGAATTGTTAGGTCACTGTGATCATTGTATTGCATCATTATATATGCACAGTGTGGTATCATTGTGTTACACTGGTTTGCATTGTTATTTAGGTACAGATTGAAAATGTTAGGATTCTATAGAGCCTATAATGGGGCCACATTTTTTCAAACAGCTCTAATAGATACTTGGTTTTAAAGTAACCTAGGTTCATCAAGCTAAACCTTTCTCAGACTAATTATACATCATCAACTCTTAAATTATGTAAACCCCATATGGCAGTAGATAAGCCTAGTGTACGTTAATGCTGTCATTTTACCTGCCATTGCTACCTCATGGGGTAGAGCATTCCAAAATTTGAGTAATCAAGATGCTCCTGAATGCTGTAGATGGCTGTTGGTAGAATTTTTATCTGGTTGACAGTTATTCTTACAACGCTCCAGTACACTTGCATGCTTGGCATAAGTTACTTATAAGATAATCAGCCGTACTGTCAAAGGATTGCAATAGTGTTTGATTTTATTTTAACATGGAGACATCATTCACCACACCGTTGAAAACAAGTGATGATGAATAAGGAAATGGGTAAGCGATAGGCTACATTTCGACCCATCGCTATTTCCAGTTATGCCAGGTACATAGAATTATTGCTTTGCGCTGACCGCCATAGTTTGACTTCCCAAAGGTTGAGAGGGGCGTAGGGCTGGGCGCCAGGGGGATCAGGTGTAAAGCTCATT
>JARQOD010000006.1:59307615-59349843 GCA_033576555.1 Oophaga sylvatica | reverse complement strand
GCTTACACGTCGGCAGAGAATTCCGACTGTGGCTGTTATATCCGGACAAGTTGTGGTTGCTATGTACAGAAGCGCCCCCACTGCTTGTCTGTAACTCTCATTGCTGGGTAGCAGGTCTTCTTCTCCTTCCAACTTTAAGTAGGATGGGTCCATTGGTGTTGATACACCTTTGGCTTCTGACATTCCAAACTGGTTTAGTATTGTGGAAATTTTAGAACTTTGGTTGAGTAGAAAACTCCCATCTTCCTCTCTCTGGATTTGGATTCTCAAATAATATGTTACATTTCCAAGGTCCTTGGTCTCAAAGTGCTGGTTGAGAATTTCACCTAGCTTTTCAATTTCTTTTTCATCTTGAGACATGATTACATCGTCTACATATAGGAGAACATGCATCCACTCCTTCGCTACATTTTTTGTATGCAAACATGGATCAGCTTGAGATCTTTTAAATCCTTCATCCATCAAAATTTTGTGCATTTTCTAGTTCCATGCTCTTGCTGACTGCTTAATTCCATAGAGAGATTTTTGCATTTTACAAACAAGGTGCTCTTCACCCTTTTTAATATATCCCTCGGGTTGGCTCATGTACTACTCTTCTTCAATGTCACCATGTAGGAGGGCTGTTTTGATGTCAAAATGTCTCACTGTCATCTGTTGAACTGCAGCTATGGACATTAAATTTCTGAATGTGGTTTGCTTCGCAACTGGAGAAAATGTAGCATCATAATCTTCACTATACTTTTGCGAGTACCCTTTTGCGACCAATCTTGCCGTAAACCGGTGAACTTTACCTTTTGAGTCATATTTGTTTTTGAAGACCCACGCACATCCGATAGCTCTTTTTCCTTGTGGTAGCTCAGTAAGCTCCCATGTCTGGAGTTGGTGAAGGGATTCCATCTCTTCATTAGCAGCATTTGTCCACTTCTGCTTCTCGTGAACAGGCGGTTTTTGCGTCTCTTGCCATGACTGTGGCTCTGGTTCAGGAAATGTTCTGACCATATAAGAAAGACGTCTAGCTGGGATACCTTTGTTTGACCTTTCTGATCTCCTGACTGGAGGTTGACTTGGTTCTTCAGTGTCTTCCTTGGTGGCTTCAGAGCTTATCCACACTTCACTTCAGTGTATTCCTTTTCGGAGTCTGGGTTTGGTGATTGAGATGCTTGTTCTTGATTCTTAAGTTGAATAACTGGTGTAACTTCATGGAATTGAGTGATACAGAGTTTTCATCAATCACTACATCTCTGCTGATTGTTACTGTATTTGTCTCTGGGTGCAGGATTCTGTATCCCTTTTGAGTTTCGCTATAGCCCACCAGGACTCCTTGCTTTGAGTGTCATTCCCACTTGGAACATTTTTCTTTGGGAACATACACAAACGCTTTGCTTCCAAATATCCTGAGGTGCTTCAGGTTAGGCTTCTCGCAGTTCCATAGCTCATATGAGGTTTTACTTGTGGCTTTACCAGTCACTCTGTTTTGAAGATAGCAAGCTGTCATGATGGCTTCTCCCCAATACGTTGTAGGTAGATTCACATCAAACAACATACTTCTTCCACTTTCACAGAGAGTAGAGTTCTTTCTCTCTGCAATGCCATTTTGTTCTGAGTTGTATGGAATGGTAGTCTGGAACACGATTCTATTCTTTTTCAAAATGGTTTGCACTTTACCACTTGTATATTTGGTTCCATTATCTGCACACAGGGCTTTTAGCATTCTTCCAAATTTGTTAAATACAACAGCAAGATATTCTTCAAGTTTCTGCTGAACTTCATCCTTAGGCCGGGTCAGACTAGCATACGGCATCCGATGCGAGAGCAAAGCGGATCGGAGCACAGCTGCGGAGGAGGCGGAGAAATGATGTGCGTTGTCTCACTCACACCCATAGGCTTATATGGGTGCGAGTGTGCCGAGACTCGGCCGAGTGTCGTGGCAATCGCAGCATGCTGCAATTTCACTCGCACGTTGAAAACCGCCTGAAAAAAAAACGGTGATGGAAGATGCCCCATAGATGAATACTTGTCCAAGTGCTATGCGATGTTTTATCGCATAGCACTAGTCCGTATTCATCGCTAGTGTGACCCCGACCTTATTGTGAAGGAGGTAGGCGACTGTAAATTTGGAGTAGTCATCAATAAATGTGAGAAAATATCTCTTCTTGCTAGGAGTTTGAACACTCACTGGACCACATACATCTGTATGTATCAGATCCAGAGGCTGTGCAGATCTAATGGTGCTTATTTTAAGAAACGATTTTCTGGACATTTTCACTTTAAAACAGCTAGTGCACTTTATCATTTGACTACACAGGTTGATTTCAATACCATTTGCAAGTTGAGCTAGCGTCCTTACTGTTTCCGGGTCTCTGTGCCCAAGGTGTCTGTGCCATAAATGGATACAGTTCTTATGCAGATCTTGTCTAGCACTGTACACTCTTTCTTTGCATTTTAGCTGATAAAGTTCATCTTGGATGTTTTATTTTGCAAGAGTGTGACCCTTCCTTGAGATGATGCAGCTGTTATCTTTAAAAGTAACTACATTCCCCTTTTGCATGAGCTTCTTTACTGACAGAAGATTGCTTTCAAGGCTGGGAACATAGAGAACATCCTTTACTGGGAACTTTCTGCTTTGTACTGAGGAAACTGGACAGTGGAGGTAGCTATCTCCTACTCCTTCTGAAGTCATATAGTGACCATTCACTAAGATGACCTTTTCTGACTTGCTTTCACTAAGGTCAGTGAAGAAATCCTTGTTGTTTGTCATATGACTACTTGCACCAGAATCTATACACAATATATGCTTTCCAGATGAGCCTGTACTGGCATTAAATTCAGCTTCAAGACATGCAGAATCTTCCTTTATAGCTGTTTTAACCCTTTGATGACAGTTCTGCTTTTTAAACTGACTCATTCTTGCTTTCCAAATTCTGCAGTCTACTTTGAGGTGGCCAGGCTTTTACAGACAAAACATTCACGAGTTTCTCTTAGATTGCTCTTATATTTAGGGAAATCCTGTGTCTTTAATGCTGTTTCTGCTCTGGATTCATTACTGCTGCTTACATGCTGTGTTTCTCTCTTGAATTCATACTCAAGTTTGCCTTTAACATATTCTAGTGTCAGCTCATCATCTGGCCGTGCATCTAGTGCAGTCACGAGTGTGTCATAATGCTCTGGAAGACCACTTAATAGAAGTGCAGCAACATGAAAATCTTTAATTTCTTCTCCAATACCCCTGAGACACTCCACTAGGGTGTTTCTTATACAGTCCTGCATATTCTGTCCATCACTTAGCTTAGACTGATACAGCTTTCTCATGAGATAAAGCTTATTGATGAGATTTGATCTTTCATGCACTTTCTGTAACTTATCCCACATCTACTTTGCAGTTGCACACTTGCATATATGCACAATCTGATTATCATCTACACTGAGGGAGATAGTGCTTTGTGCTTTCTGATCCTTCTCTAGCCAGTCATCTGGTAATGGATCAGGCACTTGTTCCTGAGTATATTTCCACGTACCTTCTCTTATGAGCAGCATCTTCACCTTGAATTTTTCTGACTGGTAGTTCTGGTTAGTGAGACTTGTCACTGAGAACTTGACAGGATTGCTGCTAGTGGACATCTTCTCTGTTGCTCTGTGCTGCTTTTGCTTTGGGCTTCTGTTGCTGTGTTACTTGGGGTTCTGTGTCACTCTGGGCCCATAACCTGTTGGCAGTGGATTATTCAGGATATTCTCCAAGTGTGTGACAACAGAGCTTCTTTATTCAGGAACAAACAGGAACAATATATGATAAGCTTAACAGATCAGGAAAAAATCATTTGTATGTCTCTATCTGTACAGCATCTACAGCACGCTGCTTCTCTCATACACAGACACAGGAAAAACAGGAAATACAGTCACATGCTATCCCTGTGTGAGCCTCTGGGAGTTTTTTTTTAACTTTATAAACAGCATACAAATCTAGCAACTAAACACTCATAGATAGGAATGGAGTTGTTGCAACAAACATATTACAACAGTATTTTTTATAGAAAAATATATATAAAGATAAAAATATATATAAGACCAAAGATAATGTGCCTTGATGTAGAAATACAAATGTATCCCAAATGGAGTGTGCTAACATATATTAATTTATAATGGTAGTGATTAGTGTTGAGCATTCCGATACCGCAAGTATCGGGTATCGGCCGATATTCGCTGTATCGGAATTCCGATACTTAGTTCCGATATTTTTCCTATATCGTATACCGGAATCGGAAGTTCCCATAATTCTTTGAGAGGCACTGTGATTTTAGTCAGCCAATGAGGAATCCTACGAAGTGTGGGCACATCCTGTACTGCTGCGGTCATCTTAACTAATGGCATGGCTGTGATTGGATGCTGAAATGATGTCAGAATGCACTATAAAAGGCGCCGCCGCCATTTTAGCGTCACTGTGCTGTGAACTCAGGGACAGAACGCTGCTCTGCTGACTCTGAGGGACAGTTAGAGATTGCGATTTTGTGTACTGTGCTTTAGGCAGGCTATTTTACCAACCGCTGTGTAAAGCTTCCTTTTGCCTTGCAGTGTTGTTTTAACAGCTCTGTGCAAGGTGTGTGTGTGAGAGTGCAGGTGACGCTGCAGTTTGCTCTGCATCCACCGCTGTTTGTAGGCATCTGCACGTGTCACTCACTGACTTTTTTTTATTTTATTTTGTGTAATTGGTGCAGCTCCATTCAATAGAAATTAACAGTGATCTATTACTGTGACGCTCTTCCATCCGTATACAATACATTGGTTGCAAACACTATAGAAGTACAGAAAGGAGCCTTTCACAGATAGTGAACAGTTGTGTGCAGTGTTCACTGTAGTCTGTGAGCTTTTCATTTTTTGAGTGCAGATTACGCTTCAGTTAGTTCTTCAACCACTGCTGGTTGTAGTCTGCTGAGGTGGTCACTGCCTCATCCTTCACATTTTACTCAAATTGGTGCTGCTCCATTATATTTGAAAAAAATCTAATCTATTAGTGTGACGCGCTTCCATCCGTATACAATACATTGGTTGCAAACACTATAGAAGTACACAAAGGGGCCTTTCACAGCTACTGAACAGTTGTCTGCAGTGTTCACTGTAGTCTGTGAGCTTTTCATTTTTTGAGTGCAGATTACGCTCCAGTTAGTTCTTCAACCACTGCTGGTTGTAGTCTGCTGAGCGTGTGTCACTGCCTCATCCTTCACATTTTTCTCAAATTGGTGCTGCTCCATTATATTTGAAAAAAATCTAATCTATTAGTGTGACGCGCTTCCATCCGTATACAATACATTGGTTGCAAACACTATAGAAGTACACAAAGGGGCCTTTCACAGCTACTGAACAGTTGTCTGCAGTGTTCACTGTAGTCTGTGAGCTTTTCATTTTTTGAGTGCAGATTACGCTCCAGTTAGTTCTTCAACCACTGCTGGTTGTAGTCTGCTGAGCGTGTGTCACTGCCTCATCCTTCACATTTTTCTCAAATTGGTGCTGCTCCATTATATTTGAAAAAAATCTAATCTATTAGTGTGACGCGCTTCCATCCGTATACAATACATTGGTTGCAAACACTATAGAAGTACACAAAGGGGGCTTTCACAGCTACTGAACAGTTGTCTGCAGTGTTCACTGTAGTCTGTGAGCTTTTCATTTTTTGAGTGCAGATTACGCTCCAGTTAGTTCTTCAACCACTGCTGGTTGTAGTTTGCTGAGCGTGTGTCACTGCCTCATCCTTCACATTTTTCTCAAATTGGTGCTGCTCCATTATATTTGAAAAAAATCTAATCTATTAGTGTGACGCGCTTCCATCCGTATACAATACATTGGTTGCAAACACTATAGAAGTACACAAAGGGGCCTTTCACAGCTACTGAACAGTTGTCTGCAGTGTTCACTGTAGTCTGTGAGCTTTTCATTTTTTGAGTGCAGATTACGCTCCAGTTAGTTCTTCAACCACTGCTGGTTGTAGTCTGCTGAGCGTGTGTCACTGCCTCATCCTTCACATTTTTCTCAATTGGTGCTGCTCCATTATATTTGAAAAAAATCTAATCTATTAGTGTGACGCGCTTCCATCCGTATACAATACATTGGTTGCAAACACTATAGAAGTACACAAAGGGGCCTTTCACAGCTACTGAACAGTTGTCTGCAGTGTTCACTGCAGTCTCTGAGGAATAACCACACTTAGGCCTTATAACTTTTCTGACTTTCTTTATCAATCTACCAAGATGAAGAAGGCAGGGAGTAAGGCACGTGGTCGTGGCCGTGGAGTTTCAGCAGGGAGAGGACGTGGGGATTCTGTGGCTGCTGCCGCACCCAGTGACACAGCATCCACCAGTTTTCCCCGTGAGCGTTTCTTTATGCGCACTTTTGTAGGAGCTTGGCGTACCCCCCTGCTGCGGGAAGAACAAATTGAAGCCGTTGTTGGTTGGATGACAGCCAATGCATCGACTTCAATTGCTTCCACCTCCTCTCAGGACCACAGCACTGTTGAACAACCATCTGTCTCTTCACCGCCTGCCAAATTGCCCAGGCATTCAGAGAGCTCTGTAAAGGAGCCAGCTGAGTCTCTGCTTCTGTTCTCAGAATCTGTTGGCTTGCAAACAGGGGCCCAGCCAAGCAGCATTCTGGAATGTGAAGAAGAGGCAGTATGCAGTGATGCGCAACAGCTGTGTCTCTCTGAATGTGAAGAGGCGGGTGAGCCAGTGCCGATGCTCAGCACACCGCAGAACGCATCTGATGATGATGAGACTCAGGTGCCAGTTTCTGTTGAGCATGGTGCTGGCCAGACCACCCAACAGCAGCAGGTGTTGGAAGAGGGTAGTGGAGATGATGAGGTCCAAGACCCAACATGGCGTGAGGAACAGGAAGGTGGTGGTAGCAGCTCTGAAGAAGAGATTGCCCCAACGGTCCAAACAGTAGGGAGAGGTAGGCTGCAGACTCGGTTACCTGTAGCCTCCAGTTTGGCACCCGTTCGTAGCAGTTCTCTTCCAACAGCCAAAACGGGCGCTCCCAGGACTTGCACTGTGTGGTCCTTTTTTGACACACTTGCAGATGATATTTGCTATGTCAAATGCAAGCTGTGTAATCAAAAAGTAAAAAGAGGTAAAAGTGTCAGTAACCTTAATACCACAAATATGTGGAAACATGTGCGGTCAAAGCACGTGGTTCAGTTACAAAGACACACTGGAGATGTAGGCCAACCTACAGCAGCACCTACATCTTCAGCTCGTGTTGGAGCCTCTTCCTCCAGCTCACACACAGCTGGTTCGGCTTCCTCACAGGATCGCCATGGAAGAACCTCTGTCACTGTTGTCCAGAGACACAGTGTTATTCCACCCACAGCTGCAAGTTCCCTGTCATCCTCACACTCCCAGGCCACAAAACAGCCATCGGTAGCACAGGCATGGGATAAAAGACGGCCATACTCGGCAAACCATCCACGAGCACAGGCTCTGAATACTGGCATTGCAAAACTCCTGTCCCTTGAAATGCTGTCATTCAGGCTGGTGGAGACTGACAGTTTCCGTAACTTAATGGCATTGGCAGTCCCACAATACAATGTGCCCAGCCGATTTTATTTCAGCAGGCAAGCCGTCCCTGGTCTGCAAAAGCATGTTGAGGGAAAAATTAAACATGCGCTACTAAACGCCGTCAGTAGCAAGGTCCACCTGACCACCGATGCGTGGACCAGTACCCATGGCCAGGGACGATACCTTTCCCTCACTGCCCATTGGGTCAATGTTGTGGAGCCGGGTACAGATCTTGCGAGTGGCGCTGTACGTGTTCTGCCAACTCCAAGGATTGCAGGAATCCAGTCTGTCCACATTGACTCCTCCTCCTACTCCAGTTCCTCAGAATCATCGCTGCAGGAGCCGTCACGGTCTACCTCCACATGGACCCGTGAACGCTTACCTGTTGCGACCGATATGAGCACAGCCGTGGCCAAACGTCAACAGGCCGTCCTGAAATTAATTCCCATGGGGAATCGAAGCCACACAGCGCAGGAGCTCTGGAATGCCATCAAGCAGGAGAGCGAAGTGTGTTTTTTGCCAGCGAATCTCCAGCCAGGCTTGGTAGTGTGTGACAATGGCCGAAATCTGGTGGCAGCTCTGGGCCTTGGCAACCTCACTCACATACCATGTCTGGCACATGTGCTCAACTTGGTCATGCAGAGTTTTTTGAGGGACTATCCGGATCTTGATGCACTGCTGCACAAGGTCCGCCTAGAGTGCGCTCACTTGCGACGTTCCAGCATGGCCAGATAGCGCATTGCAGCTCTGCAACACAGATTTCGCCTTCCTGAACATCGCATCATATGTGACGTACCCACCAGGTGGAATTCCACGTTACATATGTTGGAGCGGTTGTGTGAGCAGCAGCCAGCAGTAATGGAGTATCAGCTGCATCAGGCGCAATCAACTCGCAATTTGCGCCGTTCACACTTCACCACTACTGAGTGGGCCTCTATGAAGGACATCTGCCACGTTTTGCGTGCGTTTGATGAGTCAACGCGGATGGCGAGTGCAGATGATGCACTAGTCAGCCTGACTGTCCCCCTTATCTGCCTGCTTCAAAAAACACTGCAAGCACTAAGGGATGAGGTTTTGGAAGAGGTGGAGGATGAGGAGTCACAAATTCCATCACCTTCTGGACAGTCAGCGCAACGTGGTTCCTCACAAAGGGCTGGGCAGGGCTCACTTTGTGAGGAGGATGAGGAGGAGTCAATGGAGGAGGAAGACATCGCTCCAGAGGGAGGTACACAATGCTCTAGTCAGTATATAGAGCGAGGGTGGGGTGATGCAGAGCAGGCAGAGATGACGCCTCTTGCAGGGGACAGCGTTTCTTGGCCAGTTGGGAGTCTGCAGCACATGGTTGATTTCATGCTGCAGTGCCTGAGAAACGACCGCCGCATCGCCCACATTCTCACCACGTCTGATTATTGGGTGTACACCCTCCTAGACCCTCGCTACCGGGACAACTTACAAAGCCTCATCACACCGTTGAACCGGGAGCGTAAAATGCGGGAGTACCAAGACACACTGGTGCAATCCATAATGTTCTCCATTCCAGCCCAGAGCACTGCTGCTGCTACTGCTTTACAAAGCAGCTCTGTGCGTCGAGGCAGTGGAGACAGCTCTGCAACAAGAGGGAGCACAAGCAGCGCCTCTGCACAGGGCAAGACCAGTATGTTCCAAATGTGGCGAAGTTTTGTGGCAGCGCCACAAATGTCTACACCATCCGAGACGGCTCCAGTCAGCAGGAGGCAACGTTTCCGTAAGATGGTGACAGACTACATGTCTTTCCCTCTCAGTGTACTCCCAGATGGCTCTTCCCCATTCAAGTTTTTGGTCTCTAAGCTGGATACATGGCCAGAGCTTAGCCAGTATGCATTGGAGGTGCTGGCTTGTCCTGCTGCCAGTGTATTATCGGAGCGCGTCTTTAGTGCTGCAGGTGGTGTACTAACAGACCGTCGCATGCGACTATCCTCCGATAATGTAGACCGGCTTACTTTTCTGAAAATGAACAAGGCATGGATCTCACCAGAATTTGTCTGTCCGTTTTCAGATTAAATAACTGGTTCGCAACGTTATCCATGTCTCCTGTTATGTTCATCTTTCTACCACCTGAACTCTACTCCCTGGGCTACAACACTGCCAGTTGCTGCTCAGAAGTGTCGTGTCCACAGACCAATACACAAGCTATAGTGTTAGTGGGGTTCAGTAACGCCAGCTGTTCCCCTGCTGTGTGTCCGGCAAGAAGTCTCCTGTTCCCTACACATGCACAGAAAAACCCATGTGGAACATGCTCCAAATAGGGAAGAGCCGTCACCCTGATTGTTATGCTTAAAACAGGAAATTGTGAAGTTTTCCAGGCCTAGAATGATACATTTTTATAACAAATATGGACAAATAATAATTTGTCATCACAGCGCATATCTGCACATGTCTATTAGAAATGGTAACAAAAACTAAAACATAGTGTTCACTTTTTGAAATTAATGCATAAAAGTACATTTCATACTTATCAATTAATGCTTTTTAAGGAACTTTATCTGTACCTGTAAGATAATGCAGTCAATGGATGTACGAATCATAAAATCCTCATCATCATCATCACGAGTTTTATTTATGACAGACATTATAAAATACACATACTGATGCCAACTGTAACTTCACACACCATATATGAAATGGCCAGCATCTAAACCTGGTAATAATGTGCAATAATAAATTATTACATCTTGAAAGTGCATCATGCATACTGACAATAGGTAGTTATACCTGCAAGTGCTGTTGAAACAAGCACAACAGATATAAATTAATAATGGTATATAGGTATCACAGTGCATAGTTACTCATGGACAATGTCGATGTAATACTGTACCTCAATAAAGTCAGCGTCAACCATTATGCTTGTTAGTCTTGTAGATTGTTAAAGAGGGAACGGGCTTTTTTTGTTGGTCATAGGTGGAGTATTAGACAGTAAATGATTACTGCTGTCGTATTTTTGGCGTCCCTAGGGCACAATAACGCTGCGTAACGTCACATTTTATAGAGTCGTCTAATTGACACACGCTACCCTACCCTACGCGTGACAGTAGGAAGGTAGTGTTGACGGATAAAGCCTTGCGCAACCAGACATGCTTTTACCCTCTTCAACACTGTACAAGCAAAAAATGCATGATTGCAGCCGCAGACTTTATTGACGTACAGTATAACATCGCCATTACCCATCAGAGGCTGTCCACTGTCTGATACAGACATAGAATATACCTTTGCTATCCGTAGCCTTTGTTTCACCTACACTTGCAGGCACACACTTACATTGTGACAATGCATAATGTTTTTTTAAATGGTTATTTTTTATTGTACATTATTGCGTCATCACATTGATGAGTCCATGCTGGACATGTCATACATGCTGCACAAAGTAACGATTTTATTAACTTAAATAATTGAAATGTCTGTGACTGTCACATATAAATTGCAATGATGATGATGAGTGACTATTACAAAATCCATTGTCTTCACTATGTTATGGTTTAACATAGCGTTCCTTAAGCATTATTCATAAATACAAAAATGGACTTTTATTATTAAATTTACAACACTATATTTTGTAACAAATTTTTTGGGTGGTGTGTTGTTCCATTTCTTGTTGGCATGTGCATATATGCGTTTATATTTGCAGGGTCTTTAGTTTTATTCTTGAAGTTAGGAAACATGTGTATCTTCGTACCATGTTAGCCAGTAGATAGAAAAATATTTAGACTTGAGAGTCCGCAGTGGTTGATACCTTTTAATGGATAACTGAAAAGATGGTAACAAATTGCAAGCTTTCGAGGCTACTCGCGTCTCTTCATCAGGCAAAGACTAAAACAAAAAATGAAGCATCACATATTTCTATACACAACAGGACACAGGAATAGTGCAATAGGTAAGACAAGTAAGTCACGTGTAGCAGAACTGTCATTATGACAGAGGGATGAACATAAATATTGGAACAGTTCCTAGATAAGGATAGAAAGTTTTATTGCCCTCTGATTGGGGTCTGGTTTTGTGTTTTCATGCCCCTGGAAGGGCACAGACGCAGATTCCTTAATTGATATAGAATGACATAAATCCGTGTGATCTATTCATTCCATCACTAAGAGTGTCAAAGGTCATGATGAGCTTATATTCTGAAACCTTTGTATCTTTCTCATATTTGAAGTTATATTTTAATACCAGTAATTCCATATCCATCATGCTCTGACCGGGCATACAAAAGTGTTTTGCCACAGGTAAATCCATTATTTTTTCTCTTATTGTGTGGCGCTGATAATTCATCCTTGTTCTCATTTTTTGGCCGGTCTCCCCTCACTTGTCCCTCCCTCACTTGTCTTACCTATTCCTGTGTCCTGTTGTGTGTAGAAATATGTGATTCTTCATTTTTTGTTTTAGTCTTAGCCTGATGAAGAGACTTGAGTAGTCTCGAAAGCTTGGAATTTGTTACCATCTTTTCAGTTAGCCATTAAACGGTATCAACCACTGAGGACTCTCAAGTCTAAATATTTTTCTATTCTTGGAATTGAAATTCATCATTTTATTGTCCTAGTAAAACTTCATTTATTCTTGTTTGAAGTACATACTGTGAGACAGTGAGAGTATGTGTATTGAATGGGGTGTATATTTCACCTGGCTACTTTACTGACTGGTATAGGGGAGGTGTGTGGCTTTGTAGACCTAGTGGTAGAGAAAGGTCACTACACCTTACATTCAGTACACACTTGCAGCTCAGGCCTGAAATCACTCAGGTGTTAATTAGGAGACCAGAAGTAGGTGTGTTGGAACACAGTCAGAGAGGACGCTTAGTCTGGACACAGGAAGGTGTCCCGGCACAAGAAGCGGTCGCCAGGAGTGGGAGCACGCTTAATCTGGACAAGGGGTCCAGGTACAGAAGGTGTCTCCAGGAGTGAGCTATCTTAGTCTGGGTGCAGGAAGTACCCCGGACACAGGAGTAGTCGCAGTGAGAATCCGTGCGAATAGCGGCTGAATAGGAGTGGATCTCTCTCAAGTCTGGACATTGAAGGTGCCTTCAGACACAAGGAGGAGTATCTGTGAAACTCCATACTGGTAACATATATCATATGTGTTGTTTTGGGTCAGGCTGGTAGAGCCGGGACCCGGATAGACAGGGCAATCGATCTATGTGTAATTAGTGGCTAGACAAGCCTAGGTTTTCTGTTTATGCTTTATTTTTATCTGTTTGCTGTGGACTTTAATAAAGCTGGTTGCGGCCAGTTTTCACCAGAACTGCTGTCTGAATGAACTGTTTTCGTGTCACTCTGTCTACCCAGACAGCGATCCTAGAGCTATATCCCCTGGAATGCTACAATTGGCGGAGAATGCTGGGGCAGCGCAGTGGCTGATACAGTTAGTGCTGGAGTGTGCATGCAGCACAGTGGATTAGAGACAGCAATAAAGGTGAAGTCTGTTGAAATAGCAGCAGAGAAAAAAAAAAAGTGTGCAGCAGCAAAAGAGAAACGTCTATTGGAGCAGTCTTAAAGAGACAGTGGCCCTAATAGAGTTTGCAGAAAAAAAAAAAAAAAAAGTGTCTGCACAGCAGAGCTGAAGTTTCTGTGGAAAAGACTGTGGAGTGTGTATGTCTTGAGTGAAGACTACCGTTGTTGAGACAGAGAAGTCTGACAGCATGGATGACAGCATGGAGGCGCTGTTTGAACAAATGGCGCAAGTGAATGTGCAACATAAGACTGCCGTGGTTGAGACAGATAAGTCCGGCAGTATGGAGGAGCTCATTGAGTACCTGGCCCAGGCCCAGCGAAGCCTGCAGCAGAGCATGGATCAGCAGCGCCTGCAGCACCAGCAGCGCATGCAGCAGGCCCAGCAGCAATTCCTGCAGCAGCAGCAGGAGAATAACCGGTTGTTTTTTGAGCAGGTTGCAGCACAACAAAAGACTTGTGGCGCATCGTCCCAAAGTAATGTTGCAAAGTCACCTGCATTGTCCGCTGTAAAGAAGGCGGTAAGACGGTCCCTGAAAAAGATGACACCTCGTGATGATGTGGAGGTATATCTCACTAGGTTTGAGAGATTGGCAGAGAAGGAGAATCTGCCCCTATCTGAATGGGCCATGATGGTCGCACCCTATCTGATTGGAGAGCCCCAAAGGGCATATGCTGACCTGAGCGAGCAGGACAGCCAAGACTATGGCAAGCTGAAAGCGGAGATTCTTACCCGGCTGGGTGTTACGGTGACAGCCCGTGCCAGGGGAGTTCATGACTGGAGATACAGTTGGGAGTCTGCAGTCAGCAGGCTTGATTATGGAGTTGAAAAGGTGATAGTGGACCGCTACACCCAAGCACGTCCTCCTGAGGTACAGCCGTCTGAGAGGTCGTCACTTCGGAGTTCCCGGACGCTGAACTCTCGCGGTAAGAGCGTTCCAGCTGTTGGGGACATGGGGTATGCTGATAAGCGGGTTCAGGCCCGAGGGGACATGTGGGTGGGAGAGTGTGATGGACAGTGTTGGAGCTGGCGTGAAATTGCAGCCAACTGTCCAATAGAGGGGGAGCCTATGTGTTGTGATGTTGGCAGATCCCTCTCTCTCTGCGCAGAACCTGTGTGTGTGTCCACCTCAGCCGAAGAGACTGGACCACAGGGGTCCCCGGTGGTTGTAAATGACTGCCCAGCACAGGCTCTCTTGGACTCAGAGAGTCCAGTGACTTCCGTATGTGACAGCCTGATTGATAGGGACTTCATCCCTGATAAGCACCTGAGTATGGTGTGCATCCATGGAGACACCAAAGTCTACCCAGAGACTGCCGTGGACTTGGTCCCCAAACTCGGGAGGTTTCATATGAAGTGGGGGTAGTGAAGAACCTGGTGCAACCCGGTATATTGGGTAATGACTTTCCCCGGTCTAAGGATCTCTGGGGGAAAAATGTTTCTGATGGACAGTGTGATGAAGCTCCTATTGAGGGTGCGCAGTCCCGAGGGGCGGAACACAATGCTAGTGGGCCGTTAAACTTATGTGATAATGATAATGATGATGATGATCATGATAATGATGATGACCATGATAATGATAATGATGATGATGATGATGATCATGATAATGATGATGACCATGATAGTGATGATGATACTGATCATAGTCATGATAATGATGTTGATAATAATGATGACTGTGATGGTGATGAAGTTCCTTTGCAGGTGATGTTGGGAGACGAGGATGGTGGTTCTCGGGAACCGAGTGTCCCTTACTTACCTGTGTCCTGTGACAATTTTGAGAGTGAACAGTGGCGAGACCCCTCTCTTAGGACGGCACAGGAAAATATGATTGTTCTAAATGAGGTTTCCCAGGAGCCTGGCTCTGAGGAGAGGTTTCCTCATGCTGCCATGGACAATAGCCTATTGTATAGGGACACTGAAGTCCAGGGAGAGGTCGTGAGTCAGCTCCTAGTACCTGAGCTATATAGAAGTATAGGGCTGGGGTTGTCACATAGTCACATACTTGAAGGACCAGATGGTGAAGTTAATGTTGTGGATGACATGTTAACTAAGGTTCCAGATCAAGATGTGAATGAAAATGAATTGTATAACCCTGACAGTGAGCAGGATGTGAATGAAAATGAATTGTATAACCCTGACAGTGAGCAGGATATGAATAAAAATGAATTGTATAACCCTGACAGTGAGCAGGATGTGAATGATAATGAAGTGTATAGCCCTGACAGTGAGCCAGATGTGGCTGAGAAAAAGGGGTCAGATAGTGATAGTGAATCATCTGATGACCGTAAAGCAACCAGTGCAAATGAGGAAGGCATGGTAGCAGAGGAGGTTGAGAGTCCTGAGAAGAAAGCTGATGCTGACCTTACAGCCAGACAGAAGATGGCATCTGAAGATGTTTTACAGTTGGCCGGTTCCCTGGCGAAGACTAAGGTGAAAAGAGGAGAGCTGAGCTTTAAAGGCAGGACTCTGAAAATGAACACAGCACAAGTGGATGCTGTTGAAGATGAGAAGTTATCGGTGTGTGGTGTGGATCTGCATCATGCCAAGGACTCTGAAGGTGATGCTGCAGAGGTGGAAAAAGCCATAGAAGTGGTAGACACCAAACCAGATGCCTCATCAGTAGCTGCAACTCGTGAAGCTCAGGCTGGAAGTTCGGCGCCCGGAGCCCCAGCAGTGTTCCCGAGTGATACCAAGGATCTGGATAAGTCACAAGATGAGAGTTTGAGACATCGGGCTGGCGTTGGTGAGCTCAAGCGCACTTTCAGGGAGGCTACATCGGAGCCACGTCCCAACAAATGGGAAAAGCGATGTGTCACTCCGTTGCCGCTACAGACACACGGGAGCCCAGATGGCATGCAGAACGTGGTGGAAGAGAAGAATCCGGCGGGTTCTGAGTATACATTTGCAATGGCCACGTAACAAGGCAATAACTCAATATTTTATGCCTACACCCTCCTTGACCCTGGGCTTCAACACCGCCAGTTGCTGCTCAGAAGTGTTAGATGCACAGATGAAAACAATCGATGATGTGTTTGTGGGGTTCAGTAACGCCTGCTGTTCCCCTGCTGTGTGTCTGGCAAAAATTACTGCTGCTAACTACAACTTCAACTTCAAACATCTCATACTAGGCCTCTGCCTACACCCTCCTTGACCCTGGGCTTCAACACCGCCAGTTGCTGCTCAGAAGTGTTAGATGCACAGATGAAAACAATCGCTGATGTGTTTGTGGGGTTCAGTAACGCCTGCTGTTCCCCTGCTGTGTGTCTGGCAAAAATTACTGCTGCTAACTACAACTTCAACTTCAAACATCTCATACAAGGCCTCTGCCTACACCCTCCTTGACCCTGGGCTTCAACACCGCCAGTTGCTGCTCAGAAGTGTTAGATGCACAGATGAAAACAATCGCTGATGTGTTTGTGGGGTTCAGTAACGCCTGCTGTTCCCCTGCTGTGTGTCCGGCAAAAATTACTGCTAGCTACCTACACATGGTGAAAAAAGCATGACATGTCAAAGTGTCTAGTGCTACACATAGATATGAGGCTGCACCCTGATTTCTAAGCTGTAAACATTTGAAACGTCAGCTTTAAAACCATAAAATGATTAGTCTTTGTCACAAATCTGTAACAAAATAATTGTGACATATTATTTCAGATATGCACATGTCGAAAACAAATGCTAACAAAAAAGCCTACTTATGCTATAGGATACTGATGGTCAACCTTGTCACTCCATAGCTTTGACAAATCCAACTCACATCATGACTCAAATGCTGCAATGTTGGAAGTGCATAATGTGGGTTGAACTTTGACAACAGCTGCAGTGCGAAGGTTAGACTTCAGTGTTCTTGGCTTTTAAATAAAAGCATACAAGTAAATATAATAATCCAATGTTGATTAAGGGACGTGATGTACACCTGTAATATTGTGCAAACAATGCATGTAGGAATAGTCCTCTTCAACATTACTTATATTTGTGTCATTTTAAAAAATACATATTTAATTAGAAAGTTAACAGCCCATATCATAAAGGTCCTTCATGTAAACATAATAAATCGCTAACAAAATCATGCATTACCTTGTTAAAGTCAATACTGCATAGTCACAATAGCAAAATATATACCTGTAAGTGGTGCTGAAAGAACGACAACTGATAGAATAGGTGAATGATATCTATTTATCAGACTGAATAGCGACACCTGTACAATGTCGATATAATACTGTACCTTAACAAAACAGCTGTGTCACACCTCACACTCGTTTTTCTTGTAGCTTGTTATGTAATAGGGCACATGCGTGTATGTTTCATCATAGGTGCATGTTTACTGAGTAAAGCAGTCATGACAACGCCTTTGTGTTGTCGGTACGCTTGCGATGATGAACGATGCGCACCGTGAATGTTAGTCTGCGTCATAAGACGCACAGACGCTCCAATACCCAACGCGTCACAGCAGGAAGCCAGTCTGTGCGTCCAAACAAAGGCGCAACATACATGCACGTAACCTTTTATAAAGCTATATAAAAAAAAGGATGTAGTAGTAACGCACACTTTATTGAGGTACAGTATTACATCGCCATTCAACATCTGTGGCTATGCAGTCTCATCTATATATACCTTATCTATCCGTTGTCATGCTTGCAAGTCCACAGTCAGGCATAAATAGCTGTTTTGACTATGCACTATGCACTTTTTAAAGTTTTTGTTTGTTAATATAAATGATTGGCACATATTATCAGTATTACATGATGGAAATTTTAGATATTTTTAAAAACTTTTTAGTGATATTCACCAAATGTAAACTTTTATGAATGTCAAAGATAACTTGTAATGCTGATTATGTTTTTAAGTCAGCCATTCATTGTCTACACAATAGAAATGGTGTACATACTGTTACTTAGCCATCATTAATGGATTCTGATATGTACTTGTATGCTTTTATTTTAAACCGTATAGCAGATTATTTAACCTATTTTAATTGTGGTTTGCATTGCTTTTCAACATGTTAATGTATGCATTTATGTTTGTAAATTATTAATTTACATATATTTTTTTAAGTAAAATCATCATCTTATGGTACTAAAGGTTATATTTCTCTTGTTTGGAGTATAGACATTTTTAAATGACACGTAACAAGGAAAATACTTGATCTAGTATTTAAACATCCTCCTTGACCCTGGGCTCCAACACCGCCAGTTGTTGCCTGGAAGTGCTGTTAGCACAGTCAACACTTGCTCCTGTGTTACTGGGGTTCAGTAATGTCAGCTGTTCCCCTGCTGTGTGAACGGCAAAAAGTCCTGCTGCCTCCACCCTGTTGTCTTCTCATCCCTGGGCTCCAACACCGCCAGTTGTTGCCTGGAAGTGCTGTTAGCACAGTTAACACTTGCTCCTGTGTTACTGGGGTTCAGTAATGTCAGCTGTTCCCCTGCTGTGTGAACGGCAAAAAGTCCTGCTGCCTCCACCCTGTTGTCTTCTCATCCCTGGGCTCCAACACCGCCAGTTGTTGCCTGGAAGTGCTGTTAGCACAGTCAACACTTGCTCCTGTGTTACTGGGGTTCAGTAATGTCAGCTGTTCCCCTGCTGTGTGAATGGCAAAAAGTCCTGCTGCCTCCACCCTGTTGTCTTCTCATCCCTGGGCTCCAACACCGCCAGTTGTTGCCTGGAAGTGCTGTTAGCACAGTCAACACTTGCTCCGTGTTACTGGGGTTCAGTAATGTCAGCTGTTCCCCTGCTGTGTGAACGGCAAAAGTCCTGCTGCCTCCACCCTGTTGTCTTCTCATCCCTGGGCTCCAACACCGCCAGTTGTTGCCTGGAAGTGCTGTTAGCACAGTCAACACTTGCTCCTGTGTTACTGGGGTTCAGTAATGTCAGCTGTTCCCCTGCTGTGTGAACGGCAAAAAGTCCTGCTGCCTCCACCCTGTTGTCTTCTCATCCCTGGGCTCCAACACCGCCAGTTGTTGCCTGGAAGTGCTGTTAGCACAGTCAACACTTGCTCCTGTGTTACTGGGGTTCAGTAATGTCAGCTGTTCCCCTGCTGTGTGAACGGCAAAAAGTCCTGCTGCCTCCACCCTGTTGTCTTCTCATCCCTGGGCTCCAACACCGCCAGTTGTTGCCTGGAAGTGCTGTTAGCACAGTCAACACTTGCTCCTGTGTTACTGGGGTTCAGTAATGTCAGCTGTTCCCCTGCTGTGTGAACGGCAAAAAGTCCTGCTGCCTCCAACCGGTTCTCTTCTCATCCCTGGGCTCCAACACCGACAGTTGTTGCTCGGAAGTGTCATTGGCACGGGTACTCACTCCTGCCCAGACTGGTTACAGCACGCCATCTGTTTCCTGTCAGTGTAAACGTCACTTAGCCTCCAATAAGTTGTCCTGTCGTGTTGCGGTCGGGTTACCCGACTCTATGGTGCCTGGAGTTTAGGTGCTTCCTATGTGTGCTGCGGGATATGCAAATAAAGGCTGTTTCCATTGTGACAATAGGACAATCACCCACTGTAGTACTGTGGGATTCGGTAACTGCGGCCGGCTCGCGGCCTTTCAACTTAAATTTCCATGGGTACCTTCTGCTACCCGTCCGGGTTCCAGTACCGTCAGTTGGTTCTCCGCAGTGCCTTTGGCCTAGGTGCCTCCATCTCGGTATCCGAGTTCCAGCAACGTCTGCTGGTCCTTGGTAGTGCTTTGGAGCACAGGTACCTCCTGCTTAGTAACCGTGTCCCAGTAACGTCAGCTGGTCCTCGGTTGTGCCATTGGCTCTTTTCCTTCTGCTGCCCCTCCGGGTTCCAGCACAGTCAGCTGGTCCTCGTTACTTGCATTGGCTCTTGTACCTTCTGCTACCCGTCCGGGTTCCAGTACCGTCAACTGGTTCTCCGCAGTGCCTTTGGCCTAGGTGCCTCCATCTCGGTATCCGAGTTCCAGCAACGTCTGCTGGTCCTTGGTAGTGCTTTGGAGCACAGGTACCTCCTGCTTAGTAACCGTGTCCCAGTAACATCAGCTGGTACAAGGTTGTGCTACAAATACAAGATACAGAACAAGAGACACAAGAGCAATAAGCAGAAGATCTAAAAGCAGAAGAACATGAAGTATAAGACCAAAATGAAGAGCAAAATATATGCTCTAAATTATAAGCAGAAGAAGACTAAGCAGTGTATGGGGGTGAGTCCGTTCCTCCTCGTGGTGCCCCTGGTAAATGCCTGATGCTGCAGGCTAAACTGAACACGGACAAATACTGTTGTAATTTAAATCTTTTGTGGCAGCAAGAACGGAACGATGAAAAATTCATACTTTTACAGATTACAAGTACAGGAATCTCTGTCACAAATAAGAATATGATGAAGAAGATGAAGGACTATAATATGAAGAAGAATAATAGTTTAAAAAGAACAATATGAGTAATGTTAACAAAAAGATGAAAAGCAAGAAGTTTTAGAAGAAGATAAAGAAGGTGAAGATGAAGAATAATTTGATGACAAAGATGATGCTGCTGAAGATTATGAAGGAGAAAGTGTGGCAAAAGTTAAAAAGGTGAAGAGCATGGAAGTTGTGAAACATACATATTTGCCAAAATAGAAAAAAGGTTAACAACATTGTCAATTTCTTCGTCAATCCGAACGTATTTCCTAAAAAAAAAGAATAATGCTATTCCATTGGATTGGGTTAAACATCTATGCCTTTAATGTCTCCTCAACCTCCCCCAATACATTCTACATTACTCTTTGTTGTTTTCCTTCATGTACAATTAACCTACAAGGCAAGAATGGGTTTTTTTTAATTTCGATATTTTGTTCCCATAGACTTACATTGGACTTCGGTATCGGTATCGGGTATCACCGATATTTTTTGGGTATCGGCGATACCATTCCGATTCCGATACTTTTGGATATCGGAAAGTATCGCTCAACTCTAGTAGTGATGACATGGTCTGCTGCTGGGTTCACACAGACTAATAATCCACTGTTCCAGGAAGCAGTAATAGTATTGTATAGGTACAGCTATTATCAAACCTAAGTAGGGACTGCTGATATGGAACACAGGATTACCATAAAGAATCAGATACCCAAATTACATATGGTAGAATAAGCCAGCATAATAAAGTGCTATTGCATGCAAGGTGCTAGTGCATAAAAAGTGCTGCTGCATAGGAAAGTGACATATATTTAAAGAAAAGGGAGTCAATCACAAAGTTTATTTAAAGAGTTTAATGGCGCACAGGTGGTGACGGCAGACTGGAATATTATGCATGGCATTGCCAAAGTCACATCCAGCCCACGGGACACGTCTCCATGGAACGCGTCACATGGGCGGAAGCGACGGCAGCAAGCGTTTCACCATGGAATGCAAAGGAGTTCCGGAAGGTAACCACTGCAAAATGCATACCTATGAGGCGTAAGTGTGAAGGAAAAAGGGGGCATGTATAATGAATTGTGTCAAAGCGAAATACAACACACAGCCATAGTGTGGGATATTATGAAAGGAACAGTGTGTATTGTGGAAATAAGAAATAGACATAAAGAGGAACTGAATATGAACAGATATATAGCTACCTACCAGCACACAATTGGATATTATGTGTAAATGAAGAGATGTGCCAAAAAGACAAAAAGAAATATAGCAAAGAAAACAATAATTACAGTGAATAATACATGACAAATAAAGTATACCACAAGGAAACGGACCACCATGCGTAAATATATGAATAAAATAAGGAAAACAATAAATCCAGAGAATAGTACATGTAAAATGTATTATTCCACAGAGAACCACCATACATACTGTAAGTATATAAAACTAGAGTAAGGAAAGCAATACATATAGTGAATAATACAGGTAAGAATGATTATTTCACAAAGGAACACAAGCCATCATTCATAATTATAAAGATAATTGATGGTTATATATTGTAATGACGTGACCAACAACACATCAACATACTGAAAACACGATGTGTCAATGATCTGAAAAGAAAGACAAGAACAGGAATGATCAACTTATGAATGGTGGCTTGTGCTCTGACACGATTCATTATACATGCCCCCTTTTTCCTTCACATTTACGCCTCATAGGTATGCATTCCACAATGGTTACCTTCCACCGTGGAATGCAAAGGAGTTCTGGAATGCTTGCCGCCGTTACTTCCGCCCACGTGATGTGCTCCACGGAGACGCTTCCCGTGGGCCGAATGTGACTTCGTCAATACAATGCATGGTATTCTAGTCTGCTGGTGCCACCTGTGCGCCATTAAAATCTTTAAATATACTTTGTGATTGGCTCCCTTTTCTTTAAATATTATTATTATTATTTATTTATATAGCACCATTGATTCCGTGGTGCTGTACATGAGAAGTGGTTGCATGAAAATACAAATATCACTTACAGTAAACAAACTGACAATGATAGACGAGTACAGAGGGAAGAGGACCCTGCCCTTGCGGGCTTACATTCTACAGGATTATGGGGAAGGAGACAGTAGGTTGAGGGTTGAAGTAGCTCCAATGGTGGCAGCATGGTCATTGCAGGTTGTAAGCTTTTTTGAAGAGATGGGTTTTCAGGTTCCATCTGAAGGATCTAAATGTGGGATAATAGGATGTGTTGGGGCACAGAATTAAAGAGGATGGGGGATATTCGGGAGAAATCTTGGAGGCAATTGGGTGAGGAGCGGGTAAGTGTGGAGGTGAGAAGGAGGTCTTGGGAGGATCAGAGATTATGTGAGGGAAGATATTGGGAGATTAGTTCGGAAATATAGGTCAGTATTAGTAGTTTAAAATGGATACGCTGGGAAATTGGGAACCAGTGAAGGGATTTGCAGAGAGGGGACGTAGGAGTGTAGCGAAGAGAGAGATGAATTAGTCAGGCATCAGAGTTAACTGCGGACTGGAGAGGTGCAAGAGTGTTAGAAGGTAGGCCACAAAGGAGGATATTGCAGTAGTTGAGGCAGGAGATGATTAGAGCATGCACAAGCATTTTGGTAGAGTGAGGGTTGAGGACAGGACAGATTCTGGAAATATTTTTGAGCTGGATGCGACAGGAGGTGGCGAGAGCTTGGATGTGCGGTTTGAAGAAGTCAAGGGTTACTCCGAGGCAGCGGATTTCCGGGACAGGGGAAAGTGTGATGTCATTTATTGTGATAGATAGATCAGGTAGGGAAGATATGTGAGATGGAGGAAAGATAATTAGTTCAGATTTTTCCACATTGAGCTTGAAGAAGCGAGAGGAGAAGAAGGAGGATATGGCTGATAGATACTCTGGGATTCTGGACAACAGTGAGATGACATCTGGGCCAGAGAGGTAGATCTGAGTGTCATCAGAGTGTCATCTCACACTACACTCCCTCTCTATCACCCTCGTCAAAGCCAAGGTGAAACGTGCATCAGGCATGTGCAGGTCCGATCAGGGGTTTGTATTGACTGATCATCACGATGTCACTTTCCTATGCAGCAGCACTTTTATTGCACTAGCACCTTGTATGCAGTAGCAGTTTATTATGTTGGCTATTTCTACCATATGTAATTTGGGTATCTGATTCTTTATGTTAATCCTGTGTTCCATATCAGCAGTCCCTACTTAGGTTTGATAATAGGCTGTACCTATACAATACTATTACTGCTTCTGTTCACTTGGCGATGACATGAGTATGGTTTAATTTAGGTTTATTAAAGGAGTCTGTGTCATTCTTTCAATGAAAGGACTTTATTCTGGGTGTGTATTTATTTACAATATAACTATTGGATTAGTTATAGAGAGGTGTCTTATAGACACATTACTAACCCATGCACTTGATGTCACTCGACAATACAAAGGTGACATCAACCTCACAAATATGACCCCACTTGCCACTGCCACAGGGCAAGTGGGAAGAGCTGGGCAAAGCACCAGAATTGGAGCATCTGATAGATGTACCATTTATGGACGCTGCGGGCTGCTATTTTTAAGCTGGTGGGCAATATCCATGGTCCCTTACCAGCCTGGGCATACGAGCCCCCTGCTGTCAGCTTTAGTTTGGCTGCATGTCAAAAATGGGGGAAACCCCATGCCATTTTTTTTAAATTATTTATTTAAATAATTACAATAACAGTGTGGGGACTCCTCTATTCTTGATAACCAGACTTGCTAATGCTGACAGCTGAGGGTTGCAGGCAGCAGCTGTCAGTTTTGCCTGGATGGTTAAGAAAAATACAGGGGAACCCACGTCAACTTTTGTTTTAAAATAATTTATTTATAGCGCAATTAAGGGGTCAATTGATGCCATTTTCCTGGTGTCTGCCCCTAAATTATGCTGTTTTGGCAGCTGTTGGGCCCCCCTGAAGGTGTTGTCTATGCGTTTGGTTTTGCCTCCCATTGAATTGAGTGGTGTTCGGTGAACTGTTCGACAAACATGATCGTTGAACATCGGGAAGTTCGGCGAACATAGTGGAACCAAACCTTAAAAGGTTCACTCATCTCTAGAGATGAGCAGTGTCTGCCACCTCTTCACTGAGCAGAAACTCAAACTTACTGATGCCTTCTCTCCGTCCCAGCCCCTGATAGGGGCTGTGGTGAATATTACAGTATTCTGTATGGGAGCAGTGACGGACATCATACTGTGTGGGGGCTATGGGGATTATTATACTGTATCAGGGCTATCTTACTATGTGGGGTGCTGTGGTGGACATCATACTGTATATGGGGTGCTGTGGTAGACATCATATTGTTTATGGCGTGTTGCAGTGACAACATACTGTATATGGAGGTTTGTGGTGGAAATCATTTTGTATGTGGGGCTATGGGGGACATGATACTGTGTGGGGGTTTGTGGTAGCCATTATACTGCATATAAGGGCTGTGTTGACCATACTATATGAGCTGCATGGTATGTTTTTATTTCTTTTATACTACCCCAATCAGTTTACCATACATTTTGTATAATACTGTGGTTAACATTTAATGTTTTTAACCATAGTTATTCAATGCTTTCCAAAAGGGACTGAACAAGAAATGATAAATAGGCAGGCACACAAGCAAAAAGCCTAATACAACAGCAACATGGAATGCTATAGCGGTGTGGTGTGTTTGTGTCTCAGATTGGTCTAACATAAAAAACTGTAAAAAAACATTTTTTTTAAATTAGACTCAACCATAGTTGCAAATAGGTATACATTTTAGTCCATTAACATTTACCAAAACCCATTCAATACAGAGTATGAAACAAAGCCTCCCACTGAAACGGACAAGCAAAAAGAATGTATGGTTTAAAATATATATTTTATTAATATCACAAAAATCATCACAGTGTTATAACAATTCCAATAATAATGATGCCTCTAGCCAAACAGATCACACTTGCAAATGCAGCAGCTGGCGGCAGTAGAGATGTGGTGGGTATGGTTGTCCAATTGTAAATAAAGGAGTGCAAAAAATCTTGTTTGTGACATGCGTTGTAAGGTTGACAGTGACAGTTAAAAGTCTGAATTTTGGGAAATTTTTTTCTTTGTATTTTTAAACAATTATTCCCCTCTCACAAAAGATATTGCACAAGAAATGCTAAACAAGCAAGCGCAACTTCTCTGATATTAATTTAGGATTTTTTTCTTCTGTAAGGCTAGGTTCACACTGCGTTTAACCAACCCGTTCAACACATAGTGTTGATGGGCTGGTAACGGTATAACATAACGAGATCGCGTTATGCTATACCCGCTAGCGCAGTGTGCTAGCACAGATGAATCATCTGTGCTAGCGGTGACGGAGCCCAGGCGCTGCAGCCCGCGTCCGAGGCTCCGTCACGGAATGACGGCAAGGTGCGAACGCATGCCGCTTTACGGCATGCGTCGCGATGCGCCCGACAATGGGGGTCAATGGCAGCGTTAACAGACTGCGTTACACAGCGTTATACCGCTGTGTAACGCAGTCCGTCTAATGAACTGCCTAAACGTAATGTGAACCCAGCCTAAAACATATTGTGCTTACTTGATGCTTTCTAGTGCAGTAAGAAGAGAAGAAAAATGTATAGTGCAAATGCCAACTACACATTATCACTGATTACCGTAATCACAAAGAGTCTGGCCCTGCTGCTGGCACCTCTCCTATCTCTCTCCTTCAACCAACTGAATCTTTGTTTTATTCATAGATAACACTTATCTTCTTCACTGTTGCAGTTATACAATACATTATTTTCTGGAGTATTAAGGTACTGCCACACTAAATGCTCCCGCTAACGATCACAATAACGACGCATACTAATGCGATCGTTTTTGTGATCGTTTTAATGTCGCTAGTAGCTGCCACACTTAGCGATCTCGTTAACGACTCATAAGCGGTTAGCGATCTCATTAACGACTTTAACGGTCATTGCGATGTAAAAAACAGCGCACATCGCTCACAAAAGGTGCCAGACACAGCGATATAGCGTCACCAGCGGGACGCCAACGATCTAAATACGGTCCAGAACTCTAGTGAACGATCAGCGAGATCACAGCAGGGGCCACGTCGTTGCTACATGCCACACACAATAGCGTCACTAACGAGATCGCTAAATAGTGACGTTTTTTAGCGATCTCGTTAGCAACCTTGTTTAGTGTGGCATATCCTTTAGTCCAATGTTATATTGTTTTCTTCCCCTCTATCTATTACTGTGCTTTGAGCTCTGATGTACTTTCACTATCCTGAATCCCCTTAAAATGACTGCTGGACCTCACCCACTGCCCCCACGGGAGATACGCTATTGGACTAATTTCAAATTACAGTTCTTCATAAAACAAACTGCCCTCGTATGGTTATGTTAACGGAAGCATAAAAAAGTTATGGCTGGAAGAAAAGGGAGGAAAAACTAAGTCATAAAAACGAAAATTGGATTGCGTCCATATGGCGTTAAACACTTGGTATGAAACCTAAGTGTTATCATAGTTCATATCCATTGTCCAAAGTATGTAATTTATTAAAAAGGATTAGTTCTATTTGCAATAGTTTGCAAAGAATTAATTGGAATTAATAATGTAAAATCATCATAATGTATGTGCAAATGCTCTATTATCTCTTTTTAATTGTTTCATTAAAAGTGCATAAAATATAAAAAAGGATTAACTCACTGATCACAATTTGGACATTAGTTCAACTGTGGCAGAATGCAAACTGTTTGTTACATGAAAATAATTAAACCTGTTAACCTGCAGTACTGGAAGTAATAGGAAATGAATAATGAATTTCTTATGATTATAACACACAAAACTTTCAGGTAGATTATGTAAAAAAGCAAAGAAATAGAAATGAGTTAAAAGGTGAAATCTTTATCTATATTACTATGGATTAAGATTTTACCCTTTTGCTCATTTCTGTTTCTCCAGTCAGTGTAATTAAATAATTTTTACAGGTTCGTTTTTGACACCTGCTGGTGATATGGGTGTAAATTGTATCACAGTAAATACAGTGCTATACAAATGATAAGAAAGGACAGAAAGCTAGAATTATGCAAAAATTTAAAATAATTTGAAAAATTGCGAAACACAGAGCTGCAAAATGCTTTACCCAGCTCAGCCTCACCTCTATAAACAGATCCCTCAACTCAGTTTTTTTGGAATCAGATTTAAAGGACAATCCCTCAGGAATACTGCTAAATGGCTTATTATTATCCTGTGCATTAGTGCACAGTATCTGCGTGTCTATACGGACCATAGGATACTGTTGTATTTTTTGTTTATACACATAATACACTACACAGAACTAAAATTAAGCTACTACTACATTTACAGTAATTTTATATAAATCTCCTTTCATCGTGAATTTTGGCACATTTAATTCTTAATAGGGTAAATAGTTTAAGGAGAGAAACTGGGAAAATTAGTTCATACATGATATTCCTCATTAAAACAATGTGTTTAATCTTGATAGGAAAAGCAATATGTATCCATAAAAGATAGGGAAAAAATAAAAAATCTTTATCTTATATGGCAGGGGCAAATGAAATGTAGTCTGTCAGCACTGGCGAACTGCCACAGCTGAGCAGGGTGACTCACCCACACTGCGGGAGGGCCCAGGGTCAGATGCTGCAGGGGAAGCTCAGGCAGACGAGACCTAAGCAGCGTAGTGAGAGGGGACACTGAAGGTAGCAGAAAGCAAACGGTCATGTGACCACAGGGGGCAGGATGCTACAGGGACCCTGGAGTAGTGGAGAGGGGAACTCAGGTCGGACAAACAGGGGTCATATATGGAGAGGACGGCGCGGTACAGGGGGGTGTGAGCAGAGAATAATCAGAATGTAGGCAAGGAGTCATTCACGGAGATAGCAGCGTAGTACAGGAGGCACAGGCAGAACTCGTAACAGGAACGGAACCAGATCAAAACCAAGCAAGCATAAAGTAGCACAGGCACAAAGCACAGGGTCACACACACTCGGCCAAGGGTCAAAGTATAAGCGACGAGGAATGACCGACAATGAGGCTATAAAAAGCCTCCCAGAATCCCACAAACTAAGATCATGACAGCTTCAGGCATTCCATTTCTTCTTGGCCCATGAGTCACCTAATGTGTAAAGTGATGGATCACCTAATGGGATAGGTCACATGTCCCATGTTATGAGATGAACACACCGTTGCTCTGGAGCAAGATTGAGATGCAGAAAAAGGGTGATGATTAGTGTTGAGCGATACTGCTCGATATCTAAAAATATCGGATCGGAATGGTATCGCCGATATCACTAAATATCGGCGATATCCGATTCCAATACCGGAAGTCCCATGTAAGTCTATGGGAACAAAATATCGCAACTAAAAAAACCCTTTATTTCCTTGTAAACACTAAATATACACACATAGAATACTATATATATATATATATACATGTCATTGTGACATATATATATACATATTTGTATAGTTTATACACTTCTACATAGTAAAATATCCTCTGATTTAATTGCCGGGTAAAGCCGGCTTCTGTGAAAAGACAGAAGCACCCGACATGAAATGACACTTGGTGTACATAGGGTTAACCATGTCTTTTCATGTCGTTTGCAATCTGATTTGCACAAACAATTACATCAGACTATGTGTGCAAAATTTCACACCTGTAGGGGTTAATTAAAGGTGTAAATTCGTTGTAAAAAAAACGGACTTTTTTGCTACGAATTTACACCTTTAATTAACCCCTACAGGTGTGAAATTTTGCACACATAGACTGATGTAATTGTTTGTGCAAATCAGATAGCAAAGGACATGAAAAGACATGGTTAACCCTATGTACACCAAGTGTCATTTCATGTCGGGTTCTGCATTTTCACAAAAGCCGTCAATTGAATTAGCGGCTATTATACTATGTAGAAGTGTATGAACTATAAATATAAATATATATATATGTGTCACAAATTCAATGACGTAATATATATATATATATATATATGAGGTGTAAAATTGTTTAAAAAAATGCGTGGGCTCCCGCCCTATTTTTGCAACCAGACAGACAAAGCCAGTGAGTGGGGGCAGATAATAATAGCCCAGAGAGGGACCATTATTTTTGGCCCCCTCTGGCTACTAACATCTGCCCCCAGACACCCCAGAAAAGACAAATCTATAATTAGATTCGCCCTTTCTGGCACTTTGCCCGTCTATTCCCATTGCCCTGTAGCGGTGGCGAATGGGTTAATATGGGGTTAAAGCCACATTGCAATTGAAAGGTGACCTTAAGCCAGGTTAATAATTGAGAGCTGTCAATTAGACAACTATCAATTATTAATCCTATTGCATGAAATAAAAATAAAACACACACACTTTAATTAAAAATCATTTTAATGAAATAAAGACACATGTTTTTGACCATCTTTTATTTGACTGCAAAAACCATTTCCTGTAATAAAAATAAAATAAAAAAGCAAAATTATTCTTACCTATCCCATGCACAGTCAGGTCCCACGGTGTAATCCTTCAGAAAGGGTTAATGTTTACTGCAGGGACCGCAGCTAATGCTGCAGCCTCACAGTAAACCCGCAAATGAATGAGTTCCTCTCCTGGCTGACAGGAGAGGAAGTGGAAAGCTTAATTGATTGCTTTCCACTTTCACTTCAGGTCAGCCAGGGACACAATCAGTGACATCAGAGGGAACTGATTAACAAAAATAGGGGTTCCCTTCGAATAAAAAATGGCGTCGGGTCCCCCCTATTTTTGTTAACCAGCCAGATGAAGCAGACCGCTGAGGCCTGGATTTTCAGACTGTTAAGGAGCCAAGATCCATGGACCTTGCCAGCTTGATAATACCAGGCCACAGCAGTCTGCATATCTTGGCTGATTAACAAAAATAGGGGATCCCCTCGAAAAAAATTGGCGTGGGGTCCCCCCTATTTTTGTTAACCAGCCAGATGAAGCAGACCGCTGAGGCCTGGATTTTCAGGCTGTTAAGGAGCCAAGATCCATGGACCTTGCCAGCCTGATAATACCAGGCCACAGCAGTCTGCATATCTTGGCTGATTAACAAAAATAGGGGATCCCCTCGAAAAAAATTGGCGTGGGGTCCCCCCTATTTTTGTTAACCAGCCAGATGAAGCAGACCGCTGAGGCCTGGTTTTTCAGGCTGGTAAGGATCCAATATCCATGGACCTTGCAAGCCTGATAATACCAGGCCACAGCAGTCTGCTTAGCTTGGCTGGTTAACAAAAATAGGGGATCCCCTCGAAAAAAAAACGGTGTAGGGGTCCCCCTATTTTTGTTAACCAGCCAAGTAAAATGCAGACTGCTGCGGCCTGGTATTAAAAGACTGTCAAGGCCCATGGATTTTGGCCCTCAACAGCCTGATAATACCAGGCTACAGCAGCCCCACATTTGGCGCATCAAAAGATGTGCCAATTGTGGCACTTTACCCGGCTCTTCCCACTGCCCTGTAGCGGTGGCAAGTGGGGTAATAAGGGGTTAATGTCACCGTTGATTGCACGGTGACAATAAGCCCGGTTAATAATGGAGAGGTGTCAATAAGACACCGATCCATTATTAATCCCAAAGTTATTAAATGTATAAAAAAAAGACAAAGCAAGAAAAAAGTCTTTTAATGAAATAAAAGAGACAACACAGTTTTCATTAATTTTATTATACACTCATTCCTGCGACGCCATCGATCTCCTGTAAAAAAAGAAAAAAAACAAACCAACAGTATACCACCTGTCCGACGCAGTCCATAGTAACGACAGTCCCACGACGATCCAGCTCTGCTACATCGCAATGACAGGCAGAGCCTGTCATCGCAACGCAGCACAGCTGATTACCTGCTTCCCCGGCGGTGACGTCATCGGACTGACTGCTTTACGGCCGGGATTACCCAGCAGTCACTGCAGTTATCGCGAGAAACTGCATGTGACCGCCGGGGAAAGATGATGGCGGCCATGAAGCAGTCCAGCCCGTGACCGCCGGAGATCTTCTGCCAGGTAAGTGCCGCTGACTCCTGACAGACCCGACCGACGGACACTGACAGTGACAGTCACAATCCCGATTCCGGTATCTGATAAGACGAAAATATCGGAACTAAGTATCGAAAGGCCGATAGAACTAATATCGGCCGATACCCGATACTTGCGGTATCGTATCGCTCAACACTAGTGATGATATATTTTTTTCCAACTTGCATTGCCCTACATATGGCATTTAACTGCTAAAAATAAATACAGGCCAGGCCACAGACTAATGAGAATCACACACTGCGGCATTATTTACTGTATATAGTAAGGAAGGAGACAATATAATTAGAGACTGCACAATGTAATAAGGGATGATACTAAACATAAACATAAAATATATATTTAAGAAACATATAAGGTGGTAGAAGTTACACATAAAGAGAAAATCTGCTAACAGGTTACCTTTAATATATAATTTTTCATTGTGTGTCACACCCATTTAATCACTGACTGTGTCGGTGCCTTTCCCCTCCCACCCATTTGCTGCAATTAAGAAAAATTGAAGTATACATTCTGGAGGGATCTGTTATGTGGGCTAGTACTCTGAGAAAATCTGGAGCTGGCACTGTGTAGGAAATCTATTAATGTGCAACATTGTTGAAAATGTGTAAATGGCACTTATGGGGTATCTGGGACAATGTTGTGGCATCTCAGACTACGACGCCTAATGAGAATCTGAAACCTACATTGCTAATAAAGAAAAATCAAGAAATTTCAAATAGGAAAAATATAGCTTTGTACCATGTTAGCCAGTAGATAGAAAAATATTCAAAACTGAGAGTGCTCTTTTAATGGCAAATTGAAAATATGTTAACAAACAGCAAGCTTTCGACAGTACTCAGGTCTTCATTAGGTTTGGTATGCCTGATGAAGAGATTTGTGTAACCTCGAAAGCTGGTTGTCAGTTAGCCATTAAAAGGTATGAAACAAATAGGAAAACCAATTTTCATTAGACATTCACTTAAAATAAAAGCTATTTTCTAAAGCGCAAAAAGTAGCATGGAATTAGGAAGCAAACATTTATTTTACTTGAATCAGATTTGGAACATAGAACTCATAGTGAAGACAAAAACATGAATCCTTGAGTTGTGTTCCTCAGTAAACCAGAGTCACATTACGGCCGGGGTCACACTTGCATGTGTGATGCGAGAAAGTTGCAAGAGTCTCTCGCATCAACACCCGGCATTGCCGCCAACACTCGGACCGGAGTGTGCGGCTGCATGTATTTCTATGCAGCCGCACACTCCGGTCTGAGTGCCGGCGGCAGTGCTGGGTGTTGATGCGAGAGACTCGTGCGAGTTTCTCGCATCACACACGCAAGTGTGACACCGGCCTACTGCTGGTGATTTCATTCATCAACATTTCAGAAGCAAAATTGTGTAATCCAAAATGACTAAATACAGTTTTTTTGGTATAATTTTCAGAGATACTTGGCTGACCAACGCTCTTCTGCCCCAGAACTCCCTAAATTGTCTTCGCAAATCTAGTTGTCTCAGAATGACATCTTCAATTGCCAAATTCCAATGCCAACCAGATTTCTGATACCAGAAGCAATGAACCATACATTTCCTCTATTTTGTAGTATCATTTGGATGTCCATGTAAGATGTGGATAGACTTGGTTCATCAAAGCAGCAGCAGGGCTTAGTAGCTTTCTATAAGTAGGGTGACCTTTCACTATGACATTCAGGAACCCAATAGAATCTATGGAAAGAAGTTGTCCCAGAGAAACGTTAATAAATTTAAAATTGGACATACAAAATAGAAGATCTTAATCCTACATTGGTTGACATTATATCCTTTGATCAAGTACCTATTTATGCATAGCAATGAGCATTATAAATAGGACTATTGTATTAATCAATATATTTATCAGGGCTGAAAAAGGAGCATTATTCTGTTTTCTGTATCTTCCTTTCCTCTTGTGAATTTAACGAATGTCTATATGTGACTAATCAACGTCATTACTGGTCAGTCCTTTATAACTGCTATGATTTTGTATATGACTGGTTGTTATCTGGTGTGCCGAATACAACCACTACGTCAAGCATACGTTATATGCCAGCAATATTCGCGTGTCTGTAAATGTGTAAATTTATCTTATTTATTGTCCCTCATTACCCAGGAAATCTGTTGTAAACCACGGCTGAAAATATATTTCACAACACTGGTTCCCAATTTCTATAAACTTTAAGGCTTACACATTGTAAAGCGGTAACAGCCAACACATGAAAACATCCATGTGCATTAAGAAATGCAAAATACTTCTGGCTGAGGAAGATAAGCCAGTCAATTTAAGCAATTTATTTCAACCCGTTACATAAGTAGAAGTCATTTCAAATGTAGATTAAAATTAACCTCAAAGTGTTGAATTTACGGATTACATTTCTTACACCAAGCTAATTTCTCTGTCATCAGAATAATGGATTTCTTATCTTCATTTTATTTAAACACAATCCGGAATAGTCCAGGGAGCTAATGACGCTATTTTCAGCCATGGCTCTAAAAGAATGAATATCATTACTAATTGACCTGTTTACGAGTGCTGACGGAAATCTGTCTTTGTTTTAAACCATTGTTGAATATTTATAGATGGGACGGTATCTGAATGATACAGACTTCATTGTTTCCTCTATTCAGAAGGGTTGCTGTAGTCCCTTCTACAAGTTCTAAGGGAATCGTGATGTGAAAGGATTTTGATGTGCCGTTTCATTCAAGAATCATCATTTTTCAGAATTAAAACTTAAGCTATAAGCTATAAGAGCTATTACTGGAATTCTAAAATCAGATGGTGCCGGTCCAGTACACTGTGGGACATCATTTAGACTAAATCAGCCCTTTCATATGAGCCAAATAATAGAAGAATGAGCTTTTATAGGATTAGCTGAACTTCACCAAGGGACCGCACTCTCCATACAGTTTCCAACCTCCAGCATTGGACTGCACGCTATGGTGAGCTTAATATCCCCCCTCTTTTTATAGATTGCTTGTTCCTGATTATCTGGTGCATATACATGCTGGATATCACAATTGTCACGCTGTCACTGCGTACAGGAGGACACTGTCATGGGTGCATCGCCACGAAGATCGTCGCGATTGCACATTCTGACTTCTCACAGCTGAGCTGCTGTTTCTTTGTGTTTGGTAATGAGAAGAGTTAATTTTACCTACTCTTTGCTAAGACTAGGTCCAGCCTCGCCCGGCTGCTTTTGATTATGTTCTAATTAGTTTCCTTTATATTCCTGCCATCTGGGTGTTAGACGCCGGTGAAAGCATTCATGTAGTCTAGCAGACTGGAGCGGTTCTGAGAATACTTAAGCTAAGAGCTCCTTAGTTGTTTTTACTCTTATAGCTTATAGTTTATCTCTGAGACCTTAGGTGTTCCTACTGTGTGTGAGTGTTGTATGTAAGACTTTATTTACTTTATTTCTTGTCTTTCTTGTATGTCTTTCTGTTCATTAACCGTTACCTGTTCATTCCCTTTGGTGTAATCAGGGTCCTTCTTAGGACTAGGTTACAGTTGGCAGGGATTGATAGGAGACAGGGTTTACGCTGGTGGCCTGGACCTCTGTACCTTTAACAGTACCTCCAGGTAGAGGGATTAGTCAGGACCCCAGTTTAGGTCAGCATAGACCCCGGTCACCCTCTAGCCGGAGACAGCGTATAACGGATTCAGTATTGACCCACTGGACATCTGTCAGTAATTCTATGTTATCATATATCTATGCGCATGTTATATAGTATGTTGCCCTTTTGATATAGATTACTGACATCACATATATATACTGCTATACAGCGTGACATTTTCACCGGCCATACTAAAGATTCTCCCCAGCTGTCATGGATCCAGTAGCCCAGCTGGCCCGGCAGTTGCAGGGGTTGTCCATGGAGTTTGCAGACATTAAGTCCAAGGTTTTGTCCCCCCCGGAGCAAACCAGATCTGAACCTAAGGTTGCTCTCCCGGACAGGTTCACTGGTGGGCGGGACAAATTTTTTACCTTCCGGGAGGCATGTAAATTGTACTTTCGGCTGCGGCCTCGGTCATCTGGGAGTGAAGAGCAAGGGTGGGAATTGTTATCTCGCTCTTACAAGGGGACCCTCAATCTTGGGCGTTCTCTATTCCTCCAGGCTCCCCAGATCTCCAGTCAGTGGATCGATTTTTTACTGCCTGGGTCTGGTATATGATGATCCGGATCGAGTCTCCCTTGCTGAAACAAAGTTACGTAAAATACGGCAAGGAAATCGTCCAGCGGAGGAATATTCTTCTGAGTTCCGTAGATGGGCAACAGATACTCAGTGGAATGACCCAGCCTTAGGAGCCAGTTTTGTCAAGGGTTGTCTGACAAATTAAAAGATGTGTTGGCTCAGTATGATTCTCCTCCATCACTGGAGGCTGCTATGGCCCTCGCTATTCGCATTGATAGACGACTTCGGGAAGACGCGAGGTAACTCCGCCTCCCGTGATGACTCCACCTACTAGTAAAGTCCCTAATACTGAGTTCCCCTGGTCGTTTCTGAGGACCCATGCAGTTGGGAGGGACATCATTTTGTAGGAGGGAATCGGCGGTGCACCGCAAGACTAGAAGGGTTTCTTTTGCGGGAGAGAGGGACATTTTGTTTGGGGGTGTCCATCCCGGCCTCTTTGAGCAAAGGAGTTAACCTGGGAGTGTGATTTCGTCCCCAAATCCCTCTCAGTTTCTCGTGCCTGCGGAGGTGGTGATTGGTACTAGAACTGAAGGATTTCTGTTTTTCTTGATAGTGGGTCCGGGGCTAATCTGGTGGACGCTCGGTTTGCCCAGGTGCATGTATGCAACTGAGTGTATTGGCCAAACCGGTCCCTATAGTCTCTATTGATTCTAGACCTCTCGGTCAAGGTAGCTTGGTACAAGCTGTTTCATAACATAGATCTTCGAGTAGGGGCAATACATAAAGAGCAATTGTCTTGTTATGTGTTGGAGGGTCTACCTACTCCTATTGTGTTGGGACTTCCTTGGTTGGCTAAACAAACCCAGGGATTGATTGGCAATCCAGAAAGATAAGCCAGTGGGGTGAATTTTGCAGGAATAACTGCATGAGCACGGTCATCGGTGCGGTTGTGCCTAGGACTTTGCCTCCTTTTCTGGAGACTTTGGGGAGATGTTCTCAGAGGAGGGTGTAAAGAGTTACCCTCCTCATCGCGCATATGACTGCTCAATAAAGTTGCTTCCTGATGCCTTATCTCGTACTTTCCCAGGGGCCGGGAAGACGGATGATCCGGTTCCTATTCCTCAGGAGGGAGTTGTAGTGTCAGCTGTATGCTCTGAGCTTGAGGGGGAGTATTGGGGGCTCAGGGGGACGCCCCTGTGGGACTTCCAGGAAGACTGATAGTTCCAGATCGCTAAGACTGAAGGTTACGGGGAACCGTTACAAACGGATGGCTGATAGGAGGAGAGTTTCTGGTCTAGATCTGAAGGTGAACGATCTGGTTTGGTTATCTAACCAGGAATATAAAACTTAAAGTTTCCTCCTGGAGGTTGGGTCCCAGATTCATCGGGCCGACAGGATCAGTTCCATAATTAATCCTGTGGCATTTCGTCTGGACCTCCCTCCTACGTTTAAAATTCATAATGTGTTTCACAGTCATTACTTAAAAAGTATGTGGCCCAGTCATACCGTCACCTCTACCTCCTCCTTCAGTGGTAGTCAATGATAACGTGGAATTTCATGGGTCGAAAATCATTGACTCACGTCTCAGTCCGCCGATCCCCTCATACTTAGTTCATTGGAGGGGGTATGGTCCCTGAGGAGAGGACGTGGGTCCCTGCGTCTTGATGCTAACGCAGATCGATTGGTTCGGACCTTTCACACAACTTACCCGACAGACCTGGTCATGAGGGTCCGGGAGGCCCTCGTAGAAGGGGGGTACTGTCATGGGTGCATCGCCACGAAGATCGTCGCGATTGCACATTCTGACTTCTCACAGCTGAGCTGCTGTTTCTTTGTGTTTGGTAATGAGAGAGTTAATTTTACCTAGCTCTTTGCTAAGACTAGGTCCACCTCCCCCGGCTGCTTTTGATTATGTTCTAATTAGTTTCCTTTATATTCCTGCCAGTCTGGGTGTTAGACGCCGGTGAAAGCATTCATGTATCTACAGACTGGAGCGGTTCTGAGAATACTTAAGCTAAGAATCCTTAGTTTGTTTTTACTCTTATAGCTTATAGTTTATCTCTGAGACCTTAGGTGTTCCTACTGTGTGTGAGTGTTGTATGAAGACTTTATTTACTTTATTTCTTGTCTTTCTTGTATGTCTTTCTGTCATTAACCGTTACCTGTTCTTTGTCCCTTTTGGGGTGTAATCAGGGTCCTTCTTAGGACTAGATTACATTTGGCAGGGATTGATAGGAGACAGGGTTTACGCGGGTGGCCTGGACCTCTGTACCTTTAACAGTACCTCCAGGTAGAGGGATTAGTCAGGACCCCAGTTTAGGGTCAGCATAGACCCCGGTCACCCTCTAGCCGGAGACAGCGTATAACGGATTCAGTATTGACCCACGGACATTCTGTCAGGTAATTCTATGTTATCAATATCTATGCGGCCATGTTATAAGTATGTTGCCCTTTTGATATAGATTACTGACATCACATATATATATCTGCTATACAGCGTGACAGACAGGGTCCTATGCTGACCCTAAGCTGGGGTCCTGACTAGTGTTGAGCATTCCGATACCGCAAGTATCGGGTATCGCCGATATTCGCGTTATCGAATTCCGATACTTAATTCCGATACTTTTTCCATATCGTATACCGGAATCGAAGTTCCCATATTCTTTGAGAGGCAATGTGATTTTAGTCACCAATGAGAAATTTCCTACGAAGTGTGGGCACATCCTGTAATGCTCGCGGTCATCTAACTAATGGCATGGCTGTGATTGGCTGCTGAAATGATGTCAGAATGCACTATAAAAGGCGCCGCAGCCTTTTTTAGCGTCACTGTGCTGTGAACTCAGTAAGGGACAGAACGCTGCTGTGCTGACTCTGAGGGACAGTTAGATATTGCGATTTTTTTGTACTACGTGCTTGAGGCAGGCTAGTTTACCAACCGCTGTGTAAAGCTTCATTTTGCAGTGTTGTTTTAACAGCTCTGTGCAAGGTGTGTGTGTGACAGTGCAGGTGACGCTGCAGTTTGCTCTGCATCCACCGCGTTTGTAGGCATCTGCACGTGTCACTGACTCTTTTTTTTTTTTTATTTTATTTAGTGGAATTGGTGCAGCTCCATTATATTAGAAAAAAATCAAATCTATTATGTGACGTGCTTCCATCCGTATACAATACATTGGTTGCAAACACTATAGAAGTACAGAAAGGGCTTTTCACAGAAAGTGAATAGTTGTGTTTCAGTGTTTCACTGCAGTCTGTGAGGTTTTGATTTTTGAGTGCAGATCACGCTCCATTAGTTCTTCAACCACTGCTGGTTGTAGTCTGCTGAGCGTGTGTCACTGCCTCATCCTTCACATTTTCTCTAATTGGTGGCTGCTCCATTTTAGTGGAAAAAATCTAATCTATTAGTGTGGGCGCGCTTCCATCCGTATACAATACATTGGGTTTCAAACACTATAGAAGTACACAAAGGGGCCTTTAAAACAGCTACAGAACATTGTGTTTCAGTGTTCACTGTAGTCTTGAGCTTTTCATTTTTTGAGTGCAGATTACGCTCCAGTTTGTTCTTCAACCACTGCCGGTTGTAGTCTGCTGAGCGTGTGTCACTGCCTCATCCTTCACATTTTTCTCTAATTGTGCTGCTCCATTTAGTGGAAAAAAAATCTAATCTATTAGTGTGACGCCTTCCATCCGTATACAATACATTGGTTGCAAACACTATAGAAGTACACAAAGGGGCCTTTAACAGCTACAGAACAGTTGTGTTTCAGTGTTCACTGTAGTCTGTGAGCTTTTTCATTTTGTGAGTGCAGATTACGCTCCAGTTTGTTCTTCAACCACTGCCGGTTTGTAGTCTGCTGAGCGTGTGTCACTGCCTCATCCTTCACATTTTTCTCTAATTGGTGCTGCTCCATTTTAGTGGAAAAAAAATCTAATCTATTAGTGTGACGCGCTTCCAACCGTATACAATACATTGGTTGCAAACACTATAGAATAACACAAGGGCCTTTAACAGCTACAGAACTGTTGTGTTTCAGTGTTCACTGTAGTCTGTGACTTTTCATTTTGTGAGTGCAGATTACGCTCCAGTTTGTTCTTCAACCACTGCCGGTTGTAGTCTGCTGAGCGTGTGTCACTGCCTCATCCTTCACATTTTTCTCTAATTGGTGCTGCTCCATTTTAGTGGAAAAAAATCTAATCTATTAGTGTGACGCGCTTCCATCCGATACAATACATTGGTTGCAAACACTATAGAAGTACACAAAGGGGCCTTTAACAGCTACAGAACAGTTGTTTTCAGTGTTCACTGTAGTCTGTGAGCTTTTCATTTTGTGAGTGCAATTACCTCCAGTTTGTTCTTCAACACTGCGTGAGCGTGTGTCACTGCCTCATCCTTCACATTTTTCTCTAATGGTGCTGCCCATTTTAGTGGGAAAAAAAATCTAATCTATTAGTGTGACGCCTTCCATCCGTATACAATACATTGGTTGCAAACACTAATAGAAGTACACAAAGGGGCCTTTAACAGCTACAGAAACAGTTGTGTTTCAGTTTCACTGGTAGTCTGTGAGCTTTTCATTTGTGTGTGCAGATACCTCCAGTTTGTTCTTCAACCACCTGCCGGTTGTAGTCTGCTGAGCGTGTGTCACTGCCTCATCCTTCACATTTTTCCCTAATTGGTGCTGCTCCATTTTAGTGGAAAAAAATCTAATCTATTAGTGTGACGCGCTTCCATTCCGTATACAATACATTGGTTGCAAACCTATAGAAGTACACAAAGGGGCCTTTCACAGTATACTGAACAGTTGTCTGCGGGTCACTGTAGTCTGTGAGGATACCACACTTAGGCCCTTAACTTTTCTGACTTTCTTTATCAATCTACCAAGATGAAGAAGTCAGTGATAAGGCACGTGTCGGGTCGAGGCCGTGGATTTGCAGCAGGGAGAGGACTGGGATTCTGTGGCTGCTGCCGCACCCAGTGACACAGCATCCACCATTTTCCCCCCGTGAGCGTTCCTTTAGAGCACTTTTGTAGGAGCTCAGCGTACCCCCCTGCTGCGTGAAGAACAAATTGAAGCCGTTGTTGGTTGGATGGCAGCCAATGCATCGACTTCAAGCTTCCACCTCCCTCCAGGACCACAGCACTGTTGAACAAACCATCAGTCCTCTCACCGCCTGCCAAATTGCCCAGGCAGTCCAGAGAGCTCTGTACAGGAGCCAGTGATCTCTGCTTCTGTTCTCAAATCTGTGGCTTGGAAACAGGCCCAGCCAAGCAGCATTCTGGAATGTGAAAAAGAGGCAGTATGCAGTGATGCGCAACAGCTGGTCTCTCTGAATCTGAAGAGGCGGGTGAGCCAGTGCCGATGGTCAGCACACCCCGCAGAACGCATCTGATGATGATGAGACTCAGTTGCCAGTTTCTGTTGAGCATGGTGCTGGCCAGACCACCCAACAACACAGGTGTTGGAAGAGGGTGTGGTGGAGATGATGAGGTCCAAGACCCAACATGGCGTGAGGAACAGGAAGGTGGTGGGAGCAGCTCTGAGGAAGAGATTGACCAACGGTCCAAACAGTAGGGAGAGGTAGGCTGCAGACTCGCTTGCCTGTAGCCTCCAGTTTGGCACCCGTTTCGGAGCAGTTCTCTTCCAACAGCCAAACACGGGCGCTCCCAGGAACTTGCTCTGCATGGTCCTTTTTTTGATACAGTTGCAGATGATATTTGCTATGTAAAATGCAAGCGTGTAATCAAAAATTAAAAGAGGTAAAAGTGTCAGTAACCTTAATACAACAAATATGTGGAAACATGTGCGGTCAAAGCACTTTGTTGAGTTACAAAGACACTCTGAGATGTAGGCCAACCTACAAGCACACCTACATCTTCAGCTCGTGTTGGAGCCTCTTCCTCCAGTTTCACACACAGCGGGTTCGGCTTCCTCAAAGGATCGCCATGGAAGAACCTCTGTCCTGTTGTCCAAGAACACAGTGTTATTCCACCCACACTGCAAGTTCCCTGTCATCCTCACACACCCAGGCCACAAAACAGCCATCGGTAGCACAGGATGGGATAAAAGACGGCCATACCGCAAACCATCCACGAGCACAGGCTCTGAATGCTGGCATTGCAAAACTCCTGTCCCTTGAAATGCTGTCATTCAGGCGGTGGAGACTGACAGTTTCCTGAATTAATGGCATTGGCAGTCCCACAATACAATGTGCCCAGCCGATTTATTTCAGCAGCAAGCCGTCCCTGGTCTGCAAAAGCATGTTGAGGCAAAATTAAACATGCGCTAACTAAACGCCTGTCAGTAGCAAGGTCCACCTGACCACCGAGCGTGACCAGTACCCATGGCCAGGACGATACCTTTCACTCACTGCCCATTGGGTGAATGTTGTGGAGCCGGTACAGATCTTGCGAGTGGCGCTGTACGTGTTCTGCCAACTCCAAGGATTGCCGGAACAAGTCTGTCCACATTTGACTCCTCCTCTACTCCATTCCTCAGAATCATCGCTGCAGGAGCCGTCAAAGGTCTACCCCAATGGAGTGGACGTTACCCGAAGGACCGATATGAGCCAGCCGTGGCCAAAGGCAAAGGCCGTTCTGAAATTAATTCCCATGGGGAATCGAAGCCACCACGCAGGAGGTCTGGAAAGCCATCAAGCAGGAGAGCGAGTGTGGTTTTTT
>JARQOD010000006.1:59286405-59307515 GCA_033576555.1 Oophaga sylvatica | reverse complement strand
ATCCATCAAGTCGTCCACATAGAGATAATTGAATCTATGGAACTTCGTGCTTCATAAACGCTCTCCGGCGTTTCATTGCCATCAGAGGACCCGTCAAACATATTCGTTCAGACCGAGGCACCAACTTTGTCGGAGCAGCAAGAGAACTGCAACTCTCTTCCACTTGGATATGAAGGACGTTGAAAGATACCTAAGTGTACATGGGTGTACTTGGACCTTTAACCCACCACATTCTTCACACATGGGAGGTGTATGGGAGAGAATGATAGGTGTCGCAAGGAGAATCCTCGATTCAATCTTCTTACAGGAAAGATCTGTAAGACTGACACACGAAAGCTTAACAACATTCATGGCCGAAGTGTCAGCCATCATAAACGCGAGACCGTTGGCTCCAATTTCCAGTGATCCTGATGACCCAACTGTTTTCACCCCAGCCCTGTTGCTTACGCAGAAGACTGACCTTAATTGCTCGCCACCTGGAGAATTTAATGTTAAAGACCGTTACAGGAGTCAATGGAGACAAGTGCAGAGTCTCTCCAATGCCTTTTGGGACAAGTGGAAAAAACAGTACCTGCCTACCCTGCAGCAGAGGAGAAAGTGGCAAACCAGCAAGCCTAACCTCCAGCCTGGCGATGTAGTACTAATGAAAGACTGTCAGTCTCGGAGAAATGAATGGCCATTAGGTCTTATTACTCAGACATTCCAAAGAAAGGATGGAATCGTACGTAAGGTGGAAGTAAAAATAGGGAAACAAAGCGAGACCAAATTGTTCCTCAGGCCAGTAGGGGAACTCGTTCTGCTGTTCTCGTCCAATAAACACAATAGTGACGTCGGCTGACGTCAAGCGGGGAGTGTTCTGTCCAGCCATATAATTGCTGTCTAGAAAGTCTAGTCATTTTTTTTATGTCTCCAATTGTTATAGACATTGCAATTTTTGAATGTATTGCTCTTTCATACATTTTATGTTGTAAGGTAACAGCGCCACCTGCTGGCTGTTTGATGCATAGATTCTAGTTTAATTTGTGATGTCTTGTGGGAAATTCCAAGAGCATTGTGGGATTGTTCCTGTTGCATTATGGTCTTGTGTATCACACTGAAGGAGGACAGCAGCCATTATTCCTCCATGTGCCTTAAGAGAAACTACATCACTGGTGTTCTTCATGTTTCTTAAACAGCCTGCTCTAAGCATAGTCGGTAAGCACTATCTGTGTTTATAATCCTGTGTTTATCAGTACGTTTGTTGTACTAAGTAGGTAATAATCAGTTTGTGTATTCTGTATATTGTAAACTATTTGTGTTTCATGCTCTGTACAGTTATATATTCTGAAATGCTCTTATTATTGCATTCTATAGTTTTACCCTTTCCTGTCACATCTGCAATCAATAAAAGAAGGTTACAGTTTTACAGCCTCTTTTTCTTAAAGAAGACAGGGGGTTTAGCTACATGTCTCATCGCACACCCTGCTAACGTGCATGAGGACAGAATAACAAGGTTTCTCATAATGCCCCTCCGGAGTGTTAAACGCCGTCTTCCACTCATCCCCCTCCTTCATCCTAATCAGATTGTACGCCCCCCTGAGATCCAACTTAGAGAACCATTTGGCGCCCACGATCTGATTGAAGAGATCGGGATAAGTTGGAGCGGATACGGATCTCGGACCGTAATCCGATTAAGTTCACGGAAATCAAGGCAAGGGCGTAGGCCTCCATCTTTCTTCTTCACAACGAAGAACCCCGCGGCCACCGAGGAAGATGAAGGTCTAATATGCCCCTTACCCAAACTCTCTGAAATATAATCTTTCATGGCCTGCCTCTCAGGACCAAATAGGTTATAAACCTAGATTTAGGTAACTTGGCCCCAGGGAGCAGTTTTACAGAACAGTCATACACGCGATGAGGAGGTAGTTCCTGACACCCTTTCTCCGAGAATACATCCTCAAAATCCGCCAGAAATGGAGGTAAGACTCTAGGAGCGACCTCACCGATGACCATATTCATGCAGTTTTTTATTACAGAATTCACTCCATTGGCTTATCTCTCTGGATTGCCAATTAATAACCGGGTTATGCTTATGTTAACCAAGGAAGGCCCAACACTATAGGAGTGGGGAAGACCCTCCAACACGTAACAAGACAACAGTTCTTTATGTATCGCCCCCACTTGAAGATTTACGTTATGCACTGCTTGCAAAAAACTTCCCTGACCGAGAGGCCTGGCATCGATCGAGAATATGGGGATGGGTTTAGCCAACACACTCAATTGCATATCTTGAACCCGGGCAAACCGAGTGTCCACCAAATTAGCCCCGGCCCCACTATCCAGAAGAACAGATATCCTCTCAGTTCTCGTACCCACCACCACCTCCGCCGGTACGAGAAACTGAGACGAACCTAGGGACGAAATACCTACTCCCAGATTGCCGTCCACCACACAACCTGGGATCAATAGTTTTTCCGACGACCCTTAACTCTGCAAAGGACGGGCTGGACACCCCCCAATAAATGTCCCTTTCTCCCGCAGAAGAAACACCTTCCTGTCTTGTGGCGCACCGTCGGTCCCCTCCCCCGAAATGATGTCCCTCCTAACTGCATGGGCTCCTCTGGACTGACCAGGGGACCTCCATATAAGGGGTCCTTGTAGAAGGTGGAGTCATCACAGGGGGCGGAGTTACCCCGCACCTCTCCCGAAGCTGTCTGTCATGCGAATAGCAAGGGCCATAGTGGCTTCCAGTGACGCGGGAGGGTCATACTGTGCCAATACATCCTTTAATTTGTCAGATAAACCTTGACAAAACTGGCTCCTAAGAGCCGGGTCATTCCACTGGGTGTCCGTGGCCCACCTACGGAACTCCGAACAGAATTCCTCCGCCGGCTGATCTCCCTGCTGGATCCTACGTAACTTAGATTCAGCAAGGGAGATCCGATCCAGGTCATCATATACGAGACCCAGAGCTGCGAAAAACCTATCCACTGACTGGAGAGCCGGGGAGCCTGGAGGAAGAGAGAACGCCCATGATTGTGGGTCCCCTTGTAGGAGCGAGATGACAATTCCCACCCTTTGTTCTTCACTCCCCGATGACCGTGGCCGCAGCCGAAAGTACAAGTTACATGCCTCCCGGAAAACAAAAAACTTGTCCCGCCCCCCAGTAAACCTGTCAGGGAGAGCTACTTTAGGTTCTGATCCGGCTTGTTCCGGGGGATACAAAACCTTGGACTTAACGTCCGCCAGCTCCATGGACAAACTCTGCAACTGCCGAGCTAGACTAGCTACGGGATCCATGGAGGCTGGAGAGAATCTTTTGTCGGTCGGTGAAAATGTCACGATGTCACTGCATACAGGAGGACAGGGTCCTATGCTGACCCTAAGCTGGGTCCTGACTAATCCCTCTACCTGGAGGTACTGTTAATGGTACAGAGGTCCAGGCCGCCAGCGTAACCCTACCTCCTGCGAATCCCTGAACCTCAGTAATCTAGTCCTGAGAAGGACACCGATCACAACAGTAGGGGACAGGGTAGTAAACGCTTATACACAGTAACTAGATGAACGAGACAGTACAAGGGGAAAACCAAAACCCACCTTGCATACAAAAACTCACACCACAATAACAGAGGGAGAACAAACGGGTAAGGAGATAAATGATAAAGCGAGGAAGGGAAAAAACCACACCGAGAAGACTTCGCTCCAAACTCTTCAATACCACAATCCGCTCTGATGGTCTGTATGAAATGCTTTCACCGACAACTACCCTATCAGACCTGCAGGTATTTGAAGGAGTCTCAATACTGCAGAATTAACTGCAGCTGGGTGAGGCTGGGCCTCGTCTAGCGCAGAGAAAGAGAATTAACTCCCTCACTGCCGAAAAACACCAAGCACCAAAAACTCAGCTGCGAGAAGTCAGGCTGTGCAATCGCGACGATCTTCGTGGCGACACACCCATGACAATAATATAGCAAAATTCTTATTCGTTGGGTAATTTGATTTTTATGCATATATAAAAATTATCGTTATCGGCTGCATATCGCCATGTATAAACAGGTGATGTGCTGCTAATAACATACATTGAAAGATGGTATTAGTATTTACAAAAACCCTATCATTGCTCGTTGGCCATGTAGACAGGCCACAAGATGAGTACCAAACAATATGAAAATAATCAATCAACATTTATGACTAGCCTGATATCACCCTGACAAATTACAGTGAACACAAATGAAAGAAAAAGCTCTTGTGTACATATGGTGTTTTAAGAAGTATTTTTAAAACCAAGCCACACTAAAGGCCTTTTCACATAGGACGATGATCATTGCTCTGTTCAAATATACCAGCCATCAGCCAAAGAGATGAGCAAACACTTGTTTTTCAGCTTAAAGGGGTTGCCCACTACTAGGACAATCACTTCTTAAAGTAAATGTTTGGTCCCGTTAAAATAATAAAGCCTATACTTACCTCCTGTGCTGGCACCATTCCTGTGGTGTTGGCACTCTCTCTCCCTGGGACTGTGAGGTAGTGCTGTGATACGTGACTCCAACGCCCAATCAACATTGGTGTCACTGTTTCCACCTTCTGACAAACTGAACATGAAGAGGAAGTCTGGGCTGCAGCTGATCCCTGGCTTCCTCTTAATGTTCAGTTTGTCCAAAGCGAAGATAGTGACGCCAGCCCTGATTGGGCACCGGCGTCACATGTCACAACACCGCATCTCAGTCCCGGGAGAGCAAGTGTCGACACCAAGGGAACGATGCCGCACAGGAGGTGTGTATAGGCTTTATTATTTTATCGGGGCTGAACATTTAATTTAAGAAGGGGTTGTCTGGGTAGTGGACAACACCTTTAAGCAAGGAAAGTATTCAGACCCCTTTAAATTTTTCACTCATTTTTTCATTGCAGCCATTTGGTAAATTCAAAAAAGTTCACGTTTTTTTCAATTATTGTACACTCTGCACCCCATCTTGACTGAAAAAAACATGTAGAAATGTTTGCAACTTTATTAAAAAAGAAAAACTGAAATATCACATGCTCATAAGTATTCAGACCCTTTGCTCAGACACTCATATTTAAGTCACATGCTGTTCATTTCCTTGTGATCCTCCTTGGGATGGTTCTATTTTTTCATTGGAGTCCAGCTGTGTTTAATTAAAATGATAGGACTTGATTTGTAAAGACACACACCTTCTATATAAGACCTCACAGCTCACAGTGCAAGTCAGACCAAATGAGAATCATGAGGTCAAAGGAATTGGCTAAGAAGCTCAGAGACAGAATTGTGGCAAGGCAAAGATATGGCCAAGGTACAAAAGAATTTCTGCAGTACTCAAGGTTCCTAAGAGCACAGTGACCTCCATAATCCTTAAATGGAAGAAGTTTGGGGCCACCAGAAGTCTTCCTAGACCTGGCTGTCCAGCCAAACTGAGCAATCTTGGGAGAAGGGTCTTGGTGAGAGAGGTAAAGAAGAACCTCAAGATCACTGTTGTTGAGCTCCACAGATGCAGTAGGGAGATGGAGAAAGTTCCACAAAGTCAACTATCACTGCAGCCCTCCACCAGTCAGGCCTTTATGGTAGAGTGGCCTGACGGAAGCCTCTCCTCAGTGCCAGACATATGAAAGCCCTCATAGAGTTTGCTAATAAACACACTCCCAGATTATGAGAAATAAGATTCTCTGGTCTGATGAGATGAAGATAGAACATTTTAGTGAAGATTCTAAGCGGTATATGTGAAGAAAACCAGGCACTGCTCATCACCTGCCCAATACAATCCCAACAGTGAAACATGGTGGTGGCAGCATCATGCTATGGGGGTGTTTTTCAGCTGCAGGGACAGGACGACTGGTTGCAATTGAATGAAACATGAATGCGGCCAAGTACAGAGAGATCCTGGATGAATACCTCTTCCAGAGTGCTCTGGACCTCAGACTTGGCCGAAGGTTCACCTTCCAACAAGACAATGACCCTAAGCACACAGCTAAAATAACAAAGGAATGGCTTCAGAACAACTCTGTGACCATTCTTGACTGGCCCAGCCAGAGCCCCGACCTAAACCCAATTGAGCATCTCTGGAGAGACCTGAAAATGGCTGTCCACCAAAGTTCACCATCCAACCTGACGGAACTGGAGAGGATCTGCAAGGAAGAATGGCAGATGATCCCCAAATCCAGGTGTGAAAAACTTGTTGCATCATTCCCAAAAAGACTCAAGGCTGTACTAGCTCAAAAGGGTGCTTTGACTCAAAACTGAATGCTTATGACCATTTATTATATCAGTTTTTCTTTTTTAATAAATTTGCAAAAATTTCTATATTTCTGTATTTTTTCAGTCAAGATGGGGTGCAGAGTGTACATTAATGAGAAAAAACTGAACTTTTTTAATTTACCAAATGGCTGCAATGAAAAAAGAGTGAAAAATTTAAAGGGGACTGAATACTTTCTGTACCCACTGTTTTTGTGTGTGTCACTGACATCTATTTATCTATGTATTCTATGTGTATATATTGTAGTGCAGCGGGGTTGGTTCAGTGTGACAGACAATGACCACAGAAAAGTTCACAGCAAACGTGTTTAATGTCCACACTCACTCAGTGTACAGCACTCGTTATCCTCTGGATCACAGTCGGGAAACAAAACAGTCCGTGGGAGTCCAGTTGCCGAGGGCGACTGCACTACCGTATCACACTGCGGGTTGCCAGGAGTGTTCGCTCTGCTGGCTCTGTGTTAACTCACACATGCTGGACTTCCGCAGAGCCGTCTGCTCCGCAAGTTGCAAACTCCAAACTGACACCGCTAAACCCTTGCTGCAGGGTTTGTTTGTTTTTTAAACTGGAATCTGTGGCCATAGGCCTCTTGCAAGAGTCGGCCCAGAGGAAACGGACCGCCCCACTACCTTCCTGTAGTCCGTTTAAAAAATAAAAGCCCATAATGGGTTTTCCTGAACAATGCCTTGGCCAAATAGCTTGACCAGGTCCATGCTTACTTTTATTTTGCCTTGTGACTCACAGGTGTCCTGCTGTGACCACAAGGCACTCCAGCGGGCTAAAAGGAATTCGTCCACATCCTGGGGATACATATCGACCCTCGCATATGATCTCCTTCCCTAACTCACATATCCCCCTCTGTTCAAACTTGTGTGGTTGAACACTTGTCATCATACAGGGAGCCCGTGACAGGGGATCCACATTTCCCTGCGATTTCCCAGCCCGATGTTCAACGGTGAAATTAAAATTCTGCAGGAAAAAAAACATCTCGTGACCCGTGCATTCCTCTCCTTAGCATTCCTCATCCATGCCAAGGGTGAATGATCTGTCACCAAGTGAAACGGACGACCGAGCAAATAATAGCGTAGTGACTACAAGGCCCACTTAATGGTGAGGCACTCTTTCTCCGCTACACTATAGTTTTTTCTCAGCTGGGGTGAGTTTCCTTCTTAGGTAGGTGACTAGATGTTCCTTCCCGTTCACCTCCTGCGACAGGACTGCTCCTAGGCCTACGTTAAAGGCATCCGTCTGTACGATAAAGCGTTTCTGGAAGTTCGGGCTACTGAGGATGGCTGTCCACACAGCGCCACCTTCATGAATTGGTACGCTTCCTCTGCCTGGGGGTTTCCAGTGAACCATCACTTGAGGAGATCAGTTTATGGGTGTTGATCTCCTCAAAAAATTAGGTATGAACCTCTGGTAATACCCGAAAAACGCTCTCACCTATTTGGCGGTAACAGGTCAGGGCCAATTCTGAATTGCCTCGATTTTATTTATTTGTGGTTTGATAACCCCACGGCTGATCACGCATCCCAAGTACTGGGCTTCCTCGAGTCCTACCGAACATTTCTTGGGATTCGCCGTCAAGTCTGCAGCTCTGAGCGAATCTACTACCACTTGCACCTGGGACAAGTGGGTATGCCAGTCAGTACTAAAGATGATATTGTCATCCAAGTACGCTGATGCATACTTACAATGGGGTTCCAGCACTATGTCCATTAACCTCTGGAACGTGGCTGGGGCCCTTTGTAGTCCAAAGGGCAGGACGACATAGTGGTACAGTCCCTTTGGTGTTATGAAGGCAGTCTTTTCCTTTTCCAACTCCGTAAGAGGCACCTGCCAATAACCCTTGGTCAGATCGAGCGTGGTAAAGTACTGGGCCAACCCAGTCGCTCAATCAGCTCGTTCACCCTGGGCATTGGGTAAAGGTTGAACTTTGACATCTCATTTAACTTACAGAAGTCATTACAGAACCATAATGACCCGTCCGGCTTCAGGATTAGCACAATGGGCTGGCCCAGTCACTCCAGGATTCCTCAATTACTCGCAGCTGAAGCATTTGTTTGACCTCACACGCGATGGCTTGTCTTCGGGCCTTGGGTACATGATATGGTTTCATTTATACCCTTACATGAGACTCAGTGACAATGTCATCCTGGATGACAGAGATACGACTGGATAGACCCTAGAATACATCAGTATTCCCTTGTACCAATTTCCGAACCATTGCTGCAGCTTTTTTTAAACTGGAATCTGTGGCCATAGGCCACTTGTAAGACCTGTCCTGGAGGAAACGGACCGCCCTGCTACCTTCCTGTAGTACGTTTAAAAAATAAAAGCCGAACAATGCCTAGGCCAAATAGCTTGACCAGGTCCATGCATACTTTTATTTTGCCTTGTGACTCACAGGGGTCCTGCTGTGACCACAATGCACTCCAGTGGGTCTAATTGGGACTCCGTCCGCATCCTGGGGATACATATCGACCCTCATCTATAATCCCCCCTCCCTGCCTCACAATATCTATTCTATCTATTCTATTCTAACCTGTCAGTGTGATTTTACTGAACGCAGCACAAGAATTGGCGGCTTTTCAAAGGGCACCGGTGCGAGTGCTGTGCGATTTTTTTTTTTCTCACACCCATAGGCTTGCATTGGCGAGTCTAAGCCAAGTATCGGTGACAATCACAGCATGCTGCGATTTTACACGCATGCTATTTACGACCCTGTAATGATCTACTCACCTTTATGATATTAAGTGTCTTTTTAATGAATACAATAAAAGCAAATTTTTATAGTTTTTTTTGCCTGTTTTTATGCTTAATCAGATCTTGTTTATTCTATCTGGTTTTTCTACTGCAATACCAGAAGCCCCTAGCCGAACAATTAGTACAAAAATTCCTATCTGACAACGCTGGCAGCAGAGGTCACAGATTCTTGGGCAACCAGGGAGGAGCGACGAGGGAGACACATACAAGGTGCAACAGAGGCAGGGCAACACTATCAACGGTCTGGGTCAGTTTCATTAGACCCTCCCAGTGCTCAGGCCCTGATGCACAAAGAGGGAAAAATTCCCATGTACTCCTTCCCACTGAAAAAAAGGTATACGGTCGATGGTTTCTTTTTTTTCTTGTTCTCCTCCTCCTCCACCATATCAAACAGGGTCATCATGCGTCCATCACTCCAAATTTTTAGAGGGCACACTGGTGGCCCTCGCTCTTACGTTTTAGAAGGTCATCAGGTGGCCTTCACACATAATTTTTGGAGGCTCATCAGGCGGCCCTCGCTCATAATTTTTTGAGGGTCATCATGTGACACTCGCTGTTAAGTTTTCCAGGGTGTGTATGATGATCTCCTTCATAATGTTTACAGGATGTGTATGAAGTCTATCTCTACAATTCTCTTACATATATGTGTATGTACACTCCCCCAGTTGTTAATATTTTTCAGCCCTTGGATACGCTTTACCAGTGTAAGAGTCCGACTCTTTAAAAATGGGAAAGAAATATTTTTGAGGTCCTCCTCTACATGTCTTCTAGGGTGTATCATACTCCCTCCTAATTTTTGGCAGCCCTTGCACTAACTGCATAGGCTTTACCAGTCTAGGAGTCCAACTCTTTAAGAATGGGGGAAAAAATTTCAGAGGCCTTCCTCCGCATGTCTTCCAGGTATATTGCAGTCCCTCCTTCTAATTTTTGGCATCTCCTGAACTTAGTGCATAGGCTTTCTGAGTCTGAGTCCCACTACCTAACAATTTTAACTGAATGTTTAAGAGGCCCTCCTTTATTTCTAATACAGGGTGTATTGAAGTTCCTCTTCCTTCTGATGTTTGGCACTTCTTGCATTGTCTGCATATGCTTTGTGCGTTTCAGAATCCCTCCTTCATAAATACTGTGAGAGATGGCCCGGCTATTAAGGGGTTTGTGGAGTGAGTCGTTTTTCTTTCTGATTTTAATTTTGCCTTTTATACAAGCCATTATACTGGAAAGAATGTTTCCTAACATTTTTTATTGTAAAATACATTTTAATTTTGGTTTTGTATGTATTACTGTCAGTATGTAAAAGTTGCGTAATACTCTGACAACATTGTTCCCAGCAGCGACCTAGGAGTAAGATGTGTCTAGACATCTTCTCCATTCTGTTCCCATTCCAGTTGAGTGCTGTTACCATACATTTCAGTGATTTTCCTGCCTCCCCAGCCCTCCTGTTAGGTTCTTCCAGGAAAATGCTCTAATTTCCCATTGACGTCCATTGTACTCGGTACTCGAATCGAGCCTATCCGAGCGTCTGACCTGCTCAATTTGAGTACCAAGCACTCAAGCATTTAACACTAGGACTACTGGACTCGTGACCCCGCCTAGAACTACTGAAAGGAGTCATTTTGACTCCTTGCTTGTTTTCGTTTATTTTTAGAGTTTCATTTGTGGTTATTTATTAATAATTATATTTTTTGTAATGTATTATTATTGTGAGATCCAACAGTAATGCTTTTGATTGTTTTTTTTCTGCTTTTCTTATTTTTCTACAGAAAATAACAATAATTATAATAGACGTTTTTCAAACATTTTTTTTTATTCAAGTGCACACATATAAACAACAACTGAAGAACAAAAAGCAGAGAAAATGTAGGTGGAGGAGCATAAAAATGAAAATATGGCGCAGAATTCACCTTCTAAACATTTGGTGTTTCGCATTTTAGGCATTGCCTTTGATTTATGGCAGTACATTGCCCACACAAAGACTTACCACAAGTCTTACAATTGCCGACAGATCTATTTTTCTTGCACTTTTCTTTGATCTGGCAAAATTTTGTTTGAACCATCACTTCTGAGCATGTAGAAACTTGGGACGTGGAACCCTTTTCCCTATCTGTGACATAAGGACCACTCAACTCTCTCACAAGCGTTTGCAAAAATGCCTTGCGTGACATTTTTTGGTGGTTATCTCATTGAATATTATCCATGCATTTATACCCGCAAAGTCTAAGGCATTTTCAAATGCATGAACAGGCCATCTCCTTGTGCATGTTCGTGTGGTATATTTTCGTGCCATCTGATCCACTACATCTACTCCATATTTTGTTTCATTGTAAAACTTTACCGTTTCTGGAGTTTTTTTAGCGGAATCAGACGCAACAACAACATCTGGATGGACGGAACTCAAAATGACAACATTTTTGTTGGGCTTTCCTTGATATACTGTAAGTGTAAAATTGTCTTAATTTCTAAACACTTTAGTGTTGTACAATTCCTCTTTCATGGATTTTATTTCTTTAGGCACTTCTCGCCTTATCTTGTTCAGTGTTCCCACGATGGTTGTTCCTTTGCTTTTTAGCTGTTTAGCTAATTTTACTGAAGTAAAATAATTATCGGTTGTAACATTGCGACCTTTTTTCAAAAACGGGTCCAATAACTTCATTACCACATGGTCAGCTAAACGGTCCTCAGCACGGCGTGTGTCATCTTTGCCTAGATAAGGGAAGCCATTTGCCAGATATTTGCTCTCCTTATCAACAGCTAGCCAATATTTGTGGCCATATTTATCTGGTTTGGAAGGCATGTACTGCGTGAATGGACACCTAGTTTTTCTTGGGAAAAGTTGCTCATCCACCGTTATGTATGGGCCAGGTTTGTAACACGCAATACAATTTTCAATAAACCTGTCCCACACAGTAGAAAATAGAGCAAACTTGTCCGTTTGCAGTCTCTCCGATCGAGTAGATTTCTCATCAAATCTGAGAAACCTCATAATTTCAACAAAGCGGTCCCTAGACATTGTCACTTTGCAAAACGGTATTCCCCAGTCATTACACCAAATACTGCTAATCGAGTGACGGTTCGTGCCAGATATTCCACGAGCATAGAATATCGCAATGAATGCATCTAAGCTCCTCATCAGATAGAGTAAACTGTAAATTATTGTTCCTGCATGCTTCTGCAAGCGTACAGTTCTTTATATGTGTCAATATATATGAATCAAAAAAGAAGGTAAAACACAAGGAAAATGTGAAAAGTTGACATGTAAATTGAACTACATCTATATGAACATCAGGGTAAATAAGACAGAGTGAAAAAATTATGCACAAAACTTTATAGCAACATTTAGTGACAAAAGGACCTCAAAATATAGTGGGGAGTCAAAATGACTCCCTTCAGTAGTTCTTGGTAAATTTTGAAAAAAACGTGCAAATTTTTCACCAAAATTATTTATTCTCACAAAATCTTTTTTCACATCATATTTGAGGAAAAGTCACCGAGTTTCAAGCCGGAATTCTGAAAAATGTAGTCACAGAAGAGAAATAAAAAACGAAAGGAGTCAAAATGACTCCATCAGTAGTTCTAGTGTTAAGTGCTCGCTCATCACTAGCTTCTATATATAAACCTGGAAAGTGCAAAATGAAAATAAAAAAGTAAAGAAATGATCTTATTTATGCTTCAGATTTCTTGTCATGTGTCAATTCTTAAAGCGAAGCAGTAAGTCTATTCATGCAGCCCAAGCCATAGGCAGCATGAATCCGAGCCTGTGTAGACACAGTAATTGTAGTCAGGTATGTTTCTCTCTGATATGGTCTAGCATTGATGCTTGATGCTAATACAACCTCATTCAGTTACATGTGCAGCTGCCAGTCTTTAGTGAAAATCCAAGCATCCAAATCACAAGACAAATTCTATACAGACTGTGAAAGATATGGAATGCTGAATATACAGTATAGCTCACAGAGGCCAGTGCAATAGTGTACCCGCAAATCTTAAGGCAAATGGACTATAAGACTTACTATAACTATAGATTATCCTATGCAGTAAACAAAATTGCAAATATTTGTTCAAAGTTGAAACTGGGCTTTAAGAGTATGTGCACACATTGAGTATTTGCAGCAGACTTTTCTGCAGCAAAAAAGCAGCGTTGGCTTGAAAAATGAATAAAAACTGTGTTTTTGGATGCATTTTTGATGCATTTTTGCTTGTGCTTTTTTCCCGATGATGTAAAAACATAAGAAACATTGCAAAAAAACTTGACATGCTCCATATTTGAAAAAACACTTTGATGATACAAAATATAAGCAGAATGTGCATTTCAGAAATCTAATTTACTTTTTTAGTACTATAAACTGCTACAAATATGCACTGAAAAATTGCAGGAAAAAACAGCATATTAATAAGCCCTTTAGGGAACCTTTACTGGGTTTTCACTATATATACTAAATCTAACTTGTCTAGAACAGCAGTTCAGCAACATGTTCATAAAAGCCCAACTCCCCAGCTTATCCATGAAAACACCTTTTATAATCCTCCCGTGCATATCCTAATCAGTCTGATGAGTGTCACTGATCTGTGCTCAATGCTGCCTCTATCCCCATAGTCGCCCTCATCTGCCTCAATTGAAGTGGTTGATGTCTCTTATGTCATCCACTGAGTCTGTTTTGTCTCTCTACTTTGCAAAGGCAGGAGTTCAGCAGACTGCGGATGACGTTGGAGACATCAGCCCAATCAATCAATGAAGGAGGGCCGGGGGTTGCAGGGATAGAGGAGGTCCTGAGCACAGACCAGTGACATCTATTGGACCGGACCAAGACTATTAGAATACTGCATGGGAGGAATGTAAAAATGATTTTTTTAGATATGCAGAGAAGCAGAGCACTTATGACTAGGTTGCTGTTCCAGACGATTTAAAGGTGATGGATTTATTTTATATAGGGAAAACCTGGTGACTGGTTCTCTTTAAATTATTGTTAAATACTGTCTTACTTTTCGAGTTACAATTTTCAATGAATAAAAGAAATTTAATGAAGCAGTGAGGAAAGACCAACAGATTGTCCTTATATATATTTGTCCATGTCTATTAACGTACTGTAAAAATAATGCCTCCTTAAGGGTTTGTCCCAACAGCGTAAGCAGGCGCTCACCATGTCTGCAGCCTCCCAACTTCTTGCTTGAGTGACAGTTTAGGTCAGCATTGTTGATCATTGTCCTGTCCTGTCCACTTCTGTACTTCACGGTTGCCAACTTGATTTTCTATTTTTTTCTAAACATGTTATCAAAAATTACAGACCTCCAACACTGTTTACGGACATATTGAAGAACAGAGGTGGACATCCCATTGGCATAACAAATGCAGCCACCCAAGGACCCAAGAAGTAAGGGAGTTTATTGTTGTTGTGTTTTCCAAGAGCTACACTGTCCTATCTCTGTCAGTTGCTTAAGGCCCCTCATACACATTAGACTAATGTTGGCTGAACCCACCAATATTGGTGGGATTGACCAACAGTCTAAAGTGTATGGGGCCATTTTCCAATGCTTTTGTTCTCCAGGAGATAAGCCATTGCTAGAGGAGTATGGCAGCAGCCTTCTCATAGGGATCACAGGCTGAACTGAGTGCTCCTGTATGGGACCTCAGTACTGTATATTGGGGACTCAGGACAGGGATTTATTGTGTATGAGGGATTAAGACAATGAGTGGAACTGTGGTGGACAATCTCAACAACTGATCTATGCAATGAGTGCACTCCAGATCCCTATGTTCCTGAACAGTGAAGGATAGGAATTAAATTGTAATTTGTCACCAGGTCAAAATTGCCAGATTTTGCTCTTTTTTTGTTCAACTGCTATCTCCAATGATACGGGCTTTTTTATCTATTTTTTTTATATATTTATGGTGTGTACAAGGAGGAATTGCTCACAGGGTAATAATGCAAAGCAAACACACACCAACATGGAATACCGTGACCACCGATCCCTCGTAAAGACCATAAAGTTCAGAACTAAATGAAAAGACTCATATCTCTGGACCCGAAAGTGAATTTAAGAAAAAAAACAAAAAACCCAAATAATCAGGAGAGCAGTCAAAATAAAATAGGAGCAAAAACTCAGTTTGCCCTGGTGATAAGTCCTCTTTCATTTCTGCTTCTTTTTCCTTTCATGTCGTCTTTAATTGTCACATTTTTTGTGGATGTTTTGTGATGTTTTTGTACATGTTTGGTTGGCAGGTCTCTGCTGAATGATACAAAGCTCCAAATCAATTTCACAGAAAATCCCGATGCGCTCATTTGGCCCGTTTGCAATCCCTGCTGCTAGGTAGCGGTGAATGGCGTGCGGTCCACAGGCGCAGGAGGAAGTGCCTCCACGTGGTGTGGTGGCGCCTGCGCATGCGCCGACTAACAGTCTACGTCGGAGAGTGGCGGTTCTATTCATTGGTTAACCCTCTGCATGTGTTCTGTCATGTGGGGTAAATTTACGTATATGATTTGGCACATTGGGGACAAGCCTACCAATTGTTCTAGCTATTTGATAATAGCTTCACTTTATTGGGCAATCGTTACTATATATATGGATACAAACCTGACCAAAGCCACGCCTCCTGATGAAGAACGGCGAAACGCGCGTTGAGGCGGCAGGCTGAGGTCGGGGCTTTCTCCCACATGTAAGTTTTCTAATTGGCACATGCACTTTATTGATATTTCTATAGTTTGAATGCACTATTTATTTAATGTCCTTGCTGCTACTATTTATTTGATTAACTGCACATGAGCACTTTACTACTGCATAGATTGAAATAGGATATATTGGGACTTGAATTTCTATGGCCATTTATATTAGGTTCTGTGTGCACTAAAGCACTTATACATTCTTTCGGAATAATTATATGAACTTTTTACTATTTATTTGATGTGTGATTTCACATGGTATTGCATCTATATAATAGCCATAATTTTAGGAATGGTGTATAATTAAATTAATCTTGCATAGTGGGAGAAAAATTGTTCCTTCCCCTTGACCTACTTGGTTTGTGTTACTCTGTACTATTTCTTGTATATTTCTGTTTATTTATTAAATTGAAATTAATCGTAGAAAAACTCTGGACCCCTGCTTTTTTTCCCTATGTGGGGTTTTCTGTAAAATTGATTGAGTTCTTTTTGCTGATTGTGACTCCGGATTGGGATTTTCTGCTGTCTAAAGCTCCAAATCAGCTGTATATGTATATAGTAGATACATACTTAGTTGTTACCAACTTTGACATTTTTTGGTTATGTCTAAAATGATATATATTTTAGGTATATTTTTAAACAGAGTTCCCTAGTCCCTACCCAATCTTGAGGTTGCTTAGAATGGAGAGTTGAAAGCAGTCACAGGCTTTTCCATTCACTTTTATAGGAGCTCCAAAATTAGCAGGTCATCATTTGAAAAACTGAGGGTCCATCCACATGAGCATACGTTCACTATATTATATATATATATATATATATATATATATATATGAACTATATTAGTATTTTTCAAATCTGAAGAGCAATAATTTGCATGAAACCTCAAAGACAAATATTAGTAAAAAATAAAATACTTATAAAAAAGATTTGGTTACTTTCAAGACTAATGTCATCTCAAAGGGTCACGTAAGAAACACTTTATATTGAGGCAGTTTTTGAAAAGGTTTTAAAGGTTTTTATTTTGCTAAATTGTTTGACATAATTACCATTAACAGACAGTATCTTACTTTGTTCCACAGAAAAGATACACATGATGGAGGAAATCCAGTCATTGATGTTACATAAGTGGACTGAAATGGATGATATTTGATCACATCTGTAGATTCATTTAACCTTTTCACTGCCAGAAGTGTTACAGCAAACATCCCTTTGATGTATTGTCGCTGCATCAGCGCACATGAGATAGGCCTTTCTAATTTCTTTGTTGCACTTTCCGAGCACAAATTCTTTATTTCAACAATAGATATCTTTATACAAATGTAGTGGAGGAATAAAACAATTCTACAGAATTCAGCAAATGTCTGCATGCATTGGTCTTATTTTTGGAGGGTTGATAAAAGTCTGATTTGTCATATAGCAATGAAATGTGAATCAAAAACTTTGAAAAAGATTGATGATGGGGTTCCATTTTCATCACCACATAGGAGGGTCTTCAAACCTGAAAAATATAAAAAAAAAACAGCGTTACATTTTTTAATGCTGAATTGAATTGTCTAGCACCATTAATTCAATACAAGTCAAAAATAGGGAACCACCTTGATATCTTTTAGATACTTTTCAGATTGATTTAAGAGCATAGGGGGGGGGAGAGTGCATGTGCCACCAGAGAATTGGTGCTGGAGTCACACAGGGACAGTTGCTCATGGCACAAAAATTCAATTGATGCACATCATTTTGCCCCCTCCCCACTTCCAGGATGGCAAGTGCAAAACCTGTACTGAGCTTAACAATAGAATGACTACGACATTGGCTCCTTTGCTCTGCATAAGCAGCAACAAAGATGAAAGAGAGGTCAGTTACAGCCTCAGCCCCTGGTGAAGCCAGTTTAGCTGGTGAAACATGTTAGGGAGGCCTATGGGCTTATTTTAGTAGCTAGGCAGTGTGGCTTACGGGTCATTTCAAGTTAAAGGATATAGGTAGCGGCCGCTTCAATACATCCTCCCTCCAAAAAATACACTGGTAATGGGACAGGGAAGACAAATATAAAATTTAAATTAAATAAAATAATCTAATAAGCAGTATCCTGTCCACGTACACATACTGACTAAGTAGATTTTAACTATTTTCCTTTAATAGTTTGATTAAAAGTTAATTTTTATATTCTTTAATTTGGGTCTATTTGCTTCTGGCAATTTGTTAACTATTATAATGATTATACTGAGCACTTTGGCCTATGCAGAGTGCTCTGCTGTGCTGCTGCCAAGGCAGCAACAGAGATACTGTATAACATGTGGTGCATCTCTTAAATAAAGACTAAGGCTGTGGTTCCACGGTCCGGAACCACAGCGCTTTGGACGGAGCGGAAATTCCGCTCCGTCTAAGCCCCGCCCCCTTTATGACGCGCGATCTTTCCGGAGGTGTTCAGGACACCTCCGGAACACCTCCGGAAAGAACGCAGGGCTACATAGCAAGTCTAAAAAGATGCGCCGCATGTCCGTTTACGCAGGTCTGCCACCTGCGTATTGTTACGCATAGTGGAGACGGGATTTCTTGAAATCCCCTCCACTATGCTGTAACATCTGGACGCTGCGTGTTTGGCGCTGCGCCAGCGCACAGCGCCAAACACGCAGCGTTTCCTGACCGTGGAAACTCACCCTAAGGCCCTGATTCATAAAGACCAGTGTTCTCATGTCGGTCTTGATGAGGTAGGATGATGGAGTCAGACACTGCTGATTCATTAAGGGGCGAGTCTGAAAGTGGCATGTGTCTGCATCTGCGCCTCAGAACAAACCTTACTCCAGTCAGTAAGATTTGTGGAGTAGCAAATGCCGTCATGAATTTGACAAGTGGGGGTTGCCACTTTTACGCCCAGTCCCAGCTCCTCCCACTTTGACAGGGTGAAAATAATGTGAGAATTCCCAAAGTTGCAAAAGATTTCTGTCTTATAAGCTTTGATGGCCATAAGAGTGAAGACTGTAATAAGAAAGGATTTGAACCCAGGAACCCAATGTTGCAGGGGACATTGCTAACCACTGAGCCACGCAGGAGGGGAGAAACTGACAGAAGGTAAATTAGAGACATGATAGGCCTGTCTAAAAAGATGTGATAGTTAAAAGGGTGAGCATTAGGAATTAACTTGATTATCACTCCAGAGAACTGGCGCAGCATGAAAAAGGTATAATAAAAAATATATACAATATATTATTATTATTATATTTAACAAATGTCTTACTATCTTATCTCAGATTGGCAAAATAATCTGTCTGTACATATTTATACAATATATTAGGAATGTATATAGTTAATACCCTCATTGAAATCTATGAATCTTGCAACTCATGGTGGTGCCTTATACACACTTCTAATTTATGGATTCTTGATCAAATATAGTTGAAACCAGAAGTTTACATACATTATATTATAAGACACATATGCATGTTTTTCTAAATATCTGACATGAAATCAGAATAAACCTTTCCCGTTTTAGGTCAATTAGGATTACCATAATTATTAATATTTGCCAAATGCCATAATAATGAGAGACAGAGAATTTCTTTAAGGTATTTTTATTACTTACTGCAAAGTCAAATGTTTACATACATTTCATTAGTATTTGGTACCATTTGACTTAAACTGAATGACTTGTGTCAAATGTTTGGGATATCCTTCCACAAGCTTCTCACAATAGTTGGTCGCAATTTGGGCCCATTCATCTAAACAAAACTGATGTAGCTGATCCAGGTTTGTAGGTCGCCTTGCTCACACCTGGCTTTTCAGCTTTGCCCATAAATTTTCAATAGGACAGAGATCAGGGCTATGTGATGGCCACTTCAAAACATTGAATTTGATATCCTTAAGTCAATTTGTTACCATTATGGCAGTATGCTTCGGGTCATTGTCCATTCAGAAGACCTACTTCCACCCAAGCTTTAACTTCCTCGCTGATGTCTAGAGATGTAGTTTCAGTATTGCCACATGATCTTCTTTTCTCATGATGCCATCTATTTTGTGAGATGCACCAGTTCCGCCTGCAGCAAAACAACCCCACAACATGATGCTGCCAACCTATGTTTCAATTTTAGGTTCATCAGACCAAAGGACATGTCTCCAAACATTAAGGTCTGTGTTCCTGTGTGCATTTGCAAACATTAATCTGGCTTTCTTATGTTTCTTTTTGGAGTAATGGCTTCTTCTTGGCAGAGTGGCCTTTCAGCCCATGTTAATACAGTACTCGTTTCACTGAGGATTTTGACACAATCTTACCAGCTTCCGCCATCATCTTCACAAGGTCTTTTGCTTTTGTCCTTAGGTTGATATGGACATGTCGGACCAAAGCACGTTTATCTTTGGGACACAGAACCCATCTCCTTCCTGAGCTGTATGATGGCTGAACATTTCCATCTTATTTGTACTTGCGTATAGTTTTGTACAGATGAACGCGGCACCTTCAGGTATCTTGAAATTGTACCCAATGATGAGCCAGACTTGTTCAAGTCTACAATTCTCTTCCTAATATCTTGGCTGATTTCTTTAGACTTTCCCATGATGCTACACAAAGAAGCAGTGTGTTTCAGGTGTGCATTAAAATCAGAAGCTTCCAAACACATGACATCATCATATGGGCAGTCCAGAATTGTTTAAAGGCATAGTAATCTTAGTGTAAGTAAACTTTTGACTTTGCAGTAAGTAATAAAAATTTCTTAAAACATTCTCTCTCTCATCATTATTCTGGTATTTGGCAAATATTAATAATTATAGTAATTGACCTAAAATGGGAAATATCAGTATTGAGAAAAACATGCATATGTGTTTTTTATATAGTGTATGTAAACTTCTGGTTTCAACTTTACATAACGCAGTGTCTACAGCCTGCGCATTGCCCATACGCTACCTACAAATTTATAAAGAGACATATAATTATATTCAGTGAACCCTATAAGTTATTGCATTCTACATGTGATTTCGGGTGTTTTTGTTTTACTTTTCAAGTAGCAATTATAGTACTATGAAAAAACTCATAATGTACAGGAAAAGCCTGTGAACCTGACCTTAGCCTGATGGTTGCGATACAGTGATTAATATAGTAAATCGTTCAAGAGTGAACTATCATCCCATTAATTATTGACTTTATGTTTGTTTTAGTGTAAAATCATAGTGAGCACCAAGTAAGTGATGCAAATCGGATTGCAGTGCCGGTGACCACAGTACCACCGCACTGGTGAGAGAAGTGAATATTCAATGTTAAAGCTGTAAATACGTAATAGTAAGGTGTGAAGCTGCTGTACTTGGAAACACACGATTCATGGTATTACCTACTAAGAGTGCATGTTTTTTGCTCAGCAATTAGTAAATTGTTCACTGATGTGTATATTAACCCCTTCACCCCCAAGGGTGGTTTGCACGTTAATGACCGGGCCAATTTTTACAATTCTGACCACTGTCTCTT
>JARQOD010000006.1:59165098-59286305 GCA_033576555.1 Oophaga sylvatica | reverse complement strand
CCCATTGCCCATACCTACCTCAAATTTAAAAGGACATTAAAATATTCAGTGAACCTATAAGTTATTGCATTCACATTGTTTTCGGGGTTTTTGTTTATTTTTAAAAGTAGAAAATTAAGTAATGAAAAACTCAAAGTACGGAAAAAGCTGGAACCTGCCTTTAAAGCCTGATGGTTGCGAACATGTTAATATAGTAAATCGTTCAAGAGTGAACTACACCCCATTAAATTATTGACTTTATGTTTTTTTTTTATGAAAACATAGTGAGAAACCAAGTAAATGCAAATGGGATTGCAGTGCCGGGTGACCACAGTACCACCGCACTGGTGAGAGAAGTAAAAATATTCAATTTTAAAAAGCGTAAATACGAATAGTAAGGTGTGAACTGCTGTATTTGGGAAAAACAACGTTCAGGTATTCCTACTAAAGTGCAGTTTTTGCTCAGCAATTTAAATTGTTCACTGATGTGATATTAACCCCTTCACCCCAAGGGGTGGTTTGCCGTTAATGCCCGGCCAATTTTAAAATTCTGACCATTTTTTTAGGGTTATAATCGGGAAACCCTTTCAAGGATCTTCGCGATTCTGAGATTGTTTTCCCCGTGACATATTGTACTTATGTTAGTGGTAAATTTTTCAATATAATTGCTTTATTTTGAAAAAAAACGAAAATTTGGCGAAAATTTTAAATTTTGAAAATTTTCAAAACTTTGAATTTTTTTTTTCCCCTTAAAACAGGAAAATATCAACAAAATAGTTAAAAAATACTTTTTCCCACATGTCTATTTACATCACACAATTTTGGAACCAAAATTTTTTTTTGTTAGGAAGTTATAAGGGTTAAAAGTTGACCAGCGATTTCTCATTTTTACAACAAAATTTACAAAGCCATTTTTTTAGGGACCACCTCACATTTGAAGTCACTTTGAGGGGTCTATATGGCAGAAAATACCCAAAAGTGACACCATTCTAAAAACTGCACCCCTCAAGGTACTCAAAACCACATTCAAGAAGTTTATTAACCCTTCAGGTGCTTCACAGTAACTAAAGCAACGTGGAAGGAAAAAATGAATATTTTACTTTTTAGCCACAAAAATGATCTTTTACAAACTTTTTTTTTATTTTCACAAGGGTAAAAGGAGAAAATGGACAGATAAGGTTGTTATGCAATTTCTCCTGAGTACGCCAATACCCCATATGTGGGGGAAAACCACTGTTTGGGCACACGGCAGAGCTCGTAAGGGAAGGAGCGACGTTTGACTTTTTCAAACTAAAATTGGCTGGAATTTAGATTGGATGCCATGTCGCGTTTGGAGAGCCCCTGATGCACCTAAACAGTGGAAACCCCCCACAAGTGACACCATTTTGGAAACTAGACCCCCTAAGGTACTTATCTAGATCTGTTGTGAGCACTTTGAACCCTCAAGTGTTTCACAAAAGTTTATAAAGCCTGGGTGTGAAAAAAAAAAAATCAATTTTCCACAAAAATGATTTTTTAGTCCCAAATTTTTGAATTTTCCCAAGGAAATTGGACCCCAAAAGTTGTTGTCCAATTTGTCCTGAGTACGTTGATACCCCATATGTGGGGGGGGAAACTGTTTGGGCGCACGGCAGGGCTTGGAAAGGAAGTAGTAACGTTTTGGAATGCAGACGTTAATGGGGGTCATGTTCCGTTTGCAGTGCCCCAGATGAGCCTAAACAGTGGAAACCCCCCACAAGTGACCCCATTTTGGAAACTAGACCCCCTAAGGAACTTATCTAGATCTTTGGTGAGCACTTTGAACCCCCAAGTGCTTCACACAAGTTTATAATGCCCGGGCATGAAAATAAAAAATCCTATTTTTTCCCACAAAAATTATCTTTTAGTCACTAATTTTTTATTTTCCCAAGGGTAACAGGAGAAATTGGACCACATAAGTTGTTGTACAATTTGTCCTGAGTACTCTGATACCCCATATGTGGGGGGGGAACCACTGTTTGGGCGCACGGCAGAGCTCGGAATGGAAGGAGCACCATTTGACTTTTTCCAACCAAAATTGGCTGGAATTGAGTTTGGATGCCATGTTGCATTTGGAGAGCCCCTGATGTGCCTAAACAGTGGAAACCCCCCACAAATGACCCCATTTGGGAAACTAGACCCCCTAAGGAACTTATCTAGATTTTTGATGAGCAATTTGAACCCCCAAGTGCTTCACACAAGTTTATAACGTAGAGCCGTAAAATTTAAAAATCATATTTTTTCCACAAAAAATTATCTTTTCACCCCAATTTTTATTTTTCCAAGGGTAACAAGACTCCAAAAGTTATTGTGCAATTTGTCCTGAGTGCGCTGATACCCATATGTGGGGGTAAACCACTGTTTGGGTGCATGGCAGAGTTTGGAAGGGAAGGAGCGCCGTCTGACTTTTTCAACACAGAATTGGCTGGACGCCATGTCGTGTTTGGAGAGCTCCTGATCTGCCTAAACAGTGGAAACCCCCATAAATGACACCATTTTGGAAACTAGACCCCTCAAGGAACTTATCTAGATGTGTGGTGAGAACTTTGAACCCCCAGGTGTTTCACTAAAGTTTATAACGTACAGCCAGTAAAATAAAAAATCTTTTTTTTTTTTACAAAAATGATTTTTTCGCCCCCAATATTTTATTTTCACAATGATAACAGGAGAAATTGGACCCCAAAAGTTGTTGTCCAATTTGTCCTGAGTACGCTAATACCCAATATGTGGGAGAAAACTACTGTATGGGCGCACGTCAGGGCTCGGAAGGGAAGTAGTGACGTTTTGGATTGCAGACTTTGATGGAATGGTCTGGGTGCGTCATGTCGCATTTGGAGAGCCCCTGATGCGCCTAAACAGTGGAAACCCCTCACAAGTGACCCCATTTTGGAAAATAGACCCCACAAGGAACTTATCTAAATGTGTGGTGAGCACTTTGAACCCCGAAGTGCTTCACAGAAGTTTATAACGCACAGCCGTAAAAATAAAAAATCTTTTTTTTTTTTTGCAAAAATGATTTTTTCGCCCAATATTTTATTTTTACAAGGGTAACAGGAGAAATTGGACCCCAAAAGTTGTTGCCCCAATTTGTCCTGAGTACGCTGATACCCAATATGTGGGAGAAAACTACTGTATGGGTACACGTTGGGGCTCGGAAGGGAAGTAGTGACGTTTTGGATTGCAGACTTTGATGGAATGGTCTGGGGGCGTCATGTCGCATTTGGAGAGCCCCTGATGCGCCTAAACAGTGGAAATCCCCAACAAGTGACCCCATTTTGGAAAATAGACCCCACAAGGAACTTATCTAGGTGTGTGGTGAGCGCTATGAAGCCCCAAGTGCTTCACAGAAGTTTATAATGTACAGCCGTAAAAACAAAAAAATAATTTTTTTTGTACAAAAATGATATTTTCGCCCCCAGTTTTTTATTTTCCCAAGGGTAACAGAAGAAATAGGACAAATTGCACAATAACTCTTGGGGTCCAGAGTACGCTGATACCCCATATGTGGGGATAAACTACTGTTTGGACGCATGGCAGAGCTAGAAGTGAAGGAGCACCGTTTGACTTTTTCAACGCAGAATTGGCTGGAATTGAGATCAGACGCCATGTCACATTTGGAGAGCCCCTGATGTGCCTAAACAGCGGAAACCCCCCAATTCTAACTCCAACCCTAACCCCAACACACCCCTAACCCTAGTCCTAACCCTAACCACAAACCTAACCCTAACACACCCCTAATCCCAACCCTAACCCTAATCCTAACTTTAGCGCCAACCCTAACCCTAACTTTAGCCGCAACCCTAACCCTAACCCTAATGGGAAAATGGAAATAAATACATTTTTTTAATTTTATTATTTTTCCCTAACTAAGGAGGTGATAAAGGGGGGTTTGATTTACTATTTATAGCGGGTTTTTATGATTGGCAGCTGTCACGCTAAAAGACGCTTTTTATTGCAAAAATAGTTTTTTGCATCGCCACATTTTGAGAGCTATAATTTTTGCATATTTTGGCCCACAGAGTCATGTGAGGTCTTATTTTTTGTGGTACGAGTTGACGTTTTTATTTGTACCATTTTTGAGCAGGTGACATTTTTTGATCGCTTTTTATTTCGATTTTTGGGAGGTTAGAATGAACAAAAATCAGCAATTCATGAATTTCTTTTGGGGGAGGCGTTTTTATTGTTCCGCGTGTGGTAAAATTGATAAAGCAGTTTTATTCTTCGGGTCAGTACGATTATGGCGATACCTCATTTATATCATTTTTTTATGTTTTGGCGCTTTTATAGAATAAAAACAATTTTATATAAAAAATAATTATTTTTGCATCGCTTTATTCTGCGAGCTATAACTTTTTTATTTTTTCGCTGATGATGCTGTATGGTGGCTCGTTTTTTGCGGGACAAGATGACGTTTTCAGCGGTACCATGTTTATTTATATCGGTCTTTTTGATTCGCGCGTTATTCCACTTTTTGTTCGGCGGTATGATGATAAAGCATTGATTTTTTGCTTCGGTTTTTTTTTTTTTTTTAAGGGGTTCACTAAAGGGGTTAACTAGTGGGACAGTTTTATAGGGGGGGTCGTTACGGACGCGGCAATACCAAATATGTGTACTTTTATTGTTTGTTTTTTTTATTTACAGGAAGAAATGAATTTATTGGGAAATTTTTTTTTTTTTTTTATTTTGGATTTTTTTTTATAACATGTTTATTTTTATTTTTTTAACTTTTTTACTTTGTCCCAGGGTGGGACATGACTGTATTTTATCAAATCGCTGGTGTGACAGTGTGCACAGCACACTGTCACACCAGCGATCGCTCAGGCATAGATGCAGGCTTCTCAGTGCCTGCTCTCAGCAGGCACTGAGGAAGCCGCCTCCCTCCAGGACCCCGGCGCCATCTTGGATCCGGATCCTGGGAGGGAGGAAGCCCTCAGAACAGCGCGATCACATCGCGCTGGTCTGAGGGTCTCAGGGGGGCGCGCAGGGAGCCCCCACCCTGCGCGATCCTCCCCTGTGCCCCCAGTACACCGCGATCATGTTTGATCGCGGTGTGCTAGGGGTTAATGTGCCGGGAGCGGTCCGTGACTGCTCCTGACACACAGTCACGGGTGTCAGCTGTGATAATCAGCTGACACCCGGCGGCGATTAGCTGCGCTCCCCTCAGGAGCGCAGCTGATCGCCTATGACGTACTATCCCGTCCATGGGCAGAATGGCACGGGTTTTATGGACGGGATAGTACGTCTAATATCAGAGAGGGGTTAAAAGTAAGGATATTTTATTTTTATAATAAGAACTAGAGATGAGCGACTTTGCCTCCGGGAGGGCCGAGTCGGGTTTCGTGAAACTCGACTTTCTCAAAGTCGAGTGGAACGAAATCGGCCGACTATCGGGAAAAGACGGTGGTCGGTGGAGGACAGTAAACACACCTACAGTGCCCATTTCAATGCCAACAACATCAATTCTTATTACTTAAGCTTGTCAACCTTAATTTACTTTATAATAATAGTTACACATTGAAACCTGGGGGTTAGTTGGCTAAAGTTGTAGGGGGGTAGGGCTGGCTCCAGGTTTTCGTGAGCCCCGGGCTAAAGAGTGTCAGTGGGCCCCTTTAACACATACCACAATTCATGATGCTCCGTAACGGTAGAGAAATATAGGTATAGTACAATGCCTACTGACAGTTTCTGGAAGACACCTTCTTCAAGCAGTGGTATAGGAAGAAGTCGGTATCGTTCAAGAAAAACATGATTTTCATGCAGAACAATGCTCCATCACATGCATCCAAATACTCCACAGCGTGGCTGCTCAGTAAAGGTCTAAAAGAAGAAAAAATAATGACATGGCCCCCTTGTTCACCTGATCTGAACCCATAGAGAACCTGTGGTCCCTCATAAAATGTGAGATCTACATTGAGGGAAAAACATTACACCTTTCGGAGCAGTGTCTGGGAAGCTGTGGTGGCTGCTGCACGCAATGTTGATCGTAAACAGATCAAGCAACTGACAGAATCTATGGATGGAAGGCGTCTGAGTGTCATCGTAAAGAAAGGTGGCTATGTTGGTCACTGATTTTTTTTTGCTTTTTGAATGTCAGAAATGTTTATTTCTAAATTTTGTGTTGTTATATTGCTTTAACTGGTGAAAATAAAGTTGCCTAATAATTCTGCCCAGTAATAGTTACCTGCACAAACAGATATCCTCCTAAGATAGCCAAATTTAAAAAAAACCCACTCCAACTGACAAAAATCTTAAGCTTTGATATGAGTCTTTTGGGTTGATTGAGAACATAGTTGTTGTTCAATAATAAAAAGAATCCTCTCAAATACAACTTGCCTAATAATTATGCAAACAGTGTATAATGCTCCATATATAATGGGCCCCATTTATAATGCTCCAGTGTATAATGGGCCCCATATATGATGCTCCAGTGTATGATGGGCCCTGTATATAATGATCCAGTGTATGATGGGCACCATGGATGATGCTCCAGTGTATGATGGGCCTATATAATGCTCCATATATAATGGGCCCCATTTATAATGCTCCAGTGTATAATGAGCCCTATCTATGATGCTCAAGTGATTTTCCAGTGTAGAATGATCCCAATATATTGCTCCAAACATTAAAAAAATGAAATACCTCTCCTCGCTGGGCACTGCTCTATCCTGGACTCCTCAGCGTCGCCATCTTCCAGCTCTCTGCATTTGAACTGTTCAGGCAGAGGGCATACAGATGTGACGTCATCGCGCTCTCTGACCTGAAAGTCACTGTCAGGAAACGCGGAAGATGTCACAGTGGTGGAGCAGGGAGAGGTAAGTATTGCAAGTGCTGGGGCCTTGAGCAAGCAGGGGGGCCCACTCGTGGGCGACGACACTGGCACAGGGCCCCTCAAAGTACGCCGGTGTCTGACGGCGAGTGAGCCCCCCCAGCGTCAGAGACACTGGCGTACTAAGAGGATGCTTCTCAGGGGGCAAGAGAAAATGTGGTGGTGGTGGTGGTGATGATGGCCTAGATTCAGTCTTTCATTGCAAAAACATTGGGATTCCCAGAATGATTTGGCCTTGCGATGACATCTCAACAATTCTTGCTGGTGGTGTGCTAACCTGTGGGCTTACAGTGGGGAAGCGATGTAGCATTGCTGGCTACCTTCAGTCGGAGCAGGTGCACATGTGCTACCTGAGGTTTTGCAGTCCGTCCACGCTTGCAAGTGCATGGTGATTAAATGTCTAAGCATGCAACTGGTATTCAAATTTCGGAGATTTTTCCCTCGGCTAAAGGTCCTTCCACTCTTCTTACAGATAACCTTTGCCTCATCAATAGGATTTTGGTAAGTGCCACACTGCACTCTTCCTACTATGGTATAAATTTTCAGGGCTTGCACGCTGTGCTAATTTGACTGACTGGCCAAGCTGTCCTGCAACTCTTTTTGTTTTTTTTAACACGTTTTTGGACTGCTACGGGCCTGCTAGATAACCGCTGCTGCGATGTCAATGCCTGCTGCGGATCCTCCTCCTCTTCTAGCTATTGCCAGCGGCACCCTCTTCACCCAATGGATGCCAATCTGTGTCAACAATGGGGTAATCCATCACCTCCTCTTCAATTTCATCTGCACCTTCCTCTGAGTTACCGTGTAAGGTGGTATAGTATGCGGGAAGGGGCACCTGAGTTTCATCAGGGTCAGATTCTGGCTCAGTAGACTGCTAGGGCAATGTAGTGCTCTGGGTGAATGTACCAGCAGAATCATCTAGTAGTGGCTGTGCATCAGTGCACTCCATGTCAGATTCATCTTGGACTGGGGAATTCAGGATGTGACTTGATAACCCAGGCATGGTATGTGAAAAGAGCTCCATGGAGTAATCTGAAGTGTGGCCTGCCGCATCCTTCACATTTGGTGGGGGTGAATGACACAAGGAAAGGTGTTGTTCCTGACCAGGAGCCTGCACTGACAACTCAGTGCTTGCATTTTTTGAAACTTCAGAAGAGGAGGCGATAGAGCCGGAGGCTGTTTCGGCATTGTAAGCCAAAACCTGTTCCTGATGCTCCAGCATTAAAATCGGTTTACCTATTCTCAGAAAAGGGAGCTTTCCAGGCCTTCTGGAGCCAGACGATGACGCAGGCTCTACACCTCCTGCCTTAAGTGCTATTGTGCTTTTGGAACTACCAGTAGATGCACCACCACCACCATCAGTACCAGCTGGCCCCCCACGCCCACGTCCGCGGCCTCTTCCCCCATACTTCCTCATGTTTGTGAAAATGTACCCAAAATACCAGCAGATATATGGTACTGTATCAGAAGCGTACAGCTGTATACGGTGAAGGGGAAAATTTTAAATCTCCGTATATATTTCCGGAGTCACACACAGACGCTCTCAGGCTCAGTATGGATTAGACCAGAATATAAAAAGAAGAAAAAGGGTAATGTATCAGAAGCGTACAGCTGTATACAGTCTAGGGATAATTGTAAATCTCTGTATATATTTCCGGAGTCAGTCACAGACGCTCACAGGCTCAGTATGGATTAGACCAGAATATAAAAAGCAGAGAAAGGGTAATGTATCAGAAGATACCAGGTGTATACAGTAAAGGGGTAATTGTAAATCTCCTTATATATTTCCGGAGTAAAACACAGACGCTCACAGGCTCAGTATGGATTAGAGGTCTTAGACCAGAATATAAAAAGCAGAAAAAGGGTACTGTATCACAAGCATACAGCTGTATACAGTCTAGGGATAATTGTAAATCTCCGTATATATTTCCGGAGTCAGACACAGACGCTCACAGGCTCAGTATGGATTAGACCAGAATATAAAAAGCAGAAAAAGGGTAATGTATCAGAAGATACCAGGTGTATACAGTGTAGGGGTAATTGTAAATCTCCGTATATATTTTCGAAGTAACACACAGATGCTCACAGGCTCAATATACATTAGACCAGAATATAAAAGCAGAAAAAGGGTACTGTATCACAAGTGTACAGCTGTATACAGTCTAGGGATAATTGTAAATCTCCGTATATATTTCCAGAGTCAGACACAGACTCTTACAGGCTCAGTATGGATTACACCAGAATATAAAAAGCAGATAAAAGGTAATGTATCAGAAGCGTACAGCTGTATACAGTCTAGGGATAATTGTAAATCTCCTTCTATATTTTCGGAGTCAGACACAGATGCTCACAGGCTCAGTATGGATTAGACTAGAATATAAAAAGCAGAAAAAGGGTAATATATCAGAAGCGTACAGCTGTATACAGTCTAGGGATAATTGTAAATCTCCGTATATATTTCCAGAGTCAGACACAGACTCTCACAGGCTCAGTATGGATTAGACCAGAATATAAAAAGCAGAAAAAGGGTAATGTATCAGAAGCGTACAGCTGTATACAGTCTAGGGGTAATTGTAAATCTCCGTCTATATTTCAGGAGTCAGACACAGACGCTCACAGGCTCAGTATGGATTAGACCAGAATATAAAAGCGGAAAAATGGTAATGTATCAGAAGATACCAGGTGTATACAGTGTAGAGGTAATTGTAAATCTCTGTATATATTTCAGGAGTAACACTCAGACGCTCACAGGCTCAGTATGGATTAGACCAGAATATAAAAAAAAAGAAAAAGGGTAATGTATCACAAGCGTACAGCTGTATACAGTGTTGGGGTAATTTTAAATCTCCGTATATATTTCCGGAGTAACACACAGATGCTCACAGGCTCAGTATGGATTAGACCAGAATATAAAAAGCAGATAAAGGGTAATGTATCAGACGATACCAGGCGGATACAGTGTAGGGGTAATTGTAAATCTCTGTATATATTTCTGGAGTAACACACAGTTGCTCACAGGCTCAGTATGGATTAGACCAGAATATAAAAAGCAGAAAAACGGTACTGTATCACTAGCGTACAGCTGTATACTGTGTTGGGGTAATTTTAAATCTCTGTATATATTTCCAGAGTAACCTACAGACGCTCACAGGCTCAGTATGGATTAGACCAGAATTTAAAAAGCAGAAAAACGGTACTGTATCACTAGCGTACAGCTGTATACTGTGTTGGGGTAATTTTAAATCTCTGTATATATTTCTGTAGTAACACAAAGACGCTCACAGGCTCAGTATGGATTAGACCAGAAATAAAAAGCAGAAAAAGGGTAATGTATCAGAAGATACCAGTCGTATACAGTTTAGGGGTAATTGTAAATCTCCGTAAATATTTCAGGAGTAACACACAGACGCTCACAGGCTCAGTATAAATCAGACCAGAATATAAAAAGCAGAAAAAGGGTACTGTATCACAAACGTACAGCTGTATACAGTGTTGGGGTAATTTTAAATCTCCGTATATATTTCCGGAGTAATACTCAGACGCTCACAGGCTCAGTATGGATTAGACCAGAATATAAAAAGCAGAAAAAGGGTAATGTATCAGAGGATACCAGGCGTATACAGTGTAGGGGTAATTGTAAATCTCCGTATATATTTCCGGAGTAACACACAGTTGCTCACAGGCTCAGTATGGATTAGACCAGAATATAAAAAGCAGAAAAAGGGTAATGTATCAGAAGATACCAGGTGTATACAGTGTAGGGGTAATTGTAAATCTCCATATATATTTCCGGAGTAACACACAGACGCTCACTTGCTCAGTATGGATTAGACCAGAATATAAAAAGCAGAAAAAGGGTAATGCATCAGAAGCAGGGCTGGCTCCAGGTTTTTATGGGCCCCGGGCGAAAGAGTCTCAGTGGGCCCCTTTAACACAGACCACGATTCATGATGCACAGATACTGCAGAGAAATATGGGTATAGTACAATGCCAAATACTTCTCTTCTTCCATTACATGAGTGATATCTATTGTAAAATGTGCAATAGCTCAAAAACCACCAAATCCTCACAGCGCACAGTACAGACTGGACAGTACAGTCCTCCATACAATATTATGGGCTCCACATAGTCTCCCCCTCATCACCCATATAATACCCCATGCAGGATGTCACACCGCAATCCCCCATATAATGCTCCATACAGAATACTGGACCCAATATAATGCTCCATACAGAATACTGGACCACATATAATGCTCCATACAAAATATGGAGCTCTCCTCTGCGCTGTGCTGCGTTCTGCACTGTTACGTCTCAGGAAAGGGCGCCGTGGAAAGACTCCCATCATCATCATTGCCTTCCCATTATCACATCATTGCCTGCCCATTATCATCATTGCCTGCCCATTATCATCATCGCCTCCCCATCATCATCATCTCCTGCCCATGATCATCAATGCCTGCCCATAATCATCATTGCCTCCCCATCAATATCACTGCCTGCCCATCTTCATCACTGCCTCCCCATCATCATCACTGCCTGCCCATCATCATCAATGCCTGCCCATAATCATCATTGCCTCCCCATCAATATCATTGCCTGCCCATCATCATCACTGCCTACCCATCATCATCAATGCCTGCCATAATCATCATTGCCTCCCCATCATCACTGCCTGCCCATCATCATCACTGCCTGCCCATCATCATCAATGTCTGTCCATAATCATCATTGGCTCCCCATCAATATCATTGCCTGCCCATCATCATCACTGCCTGCCCATCATCATCAATGCCTGCCATAATCATCATTGCCTCCCCATCATCATCACTGCCTGCCCATCATCATCACTGCCTGCCCATCATCATCAATGCCTGCCCATAATCATCATTTCCTCCCCATCAATATCATTGCCTGTCCATCATCATCAATCATCATTGCCTCCCCATCATCATCATCACTGCCCTCCCTCACCACCATCACACATACAGCAGACACACACACACACACACACACAAAGCACCGCACTACACACACACTGATACACACAGAGACACAGACACATACACAAACATCTCACCTGTCTGGCGTCCGCGCTCTCACTGCCACAGCCGTCCGCTGAATGATGACGTCATTCAGCGGCGCTGCTGTGAGAGGAAGCGCCGGCGTCCTGCAGGCGCCCCTGGAGCCCAGAGCTGCAGCAGCGGAGGCACGGGGAGAGGTGAGTATTATTGCGCCGCCTGCTGCCGGGGCCCTGAGCAAGCGGGGGGGCCCAGTGGCGGCGCTGACACCGCTAACGGGCGCCCGGGTGCCAGACGGCGAGTGGGCCCCCCCGCTTGCTCAGGGCCCCGGCACTTGCCCGGGTGTGCCGGGTGTTGACGCCGGCCCTGATCAGAAGCGTACAGCTGTATACAGTCTAGGGATAATTGTAAATCTCCGTATATATTTCCGGAGTCAGACACAGACGCTCACAGGCTCAGTATGGATTAGACCAGAATATAAAAAGCAGAAAAAGGGTAATGTATCAGAAGATACCAGGTGTATACAGTGTAGGGGTAATTGTAAATCTCCGTATATATTTTCGGAGTAACACATAGATGCTCACAGGCTCAGTATAGATTAGACCAGAATATAAAAAGCAGAAAAAGGTACTGTATCACAAGCGTACAGCTGTATACAGTCTAGGGATAATTGTAAATCTCCGTATGTATTTCCAGAGTCAGACACAGACTCTTACAGGCTCAGTATGGATTACACCAGAATATAAAAAGCAGAAAAAAGGTAATGTATCAGAAGCGTACAGCTGTATACAGTCTAGGGATAATTGTAAATCTCCTATATTTTCGGAGTCAGACAGAGATGCTCACATGCTCAGTATGGATTAGACTAGAATATAAAAAGCAGAAAAAGGGTAATGTATCAGAAGCGTAGAGCTGTATACAGTCTAGGGATAATTGTAAATCTCCGTATATATTTCCAGAGTCAGACACAGACTCTCACAGGCTCAGTATGGATTAGACCAGAATATAAAAAGCAGAAAAAGGGTAATGTATCAGAAGCGTACAGCTGTATACAGTCTAGGGGTAATTGTAAATCTCCGTCTATATTTCAGGAGTCAGACACAGACGCTCACAGGCTCAGTATGGATTAGACCAGAATATAAAAGCAGAAAAATGGTAATGTATCAGAAGATACCAGGTGTATACAGTGTAGGGGTAATTGTAAATCTCTGTATATATTTCCGGAGTAACACTCAGACACTCACAGGCTCAGTATGGATTAGACCAGAATATAAAAAGCAGAAAAACGGTACTGTATCACTAGCATACAGCTGTATACAGTGTTGGGGTAATTTTAAATCTCCGTATATATTTCCAGAGTAACATACAGACGCTCACAGGCTCAGTATGGATTAGACCAGAATATAAAAAGCAGAAAAAGGGAAATGTATCAGAAGATACCAGGCGTATACAGTGTAGGGGTAATTGTAAATCTCCGTATATATTTCATGAGTAACACACAGACGCTCATAGGCTCAGTATGGATTAGACCAGAATATAAAAAGTAGAAAAAGAGTACTGTATCACAGGCGTACAGCTGTATACAGTATTGGGGTAATTTTAAATCTCTGTATATATTTCCGTAGTAACACAGACGCTCACAGGCTCAGTATGAATTACAGTCATGGCCAAAAGTTTTGAGAATGACACAAATATTAATTTTTACAAAGTCTACTGCTTCACTTTTTCTAATGGCAATTTGCATATACTCCAGAATGTTATAAAGAGTGATCAGCTTAACAGCAATTACTTGCAAAGTCAATATTTGGCTAGAAAATGAGCTTTATCCCCCAAAACACATTTCAACATCATTGCAGCCCTGCCTTAAAAGGACCAGCTAACCTCTTTTCAGTGATTGCTCCATTAACACAGGTGTAGGTGTTGATGAGGACATGGCTGGAGATCAATCTGTCATGATTAAGTAAGAATGACACCACTGGACACTTTAAAAGGAGGCTGGTGCTTGGCATCATTGTTTCTCTTCTGTTAACCATGGTTATCTCTAAAGAAACACGTGCAGTCATCGTTGCAATGCACAAAAATGGCCTAACAGGGAAGAGTATCGCAGCTAGAAAGATTGCACCTCAGTCAACAATCTATTGCATCATCAAGAACTTCAAGGAGAGAGGTTCCATTGTTGCCAAAAAGGCTCCAGGGTGCCCAAGAAAGACCAGCAAGCGCCAGGACCGTCTCTTAAAAGTGTTTCAGCTGTGGGATCGGGCTACCAGCAGTGCAGAGCTTGCTCAGGAATGGCAGCAGGCAGGTGTGAGTGCATCTTCACGCACTGTGAGGCAGAGACTCTTGGAGCAAGGCCTGGTCTCAAGGAGGGCAGCAAAGAAGCCACTTCTCTCCAGAAAAAACATCATGGACAGACTGATATTCTGCAAATGGTACAGGCAGTGGACTGCTGAGGACTGGGGTAAAGTTATTTTCTCTGATGAATCCCCTTTTCGATTGTTTGGGACATCAGGAAAACGCCTCATTCGGAGAAGACAAGGTGAGCGCTACCACCAGTCTTGTCTCATGCCAACTGTTAAGCATCCTGAAACCATTCATGTGTGGGGTTGCTTCTCAGCCAAGGGAATCGGCTCTCTCACAGTCTTGCCTAAAAACACAGCCATGAATAAAGAATGGTACCAGAATGTCCTCCAAGAGCAACTTCTCCCGACCCTCCAAGAGCAGTTTGGCGATCAACAATGCCTTTTCCAGCATGATGGAGCACCTTGCCATAAAGCAAAGGTGATAACTAAATGGCTCAGGGAACAAAACATAGAGATTTTGGGTCCATGGCCTGGAAACTCCCCAGATCTTAAATCCCATTGAGAACTTGTGGTCAATCATCAAGAGACGGGTGGACAAACAAAAACCTAAAAATTCTGACAAAATGAAAGCATTGATTGTGCAAGAATGGACTGCTATCAGTCAGGATTTGGTCCAGAAGTTGATTGAGAGCATGCCAGGGAGAATTGCAGAGGTCCTTAAGAAGAAGGGTCAACACTGCAAATATTGACTTGCTGCATTAACTCATTCTAACTGTCAATATAACCTTTTGTTACTCATATGTTTGCAATTATTATATTTCTGTCTGTGATAAAAACATCTGTCAAACACACATAAAAACCAGAGGGCAGCAGATCATGTGAAAATATAATATTTGTGTCATTCTCAAAACTTTTGGCCATGACTGTAGACCAGAATATAAAAAGCAGAAAAAGGGTAATGTATCAGAAGATACCAGTCGTATACAGTTTAGGGTAATTGTAAATCTCCGTATATATTTCAGGAGTAACACACAGACGCTCACAGGTTCAGTATGGATCAGACCAGAATATAAAAAGCAGAAAAAGGGTACTGTATCACAAACGTACAGCTGTATACAGTGTTGGGGTAATTTTAAATCTCCGTATATATTTCCGGAGTAACAGTCAGACGCTCACAGGCTCAGTATGGATTAGACCAGAATATAAAAAGGAGAAAAAGGGTAATGTATCACAAGCATACAGCTCTATACAGTCTAGGGATAATTGTAAATCTCCGTATATATTTCCAGAGTCAGACACAGACTCTCACAGGCTCAGTATGGATTACATCTGAATGTAAAAGCAGAAAAAGGGTAATATATCAGAAGCGTACAGCTGTATACAGTCTAAGGGTAATTGTAAATCTCCATCTATATTTCAGGAGTCAGACACAGACGATCACAGGCTGAGTATGAATTAGACCAGAATATGAAAAGCAGAAAAAGGGTAATGTATCAGAAGATACCAGGTGTATACAGTCTAGGGGTAATTGTAAATCTCCGTATATATTTCCGGAGTAACACACAGACACTCACAGGCTCAGTATGGATTAGACCAGAGTATAAAAGCAGAAAAAGGGTAATGTATCACAAGCATACAGCTGTATACAGTGTTGGGGTAATTTTAAATCTCCGTATATATTTCCGGAGTAACACATAGACGCTCACAGGCTCAGTATGGATTAGACCAGAATATAAAAAGCAGAAAAAGGGTAATGTATCAGAAGATACCAGGCCTATACAGTGTAGGGGTAATTGTAAATCTCCGTATATATTTCAGGAGTAACACACAGACGCTCACAGGCTCAGTATAGATTACACCAGAATATAAAAAGCAGAAAAAGGGTACTGTATCACAAGATACAGCTGTATACAGTGTTGGGGTAATTTTAAATTTCCGTATATATTTCCGGAGTCAGACACAGACGCTCACAGGCTCAGTATGGATTAGACCAGAATATAAAAAGCAGAAAAAGGGTACTTTATCTGAAGCATACAGCTGTATACAGTGTTGGGATAATTTTAAATCTCCGTATATATTTCCGGAGACAGACACAGATGCTCACAGGCTCAGTATGAATTAGACCAGATATAAAAAGCAGAAAAAGGGTAATGTATCACAAGCATACAGCTGTATACAGTGTAGGGGTAATTGTAAATCTCCGTATATATTTCCGGAGTAACACATAGACGCTCACAGGCTCAGTATGGATTAGACCAGAATATAAAAAGCAGAAAAAGGGTAATGTACCAGAACATACCAGGTGTATACAGTGTAGGGGTAATTGTAAATCTCCGTATATATTTCCGGAGTAACACACAGACGCTCACAGGCTCAGTATGGATTAGACCAGAATATAAAAAGCAGAAAAAGGTAATGTATACAAACATACAGTGTATACAGTGTAGGGGTAATTTTAATCTCCGTATATATTTCCGGAGTAACACACAGACGCTCACAGGCTCAGTATGGATAGATAGATAAAACAAAACGTACGTCAACTACAGCTGTTTACAGTTGGAATTTACATCCTAATATTCCGAGAACAACAGACGCTCAAACAGTGGATAGCATAAATGGTATTCTGAAGTGTAGAACTGTATACAGTGTTGAGGTAATTTTAAATCTCTGTATATATTTCCGGAGACAGACACAGATGCTCACAGGCTCAGTATGAATTAGACCAGAATATAAAAAGCAGAAAAAGGGTAATGTATCACAAGCATACAGCTGTATACAGTGTAGGGGTAATTGTAAATCTCCGTATATATTTCCGGAGTAACACATAGACGCTCACAGGCTCAGTATGGATTAGACCAGAATATAAAAAGCAGAAAAAGGGTAATGTACCAGAACATACCAGGTGTATACAGTGTAGGGGTAATTGTAAATCTCCGTATATATTTCCGGAGTAACACACAGACGCTCACAGGCTCAGTATGGATTAGACTAGAATATAAAAAGCAGAAAACCGGTACTGTATTACAAGCGTACAGCTGTTTACAGTGTTGGGGTAATTTTACATCTCCGTATATATTTCCGGAGTAACACACAGACGCTCACAGGCACAGTATGGATTAGACCAGAATATAAAAAGCAGAAAAATGGTACTGTATCTGAAGTGTAGAACTGTATACAGTGTTGAGGTAATTTTAAATCTCCGTATATATTTCCGGAGTTAGACACAGACGCTCACAGGCTCAGTATGGATTAGACCAGAATATAAAAAGCAGAAAAAGGGTACTTTTTCTGAAGCATACAGTTGTATACAGTTTTGGGGTAATTTTAAATCTCCGTATATATTTCCGGAGTCAGACACAGATGCTCACAGGCTCAGTATGGATTAGACCAGAATATAAAAAGCAGAAAAAGGGTACTGTATCACAAGCGTACAGCTGTATACAGTCTAGGGGTTATTGTAAATCTCCGTATATATTTCCGGAGTCACACACAGATAGTCAGCATGTATTTGTCCGTGATACCAGCCGGTACACGGTAGTGTGTCAGGAGCGTACAGCTCTATACGGTGTGGGAAAAAATGAACACTCTGTAACTGGGCAGAAAAAAAGAATGAAAGTATTAGTGCTGTGTAAAAAGCAGTCTGCACCGCAGTGTACATACAGCAATACAGCTATCAGGCAGCCTATTTACCACCGCTGCTGCACACAATAAAATCCTCCCCTGTCACTGGCAGGCAGCCTAATAACCAGCGCTGCTGCACACAAGAAAATCCTCCCCTGTCACTGCACACTAACTGTACAGCACAATTGCTATCAGCACAAGCACAGAAGAACTTCTGTTTCCAGCCGTAACTCTCTCCCTACTGATAAACAGCGTCAGCAACCTCTCCCTACTGTTAAGATCGGCAGAAGTAAAATGATGGTCGACGGTCAGGGCTTTTATAGCCACTATGATGCCCCCCAAAGCAAGCCAATCACTGCAATGCCGTTCTCTAAGATGGTGGTGGCCGCTGCCTATGTCATCTCATTGCCCACAGTGTACGTCCTTGCTCATTGGCTGAGAAAAGGCGCCTGCAAGCATTATGGGAAAACCGACTTTGGCGCTCAGGTCGACGACCGCATGGCCGACTTCACACTATGGTCGGATTTTTTGAATCTGAGCGACCTGTTTCGCTCAACTCTAATAAGAACATATTTCTATTTTCTTGAATTCTGCTCATGACCCCAAGTGTATTATTTAGAATACCAGTTAGTTGTTTTATTTCGGAGAGAGATCAATTTCTATGTTGGGATTTCAGCAAAAATGTAATTACTTTTAACACTGTATTGGATTTTATTCTGTGCTATTACAACTCAACTCATGTATCACAACCTGTGCAGGAGGGTGGCCAGCCATCACCAGACCTTATTTCAGTTGGATGTGCCCACTCCTTACACTGGAATTCACTCCACCGACCAATAAAAGGCCAGAAGATTACGTGTCCGTCATGAGGGGCACATGGCAGTAACATTATGCGCAACTTGTGGTTGGTACAGCGAAGTCAGCTGCTGCCTTTTGCTCCCACTAGATAAGAGGATGCCGCACGCCTTGGGAGTGGGGAAAGGGAAGAAAAATTGTTCATTCAAGTTTTGAGATGAAAGAAGACATTTTTTACAGGACAGAGCTCAGGGTGGGGGACAATATACCAGCAAGAGGCTCACAATGGGGAACATTATACCAGGAAGGGGCCCAACATGGGGGACATTATTACATGAGGGGTGAAAACTTATGTCTTTAGAGGATCTAAATCACTACAAGGGTCCATACATCTGTCCAACATGAAATGGGGACCTAGGTCCAAAATTTGCACCAAAGCCCATCAGACTCTGGTTAAACCACTGCAAGTACATGGCCCTAAACAGTATATTTGGCTCTTGAAACAAGATTGTATTGTTTCCAGTCATCAAATCAAGACAGTTTTTTTTCTAAAAAAAAAGAAAAAATGCTATGAATATATGATATGTAGCTCAATCATGAACAGGATGGAATTGAGTGCCATACTAGGAAATGAATATGTGACTCCGTAAGCACAAATAATACAGTTATGATTGTTAGCAGCAAAATCTAAGTACATTCTGCCAATAAAAAGTTTGGTGTAGATGCAATGCCTTACAACTACCATTAATTACACTGGCTTACTTTACTTATAGTTACTAATACTATATGAATGTCCATTGCTATTAAAGAGGACTTTTCACCAAATTTTTCATGTTGAGTTAGAACCAGGATATTGGCAATCCAACTAATCGTCACCATGACTTAACTTTACGTCCAAGTGGATGTTATCAGATACGTTTAGCTGGGGGGTGTATTTCTTTCCCCCTATATGAGTTGTTATAACTTCTGTTAAATACAAGTGAATGTTATCTCATTGGGTACCAAATGTTTGATTGCCAATATCTCCGAAACGGAGGGGTGAAATTAAAAACAAACAAATGTTTTACTCTGCTATCTCACAGTATATAAAGATAATATGTAAGAAAACTTTCTAAGGCTAAGTGCACACGTTCAGGATTATTTGCGTTTTTTTTCGCTGCAAAAAACGCGTAAAAAACGCATGAATGAAGCATCCTATTGTTTAGAATGCATTCCGCAATTTTTGTGCACATGGTGCGTTTTTTTCCGCGAAAAAAAACGCATCGCGGAAAAAAAAGCAACATGTTCATTAATTTTGCGGAATTCTAGCGTTTTTCCCGCTATATTATTGACCTAGAAAGTCCAGGAAAAAATCGCGGTAAAAACGCAGAAAATCCGCACAACAAATGCACCAAAAATGCGCAAAAAACGTGGTAAAAACGCATGCGTTTTTACCGCGAAAAAGTCCGGTTTTGCTCAGGAAAATTCTGCACACATTCCTGAACGTGTGCACTTAGCCTAACAGGCTCACAGCAAATTCTTACAATTATAAGATAAAAACAACTTTATTCATTAACATCTAAAAAATACCCAAATTAACCAATTAACATTGCACCAAAACCAACAGAGATGATCACCATGGGCGGTGCCTTCCCCTACACTGGCCTGAATATCCCTGCCTACCAGCGGAGGTTGGCACCCTAGAACCTGCGCAGTGGCACCTCCGCTCCTCGGCGGCTCTCCCTGCTCGCCCTAGATAACCCTATAGTGGCGGGGGCGTGTAAAGGTTTTAATAACGTAGGTGAGAAAGAAATGTAAGAGGTGTATAGGTAGTCTTCAATTAAATTTTTTACTTGATCCAATATTGTCTACTATAGGGTTCCTAAACTAGATCAGTGCTGATTTAGCAGCACATGTCAGATGTTGAAAACGGCTGACATGTGCGAGAAAAGATGTGGGCTTGCTGCCGGAGCCCACATCAAAGGGAGGGACACGACATGCGCAGTACATGTATGGTGCATATCATGGAGGGGTTAATCCCGAGTGTCACCATAGGGTGAAAAGATTCTCTCGCATGAGAGAATTGTATCACAGGCTTGGAGAAGATAGATAACTTAATTTCTCCATCTCCTCTATTTTCTGTGTCTGCAGTAATCAAACTGCACTCTGATGACATCCCAGTGTAGTCCGATGAGTCACACAAACACATAATCTTGTATGGGGGTACGTGATCCGATCATTGGATGCACTCGCAGCATGCTATGATTGTTTTCTCATGCTGACTCGCATAGCACTTGGCCATGTTATATGGTCGTGTGAGCAAGCTCTCAGAGTGAGAATGGACTCTGTCTCTGTTGAGCTTGAGTCTTGAAGGATTGTATTGCAATCAGCAACATATCAAAAGTTTTTTTTTAAGTTCCACTTTAAGCCTTCTCTTTGTTGCTGATCACAAACAAATATTATACTGACAATGAAGCACCGGTTTTAATACATGACACTGTTATTCCAGTACTATGAGTAATTATTATGTGGGCATGACATGGTGTTAAAGGGGATATTCTCAAGTTGTCTACTGAGTAGCTCAGAGCTATGCAGTCTCCTTCCTACTTTTTTGAGGGGAATGTATGAATAGCTACTCTGTAGCGACTCTCATCAGACCAGCAAAAGCGCAGTCACAGATGCACTTTGCACAAGCCATTACTGCTAGGCAAGTATATACAGTTATATGAAAAAGTTTGGCCATCCCTATTAATCTTAAGCTTAATGTTTGATAAAAATTGGTGTTTTTGCAACAGCTAATTCAGTTTGATATATCTAATAACTATTGGACACAGTAATGTTTCTGCCTTGAAATGAGGTTTCTTGTACTAGCAGAACATGTGCAATCTGCAGTCAAACAAAATTTGACAGGTGCATAAGTATGGCCACCCTTATCATTTTCTTGTTTTAAATACTCCTACCTACTTTTTACTGACTTACTAAAGCACTTTTTTTGGTTTTGTAACCTCATTGAGCTTTGAACTTCATAGCCAGGTGTATGCAATCATGAGAAAAGCTACTTAAAGTGGCCACTTGCAAGTTGTTCTCCTGTTTGAATCTCCTCTGAAGAGTGGCATCATGGGCTCCTCAAAACAACTGTCAAATGATCTGAAACCAAAGATTATTCAACATAGTTGTTCAGGGGAAGGATACAAAAAGCTGTCTCAGAGATTTAACCTGTCAGTTTCCACTGTGAGGAACATAGTAAGGAAATGGAAGAACACAGGGACAGTTCTTGTTAAGGCCAGAAGTGGCAAGCCAAGAAAAACATCAGAAAGGCAGAGAAGAAGAATGGTGAGATCAGTCAAGGACAATCCTCAGACCACCTCCAGAGAGCTGCAGCATCAACTTGCTGCAGATGGTGTCACTGTGCATCGGTCAACTATACAACGCACTTTGCACAAGGAGAAGCTGTATGGGAGAGTGATGCGAAAGAAGTCGTTTCTGCAAGCACGCCACAAACAGAGTCGGCTGAGGTATGCAAAAGCACATTTGGAGAAGCCAATTTCTTTTTGGAAGAAGGTCCTGTGGACTGATGAAACCGAGATTGAGTTGTTTGGTCAAACAAAAAGGTGTTATGCATGGCGTCAAAAAAACACAGCATTCCAAGAAAAACACTTGCTACCCACAGTAAAATTTGGTGGAGGTTCAATCATGCTTTGGGGCTGTGTGGCCAATGCCGGCACCGGGAATCTTGTTAAAGTTGAGGGACGCATGGATTCCACTCAGTATCAGCAGATTCTTGACAATAATGTTCAAGAATCAGTGACAAAGTTGAAGTTACGTAGGGGATGGATCTTTCAGCAAGACACTGATCCAAAACACCGCTCCAAATCTACTCAGGCATTCATGCAGAGGAACAATTACAATGTTCTGGAATGGCCATCCCAGTCCCCAGACCTGAATATCATTGAACATCTGTGGGATCATTTGAAGAGGGCTGTCCATGCTCGGCGACCATCAAACTTAACTGAACTGGAATTGTTTTGTAAAGAGGAATGGTCAAAAATACCTTCATCCAGGATCCAGGAACTCATTAAAAGCTACAGGAAGCGACTAGAGGCTGTTATTTTTGCAAAAGGAGGATCTACTAAATATTAATGTCACTTTTCTGGTGAGGTGCCCATACTTATGCACCTGTCAAATTTTGTTTGGATGCAGATTGCACATTTTCTGTTAGTACAATAAACCTCATTTCAAGGCAGAAACATTACTGTTTCCAATAGTTATTAGATATATCAAACTGAAATAGCTGTTGCAAAAACACTAATTGCTACCCACAGTAAATTTGGTGGAGGTTCAATCATGCTTTGGGGCTGTGTGGCCAATGCGGCACCGGAAAACACTAATTTTTATAAACATTAAGCTTAAGATTAATAGGGGTGCCCAAACTTTTTCATATAACTAAGTAGAAATGATCAGTAGCAAGAGTCAGATGTTAAAACCATGACATCCACTATCCATTGTAACCTGGGATGGGATGAGAACATAACCAATTGTACTGCTATAGTGATAGTGCTAAACGTTTTCCATCACAGAAACTGCCGTGTCTATAATCTACATAGTATATCCAAAAAGCTATTTAAATCTCAAGTCGCTAAGTAATTGGTTATAAAGATCACCTTAGACCACATGCAGTTGTAGGAAGATGGACCGGGCTGGGACAGTTTCATGTGTATCTGGGCTGGAACCACTGGGGCTGTCACCATTGTTGCGGGGGAAAGGGATTTCTGACTGGAGCAGACCTGGGCACCTGACTGCTGGGGACGGGGAGGAGATAAAAGTAGCTGAGTGTTGGAATAGCGGGCTTCTGGCGGGAAGACTGAGCACATGTAAGGAGAAGGTTGACTCCATCTCCACTGTCCCCACAGGGCCGCAGCTATAATGAGGCGAGTTGAGCCTGTTGTCTCAGGCGGCAGAAGCCAGGGGGCGGCAGAGCGGAACTCATAACACGTGGTGTGGTGCCGGCCGGCTCTCCTTAATCCCTCACACAGTCACTTCTGACCCCCCCTCCAGCTGTCCCGCTCTAGACATTATATGTCCCGCAGGGAGACGAGCCGCCACACCCCCCATGCACCCATTCCTTGCCTTTACAGCTCAGCCTGTCACAGCTGTCAATGACGCTGCTATGCTGAACTCTTCTGTGCCCACAGGACCTGTGATGAGGTCACAGGAGGGGAGGAGTCAGGGGTCACATGATCAGTGTCCTCCTTGTGTGCAGGACTGCTGTGATGGTTGTCATGATGCTGGATGACTGAGGGTAAGTTTGTATGTGGGGTCGGGACGGGTTTACAGTGTGGATGTAGCAGAGCTGTAGTGTGTACAAGTTGGATGTAGCAGAGCCGTGTGTGAAAAATGTATGGAGCGTAAGCCGTGTGTGTACGAGGTGTGCAGAGCGGAGCCATGTGTGTACTAGGTGTACGGAGCGGAGCCGTGTGAGTACGCGGTGTACGGAGCGGAGCCGTGTGTGTACGAGGTGGATGTAGCAGTGCTGTACTGTGTACGAGGTGTACGGAGCGGAGCCGTGTGTGTACGATGTGTACGGAGCGGAGCCGTGTGTGTACGAGGTGGATGTAGCAGTGTTGTACTGTGTACGAGGTGTACGGAGCAGAGCGATGTGTGTACGAGTTGTACATAGCGGAGCGGTGTGTGTACAAGGTGGATGTAGCAGTGCTGTACTGTGTACGAGGTGTACGGAGCGGAGCCGTGTGTGTACGAGGTGTACGGAGCGGAGCCGTGTGAGTACGAGGTGTACGGAGCGGAGCCGTGTGTGTACAAGGTGGATATAGCAGTGCTGTAGTGTGTACGAGGTGTACGGAGCAGAGCCGTGTGTGTACGAGGTGTATGGAGCGGAGCCGTGTGTGTACGAGGTGGATGTAGCAGTGTTGTACTGTGTACGATATGTACGGAGCAGAGCCGTGTGTGTACGAGTTGTACGTAGCGGAGCCGTGTGTGTACAAGGTGGATGTAGCAGTGCTGTACTGTGTACGAGGTGTACGGAGCGGAGCCGTGTGAGTACGAGGTGTACGGAGCGGAGCCGTGTGTGTAAGAGGTGGATGTAGCAGTGCTGTACTGTGTGCGAGGTGTACGGAGCAGAGACGTGTGTGTACGAGGTGTACGTAGCGGAGCTGTGTGTGTACGAGGTGTATGGAGCGGAGCCTTGTGTGTACAAGTTGGATGGAGCGGAGCCGTGTGTCTGTACGAGGATTATGGAGCCGAGCCGCTCGTGTACGAAGTTTACGGAGCTGAGCCACGCGTGTACGAGGTTTACGCGGAGCGGAGCTGTGTGTACGAGGTGGATATAGCAGTGCTGTGTGTGTATGAAACGGAGCCCTGTGTGTGCGAAGTGTACGGAGTTGAGCCGCTCAGCTCCGTACACACAGGGCTCCGTGCTTGAGCCGTGTGTGTATAGAGCGGAGCAGAGCCATGTGTGTATGGAGTGGAGCCTTGTGTGTATGTAGTGGAGCCGCGTGTGTACATGGTGTACGGAGCAGAACCACATGTGTACGAGGTGTATGCTGCAAAGCCGCATGTGTACATGGTTTATGGAGTGGAGTCGTGTGTGTACAAGGTGTACAAAGCATGGCTGCGTGTGTATAAGGTGTACGGAGTGGAGCCATGTGTATACTGAGTGGAGCCTTGTGTGTGTGAGGTGGACGGAGTGGAGCCGTGTGTGTACGAGGCATACAAAGTGGAACCGTGTGTGTATGAGGTGTGCAGAGCCGTGCGTGTACAAGGTGTATGGTGGGGAGCATTCATACCTCCCAAGCATCCTGAATTCAGCGTGACACTACCGATTTTGAGGGTCTGCCCCGCTGTCCCGGCCGGGAGCTTTTCCCGTGGACACAGGAGTACATGCCGGAGCCCCGAGGAGCACTTTAAAACTCGCACGTGATGTTCCACCAGAAGTGATGTGCTGGAAGATGACCGGAAATTAGGTAATTCCAGGAGGAGATTGTGACGGAACCATGGAGTCACTTCAGGGAATGCTTCAGATCCATTACCGTGTCCTCGCCTTGGAATCGGGATGTCGGCCATGTGAGCTGATCATGATATGTCCTGCACCGGGAGGCTCAGGTGGCACTACAATGGGAGCCGGGCTGCTATAGTATCTTTATAGAATCTTTGTTTCTTTCTCTCTGTTCTTTCTTTCTTTCTCTCTGTTCTTTCTTTCCCATCTTTCTTTCTCTCTGTTCTTTTTCTTTCTTTCTCTCTGTTCTTTCTTTCCCCTCTTTCTTTCTATCTCTTTCTGTTTCTTTCTTTTTCTCTATCTCTCTGTTCTTTCCCCTCTTTCTTTTTCTCTCTCTCTGTTCTTTCCCCTCTTTCTTTTTCTCTCTCTGTTCTTTCCCCTCTTTCTTTCTTTCTCTCTGTTCTTTTTTTCTTTCTCTCTCTCTCTGTTCTTTCTTTCCCCTCTTTCTTTCTCTCTCTCTGTTCTTTCTTTCTGTTCTTTCTTTCTCGCTCTCTGTTCTTTCTTTCCCATCTTTCTTTCTCTCTGTTCTTTTTCTTTCTTTCTCTCTGTTCTTTCTCTCCCCTCTTTCTTCTTTCTTTCTTTTCTTCTTCTTTCTTTCTTTCTTTCTTTCTTTCTTCTCTTCTTTCTCTCCTTTTTCTTTTCTTTTTTTTTTCTTTTCTTTCCAATCTTTCTTCTGTTCTTTCTCTCTGTTCTTTCTATCTGTTTTCTTTATTTCCTTCTCTCTCTCTGTTCTTTGTTTCCCTCTTTCCTTTCTCTCTTGTTCTTCTGTTCTTTCTTTCCATCTTTTCTTTCTTCCTCTTTCTTTTTCTTTCTCTCTGTTCTTTTTTCTTTCCTCCTTTCTTTTTCCTTTCTTTCTTTCTTTCTTCTCTCTTTTTCTTTCCCGTCTTTTTTTCTTTCTTTCTCTGTTCTTTCTTTCTCTCTCTGTTCTTTCCCCTCTTTGTTTTTTTCTCTCTCTCTGTTCTTTCTTTTCCCTTTCTTTGTTTATTTATTTCTCTCTCTCTACTTTCTCTCTGTTCTTTCTTGCTTTCCCGTCTTTCTCTCTCTCCTTTCTCTCTGTTTTCTTTTTTCTCTCTCTGTTCTTTCTTTTACTCAGTACCAGTGTGCCCATAGTACCAGTCACTGTGCCCTCAGTACCAGTCAGTGTGATCACCAGTGCTAAATGGGTGTGGTCGGGGCGTGGACATGGGTGTGAGTAGTTGTGAAATGGTTGTGGTCGGGGCGTGGCCTAAAATTTGCCGCAACCTTTCTCCCTCAAATTGGGGGGGCGCCATTTTGCAGTTCGCCTCAGGCAGCACAGAGGCTAGGTTCACCCCTGGTCCCGCGCCACCCAGGAGGCCTTCTCTGCGGCCTGTCCTCTCTGCCGTGCACAGCAAAAGACTTGATCACATTGCAGACTCCTGTACATGAGAACTCTGACTGCTCAGTACCTCGCTTAGTTACTGACAATCGTGTCTTTACTGGCCTTATGCAGCTCTCTGTCTCGTTTACCCCATTGCGGACTCCTCTCTGGTACCCTGTACCCCATTTGCTTCTCCAACTTCTACTTCTCGTGTAACACCATGCACGAGGACCTGTGAAGTGAAAACCATTTCTGGTGACTACCTCTTGAAGCTCATCAAGAGAATGCCAAGAGTGTGCAAAGCAGTCATCAAAGCAAAAGGTGGCTACTTTGAAGAACCTAGAAAATAAGACATATTTTCAGTTGTTTCACACTTTTTTGTTAAGTATATAATTCCACATGTGTTATTTCATAGTTTTGATGCCTTCAGTGTGAATGTACAATTTTCATAGTCATGAAAATACAGAAAAATCTTTAAATGAGGTGTGTCCAAACTTTTGGTCTGTACTGTATATAAAAATTTCAAGAAAGTCCGTCCAAAATAAAATGCTTATGATTTCCCTTCAGGAAATTCCTTGTTTTTTTGAATTAGGCCTCATACTCACTGGCTGGAAAAAAATCGGTCCGTTTTCTGCAGGAAAAAAACGGTACATTTGTTGTAAAAAGGCATGCGATTTTGATGCGATTTTAAATCGCACCATGCGTTTTCCATGCGATTTACATGCGATTTTTATGTGATTTTTTTCCAAGACATAACCACAAATTAAGGTTAAACCACTTGTCTGACACCTATATAAAGCTATTTATCTACATATGGCATTGATTCATTTGGTTTTTGTCCTGTGTGTTTTGCTATTCCAAACAAGCATGGCAGCAACTTTTTGGAACATACAAGTTTACAGCTCTATTTTGCACAAAAAATAGCAAAAAAAATGGATGGTGCGTTTTCTGTGCGTTTTTTTAATCGCACCCATTGACTTGCATTGGCGATTTTCATCCCAAAATCGCATCAAATCGCAGCATGCTGCGATTTTTTTCTCCAACAATATCTGATGAGAAAAAAATCGCAAATGAGAACTCACTAACATTGGTCAGATTTGCATCCGATTTTTTATCGTCTGATTTTCATCCGTTTTCGGCGCCAGTGAGTATGAGGCCTTACAAAATGTTTTCAATCATCTTTAGGGCTCATTCAGACAAATATATTAAATGTTTGTGTGCTGCATTCATTATAGCCAATGTGCTACTGCACATGGAAGATGTTCCACACGGACCATAGGTTTGCATGGAAAAAATTGCAGCATACACTGTTCTGGTCTGATTTTCGGACCACACTTGTGCATGTATATGGCAGACAGCTCCTGCACTCATTTGATATGTGAATAAGCACATGGAGCTGCACACAGAGCCAGTGAGATCCGCAATTTGTGGACATAACTGGCTTGAGTTATTGTACAGCTATCTAAACCAGGTCTTAAAATTCTGTTACATTTGTAATGCATTTTTTCTGATGTTTTTCAAGTATTCTAGAAAAGTTTGGGGGTAAAAATGACAGACAAAAAAATGCCATATCCATACATAAAAATGGATGAAAAAAAAGTCAGAAAGTTTGGTAATGAAAATTGCTTGCACACTTCAGTCAGTAAACAGAATGGTAGGTGGTAGTCATCTGATTTCTGCATGTTTTTTTTTCCAACTTCCTGATAGGGAAGTGAGGGGAGGTAGTGGGCAACAGGGTTTAGTGTTTGGAAACTTGGTCTGAAATGAGTCATCAAGTCTGGCGTTGTTCACGTTCAGTGTTGTGCGACTATGTGCACTTCACCACAAATCTTACTCCAGTCAGAGACTAGAATCAAATTTCTGGTGTAACATACAGCTCGTTATAAATTAGATTAGGCTGTGACATCATGACCCCGTTCCATCCCACTTTGGTAAAACTGTCATGAAAACTGCAAAAAAATCAGGGATTCAGAAGCCTCTGCTGATGCAATGGGGTGGGACTTCCAAAGTCATTCTGATTGACAGCTGGCTACCCCAGTTAGGCAGTTAGGCAGTGGGGATCTGGCTGTCAATCAGAATAATCTCGGAAGCAGACTGAAAAAGAAGCCTCTGCTCTGCAGACGTGACATCAGCAGAGGCTTCTGAATCTCCAGCAGGAGTGGTCTGTGCAAGGAAGAACGGCGCCGGGCACAATAGGTAAATAAGTTGCAATCATCTGCCTGTTATTGCTTAGGTACATTTTTTGTTTTTTAAGTCCCGGATATCCCCTTTAAGTATAAAAGGTTCTGACTGAGCCCTTTCAAGACTTAATTGTTGCAATGAAGTTTGGTGGTCTGTAGCAAATGTTTCCACTTGCAGCCAAAAGTTCTGACCAGACATGCCCAAAAGCTATTAAATAAATTGCCACTAGAAGTAAAAAATGAAAGGTGGGTTGTAGTAATTAAGTGACACATTTTGTATTTATTTGAAAGGGAAAAGTATTCTCTACCAACTAATTGTAATGCTGTATACCACTATATGATTTAGGGGACACTTTTAAGTGTCTTTTAAGTGATGTCAATTAGATCTTTGGAAGACAGAATGGAGAAGTTTTGTAGCCATCTCTAAACTCCTTACGGTGATTGTGGGTAGTCTATAGAGGGGGAAAGGAAATTCTTTAAAATAATAGTCATTCACATGGAGAAGTCAGAATTGTTAGTGAATAGATAGAAAGGTCCTTTCATGTGTGTCAGAGAAGAATCCCCTTAAGCTACGTTCCCATGGTCAGTAATCGGCAGTGCTTTGGACAGCACATATCCGTTGCATCCAAAGTGCTGCCTGCTATTGAACCCAGGTGATTCTGCATGTGTTCATTGAACCGTGCGGAATCACCGCATCCAATGCATTGGACGGGTGAAATTTATCTTGGGGAGACTTGCAAATTGACATGCTGCTGTCTGGAAACATACGCCGCATGTCCGTCTCTGCAGGTAAGCCATGGGTGTCTGTGCACGCATAGTGGACATTGGATTTCATGAAATCCCATCCACTGTGCTGTAACATCTGGCCGCTGCGGATGTACGCAGCGTCCAACCCGCAGCATTTACTGACCGTAGGAACATACCCTTACTGTGGTGGGTTAGGTTCTCACCAGGGTTGCCAACAGTCCAGAAACTCTTGGACAGTCCTTAAAAATAGGGCACATTTTTGCCCTGTCTTTAAAAAAAATAAGGCAATCATGATTTGTTTGAAGCTGAATAAACTTATACAGATTGTTTTGACTTTAATAATTATCATTTTACAGATTACAGTGAATGCAGCTGATGTCTTCATATCAGAATTATGGACTGTAGACAATTATCACTTATCATAATAATTTATTATGGTTTTTCAATGTGTCTATAAAAATATTGTCTGTCTGTGATTTTTTTATAAACTGTCCAAAAAACATAAAAAGTCAAGTTGGCAACTCTGGTTCTCACATATACAGTGCCCTGTGCTGATCACTGCATTGTGGTTTTCGCTGTAATCCCAGAAAAAAACGATTCTGACGGAAACCAGACATACAGGTGCATCTCACAAAATTAGAATATCATCAAAAAGTTAATTTATTTCAGTTCTTCAATACAAAAAGTGAAACTCATATATTATATAGAGTCATTACAAACAGAGCGATCTATTTCAAGTGTTTCAAGTGTTTATTTCCGTTAATGTTGATGATTATGGCTTACAGCCAATGAAAACCCAAAAGTCATTATCTTAGTAAATTAGAATACTTTATAACACCAGCTTGAAAAATGATTTTAAAATAAAAAATGTTGGCCTACTGAAATGTATGTTCAGTAAATGCACTCAATACTTGGTCAGGGCTCTTTTGGCATCAGTTACTACTTACTGCAGCAATGTGGCGTGGCATGGAGGCGATCAGCCTGTGGCGCTGCTGAGGTGTTATGGAAGCCCAGGTTGCTTTGATAGCAGCCTTCAGCTCGTCTGCATTGTTGGGTCTGGTGTCTCTCATCTTCCTTTTGACAATACTGCATAGATTCTCTATGGGGTTACGGTCAAGTGAGTTTGCTGGCCAATCAAGCCAGTGATACTGTTGTTTTTAAACCAGGCATTGGTACTTTTGGCAGTGTGGACAGGTGCCAAGTCCTGCTGGAGAATGAAATTTCCATCTCCAAAAAGCTTGTTGTCAGAGGGAAGCATAAGGTGCTCTATAATTTCCTGGTAGATGGCTTGCGCTGACTTTGGTCTTGATAAAACACAGTGTACCTATTCCAGCACATGACATGGCTCCCCAAACCATCACTGATTGTGGAAACTTCACACTAGACCTCAAGCAGCTTGGATTGTGGCTTCTCCACTCTTCCTCCAGACTCTGGGACCTTGATTTACAAGGTCTAGTGTGAGGTTTTCACAATCAATGATGGTTTGGGGAGCCATGTCATCTGCTGGTGTAGGTCCACTGTGTTTTATCATGACCAAAGTCAGCGCAGCCATCTACTAGGAAATTTTAGAGCTATTCATGCTTCAATCTGCCAACAAGCTTTTTAGAGATGGAAATTTCATTCTCCAGCAGGACTTGGCACTGTCCACACTGCCTAAAGCACCAACACTTGGTTTAAAAACAACAGTATCACTGTGCTTGATGGGCCAGCAAACTCGCCTGAGAATCTATGGGGTATTGTCAAGAGGAAGATGAGAGACACCAGACCCAACAATGCAGATGAGCTGAAGGCTGCTATCAAACCAACCTGGGCTTCCATAACACCTCAGCAGTGCCACAGGCTGATCGCCTCCATGCCACGCTGCATTGATGCAGTAATTGATGCAAAAGGAGCCCCGACCAAGTATTGAGAGCATTTACTGAACATACATTTCAGTAGGCCAACATTTCGGATTTTAAAATAATTTTTTCAAGCTGGTGTTATAAAGTATTCTAGTTTACTGAGATAATGACTATTGGGTTTTCATTTGCTGTAAGCCATAATCATCAACATTAACAGAAATAAACACTTGAAATACATCACTCTGTTTGTAATGACTCTATATAATATGAGTTTCACTTTTTGTATTGAAGAACTGAAATAAATTAACTTTTTGTTGATATTCTAATTTTGTGAGATGCACCAGTAACTCAATAAAGCCATTCAATTCAATAAAACTGATGGAGTCACTTAGCACACAGTATGGCCTTCATCTTGGAAGAATTAAACTTTTCCATGCTATTGTTGACTCAGCAATTAAAATGTCCGAATACCGTGGTACCATAAACAAATAGCAAAAATCAAGAGTATAACCTCAAATCAATCCACTGCCGGGGAAGAGGCATATAGGGATAACCACTTACAAAAGAGTACTTTAAAATTATCATATTTTATGAATTAAATTTAAAATCATCAAAACATATAATCACAAACATAATGAGACAATAACACAAAGGTTCCTCTTGTGTGAGGGATTACACATCAGATAAACCTTACGTTATATTAATAATATTGTGTTTGCACAGATCATATTGGGAGATTCCAATTCAAAACTCAGTAGGTTTATGTACAGAGTATGCATGGTCCCAGTCGTCCACCTGAGTAAGTTAATCTGAAACGTGCGTTGGGGTGGAGGGAAGCACCGCCAGACCCCGCAGCAACACAAAGGATCTTCTTTGCTTTCCTATAGCAATAGGTGAAAATTCCTCATAGCAAGTGAGTAATTCTACTACATAAAAGCGATCTGATCATCGCCTGTATGTAACAGAGCCAATCGGGTTATGGCATCTTCTAGTCTCCCATGGAGACTATTGAAGCATGCCAAAAGTAAAAAAAATTTTTTTAAAAAATATTAAAAAAATAAAAAATATAAAAGTTTAAATCACCCCATTCAAAATAAAACAATTAAAAAAAAATCAAACATACACATATTTGGTATCGCTGGGTTCAGAATCGCCCGATCTATCAATAAAAAAAAGGATTAACCTGATCGCTAAATAACGTAGTGAGAAGAATTACGTTTTTTGGATCGCCGCAACATTGCATTAAAATACAATAACGGGCGATCAAAAGATCGTATCTGCACCAAAGTGGTATCAATAAAAACGTCATCTCAGCACACAAAAAATAAGCCCTCACGCAACCCGAGATCACGAGAAATGGAGACGCTACAGGTCTTGGAAAATGGTGCAATTTTTTTTTAACAAACTTTGGATTTTTTTTACCACATAAATAAAAAAGAACCTAGACAGGTTTGGCGTCTATGAACTCATAATGACCTGGAGAATCATTTGGTGAACATAAAAAAAAGAAATCCAAAAAAGTTGTGGAATTGCATGTTTTTGCAATTTCACAGCATTTGGAATTTTTTTGCCATTTTTGAGTACACGATATGGTAAAACCAATGGTGTCAGTCAAAAGTACAACTTATCCCGCAAAAAAAAGTCCTCACACGGCCATATTGATGGAAAAATAAAAAAGTTATGGCTCTTGGAGGAAGGGGAGCAAAAACAGAAACGCAAAAACAAAAAAGGCCAGTGTCTTGAAGGGGTTAATTATATAATTATATATCATAAAGACTGAAGCATTTACAAGACAGTTAAAAGTCTGAACATAGGAACAGTAAGTTATTTTCATGTGCAGAATAATAGGACCATTCTTTTGATTGTTTTCCTAGCATTTTTTTCAAGCATTATTTTGAGCAGACTCGCTCTAAAAATGTAAAAATAAAGACAAAGTGTGGACATACTGTTAGGGTTGCGGAACGCACTAAATAGAATATTTAATAAAGAGCGTTCGGAACCCGGGGTCCACCGTGCAGAGGTGTAAAACTGCAGCTAAGGTGTACAATGTCGAACTAAGGTAGCGGGCACCTAGAACACATGGGGTTAAACGTCACCCTGTGTGGAGTAAGCACGGGTCACCCTGTTCTGATAACCTCTCAGACAGGAGAGCACCTGCCAGGGGAACCCAACTCAGCAAACTTCTGAGTGGCAGCAAAAACAAAGCTAACTAATGAGCACCACGGGGTGGCGCAAAACAAGAGCACAAAGCTCAACTGACCGCAGAGCGGTGCCAAAAGGTGTGTGCCAGAGCACGTGGTTTGACTGTGCCCTGTAAACAGACCGAGCTAAGCAGCACACGTGGCCGAGACAGGTGCTAGGTCAAGCCGAGTGAAAACCTGCCTCTCTAGGTAAAGCTAGATGTACACACACGCCGACAGAGCAGCAGAGTCTCAGCCCAAACACACGTGTAAACAGAGTCGTAGGGTATCCACTCACACACACAAACACAAATGATCTTAGCGCGCCGACAGGCACGCCAAAGATCCTTTTATATACTGCGCCTAAGTCCATTCAGACAGGACCTTGCTTGCTGGCCAATCCGGAGCTGGCACAGGGCCTGAACAGCTGACGGCTGACAACCAATGAGAGGTCACCTCACGAGCATGCTCAGTAGAGTGAATCCTGGACTTAGTCTCAGGAAAGGCCGCTCGCCACTGTCTATTGCTAGTTACCATAGCTGAACCCGGAGAGGCAGCAGTAACAATACGCACAGCCCGAGTCTGAGCAAGACGCCGAGACCAATCTCTCTGCTGAGTAGAATCTGCTCTGGTTGGAACCCAATGGGAGACCGCAGGAGAAGACAAGGCTTGCGATCCACCCTATGCAGGGGGACACTCCTGACGCCTAACACATACCATAACAAAGAAGTAAGGGGAGAGATTAGAAATATAAGTCCTTCCTTTTGGTAGCACCTGACCAATAGTAAGAGAAACAAACACCAAAAACTAAATTAAAAAACTGCATGTCAATCCAACATTAATCCTTTGACTCCACCAAGCCTTTTTTCAACTTCATGACCAGGCCAAATTTTATAATTCTGACCAGTGTCACTTTATAAGGTAACAACTCTGGAACGATTCATCGGATCCCACTGATTCTGAGACTTTTTTGGAGCATCATACTATAGTGCAAATTTTACTGTTATGGTTTGGGGTTGCCATGAACCAATGGGAGAGCTCCTGAGGTGTCAGACCAGCAGAACCCCCCCAATAAGTGACCCCATTTTACAAACTACACCTCTCAATGAATTCATCTATGGGTGCAGTGGTCATATTGACACCACATGTATGTCACAGAATTTTATACCATTGGGCAGTGAAAAAGAAATAATTAAATTTTTACCACCAAAATTTTGTTTCACAGATTTTATATTTTCACATTTTTTTTGCTGAATGTAGAAATACCACATATGTGGCTGTACAGTACTACTTAGCTATGCCGAGAGACTCGGGAAGGATGAAATGCTATTTGCCGCCTTGAATGCAGATTTTCCTAGAATAGTTTGCACACTCCATATACAAAGCCCCTAAGTGCTAGAAGAGCAGAATTCCCCCTCAAGTGACCCAATTTTGGAAATGATACCCCTTTGGGAATTTATCTACATGTGTAGTGATGATTTTGACTCCATGGATGTTTTCCAGAAACAGGCAGCAGTGGATGTTGCTGAGTGAAAATTACAAACTGCCATTGTAGTGCCCAGTATGTTGTAATGTCCAGTACACTATGCCCAGCTGGTTCTTCTGAAGACACACACCCGTATATTAGGCAGGTTCTCATCGCTACAGAAATGCCAAACATGCGGATGTTAAATGTGATTTAGGCACATTGGGGCTCAGAAGGGAGAGGGGCAATAGGATTTGGGAGTTCAGAATTCACTGATTTTCTATTAGGGGCGAGTAGCATTTAGCTTTTCCAGAGCCTTTGTACTGCCAGTAACGTGGAAGCCCCCTATATTTTTGTTAACAGATGATGAACCTGACTGGAGATTTGCTTTTATTGAGAATTTATTTGAAACTTTTGTTGGGAACATTTTACATAACATTTTAGCTAACATTTATCCGGCACTCTATTCTGAACACATACTTTGGGGTTTCCATCTAAATCTCTGAGTGACATGATTCTGATAAAACCCCCCCACAGATACATTCACTATAATAAGACAGCAGAGTTCCTCTGCACTCCGTTGGCCTGTGTTCACCGGTGTTCTTCTTTTCATAAGTGCACTAAACTGTGGTGGACAACGCTTTTATGCATGCCTAATAAGACGGACACCGCCGGATCATAGGCCAGATGGCATCCACAGTGCCTCCATGTGACAAATTATAGGGAATCTTCTGCCGGGGGTTTTGTCTGAATCACGTATTTCAGATATTTACACGGAAACCCCAGTACATGTGCTCAGCGCAGAGCACAGGATAAATGTGTGCCCAGTCTTACTGCAATCTTATGAGAGTCAGACTGAAAAAGTCAACAGCAGGTGAAGAATTGGTTTTATTTATTTTTAATGCCATTCCTCATGTGGTATAAGTGATTAGACAATTTTATTCTTCGGGTCAGTGCGATTACAGAGCTACCAGATTTACATAGTTTTATGTTTGGAAGTTCTCACACACTAAAAGATGCTTTTTATTGCAAAAACTAGTTTTTGCATTGCCATATTTTGATAGCTATATTTTTTCCATATTTCGGCTGACAGGATGTGAACAAAACTTCGAACCCAGTTATTATAAAGGCTGTGAACTTCAATGGAATTTATAGAACTTTTTATTCAATCCTATAGAAGTGATTGGAGCAGCGTTCATACACTTTTTGTTAATGAGAGAAAATTCTTTTGTACTGCATTAGTTCTGCTCTCACTGCAGATCTGTGTGTGATTACGACAGCAGGCTGTCAGTCTTTACATGCCTCACACTGGTAACACTCACTTTCAGTTAAAATCATTTTTGAAGGCAGATTCTCAGGCAGATCTATGTCCAGCCCATAGATCTTAACATCTCATTTGCATGTAAGAAAATCGTGGATTTCTCTTGAATGAAACATCGGATCACAGATATCAAGGTATCATTTTATTCACCTTTCTATGACTCGTGTGCCCATATAGACGGCTTATAGGGGTTGATCCTACTGACAGAATCCTATTAATGTCTATGTTAGATTCCTAAAATTATTTGAAGCTAGATCTGCCATCATCATTATCATTCAACACCGACATTAACCACAGAAAAAACCTTTTCACCAGAATGCTTCTCATTAAAAGACAAATGAATGTGTCATATAATCTACAAGTACAGTATCTGCAGATCCTCCAGATTTCCACATGAGCATATAATAAACCTTGGGTTTTACTCGCACTGATCTTGACCTTTGGATGCACAGACCTGTCTTAAGGTGTCCATTAAGCTGTCTACTCCTCACTGATGATTAATAATTAAGAGTTGTGCTGTAACATATAACAACCTAGAGAAGGCAGCACCAGAATAACATAATATCAGGCTTTAGCGTAACAAATATATGTATAAAAAAAATTACATCAGCAATGTTTTTATAGATTGTTTTCCATTAACGCGTTACAAAAAATTCTTCCTACAAGTATTATAATTATGGCTCCAAGCACTCATAGTGAAAAGTATTGATACGTTAAGTTCTGAGAAAAGATTATGCAGTCTGCTGTGAATAATAATGATGCCCTTTTAGCTGAAACTACTGTAAATTACATCTTCTGAAAGATGGGATGCTTTAGTATGCCATTTTCCATTGAGATATTAGTTTATATATTTTTCCTTAAGCATTACAAACTTATAGGGTCTCGAAGACCCCAATCATTGTAGCCATTTCCAACAGATAATTAACCAGTTACACATCCCTCTTCGTCTCCTTATCTCCTTATCTGCGGCCACTGGTGGAAAAAGTCAGAAAAGGGCTCCTGTGCAAGAACAATACATAGGCCCTTTGCAGCACAAGATCTCCTAAAAATGCAAAATTGCACCTGCTTTGGGGTATAAATGGGCCCCCTCACCTCTTGGGCCCCTGTGCGGCTGCACAGGTTGCACCAATGATATTTAGACCACAAAAAATCCCAAATAGGAATACCAATCAAAATTAGAAACTCTAAATAACATTAAACACAAACCCGTGGAAAAAGAAACCAAGGGGTCAAGAGTTACTTAATAAAATACAAATTTTTAATAAATGATGTATAACATACAAAATCACACAAAACAGAGTAACACAAAAAAACGCAGGTCCGAAACAGTAGGACAATTTTTCACCTGATATGCAACTAGACACATGAAAATTTACACTTAATGTGCAGGACTAAGTAATTTTTATTAATCCCAAATTTATATTAATTTGTGTATAGAACTGCACAAAAACCTACGCTACGGCCTTATACAAAATTAATAAATAGAATTCTAATGTGCAGAGGAATAGCGGTAATAGCAGCAACAGCACTATAAATAGTGCACAAGCGATATGTCCGCACCTGTCTGCGGCTATACACTCCATAACCCACAGCACAACCAGAAATAAATTTTCGGCTGCTACTGGGCAAAAGCCATGTGTCCTATACTAAATTGTTGTAACACGTCAGGAAATTTTGTTACACATAAGTTTACCCAAATGTATTAAGCACTTACGAGTTTTACTCCAAGAATTACCTGATCTACTTCAAAATTTTGTATTAATCCATATATGAAAATGTAATGGAATAACAAAATTTCAGAAAGTCTTGTATACCAGATTAAAAGTCTTACTTGAGCAATGCCCAGTACCGTTAAAAGTGCTTCAGGCATCTGCCTTTGCGCTTGTAAGTGGTCATGTGTGCCCGTTGCAAAAAACAGCAGTAGTCCGCCGCCATCATTTTGGGATTCCAGCAGCCTTAATATCTGTTCTGCATTGTAGAATTATCTTTATGGAACCTCTCTCCATGTTCATCACTTATGTGTCCAAAATTGGGTGGAAAAAAGTCAAGATGGAAATCAGGCTGATTGAAATGGATGTTCTTTCTCAGGCAGCTTAAGAAGGAAGTTAATCTTCTCCTTTAAGCCCCCGTCACACACAGCAATCTCGCTAGCGAGATCGCTGCTGAGTCACTAGTTTTGTGACGCAACAGCGATCTCCCCAGCGATATCGCTGTGTGTGACATTCAGCGACGATCAGCCCCCCTGCTGGTTATTGCTGATCGTCGCTAAATGTCCTGGACATTTTTTTGATCATTGGTCTCCGGCTGGCCAGCACGCATCGCTGCGTGTGACAGGCGGGAGACCAGCGATCAGCTGGTAACCAAGGTACACAGCGGGCTGGTATCCAACGTACACTGCGGGTAACTAAGCGACGTTACCTGCAGTGTCAGTGTCCTGATCGCTGCCTGAGCTGCCTGTTTGGCAGCTCACCAGCGATCATGTAGCGACACATCAGCGATCCTGACAAGTGCATATCGTTGTCGGCATCGCTGGTGTGTCGCTATGTGTGACAGGCCCTTAGTCTGGCTCCAGTCAGTGTTCTGTCAGGTTGACTGAACAGAGGAATGTGTGTTCATGATGCCTGACCGGATGCTGCTCTGATGTGACCTCTGTCTCCTGCTTCCCTTCCTACTCCTACTATGCCCTACTCCTATTACCTGTCCTTTGAAGTATAGGGTGGGGTGTGATTGATGGTAGCTGCCATCTTGGAATCCTGACAGAGTGCAGTAGATAAAGCATACCTTTTTTGCTATATAAAAGGTTCCGTATTTTTTGGACTATAAGACGCACCGGACTATAAGATGCACCCCAAATTTTCAGAAGGAAAATAGGGAAAAAAAATAATGTGTCAAATGGAGGTCCATCTTACAGTCTGAATTCAGCTTACCAGCGAAGGGATCAACACAGGTAGAGGAGTGGTCACAGTGGTCGTTTGGTGTTCCAGGCTGGTGCGGTGGTGGTGCTCTGTTTTGCAGGGGTGCTCTGTGGGTGGCTGTGTCCGTGGGGTGACTGTGCTCTGTGGGGTGGTTGTGCTTTGTGGGGTGGCTGTGCTCTGTGGGGTGGCTGTGCTCTGTGGGGTGGCTGAGTTCGTGGGGTGGCTGTGCTCTGTGGGGGAGCTGTGCTCTGTGGGGTCGCAATATACTTATAAATCCTGTGGCGGCGGTCCCGTGGCGATGGTCACGATGCAGCCTCCCTGTGCTCTGTGGTGCCATGGTGTCGGGGCTCTGTAGTGTGGCTGCAGCGGGGCTCTGTGCTGCGTGGGGGGCTCCGCATTTCGTCAAAGCGCGAAAGCCCCCGCAGCTCTGTTGCTGAGACGCGGAGGCCTCCGGAAAGATGGCCACCAGGGGGCTCCAGAAAGATGGCCGCTGGGGGCGGCGCATGCTCAGATTCAGATCTCCGACGAGATCTTGTCACGAGATCTCAGAGACGAGATCTCGTTGCTGAGATTTGAATTTCAGTATGCGCCGCCCCCGGCGGCCATCTTTCTGGAGGCTACCGCGTTGCAGCAATGGAGCTCCGGGGGGCTTTTGTGCTATGACGAAATGCCGGCGGAGCCCCCCATGCAGCACGGAGCCCCCCACACAGCACAGAGCCCCGCTGCCACCACATCACAGAGCTCCGACACCACCGTGCCACAGAGCACAGGGAAGCTGCATCGGGACCGCCGCCGCCACCAGATTTTTAAGTATGTTGCGACCATAAGACGCACCCCCATTTTCCCCAAAAATTTTTGGGGAAAAAAGTGTGTCTTATGGTTCGAAAAATGCGGTATTTAGAAAAATGTTTAATATTTAAATGTGCATTATTTAATTATTTATTTATTTATTTATTTTTGTACATTTCTCAGAGAACCCCTGTAAGAATCTATTTTGTCTCATGTTGCCATCAAAATGATCAAAAATAAATAAATCGTTCCTCTATCTTCTGCCAGAAGATCAGCCATTTCGTCCTCCTCATTTCATATACGGAAAGTATTCAGACCCCTTTACATTTTTCACTCTTTGTTTCATTGCAGCCTTTTGGTAAATTCAAGTTAATTTTTTTCTCATTAATGTACACTCTGCACCTCATTTTGACTGAATAAAACAGAAATGTAGAACATTTTGATAATTTATTGAAAATGAAAACTGAAATATCACATGGTAATAAGTATTCAGACCCTTTGCTCAGACACTCATATTTAAAGGGTATGCCACACTAAGCGAGATCGCTAGCGAGATTGCTAACGAGATCGCTACTGCATCACCATTTATGACGCAGTAGCGATCTCGTTAGCGACTTATCTGTGTGTGACATGTAGCAGCGATGTGGCCCCTGCTGAGATGTCGCTGATCGCTTATGAACGTTCTGAGCCGTTTTTTGGTCGTTGGTGTCCCGCTGGTGAGCCTGAATCGCTGAGTGTGACACCCTTTATGAACGACTTCACCAGCGTCGCAGGTGGGACTAGGTTTTCCCAACGACCGCAGAGATCGTTATACAGATCGCTGATGAGTTGTGTTTGGAATCTAACTAGCGATCACATAGCGATCGCACTAGCGATCTCGCCAGGTTAAGTCGTTGTCGTGATCGCTAGTGCGATCGCTAAGTGAGAGGTAAAGAAGAACCGCAAGATCACTGTTGTTGAGCTCCACAGATGAAGTAGGGAGATGGGAGAAAGTTCCACAAAGTCAACTATCACTGCAGCCCTCCACCAGTCGGGCCTTTATGGCAGAGTGACCCAATGGAAGACTCGACTCAGTGCAAGACATATGAAAGCCTGCATAGTTTGCTGGAAAACACATGAAGGACTCCTAGATTATGAGAAATAAGATTATCTGGTCTGAGATGAAGATAGAACTTTTTGGAGCTAATTCTAAGCGGCATGTGTGGAGAAAACCAGGCACTGCTCATCACCTGCCCAATACAATTCTAACAGTGAAACATGGTTGTGGCAGCATCATGCTATGGCAGTGTTTTTCAGCTTCTGGGACAGGAAGACTGGTCGCAATTGAAGGAAACATAAATGTGGCCAAGTACAGAGATATCATGGATGAAAACCTCTTCCAGAGTGCTCTGGACCTCAGACTTGGCCGAAGGTTCACCTTCCAACAAGACAATGACCCTAAGCACACAGCTAAAATAACAAAGGAGTGGCTTCAGAACAACTCTTTGACCATTCTTGACTGGCCCAGCCAGAGCCCTGACCTAAACCCAATTAAGCATCTCTGGAGAGACCTGAAAATGGCTGTCCACTAATGGTCACCATCCAACCTGACGGAACTTGAGAGGATCTGCAAGGAAGAATGGTAGAGGATCCCCAAATGCAGGTGTGAAAAACTTGTTGCATCATTCCCAAGAAGACTCATGGCTGCACTAGCTCAAAAGGGTACTTCTACTCAATACTGAGCAAAGGTCTGAATACTTATGACCATGTGATATTTCAGTTTTTCTTTTTTAATAAATTTGCAAAAATTTCTACATTTCTGTTTTTTCAGTCAAGATGGGGTGCAGAGTGTACATTAATGAGAAAAAAATTAACTTTTTTAAATTTACCAAATGGCTGCAATGAAACAAAGAGTGAAAAATTTTAAGGGGTCTGAATACTTTCCGTACACACTGTAACTCTGGTATATAAACTGCTGATGAGTTAACTGACGGCAGATGGAGCCTCTTCCACTGCTCTGCAAAAGGGTATCGAGAACATAAAGTCCTACCCATAGCTTAGCCCCATCCAACTAACCATTCCCACAGGATTAAAATGGAAGGCATTTGAGGAACGTAACAAGATTTCTACAGGACCACTTGTTTAACGAACATGTTAAAAATCTTGCAGTTGAATAGATTGTTAAGCCAAGTTTACCATTTGTTTACTTTGACAATTCACTGAACTCATTAAGTGAAAGACCCGATCACTATTCCATTGAAGCTCTAAGTCAGTGGTCCACAACTTTTTTGACCTTGAGAGCCAAATTCAGCTCTGGGAGAGTGTCACGAGCCACATCCAGCTCCGACTCCCTCACAGTAGTGGCAACCAAAGCCCCCATTACGGGTATAATGATAAGCAAAACTTTTCCACAGAAATCACCCCAAAACAGTATAACAAGATCCGGGGGTTCCCACAATACCCCCATTCAGTATTCTCACATCAAGCACTCCCAACACATTGTCGCATCCAGTTTCAACCACCTTCTCTGACAGATAGTATCATCCTGTCTCTAAAGTACCATACTTAATTTATCTTTAAACTCCTAAGACCAGTATATGTGCATCCAGATCTGCTCTTCGGTGCAGGGTAATTCTTAAAATTCACCATTTTGAGATGTGCTCTTCATACCTGTTTGGTAGACCTGGAAATAGTGCACCAAGCTGACAGACAGCTTCGAGCCACAACTCATGGGAACATGAGCCACATGTGGCTCCCGAGCTACAAGTTGGGGTCCCCTGATCTAAGCCCTGGAAATGATAGTTAAAAATTCCAAACTGCGCAGATTGTTATTGAGCTGGTTGATTCTAATTAGTATATAGATATTTTTAACTGTTTTCATCCCAGAGCTAAAGGTATGCGCACAATGTCTTTTTCAAGCAAGTCCATTCATAAGCCCACATGAAAAATCTCCCCAATAATACCCAAAAACACGAACATATTAATTTCTATGTCAAAATGACACAAAATGCTTCAAAGAAATGACCATTCCAATATTCTGGAAAATGGCATAAACTACAGTAAATAAAAAAATCTTTAGGAGACCCAAAAAGACAGACGAATGATGCATGGTGTCTTTTGTAGTGTTTTTAAAACACAGAAAAAAATGCCAGTGTTTCTTGAAAAAAATACTTGACTGTTATGTTTCGGTAGCTGAGGAGTGCAGGTAAAAAAGGAAATACACCAGAGCAGTTGGAATCTATGAGATTGCAGTACCCTGACTAACCACCACAACTAGAGGCAGCCGTGGAGCGTTCCTACGTTGGTCCTAGACGCCTCGTCACAGCCTGGGAAACTAACTACACCTAAAGACAGAAATAGGAAAGCTATCTGCCCCGGAGCAGAACCCCAAAGATAATAGAAAGCCCCCAAACATGTAATGGCGGTTAGACAAGAGGAAATACTGACACAGAAAGAAAATAGTATGAGCAAACGCTGGGGCCCAAACTAACTAAATAGAAAAGGATAGGAAGGGTACTTACTGCAATCCCAGAAAACCCTGAAAAACACCAACTCTACTAATTTCAAAATCACCTGAGATCACACGACCTCTACCACCTAAATTAGTTCTCTGGTGTAAGAAAATCAAAACAGCAGCCACTGAAAAAACTGGAAAAAGCAAAAGTACAAAACTCAGTGGCTGAACTAAACAGAGAGGGCAAAAGCCCCCGGAGGGGACCCTGAAGGCCCCCACAGAAGTGCAGGACAAAATGCAAAAATATAGCAAAAACACAAAAGAAGAAAAATTCTTATCTGGTAGCAGGAGATGCAGACACGACACAGCAGGCTACAAGGGAAACTGGAAAGAAGGATTCAGACCAGAACAATTGATCACCGGCAACCCTGATGGGAAAATAACTCCCTTATATAAGACCAGTCAGTAACACCTGATTCCCAGTCCTCACAATCTTCACTAGTACCGCTTGTAACCACCAGAGGGAGCCTCTGCTCAGAACTCATCTCAAACCCATTCACAACAGTACCCCCCCCTTGAGGAGGGGTCACCGAACCCTCATTTGAGCAACCAGGTCGGTCAGGATGAGTTCTATGATACGCACGGATAAGTCTCCTAGCATGGATGTCCGAAGCAAACACCCAAGAATTGTCTTCCTGACCATAACCTCTCCATTTAACCAAATACTGGAGTCTTCGTCTAGAAAAACGAGAATCCAATATTTTCTCAACCACATACTCCAGATTGCCCTCAACCAAAACAGGGTCAGGAGGCACAGCAGCAGGAACCACTGGCTCAACAAACCTCTTCAACAAGGACTTGTGGAACACGTTATGGATCTTAAATGTCCCTGGAAGAAGCAAACGAAAAGAAACAGGATTAATAATCTCCATGATCTTATAAGGTCCAATGAACCTAGGCTTAAATTTAGGAGATGCTACTCTCATAGGAATATTCTTTGAGGACAACCAGACCAAGTCCCCCACTTTAAACCGAGGACCATCAGTCCTATGCCGGTTAGCAAACCGCTGGGCCTTCTCCTGAGAGAGGGACAACCTCTCCACTACCTGGTCCCAAATCTGTTGCATACGCTCAACAACAGAGTCAACACCTGGACAGACAGAAGCTTCCGTCTGTCCTGAAGAAAATCGAGGGTGAAACCCAGAATTACAGAAAAACGGAGACATCAAAGTGGCAGAGCTAGCCCTATTATTAAGAGCAAACTCAGCCAAAGACAAAAAAGAGACCCAGTCATCCTGATCAGCAGACACAAAGCATCTTAGATAAGTCTCCAATGTCTGGTTTGTTCTCTCAGTTTGACCATTGGTCTGAGGATGAAATGCCGAGGAGAAAGACAATTGAACACCCAGTTTAGAACAAAAAGTCCTCCAAAATCTGGAAACAAACTGGACTCCTCTGTCAGACACAATGTTCTCAGGAATGCCGTGTAAACGAACCACGTGCTGAAGGAACAACGGCACCAATTCAGAAGAGGAAGGCAACTTAGGTAATGGCACAAGATGTATCATTTTGGAAAACCTATCACAAATTACCCAGATGGTGGTCATTCTCTGAGAAACAGGAAGATCGGAAATGAAATCCATAGAGATATGGGTCCATGGTCTCTTGGGCACAGGCAATGGCATCAACAAACCACTAGAGCGAGAGCAAGGCTTGGAGCGAGAGCAAGTCCCGCAGGACTGCACAAATTCCCTGACATCGCGAGACAAGGTAGGCCACCAAAAGGACCGACTAACCAAGTCTCTGGTACCAAAAATTCCGGGATGCCCAGCCAATGCGGAACAATGAATCTCAGACATCACACTCTTTTTCCATTGGTCCGGGACAAACAATTTTCCAACAGGGCAGCGCTCGGGCCTATCCTCCTGACACCCCTCCAGAGCAAGTCTCAAATTGGGCGAGATGGCGGAAAGAACTACACCCTCCTTCAAAATAACAGAAGGATCAGATAACTCAGGAGAGTCCGCAAGGAAACTCCTCGAGAGGGCATCCGCCTTAACATTCTTAGTGCCAGGAAGAAAGGAAACCACAAAATTAAAACGTGTGAAAAACAAGGCCCACCTGGCCTGTCTAGGATTGAGTCGCTTGGCAGATTCCAGATAGACCAGATTCTTATGGTCCGTAAGGACCACCACCTGATGTTTGGCTCCCTCCAGCCAATGTCTCCACTCTTCAAAAGCCCACTTCATGGCCAATAACTCCCGATTACCCACGTCATAATTACGTTCAGTAGGAGAAAATTTTCGAGAGAAAAAGGCACAAGGGTTACTTTTAGAGGTCTCTGGATCTTTTTGGGACAAAACGGCACCTGCCCCAATTTCAGAGGCATCAACCTCCACCTGAAATGGCAGAGAAACATCAGGCTGCCGTAGAACAGGAGCAGAAGTGAATCTCTGCTTAAGTTCCTGAAATGCAGAGACTGCCTCAGGAGGCCAATTCACCACATCAGAACCCTTTCTGGTCAAATCAGTTAATGGTTTAACAATAACCGAGAAATTACCAATAAATTTACGATAAAAATTGGCAAAACCCAAAAATCTCTGAAGAGCCTTTAATGAAGTAGGTTGGACCCAATCACAGATGGCCTGAACCTTGACCGGGTCCATTTCAATAACAGATGGGGACAAAATGAATCCCAGAAATGAGATCTTCTGTACGCCAAAAAGACACTTTGATCCCTTCACATACAGAGCATTCTCTCTCAAAATCTGGAATACAGTTCGAACATGTTTCACATGAGAGTCCCAGTCATTAGAAAAAATCAAGATATCATCCAAATAAACAATCAGAAATTTGTCCACAAAATCCCTGAAAATGTCATTCATGAAGGACTGGAAGACGGAAGGAGCATTAGTGAGCCCAAAGGGCATCACTAGGTACTCAAAATGCCCTTCGGGGGTATTGAATGCCGTCTTCCATTCATCCCCGTGCTTAATGCGAATAAGGTTATACGCCCCCCTGAGGTCAAGCTTGGTAAACCAAGTAGCGTTTTTCACCCTGGAAAACAGGTCAGAAATCAAGGGTAACGGGTATTGATATTTCACAGTAATATTGTTCAAGAGACGATAATCAATACACGGCCTTAATGAACCATCTTTTTTGGCCACAAAGAAAAAACCGGCACCTAAGGGTGAAGAGGATGGTCTGATATGACCCTTCTCCAATGATTCCTTGATATAAGACCGCATAGCGTCATGTTCAGGTACAGACAAGTTAAAAAGGCGACCTTTAGGGAATTTACTACCCGGCACTAATTCAATAGCGCAGTCATAGCTCCTATGGGGAGGTAAGGATGCAGATTTACTTTCGCTAAACACATCAGAAAAATCAAACAAAAAGTCAGGAACATCCTGAGCCTGGGGGGAGGCAGAAAAAACAGGAGTGTTGGTATTAACACATTGGCAGCCCCAACTGGTTACAGACACAGATTTCCAATCCAAAACAGGATTATGAGACTGTAACCAAGGGAAACCCAGCACGATAATGTCATGCAGATTATATAGAACCAAAAATTTGCAGCACTCCTGGTGATCAGGTTCAACCCTCATTATCACCTGAGTAGAAAACTGGGGTTTATTCTCAGCCAAAGGGGTAGAATCGATCCCCAGTAGGGGAATAGACTTCTGTAGGGGTATCAAGGGAAACCCACAACGTTTAGCAAAATCATAATCCATCAGGTTAATAGCTGCTCCAGAATCAACGAAAGCCTGAGCAGAAAATGAGGACAGAGAGCATATCAGAGTGACAGTTAATAAAAACTTAGTCTGAACACTACCCAAGACAACTGAGCGTGCAAAACGTCTTCCCCGCTTAGGGCAGACTGAAATAGCATGAGAGGCATCACCACAGTAGAAACATAACCCATTGCGCTTTCGAAACTCATGACGCTGTGCCCCAGACACCACTCTATACAAATGCATGGTTTCAGGAGCTGGCTCACAAGGCAACACCACTCCACGCATACTTCTCCGCTCACGCAAACGTCTGTCAATTTGAATCGCTAATGACATAGAATCATTGAGACCAGAGGGGACAGGGAATCCCACCATAACATCCTTTACATTATCCGACAGACCCTTCCGGAAAAGGGCCGCCAAAGCGTCGTCATTCCATTTGGTCAGGACTGCCCACCTACGGAATCTCTGACAGTACAACTCAGCGTCATCAAGCCCCTGATTTAATGCCAACAAGGCTTTTTCAGCTTGATCAGTGACATTAGGCTCATCGTACAATAACCCCAAAGCCTGAAAAAATGCATCAACATCACTCAAAACAGGATCCCCAGGTGTCAGGGAAAAAGCCCAATCCTGAGGATCGCCGCGCAGGAGAGAGATGATAATTTGAACCTGCTGCGCTGCGTTTCCTGAGGACTTAGATTTTAAGGCAAAAAACAATTTACAATTATTTTTGAAATTCTGAAACTTAGCTCGATCCCCTAAAAACAAATCTGGCATGGGAATCCTAGGTTCCACAACAGGCAACCTAGCAAGATATGCAGCAATACTCTGAACCTCAGTGGCAAGCTGATCCACACGGCCAGACAACTGTGCAAACTCCATTGGAGAAAAAATCCTCCCCAGCACCCAGAGATACAGAGGGAAAAAAAAAAAAAAAAATGCAACAAACAGAAAAATATCTCTGACAACTCTGACAACCTTTCTTCCTTCACAATATTTTTTCCCTTCTGTGAGTACCATACAATTTATGGGCCGGTGATACTGTTATGTTTCGGTAGCTGAGGAGTGCAGGTAAAAAAGGAAATACACCAGAGCAGTTGGAATCTATGAGATTGCAGTACCCTGACTAACCACCACAACTAGAGGCAGCCGTGGAGCGTTCCTACGTTGGTCCTAGACGCCTCGTCACAGCCTGAGAAACTAACTACACCTAAAGACAGAAATAGGAAAGCTATCTGCCCCGGAGCAGAACCCCAAAGATAATAGAAAGCCCCAAACATGTAATGGCGGTTAGACAAGAGGAAATACTGACACAGAAAGAAAATAGTATGAGCAAACGCTGGGGCCCAAACTAACTAAATAGAAAAGGATAGGAAGGGTACTTACTGCAATCCCAGAAAACCCTGAAAAACACCAACTCTACTAATTTCAAAATCACCTGAGATCACACGACCTCTACCACCTAAATTAGTTCTCTGGTGTAAGAAAATCAAAAACAGCAGCCACTGAAAAAACTGGAAAAAGCAAAAGTACAAAACTCAGTGGCTGAACTAAACAGAGAGGGCAAAAGCCCCCGGAGGGGACCCTGAAGGCCCCCACAGAAGTGCAGGACAAAATGCAAAAATAATAGCAAAAACACAAAAGAAGAAAAATTCTTATCTGGTAGCAGGAGATGCAGACACGACACAGCAGGCTACAAGGAAACTGGAAAGAAGGATTCAGACCAGAACAATTGATCACCGGCAACCTGATGGGAAAATGACTCCCTTATATAAGACCAGTCAGTAACACCTGATTCCCAGTCCTCACAATCTTCACTAGTACCGCTTGTAACCACCAGAGGGGCCTCTGCTCAGAACTCATCTCAAACCCATTCACAACACTTGACCCAATCACTGTCATGCTTATGAAATGATGAAAGTGAATATTTCGACAGGCATTTTATTTTAAAGGGAACCTGTTGAGTCATTTATGCTGCCCAAACCACGACAGCATGAAATGGGAACGGGCTTCTCTATTGTTGATATCTATGCTATACTGTGAACGACAGTTTTAATGAAGATTAATCGGCAGACAAGAATGGCAGATAAGTCACTGGGGGGATGCCCACCATCCCCTCCCCGGGTCACTTACCTAAATTGATAGTTTTTCCCTATACATCATAAGGAAAGATCTGTCAATCAACCAGAGCCAACAGGGAGAAGTAAGTGGGGATCCGTCCTGGTGACTTCTCTCCTTTTCTTTTGTAAAAAGCCTCTTTCATATCTCCTATGTACCTTATCTGAGGGTAATACAGGCTATATAAGCTTGGAAATCCAGTATATATTTTCTATGATTTGATTTATCATTCTTAGAAAAAAACAGTATAGTTCTGCCGTCTCTGCCCACACATTGTTAATTGTCAGATCTCCTGGTATTTAAACATATGCAGGAAAAGCTATCAAATTGGGGAGGTAGTACTCACAGACTTTTCTCAGGAGTCCATAGTCTGTCACTTAAACAGGATTTTTATAAGGAAATGAGTTGATAAGAAAATTAGTTGAATATTACAAAGTATATACCTACAAGTTATGGTAATGGTATCTACCTAAAAGAGCTGCTTGATACCAAATATTGACTACTTCACAAACCCTTTGGGTCTGACTGATTTGAGTCACACCAATCCCAATAACAGAATTTTGAGGAGCCCCATTTAATAAAGCAAAAGTTGGGCATGTACTCCTCTGCTGCATTTATTCTCTATGGGACTGCCAGGAAAAGTTGAGCACAACACTCAGCAAATCCGGTAGCCGTAATAGAGAATGAATGGAGTGGAGATGCTCAGGATGCACAATCTTCTCTCCAGATGGAACTCTCAGAGCCCTGTTCTTGAGATTGGTGTGAGTCCACTTTGTCATACCCAAGTGATCCTAATCTTATCCTCCATCCATGGAAATAATTTAAAAAAGTAAAATCAGCCCAGGTAATGGCACAAGATGTATCATTTTGGAAAACCTATCACAAATTACCCAGATGGTGGTCATTCTCTGAGAAACAGGAAGATCGGAAATGAAATCCATAGAGATATGGGTCCATGGTCTCTTGGGCACAGGCAATGGCATCAACAAACCACTAGAGCGAGAGCAAGGCTTGGAGCGAGAGCAAGTCCCGCAGGACTGCACAAATTCCCTGACATCGCGAGACAAGGTAGGCCACCAAAAGGACCGACTAACCAAGTCTCTGGTACCAAAAATTCCGGGATGCCCAGCCAATGCGGAACAATGAATCTCAGACATCACACTCTTTTTCCATTGGTCTGGGACAAACAATTTTCCAACAGGGCAGCGCTCGGGCCTATCCTCCTGACACCCCTCCAGAGCAAGTCTCAAATTGGGCGAGATGGCGGAAAGAACTACACCCTCCTTCAAAATAACAGAAAGATCAGATAACTCAGGAGAGTCCGCAAGGAAACTCCTCGAGAGGGCATCCGCCTTAACATTCTTAGTGCCAGGAAGAAAGGAAACCACAAAATTAAAACGTGTGAAAAACAAGGCCCACCTGGCCTGTCTAGGATTGAGTCGCTTGGCAGATTCCAGATAGACCAGATTCTTATGGTCCGTAAGGACCACCACCTGATGTTTGGCTCCCTCCAGCCAATGTCTCCACTCTTCAAAAGCCCACTTCATGGCCAATAACTCCCGATTACCCACGTCATAATTACGTTCAGTAGGAGAAAATTTTCGAGAGAAAAAGGCACAAGGGTTACTTTTAGAGGTCTCTGGATCTTTTTGGGACAAAACGGCACCTGCCCCAATTTCAGAGGCATCAACCTCCACCTGAAATGGCAGAGAAACATCAGGCTGCCGTAGAACAGGAGCAGAAGTGAATCTCTGCTTAAGTTCCTGAAATGCAGAGACTGCCTCAGGAGGCCAATTCACCACATCAGAACCCTTTCTGGTCAAATCAGTTAATGGTTTAACAATAACCGAGAAATTACCAATAAATTTACGATAAAAATTGGCAAAACCCAAAAATCTCTGAAGAGCCTTTAATGAAGTAGGTTGGACCCAATCACAGATGGCCTGAACCTTGACCGGGTCCATTTCAATAACAGATGGGGACAAAATGAATCCCAGAAATGAGATCTTCTGTACGCCAAAAAGACACTTTGATCCCTTCACATACAGAGCATTCTCTCTCAAAATCTGGAATACAGTTCGAACATGTTTCAAATGAGAGTCCCAGTCATTAGAAAAAATCAAGATATCATCCAAATAAACAATCAGAAATTTGTCCACAAAATCCCTGAAAATGTCATTCATGAAGGACTGGAAGACGGAAGGAGCATTAGTGAGCCCAAAGGGCATCACTAGGTACTCAAAATGCCCTTCGGGGGTATTGAATGCCGTCTTCCATTCATCCCCGTGCTTAATGCGAATAAGGTTATACGCCCCCTGAGGTCAAGCTTGGTAAACCAAGTAGCGTTTTTCACCCTGGAAAACAGGTCAGAAATCAAGGGTAACGGGTATTGATATTTCACAGTAATATTGTTCAAGAGACGATAATCAATACACGGCCTTAATGAACCATCTTTTTTGGCCACAAAGAAAAAACCGGCACCTAAGGGTGAAGAGGATGGTCTGATATGACCCTTCTCCAATGATTCCTTGATATAAGACCGCATAGCATCATGTTCAGGTACAGACAAGTTAAAAAGGCGACCTTTAGGGAATTTACTACCCGGCACTAATTCAATAGCGCAGTCATAGCTCCTATGGGGAGGTAAGGATGCAGATTTACTTTCGCTAAACACATCAGAAAAATCAAACAAAAAGTCAGGAACATCCTGAGCCTGGGGGGAGGCAGAAAAAACAGGAGTGTTGGTATTAACACATTGGCAGCCCCAACTGGTTACAGACACAGATTTCCAATCCAAAACAGGATTATGAGACTGTAACCAAGGGAAACCCAGCACGATAATGTCATGCAGATTATATAGAACCAAAAATTTGCAGCACTCCTGGTGATCAGGTTCAACCCTCATTATCACCTGAGTAGAAAACTGGGGTTTTTCTCAGCCAAAGGGGTAGAATCGATCCCCAGTAGGGGAATAGACTTCTGTAGGGGTATCAAGGGAAACCCACAACGTTTAGCAAAATCATAATCCATCAGGTTAATAGCTGCTCCAGAATCAACGAAAGCCTGAGCAGAAAATGAGGACAGAGAGCATATCAGAGTGACAGTTAATAAAAACTTAGTACGAACACTACCCAAGACAACTGAGCGTGCAAAACGTCTTCCCCGCTTAGGGCAGACTGAAATAGCATGAGAGGCATCACCACAGTAGAAACATAACCCATTGCGCTTTCGAAACTCATGACGCTGTGCCCCAGACACCACTCTATCACACTGCATGGTTTCAGGAGCTGGCTCACAAGGCAACACCACTCCACGCATACTTCTCCGCTCACGCAAACGTCTGTCAATTTGAATCGCTAATGACATAGAATCATTGAGACCAGAGGGGACAGGGAATCCCACCATAACATCCTTTACATTATCCGACAGACCCTTCCGGAAAAGGGCCGCCAAAGCGTCGTCATTCCATTTGGTCAGGACTGCCCACCTACAGAATCTCTGACAGTACAACTCAGCGTCATCAAGCCCCTGATTTAATGCCAACAAGGCTTTTTCAGCTTGATCAGTGACATTAGGCTCATCGTACAATAACCCCAAAGCCTGAAAAAATGCATCAACATCACTCAAAACAGGATCCCCAGGTGTCAGGGAAAAAGCCCAATCCTGAGGATCGCCGCGCAGGAGAGAGATGATAATTTGAACCTGCTGCGCTGCGTTTCCTGAGGACTTAGATTTTAAGGCAAAAAACAATTTACAATTATTTTTGAAATTCTGAAACTTAGCTCGATCCCCTAAAAACAAATCTGGCATGGGAATCCTAGGTTCCACAACAGGCAACCTAGCAAGATATGCAGCAATACTCTGAACCTCAGTGGCAAGCTGATCCACACGGCCAGACAACTGTGCAAACTCCATTGGGAGAAAAAATCCTCCCCAGCACCCAGAGATACAGAGGGAAAAAAAAAAAAAATGCAACAAACAGAAAAATATCTCTGACAACTCTGACAACCTTTCTTCCTTCACAATATTTTTTCCCTTCTGTGAGTACCATACAATTTATGGGCCGGTGATACTGTTATGTTTCGGTAGCTGAGGAGTGCAGGTAAAAAAGGAAATACAGCAGAGCAGTTGGAATCTATGAGATTGCAGTACCCTGACTAACCACCACAACTAGAGGCAGCCGTGGAGCGTTCCTACGTTGGTCCTAGACGCCTCGTCACAGCCTGAGAAACTAACTACACCTAAAGACAGAAATAGGAAAGCTATCTGCCCCGGAGCAGAACCCCAAAGATAATAGAAAGCCCCCAAACATGTAATGGCGGTTAGACAAGAGGAAATACTGACACAGAAAGAAAATAGTATGAGCAAACGCTGGGGCCCAAACTAACTAAATAGAAAAGGATAGGAAGGGTACTTACTGCAATCCCAGAAAACCCTGAAAAACACCAACTCTACTAATTTCAAAATCACCTGAGATCACACGACCTCTACCACCTAAATTAGTTCTCTGGTGTAAGAAAATCAAAACAGCAGCCACTGAAAAAACTGGAAAAAGCAAAAGTACAAAACTCAGTGGCTGAACTAAACAGAGAGGGCAAAAGCCCCCGGAGGGGACCCTGAAGGCCCCCACAGAAGTGCAGGACAAAATGCAAAAATATAGCAAAAACACAAAAGAAGAAAAATTCTTATCTGGTAGCAGGAGATGCAGACACGACACAGCAGGCTACAAGGGAAACTGGAAAGAAGGATTCAGACCAGAACAATTGATCACCGGCAACCCTGATGGGAAAATGACTCCCTTATATAAGACCAGTCAGTAACACCTGATTCCCAGTCCTCACAATCTTCACTAGTACCGCTTGTAACCACCAGAGGGAGCCTCTGCTCAGAACTCATCTCAAACCCATTCACAACACTTGACCCAATCACTGTCAGGCTTATGAAATGATGAAAGTGAATATTTCGACAGGCATTTTATTTTAAAGGGAACCTGTTGAGTCATTTATGCTGCCCAAACCACGACAGCATGAAATGGGAACGGGCTTCTCTATTGTTGATATCTATGCTATACTGTGAACGACAGTTTAATGAAGATTAATCGGCAGACAAGAATGAGCAGATAAGTCACTGGGGGGATGCCCACCAGCCCCTCCCCGGGTCACTTACCTAAATTGATAGGTTTTTCCCTATACACTCATAAGGAAAGATCTGTCAATCAACCAGAGCCAACAGGGAGAAGTAAGTGGGGATCCGTCCTGGTGACTTCTCTCCTTTTCTTTTGTAAAAAGCCTCTTTCATATCTCCTATGCTACCTTATCTGAGGGTAATACAGGCTATATAAGCTTGGAAATCCAGTATATATTTTCTATGATTTGATTTATCATTCTTAGAAAAAAACAGTATAGTTCTGCCGTCTCTGCCCACACATTGTTAATTGTCAGATCTCCTGGTATTTAAACATATGCAGGAAAAGCTATCAAATTGGGGAGGTAGTACTCACAGACTTTTCTCAGGAGTCCATAGTCTGTCACTTAAACAGGATTTTTATAAGGAAATGAGTTGATAAGAAAATTAGTTGAATATTACAAAGCTATATACCTACAAGTTATGGTAAGTGTATCTACCTAAAAGAGCTGCTTGATACCAAATATTGACTACTTCACAAACCCTTTGGGTCTGACTGATTTGAGTCACACCAATCCCAATAACAGAATTTTGAGGAGCCCCATCTTAATAAAGCAAAAGTTGGGCATGTACTCCTCTGCTGCATTTATTCTCTATGGGACTGCCAGGAAAAGTTGAGCACAACACTCAGCAAATCCGGTAGCCGTATAGAGAATGAATGGAGTGGAGATGCTCAGGATGCACAATCTTCTCTCCAGATGGAACTCTCAGAGCCCTGTTCTTGAGATTGGTGTGAGTCCACGTTGTCATACCCCAAGTGATCCTAATCTTATCCTCCATCCTATGGAAATAATTTCAAAATGTAATATCAGCCCTGTATCAGAGCATAATGAATGCAATTCAAGGGTTCGGGGGTGAATTGCAGCCCAAAGAAAAGAGGCTCCTGACATGTTCAGAGTCCCCTGAACAGACTGATCTATCTGTCTATGAGGCTGTTGAGTTTGGTTCAGAAAACCCGCAACTGTTCTGGAATTCGCAGTCTGACTATGAGTGTCGGATAAGTGAAGCTAGTCTCACATGCATACATAGCTCTGCTGCACTGGCGGACACAGTTAGAAAAGGGCCCCTGTGCAAGAACAATAGATGGGCCCTTTGCAGCCAAAGATCCCCTAAAAATGCAAAATTGAACCTGCTTTGGAGGTATAAATGGGCCCCCTCACCTCTTGGGCCCCTGTGCGGCTGCACAGGTTGCACCAATGATATGTCCGCCCTTGCTCTGCTGTCTATACATTGCAAACACCGCTCCACTATGCACACATTTATTGTCACCTTAGATGGGAAATAGGGAATGCATGTAATGTGTCCACAGTGTTGATGTGTTTGCAACGTGTAGACAGCAGAGCCACATGTGCATGTAATACATAGGTAACAGAAAGGTGCATGCAATACTATTAGGCACCCGCTGTCATGGGTGCATCGCCACGAAGATTGTCGCGATTGCACATTCTGACTTCTCGCAGCTGAGTTGCTGTTACTTTGTGTTTGGTAATGAGAGAGTTAATTTTACCTAGCTCTTTGCTAAGTCTAGGTCCAGCCTCGCCCGGCTGCTTTTGATTATGTTCTAATTAGCTTCCTTTATATCCCGGCCAGTCTGGGTGTTAGATGCCGGTGAAAGCATTCATGTAGTCTAGCAGACTGGATCGGTTCTGAGAATACTTAAGCTAAGAGCTCCTTAGTTGTTTTTACTCTTATAGCTTATAGTTTATCTCAGAGACCTTAGGTGTTCCTACGGTGTGTGAGTGTTGTATGTAAGACTTTATTTACTTTATTTCTTGTCTTTCTTGTATGTCTTTCTGTTCATTAACCGTTACCTGTTCATTCCCTTTGGTGGTAATCAGGGTCCTTCTTAGGACTAGATTACAGTTGGCAGGGATTGATAGGAGACAGGGTTTACGCTGGTGGCCTGGACCTCTGTACCTTTAACAGTACCTCCAGGTAGAGGGATTAGTTAGGACCCCAGTTTAGGGTCAGCATAGACCCCGGTCACCCTCTAGCCGGAGACAGCGTATAACGGATTCCGTATTGACCCACTGGACATTCTGTCAGGTAATTCTATGTTATCATATATCTATGCGCATGTTATATAGTATGTTGCCCTTTTGATATAGATTACTGACATCACATATATATGTATCTGCTATACAGCGTGACATTTTCACCGGCCCATACTAAAGATTCTCCCCAGCTGTCATGGATCCAGTAGCCCAGCTGGCCCGGCAGTTGCAGGGGTTGTCCATGGAGTTTGCAGACATTAAGTCCAAGGTTTTGTTCCCCCCGGAGCAAACCAGATCTGAACCTAAGGTTGCTCTCCCGGACAGGTTCACTGGTGGGCGGGACAAATTTTTTACTTTCCGGGAGGCATGTAAATTGTACTTTCGGCTGCGGCCTCGGTCATCTGGAGTGAAGAGCAGAGGGTGGGAATTGTTATCTCGCTCTTACCAGGGGACCCTCAATCTTGGGCGTTCTCTCTTCCCCCGAGCTCCCCGGCCCTCCAGTCAGTAGATCAATTTTTTGCTGCCCTGGGTTTGGTGTATGATGACCCGGATCGAGTTTCCCTTGCTGAAACAAAGTTACGTAAAATACGGCAAGGAAATCGTCCAGCGGAGGAATATTCTTCTGAGTTCCGTAGATGGGCAACAGATACTCAGTGGAATGACCCAGCTCTTAGGAGCCAGTTTTGTCAAGGGTTGTCTGACAAATTAAAAGATGTGTTGGCTCAGTATGATTCTCCTCCATCACTGGAGGCTGCTATGGCCCTCGCTATTCGCATTGATAGACGAATTCGGGGAAGACGCGAGGTAACTCCGCCTCCCGTGATGACTCCACCTACTACTAAAGTCCCTTATACTGAGGTTCCCCTGGTCTGTTCTGAGGAACCCATGCAGTTGGGAGGGACATCTTTTTGTAGGAGGGAATCGGCGGTGCGCCGCAAGACTAGAAGGTGTTTCTTTTGCGGGAGAGAGGGACATTTTGTTGGGGGGTGTCCATCCCGGGCCTCTTTAAGCAAAGGAGTTAACCTGGGAGTGTGTATTTCGTCCCCAAATCCCTCTCAGTTTATCGTGCCTGCGGAGGTGGTGATTGGTACTAGAACTGAGAGGATTTCTGTTTTTCTTGATAGTGGGTCCGGGGCTAATCTGGTGGACGCTCGGTTTGCCCAGGTGCATGGTATGCAACTGAGTGTATTGGCCAAACCGGTCCCTATAGTCTCTATTGATTCTAGACCTCTCGGTCAAGGTAGCTTGGTACAAGCTGTTCATAACATAGATCTTCGAGTAGGGGCAATACATAAAGAGCAATTGTCTTGTTATGTGTTGGAGGGTCTACCTACTCCTATTGTGTTGGGACTTCCTTGGTTGGCTAAACATAACCCAGTGATTGATTGGCAATCCGGAAAGATAAGCCAGTGGGGTGAATTTTGCAGGAATAACTGTATGAGCACGGTCATCGGTGCGGTTGTGCCTAGGACTTTGTCTCCTTTTCTGGAGGACTTTGGGGAGATGTTCTCAGAGGAGGGGTGTAAAGAGTTACCTCCTCATCGCGCATATGACTGCTCAATAAAGTTGCTTCCTGATGCCTTATCTCGTACTTTCCCAGGGGCCGGGAAGACGGATGATCCGGTTCCTATTCCTCAGGAGGGAGTTGTAGTGTCAGCTGTATGCTCTGAGCTTGAGGGGGAGGTATTGGGGGCTCAGGGGGACGCCCTGTGGGACTTCCAGGGAGACTGATAGTTCCAGATCGGTTAAGACTGAAGGTTACGGGGAACCGTTACAAACGGATGGCTGACAGGGGGAGAGTTTCTGGTCTAGATCTGAAGGTGAACGATCTGGTTTGGTTGTCTACCAGGAATATAAAACTTAAAGTTTCCTCCTGGAGGTTGGGTCCCAGATTCATCGGGCCGTACAGGATCAGTTCCATAATTAATCCTGTGGCATTTCGTCTGGACCTCCCTCCTACGTTTAAAATTCATAATGTGTTTCACAAATCATTACTTAAAAAGTATGTGACACCAGTCATACCGTCACCTCTACCTCCTCCTTCAGTGGTGGTCAATGATAACGTGGAATTTCAGGGGTCGAAAATCATTGACTCACGTCTCCGATCCCTTCAGTACTTGGTTCATTGGAGGGGGTATGGTCCTGAGGAGAGGACGTGGGTCCCTGCGTCTGATGTTAACGCAGATCGATTGGTTCGGACCTTTCACACAACTTACCGGCAGACCTGGCCCTGAGGGTCCGGAGGCCCCTCGTAGAAGGGGGGGTACTGTCATGGGTGCATCGCCACGAAGATTGTCGCGATTGCACATTCTGACTTCTCGCAGCTGAGTTGCTGTTACTTTGTGTTTGGTAATGAGAGAGTTAATTTTACCTAGCTCTTTGCTAAGTCTAGGTCCAGCCTCGCCCGGCTGCTTTTGATTATGTTCTAATTAGCTTCCTTTATATCCCGGCCAGTCTGGGTGTTAGATGCCGGTGAAAGCATTCATGTAGTCTAGCAGACTGGATCGGTTCTGAGAATACTTAAGCTAAGAGCTCCTTAGTTGTTTTTACTCTTATAGCTTATAGTTTATCTCAGAGACCTTAGGTGTTCCTACGGTGTGTGAGTGTTGTATGTAAGACTTTATTTACTTTATTTCTTGTCTTTCTTGTATGTCTTTCTGTTCATTAACCGTTACCTGTTCATTCCCTTTGGTGGTAATCAGGGTCCTTCTTAGGACTAGATTACAGTTGGCAGGGATTGATAGGAGACAGGGTTTACGCTGGTGGCCTGGACCTCTGTACCTTTAACAGTACCTCCAGGTAGAGGGATTAGTTAGGACCCCAGTTTAGGGTCAGCATAGACCCCGGTCACCCTCTAGCCGGAGACAGCGTATAACGGATTCCGTATTGACCCACTGGACATTCTGTCAGGTAATTCTATGTTATCATATATCTATGCGCATGTTATATAGTATGTTGCCCTTTTGATATAGATTACTGACATCACATATATATGTATCTGCTATACAGCGTGACACCCGCGCAAATATGGTGGCGTGGCACGGAGAGCATATCCAAAATTTACTCTAGGGTACATGGAATTCTAGTTATGCACCTGCCCTTTAATATCTAAGATTGTCACTTGTTTCTCTGCGAAAGTTACTGGCATGACATAAATCCCTTATTCCATCCATCTCATCCCATTAACCATAAGCAAAGTTCTCTAGCACTTCTGATCCAAATGTTATGAGCATCTATATGTATACGGGGAAAATAGGTATGTATTTAGGAAAGGTTGTACAAAAGATATAAATTGTGGGCCTACAAAAGCGAAAACCCTAAAGTTTTGTACCATTGTAAAATTATTACCTTATTTTCATTTTGCAAATGCTATATACACTACATACTTTGTTTTCTTTGCTTGTTGACAAAATGTTTGTGATGATGATAATAGCGTCACTACCCAATGTGGTTATAAAGTCATATGGGTAAAGTATGTGGTGGAGCATTGAGCGGTTTCATTGTGTAAGTAGATGACTGAGCTTTATAATTTAGCTTGCCATGTCAATAAATGGATGATTCTTTCATTCTATGTAACTGATTATACTTATCTTATTATTATACTTATATCCACTGCTAGAATATCTATTGTTTCATAATAAAATTTATTTTTATACATTGATATGACCGGATCTCGGCTTCTTTTTCTTGTTTAAGACAAAACAACTGCTTAAAAAGTTTTAAAATGTAATTTATTGAGCAAAACTTTTTCAACTTTTTGGATTTATACTCAAGCTTTGACAATTTTTTGAAAAGTGGGCAAGGCTTAGTGAAAAGGGGCGGGGGCATGCATAGCCAAAAGACCAGACTGATCAAGAATCCCTGACTGGAGCACTTTTCTGATGCTGCGCACACCAGCTGAAAGATGTACCAAATTTATTAAGAGGTATATAAATACCTCCTAATTAGTGATGAACGAGTATACTCGTTGCTTGGGTTTTCCCAAGCACGCTCAGGTGATCTCCGAGTATTTGGAAGAGCTCGGAGATTTAGTTTCTGTTGCCGTAGCTGGATGATTTGCGGCTATTTGACAGCCTGAACACATGTGGGATTCCCTAATCAACAGGCATTCTTCACATGTATTCAGGCTGTCAAGTAGCCGCAAATCATGCAGCTGCGGCAACAGAAACTAAATCTCCGAGCACTTCCAAATACTCGGAGACCACCCGAGCAATGAGCATACTCGCTCATCACTACTCCTAATGAACCTGACATATCTTACTCCAGCGCACACTTCATCATGAAAAATGCCAGTCCTGATGAATTGGGGCCGTAATCTTGTAGAAAGACGGCTGAGAAAACGGGGATAATTTTCTGCTAATCTGTTCCACTTTCAGCTAAAGAATGGCTCAAGGGTTAGGCTTAACTAAAGGGGGATGGATTAATGATTTTACAGACTGGGCAGAGAAAGGAGCTTCTGCCCTAGCCAGTTGTCTTACAGCCAGACACAATACAGTGCAGAGGAGGGGGACATGGCTAATCATCTGGACACATAAAGATTTTTTTATATATTTCCAAGTCATTATTATATGAGGTAAAATAGGATTAAAAGGGAATTTTGTCACCAGGTTTCTCCTATGTAATCTGACAGCAGCATAATGTAGGGATAATGTAGCTGCTTGCTGTAGTTTTGATAAAATCACTGTTTTCTCTGCTGCATATTTACCAAGTTTCTGTACGTTGGGCTCTGTATAACCCCACCCACACCACTGATTGGTGCAGAGGCAGAAAGCTGCCAATCAGTGGTGGGGGCAGGTGCACAGAGCAGGAGAACTACATGACATGAGACAAGTAGATTTCTAGTGATAATCTCCTGCTGATAAAACAATAATTTTATTGAAATACACTAAGCAGCCCAGTAAGTGACACATCACTGGAATCAGGATCTCTGTCCCTATATCATGCACTCTCAGATTAAACATAAAAAATCTGCTGACAGATTCCCTTTAAAGAAAAGGAGGTGATTAATGTTGGAAGTAATAGGATTTATTTTTGTAGGCATTTTCTGACTTTAGGGTTCCTATAAAATTATAAAAAAAAGTGAATAAGTATTTCTGAATAAGTATTTAGTCTGCTGGTCGTGAGAAGATCATAGTATTCGAGTTTCATCAAAACTTGCCAAAATGGAGTTTAATGCAAAACACAATACTGATATAAGTAACAATGGGAGTCCATATATTAATCATAACTTACAGTAACTAATTATTCGCAGCCAAAACAGAAGTCAAAATCAGTGTCCAGATGGTATATAAAAACAGCTCATTTACTATAAGCCTCTTGTATTACACTGCTGCAAATTGCTGACATGATTGAAATAACACTGGTACTGTAATAAAAAAGTACTTGTAGAAAGCATGTAAACATTTTATGCTTGATGGTTCCACATTGTGAAGAGGCCACGTGGCCAAATGTGATAGTGAGCGCAAAAGAAAAAAGCTTTTGTATTGTAATAGGTTTATAGATTGCACTATTACAGTGCTGAATTCAATAGACTTGAGCTGTAGCACTGTGATGATGTAGGGAGGTGACTTAATAATAGCATAATGATGACCACTATCAGTACAATAAACTACAAAAATCAATAGCGCAAGATAATATAATAAACTTTGTAATGAATTTTATCAGACAAATCTGCTTATTTCTCCACCTATGACACACTTTTTCCCCTTCCCTGTGCCTCCTGTACTCATCATCCACTTTGCAAAACAACTAAAATCCATCTTGGTTAATGCAGGACGGACTACCAACACAATGACATGTCAGGATACAACCAGATATTAGAATCTACAGAGAGTGGTGGAGGGAGTAAGAGTGAGGAGCAGAGTGAGAAAACAAGCAGAAACAGAACAGTATGATTGTGCTGCAGTTAGTGAATGATTCTGCTTATCCTAGTGCTGGATTCACAGTTACAGTGCTCAGTGTTTCTATATATTTTCCAACTAGGCTGAGAAAGAAGAGCAACGAATTGTTCTTTTTAGCTGGCTTGTGTATGGGAGGCTTCATAGCAGCCAGTTTCCACCCACTAGCATAGAAGAACTGAAAATTAGAGATGGGTGAACCCGAACAGTAAAGGTCAAGGTCTGTACCGAACACCTACTGGCACGGATCCTGAATATGGACTTCTCCAGGAAGTCTGTATTACTGTTGGGTTCAGCATCTCGAACATCGGCTGTCTCCCATGCTGTCATCTGCAGACAGTACAAGAAACACCGGCGACTCTGATCAGCGGTAAGATTATTACCATCGGTCAGAGCATGGCGACTCCCATGCTGTCAGAAGACAGCGTGAGCCAGCAGCTGTGACCAACGGTAAAATGTTTACCTCCAGTCACAGGCATCGACTGATGGGAGAGTACTACTCCCAACAGCCTATGCCTACTTTCACTGATAACAGCCAGAGCAGGAGCAGCTGATGTGAGTATTCATCAGCTGGCGCCTGCGCTATAAATAAATAAAAAATACAGAGTGGAGTCTCTTCTATTTTTGATAACTTGCATGGCAAAACTGACAGCTGCAACCCTCAGCTATCAACTTATCATGGCTGGTTATCAAGAATAGAGAGGTCCCAACGCCGTTATTTAAAATTATTTAAATAATAATTTTAAAAAATGGCGGGGTCCCTCCCCCATTTTTGACAACAAGCCAAGCTAAAGCAGACAGCTGGGGCTGGTAAGGGGCCATGGATATTGGCCCCTGAAGTATGAAAATAGCAGCCCGCAGCCACCCCAGAAAAGGCACATCTGACTATGGGGTTAGTAATCTTATATACAAAATAATTAACATCCATCTCCTCTTTGGACGAATGATCCCAGGAAATCCAAGGTTTCTTAAAACATCCATTTATTTCTTGATATTAAAACAGGTAACAAGAAGGTCCTGGGATCATTCATCCAAAGAGGTGCTGGATGTTAATTATTTTGTGCACATCAACTTTCACTCAATGGATCTGTGCGGCCTGGAGGACATGGTAACGCGAGGAGGAGATGAGCTGACAATCTCATTTTATATATAGTAATCTTATATACAAGTCTATCAATACAAAAGTGACATCAACACCACAAATATTAACCCCACTTGCCACTACCACAAGGCAAGTCGAAAGAGCTGGGCAAAGTACTATAACTGGCTCATCTAATATATGCACCTTTTCTGGGTTGGCTGCCGGGTACTATTTTTGGCTCGAGGGGCTAATATCCATGACCCATTACCAGCCTGAGAATACCAGCCCGTAGCTGTCTGCTTTAGCTTGGCTGGTTGTCAAAAATGGGGAGACCCCACACTGCTTTATTTATTTATTTAAATAATTAAGAAAAATGGCATGGGACCCCTCTATTCTTTATAACCAGATATGATAAAGCTGCCAGCTGAGGGTTGTGGCCTGCAGCTAATCAGTTTTGCTATGCTGGTAACCAAAAATAGAACCCGCGCTGTTTTATTTTATTCTTTTTATTTATTTATTTATTCATTTATAGGGCAGGCACCAGCTGATGAATACTCCCATCAGCCGATGCCTGGCGACAGCAGACGTAGGCTGATGGGAGTAGTAGTCCCATCAGCCAACACCTGTAACCAGAGGTAAACGTTTTACCTCCAGTCACAGCTGCTGGCTCACACTGTCATCTAGAGAAAAAAGACCAGCACATCCAAGCTATTGTGAACAGGCGCCAACCAAAGAAAGTATAAATCAAAAAATATTAAGGTTTGCACCATAACTAACCAAGAATAATTACTCTAAAGCATAGGAACTGCATTACTGCACAGAAAAAAATTAAAAAAGCGCTATATGATGTATATATGAATATATGAGATATGTATCTGCAAAAAATTGCTATGAAAAATGAAGGCTCTTAGCGCATAGATTGGCCAATGTATGTATGCCCAATTACCACGTCACGGTGTCCTTCGTCAATTGGGTCACTAACCTGATATGTCACCTCTCTTGTGGCAAAAAGCCTACAATTTATAGGGCAGGAATAGACCAGTAATCTGATTAAAATCACCTGTGGCTTTTGGGAATGAGTGCACATGTCCAAAAAGTTTAATACAAATAGAGAAAAAAGACCAGCACATAATTGGGCATACATACATTGGCCAATCTATGCGCTAAGAGCCTTCAAGAAAATTAATAGGCGTGATCAATTTTCCTGTAGTTTTGTCTATTTAGAGAACTGGAATGTTCCAGTTTATTTTCTTCTTGCACAAGCGGCTTCGGGACTGAATGCATCTGGAATGTCAACGGTTAGGATACATTGGGTATAAGTATGTGACATATTGGTTATCTCTGTTTGCAGCTTCATAAAACTAGACTGATATGAACTGACATAAATATGGTGCTGGCACATTCCATTAATATTCGAGGATGTCTTTAACCTCCAGCAATCTCTTTTATTATGGTAATAATTCTTATCCCCTTAGATACGTTGCTTTCTGACTCAATCTTAAGTGCTGACCATAGCTAACTAGTCTTAGAAACCAGAGAGGATATACAAAAGATGTCTTACATGCTGAGAAATATGTGACTTTCGAGACCAAGCGAAATTATACACAGTTTAACTGGAAAATTTTGCAAAAAAAAAATCTATTTAACTCGTCTCCAAAAGTAAAAGCCTGGACGGTTCTAATCTGACGTTTGCACCCAGCATAAGCCATTCAGCCATGAAGGATGCACCGATGGACAAACCTCATTTCACACTGTCACATCTCCTCACTGGCCTTCAGCAAAGGTGCGAGATAATCATCTGTATTGTTAAAGGGGTTGTCCGGTCCAAATCGATGTCTCCAGTCACTCTGTGTGACCGCAGGCTTATGAGTCCCACCAGCCCGCGCACTGTGCGCTGAGGGGTTTCACCGATTTCTGAGCGGGACTGGAGGGTATGTAGACGGGGCAATACAAGTGTATGGAGCGAGGACATGCCTACTAGACGGCTCTGGTCGGGAGTATGTATAACAGAAAACGTATGCGTAACAGAAGCCGGCGAATCCTGGCAGCGCACATTTAATGCACTGGGGGATTCATAAGTCTGCAGTCATGCAAAGTGACTGGAGACTTATCGATTTGGACCAAACATTTGCAATGTTCTCAGTTGTTTCCTTTGGAGTACTTTTCTGTATAGATCATAATGGACCTGTGAATGGATCATGTCTTTATCATTTTTTTTTTATTTATGACATTGTTTTAGCATATATTATGATTTGCTTTATCTTTAAAGTCAAAAAGGTTAGAGTTCTGAGAGTAAAAATAACTCTGCAGTTGTACTTTTTTTGATTATTCTTTATTTTTATAGTTTTATTATCTCGTGCCGCATTTTGTAATCTTCTTGTTGGATACTATATAAATTATATTTGAGTGAAAAAAAAGGTCAATGGGAGATGGACAGGTGCCACGGTGCTCAGTGGTTAGCACTGCAGCCTTGCAGCGCTGGGGTCCTGGGTTCAAGTCCATCAAGGACAACATCTGCAAGGAGTTTGTATGTTCTCCCCGTGTTTGCGTGGATTTCCTCCGGGTTTTCCGGTTTCCTCCTACACTCCAAAGACATACTGATAGGGAATCTAGATTGTGAGCCCCAATGGAACAGTGATGACAATGTCTGTAAAGTGCTATGGAATTAATGGTGCTGTATAAATGAGTAAAATAAATAAATTATTATTATTATGCTAAAGGGCTAAAGCTCTCCGAAAAGTATGTGACCCTGTAAACTTGGTACAAATAATTTAATTTAGCAAAAATTAGCCAAAAATTACCGTATATATAACTTTCAGGAACATACAAACAATTGTATTGGGAATATTTGGGGTGGTGTAAGGTGTTGTTCATATTTGTTGTCCAAATTTCAATATGTTTATATTGAAAATAACTTTTAATTATGTTAATACCATTTCCAATTAATAAAGCTCTACTTACCGAGATCGTGGAATGTTTTCTGTGCTTTCTCTCCACCAAACATCTGATAGCATTGCTTCAGGATTTGATCTCTTCCCATATCTGATAAAGCAAAAGCAGAGTTATAATGCCACAAGGTTAGAGGTAGTTGTGAAATGGAAAAAATATGAAGCCTTAAAATGACGTTTTCGCTTCTACCGGTCTAAAAAAAAAATCAAATCTTTAATAATTATTTTACTGTAAAACAATAAAAAAATATATATATTATATATATATATATACTGTATATATATTCATTTATATATATCATTCATTCAACTTTATTTGTTTTGGAAAATGAGATTTATTTACTGTAATTTGATGATTTAATGAAACGTACAGTATATGAATATTATTGCAATCGATTGATCAGAAAGATAAAATATGTTGTTACACATATTATGTATGAGATGTAATAGTATTTTCCAAAAGATAAAAAGATCGTTATAGCTGTGATGAAGATTAATGGGACATTTGGGTACAGTATAGGGAGGTTTACCACCAAACCCCTCCATCTTAGGCAGGATATTTGGATAGGACAGTGATCTGAATCTAATCTTCTACTAGAAATGTATCAACACTTATTATCTAATGACTTGATAAAGAGGCTACAAGGGTTAATGCGGCAGATCCATGTCTCTCTGATTACATCTGATCTGAATCTACACTTCAGTGAATGAAATCCTAACTGATCCTACGATAAAGAAAAAATTCTAAATATGGCAAGGTAGTAATGAAGATCCAATAAAACGTTTCAGATCTGAGATAAATGTGATGTATATAATATTTCTAAATATCGTACAATACTTTGCTGTACAGTTGATACATAAAGAAGTCATGAATGACTATTAATTTCCCAAAATATAATCTGGCAATGGGTATTTGTATATAGTTGTATCATTATAATTTATATTTCACCACATATCACATTTATTATAATGCATGGCACTGACATTATATTAACCATTTGAGTTACATCTCCTTCATTCGTTATTCTTTCCCATTATTACCATTGCTAAGCGATATATCTGCCTGGTTTATCATTACATTAAGTGCTCATGCCAAATGATAAAATAAAAAAAAATCTAATATTTTCACAAAAAATAGTGTTTTCCAAAGCAATAATATCCAGAAAATGGGCAATAATGGTTATACCCAAAGGCTGTGTTTTTTATCTAAAGCAGTTGAGCGGACTGGAATGTAAAAATGTCAGCTGATTATGATAATGAATACTTTTCAGAAGTGAGAAATTTAATGCACAGTGAAAGACTTGACATGTCTATTGTTAATATATTTCACTACCTGCCAGACTACAGCAAACACAGACTCAGTGCCAATTGTCAGATTAAAATGAAGAACAAATGAGAGACGGGGTGTCTTAATGATTTATTTATGGACGTAGCTGAGCTGAATTATTGAATTATTAAATATATATACAGATTTATAATGCACATTTTTATTTCTCTAGAAAGACTTCTACCTGCTTTGAAGCTTTAAGGACTAACTTGGCTTTTAAGGACTGACTTGGCTTTTAAGGACTAACTTGGCTTTTAAGGACTAACTTGGCTTTTAAGGACTGACTTGGCTTTTATCCCTGAGTAGCGGCACAACTTTTCTCCCATGTGATGTCTTCTGAGTTTGCTTTTGCATAATCATCTGGGTGTTAAATGCCCTGGAGCGCTATCATCATCTATTGGATGCTCTGTCAGCCTCTTTCTCTATATAATGGGATGCTTATAAATGTGACTAAAGCTTAGCTTAAAATTGGGGACAATCTCTTTCCATGTTTCAGTGCTCTCAGGCACTTCTGACTTTCCACAATGTGCCATTTTTCTCCCCTGTATTTTTTAATCAGCTCATCGCAGTGTTTCGCTAGAGCAGTGTCACAATGCATAAATCTCCGTCGCTTCGCTTCATCACTTTCCACTAATCCTCAGAAAATCACGGAAAAACTAGTTTACTCAAATGAAGTAGATGGCGTGCCAAATCATCACATCAGAACAATTATATAAGGGCACACAGATGGAGAATTACTATACCCACCACCCCCTACAGTTCATACACTGGTATATATCATTGATCCCCACCTCTTATAATATGTAGCATATATCTCATCTAATATTTTCTGTATTTTTACCCATATACTTGATATCCATCTAATGCTTAAAGAATGTGCTGTGTATTAACCATCTATTACAGTATATAATCCCATCTCTTATGGCATATACCAAATTATACCAAATTATTACAGTGTTTGCTGTATACCCAACCAGTTCCTATCATGTATACCATATATCCACCTAAATCCTAAACTATATGCTGTAGAATCCCCTAGTTCTTGGGGTATACTCCATATTTGTGCCTAATGCTTAGACTAATTTTACCCAACTGTTATCGTAGATAATGAATATTCACCCAATTGCCATTATACATACCATATATCCACCTAAATCTTATATACTATTTATTCCCCATCTCTTAAAGTATATTCCATCTGGTCACCCAATAATTATACTATGTACTGTGTATTCACCCATCTATTAAAGCATAAACTGTATATTCACTCACTTCATATAACTCGTACCATACATGTACCCAACTCTTATACATTGTACATTCACCCACTTTTTACGATATCTACTGTAAGTACTTCTAGAGCTGATGTATATACTGTATACACCTACTGGCTATGTATACAGCCACATTTACCATAACACAGATTGCCTGCCATGGTTTTAACTAATGTGGGATAAAGATCACGTTTTTATCCAGAACCTGCTGCCTTGGTGCCTCGGCTTCTCTGAATTTCTACGTTGCTTTTGGACCCGGTGGGAGGCACTGCCAAGCCAGACACAAGGTTGGTCAATGATGCTTATGAATCTACTATTGGACAGATAGCACAGCGCAAAAAAAAGCCTAATTTCACACCTTTCCTGACATCAGATAATGGCTTCTGTAATGTTAAATGATCATAATCCTCTTAGATTACAAGATAACATTCTGTGTCAGGTTATCAAGATGTTGTGTTATTTGTCAAGTTAAACTTGGCCACATCTGTGTCTGTATCCAACTAATATAATATAGTCTCTATATCCACCAAACTTGTATAATGTATATTATATATCTAAAACACTCATATACTCTATACCCATTCACCTGTTATATCACCCTCTCCCATTATATATATATATATATTGCACCTCCTTCCAGCTCTTATAGTATATACTGAATATGTGCATAAGGATAATAGCAAGTTCTAGAGAATCACTCATGTAAGATCCAGTCCTTACAATACACACCATATAGCCAACAACTCTTACATTATATACTATCTATCCATTCACCTGTTATATAATGTACTTTATTGCATTTTCAACCACCTCTTATTAAATATACCAAACATCCACTTTATATGTCTCCATAGTATATACATACTATATATCCCTTATATCTATCCACCTCTGATAATAAAGTCTTAAATTCAACTGTTTTAATGCTCATTGTTTATCCAGCCAGCTCTTCTAATACACACTTTATATCACCCATCATATCATACATTCCCCTACTTCATGGCTTATACTATGTTTCCATCCATCTCTTATCTTGTGCCATACATTTACCCACTTCTTTCAGAGTATACTTTAATTTTATAAACCTCTATATAACATATATTCACCTTCTTTTCCATCCACATGTTATTGTATATATCATATATATCTACCTACCTGCTATAATTTATGGTTTATATTCACCCACCTTTATTACATATTTCGTATGTTTCCCATCTCTATTAGTATATACTGTATACACCCCAGTCCACACCTCCTATAATATCTTCTGTACCTCTGTATACTCGTATCTCATATACTATTTGTTCCACCATCAATTTTAGTGTATATGGTATATTCATATATTTCATAAAGTGTATCTGTATGCAAATTAATTCAATACAGGTTAATGTGTGTATGTATATATAGCCCGTGGCTAAAGGCAAGCGGAGTACACTGTTGTATTAATAGAGCAGGAGCTGCAGTTACAACTAAATTGTTAATTCTTTACAGGATGTTTGCCAAGTGAACATGTTACTTCTGCTCTATTTGACGTATTCTTATATCTGTGCCTAATGTTCTATGTAAACCTATCGCATTGCCCGAAATTGGTGATTATCACACTGCATAGCCTCCGAGAGTTAATGACAAATTCAGCTCTGCTGGGTTTCACTTGGAGTTTTAGAAGTCTATGCTGAAGTTATTCCCATCAATTAAAACTATCTATCTATCTATCTATCTATCTATCTATCTATCTATCTATCTATCTATCTATCTATCTATCATGTTCCTCATCAATATCTCTATCTTTGAACATCTTTAATACGTAACACTCTTTAATTTCTATTTCATTCCATACCTGTCACACTGACAGCACATAGACACACGGATATCACACGGATGTCACATACGTTCACACGGATGGGATACGGCCCCGGACCACTGATCTCACCAGTACTGTTTTTATCTATCTAACTATGTATGTTTTCTATCTATGTACTATCCATATCTATCTCTCTCTGTCTATCTATCCCATATATCTATCTATCTATCTATCTATCTATCTATCTATCTATCTATCTATCTATCTATCATCTATCTATCTATCTATCTATTTCAAATCTATCACCTATCTATATCTATCTATCTATCTATCTATCTATCTATCTATCTATCTATTCATCTAGGTTTCTAGTATAAAAAAAATGAAGACAGCTTCAGTGACGCTTCGAAATGTCGCTGAAGTCCCTCTGGGCTATTAAACTACCATTATTTTTTCTAAGAGGTGTGCTGTCTTCATTTTTTATACTATATTGAGGATTGGTTTATGCCTGGAAGGTCAGGCACCCAGTTTTCATGTACTGTTTGCTAGTGCTGCTTTTAAACTTTTCTTTTACATCTATCTATCTATCTATCTATCTATCTATCTATCTATCTATCTATCTATCTATCTCTCTATCTAACTATCTTATTACATATCTATCTATCTATCTATCTATCTATCTCTCTATCTAACTATCTAACTATCTTATTACATATCTATCTATCTATCTATCTATCTATCTATCTATCTATCTATCTATCTATCCCATATCTATCTATCTATCTATCTATCTATCTATCTATCTATCTATCTATCTATCTATCTATCCCATATCTATCTATCTATCTATCTATCTATCTATCTATCTATCTATCTATCTATCTATCTATCTCTCTATCTAACTATCTTATTACATATCTATCTATCTATCTATCTATCTATCTATCTATCTCTCTAACATCTTATTACATATCTATCTATCTATCTATCTATCTATCTATCTATCTATCTATCTATCTATCTATCCCATATCATATCTATCTATCTATCTATCTATCTATCTATCTATCTATCTACATATCTATCTATCTATCTATCTATCTATCTATCTTATCAAATTAGATATCAAATCTATCTTATCACCTATATATCTATCTATCTTATCACATATCTATCTATCTATCTTATCACATATCTATCTATCTATCTATCTATCTATCTATCTATCTATCTATCTGTCTGTCTGTCTGTCTGTCTGTCTGTCTGTCTGTCTGTCTGTCTGTCTGTCTATCTATCTATTTATCTATCTATCTATCTATCTATCTATCTTGTCACATATCTTTCTATCTATCTATCTTATCACATATCTATCTATCTACATATCTATCTATTATCTATCTATCTATCTATCTACATATATATCTATCTATTATCTATCTATCTATCTATCTATCTATCTACATATATATCTATCTATTATCTATCTATCTATCTATCTATCTACATTTTATCTATCTATTATCTATCTATCTATCTATCTATCTATCTATCTATTATCTATCTATCTATCTATACAATTTCAAAGAAGCCAATGGAGTTCCAGATCTTTTGCAGATTACTATCTTTGCTGTTCGTTTTGATAATCCCTTTGTTTTAAAATATAGATGTAGCAGAGCCGAGATTGCATTTTAAATCCAAAAAAGAAAATCGAGGCGACACGGGAGCTCCCATGTGGGATATTGTTATAGAGACTGTAATGTAATATTTGATATCCTAACGTATAATCTGCAGTTTAAGAAATTAATGATGGTGATTACACCGCACACATGATGTAGCCCCCAAAGAGCTGAATGACAAATTCAGACCTCAGCTACAGCTTTCTATTGTCGGTACTCTATAAAGACATCATCTATTGTATAATTCACTCCACACTATTCTCTACAATACACAAGAAAAAAAATAATAATGAACACTTTACCTTTGCCTTGTTATAAGGTTGATATAGTGCCTCAGTGCTGAGTAGTATTTGGCCATGTCCTCTGCTGGTGCGTCCTCTCCAGGGTTGTCAGGTTTTGATGGGTAAGCCTCTGCGAATGTCCCCAAGCAGATCAGCAAGGATAGACCTATAGTCAGCACTGACATCCACAACCTCATGCTTCCATGCATCTGGGAAAAAAAAGTAACACAGAATCAGAACTTAAGCAAGAACTTAAACAGCCCTTCATACTGTACGCTAAAACCCCTGCATGATACATATATGCTTACATTATCCTTAATGTAATTATTATTATTAATGTAAAAGTGCTGAATTTGTGAGGAACATTTCTGAGTTAAGAAATTAAAGTAGGTTGCATATAACATCATATTAGGTGAAATGGAGGTCTGCTATATCTAGAAAACGCAGTTCTGCTCCTTCTTTACAGGCATTTACTTTATGTGGATTCACAACTGTTCCTAAGTGTTGACCTGACATATAGCGATGATGGTTGAGATCTGTTAACCTACAATATTATAGTAGAACAAACTGTGCTAAAACAATCATACGCTTTTTTTTTTATGTTTCAGTAATTTTCAGCAATAAAAGCATAAATTATTTGTAATAAGCAAGTAAAGTGATAACATCAAACTCACAAAGAGTAAAGTGAGAGGAGGACAAAGAGGAGTGGGAGCCGGATCAGCACCGAGGACAGCGCCGCTGAGTACTTACACTGACTGGGGAATGTGTCTTCTCTCAGATCTGTCTTCTTCCAGTTGCCTGACCGTCTTCTTATGTGTCTTCTCTGTAATTAGACTTTGTTCTCCCTAACACCCAGCTTGAGACAACTCTCTGCCATTCTGTGGCTTTTATAGTCTTTCTTCTACAGGAGGGGCTTTGGGGGGTTATAAGAGTGGATGACTAAAAATCTACTATCTCCTCCTGCCTCTGAGCAGTAAGCGCGTCACTAATAGGTGAGACCTTGCAGACATGGGTCACGTATAAAGGGAGGGCAATTGTGCCTTTTATTGTTTGATTTGTCAAAATGAGTTATGACTTAAAATTGGAAATATTTAATACAATATAAAAGATGCGTCTCCCCCCCCAGTGACGTCCCCTCGCGTACCTCTGAGCATAACTCCCAACCTGATTCTACGTACATTTTAATTTTATTTTAAAAGCTGCTATTGTGTGCAATGGAAAAGACGTTCTAGGCGTTCACCCCTCCTGTTACTAACCATTAGCATATCATGCAGCTGCAGCAGTTGAGAAACCTATTACTATTGCAAATCTCACACAAAGTTACACGTATAGACGATGACGAGTCTCTGACTCATCAGAATGCGAGTGGAAGATTTGGACTTAGAGAATGATTGATTTTGAACTTTGCGGTGACACAGGGGTAGAAATGTCAAAACCGTATATAGATTGGAACTGTAAAGTATTTGCTTATAGGGGGTGTCTGAGGATGAAATACGGGCTGCATTCTTCCAATAGAGCAGATCTAGAGTTTATGTTTAAATATACATTTTATAGGAGATGAGCTTGTATTTTTTGCTTTTAAATCTTAGTAAAATATTCACTCCCAGAAAACTCAAGACCCCGAGGCTTCTCAGAAAGCTGGACTACCCATTGTAGCTTTTACAGCATGGTATTGAATTGAGAAACCTGTTTGTGCGAGGTGCAGGGGTGATCAGGAACTTTGTATTTATATGTATAATATGTGGCCATATTTATATTTCTAATATTGTCTAGTTTAAATACATGAATGGCTCTATATAAGCATATGCGGTATGTAGCAGAGACTGGGGAACAAAAAAGGGTCATATCTGATGATTAAGGATAGGAAGGTGAATGAGGTGCTCACGCGATTCGGTTGTGTAATACACAACGATTGATGGGATTCAGAATTGTCAGCTGCTGCAACTCCACAGGTTAAAAAAAACATAAAGTGCCAAGAAGGAATAAGTGCATCCTCTGCGCTGCTGATAAAAATCCAAAGATTCCAGAATGGTAGCAATGTGGTTTACGATCAATGTGTTTCGAAGCCATTTGACTTCTTCGTCAGGAAAAAAAACAACTCAACTCAAGTTTGTGTTTTTACCTAATGAAGAAGTCGGATGACTTCAAAATGCGTTGATGACCACATCGCTACCAATCCCGTCTCTTGGAATCTTCCTTTGGATTTTTATCAGCAGCGCAGAGGAGCCACCTATACACCTATATAGGCAATCCATGCAACTTCAGTCAAACTACTAGCAAGAGAGACAAGTCTTCTTCCAGTCCCAAATTATAAAAGGTAATCCGGGACCTTTATTATTATTTTTGCGTATGGGGCTAAGAACTAACAGGCAGGTAGTTACTAGCTACAGCCTTTTCTTCCTGAAGCCGGTATCTGCTGGCTCTGATTGGTCACGGACTACTCTTGCCGGCGACTGTGCAGTTTCTGTTGACGCAACGTCGATAGGGTCATCTTCTCTTCCTCTCTGCTCTGTTGATGGGTTGTTTCTGCTACGTAACTGCGAGGAGAAGGCTGTCCATCAGCATGACGTCTGCAGTGACGTCTCATCCACAGACCAGACTTGAAGAGGAAAAGCTGCTCTTTCGAGACGAGACGAGAGGTGAAATTAAGCTGCAAAAATGACTGCAGCAGTCATCCCCATGCGGAACAGGCTGGTAGATAGCCATTACGTGCCTGTTAGTTCCTAGCTACATGCAAAAAATGATAAATGTCCTGGATGACCCCTTTTCTTGGTATTGAGAATCTGCACAGAAGCATGGTCTCCAGATGTGCTGCACTATAGCAAAAAAGGAAGTGGAAAATGTCCTCAAGTCAGAAGAATGAGAGTGAGTTACCAGGAATTCTTGCCCTAGGTGGCATCAAGCTGCACCCAAAAGGCCCTAATTTTTATCTTGACTATGGAACCCTCATTTCTTTTCTGCAATTGTTTAATTTTCTACCAAGACAATAAGGTCCCATGACTCATATTTCAGTCAACATTTCCACTAATACCTTGTGTTTTTCACCTTGGGGGAAGTCATCCAGGCTACGTGATGTTGGAGGAAGTGGGAAGGATGTTATTACTTGTGGGATGTACTTACATAGGTGCTGGACTGTTGGCATATGTAACAGATTAGGACTTATTATAAGTAAAAGGAGGACTTTATGCTGACCTGACAGTAGATGGCGATGTTGTGTAACGTTTCCTTCTGTGTAATGTATTGTATAAGAAATAGTCTTACTTGTACTTTCACTTTCGTTTTGTTCCTGTTTTTCCTGATGCAATGCTAAAATGACTGTGCATTTTCTTTTTACCTCATGTTGTAAGAAGTAAAAGCTTGTTATCCCATGAAGCCTGCTCTGTGAAGTTTTCTACTGCTAAGGTGTGGATTCAGAAGCTGTGCAACAGGTTATGGGCCCAGACACCCAGATCCAGTCACCCCAGATACAGCGTGCCCAGATACAGCGTATCTGGACACCCAGACATCCAGACACCAGAGAATCCAGACACCACAGATCCCAAGCACCAAGAATACCAGATACCCAGGACACTGGAACTCTCAGCAAGACCCTGGTGAATGCAGAAGAATTCTTCAGTGCAAATCTCTCCAAACAAGTAAGATAAGTTAAAAATGACAAGTAGCACAGAGCTAAAACTCACAGTAGCTAAACTGAATGATGAGAACTATCAGCTATGGAAGTTCAAAGTAGAGATGTTATTGTCTAAAGATGATTTATGGGAAGTAATCACTACGGATAGACCTGATCAGGATAATCAGACATGGGATAAGAAAAATAGACAAGCGAGAGCCACCATTAGCTTATTAGTGGATGATGCTGAATTAATACATATAAGAAATGAAGAAACAGCTAAAGGAATGTGGGAAGAATTAAGAAAGCTATATGAGAGACCCAGCTTAAATCACAAGTTATTTTTTATTAAGAAAGCTTTACAGTATGAGACTAAGTGCAGACAGTGACATGCAGAAGCATATATTCTCAATGATGCACTAGAGACAAGACCTGAAACAGACATTAAATTAGAGTTTGTGAAAACAAGACTCATAGATGAATATCAGAGAAGAAAAGAACAAAGCAATGATTTTAAAATTTAAAAAACCCTATAATAAAGAGACAAGAGAATGCTTCAAATGTACGAAAAAAGGTCATTTAAAGAAAGACTGTACCATATGGAAAGCAGAACAACAAAAATTACAGCATAAAAAGCATACACAGAAAGTAAAAAACACAATTTCCTATTCGTGTGAGAATAATTGGAATGGCACATTTAAAATAACGGACGAGAAATCATCACTTGGTTGGTTTATTGATTCAGGAGCAACGAGTCATATGACAAGTGACAAGAATTTCTTTACTGATCTTGATTTAAATAAGAAAGAAGCCATTTATCTTGCAGATGGAAGCAAAATAACCACAGAAGGTATCGGACAAGGTATGCTAAATTGTTCAAACAAGTTCGGACAAGATTCAAAAATACTTGTACAGGATGTGTTGTATGTTCCAAAATTGGAAGGCGGATTATTATCTATGAAACGTTTAACAGCAAAAAGACTTACAGTAAAATTCAAAGACAATGAGTGTGCAATTATTGCAGGAAACAAGATGATAACCAAAGTCAAGGCACATGAACAATTATATCATTTTGACAAACCAAAGGAACAGATGAAGGTATGTACACATGATCACAAAAACTGTATTCACATGTGGCATAGACGTCTAGGACATAGACACCCTGACAGTATAAGGGAACTACAGAGAAAAGAATTGACAAAAGATTTAAAGATATCAGATTGCTCAATTACCATAAGATGTAAATATTGTATAAAATCCAAAGCCACAAGGATATCTATTCCAAAAGAAAGTGAGATGAAACGCGAAAGACCACTTGATTTGGTGCATACTGACGTATGTGGACCCATGAAAGTGACTACATCAGGAGGCAATAGATACATGTTGACTTTTATAGACGACTACTCAAGATACACAGTCACATACTTAATTAACCCCTCTCTGACATTAGACGTACTATCCCGTCCATAAAACCCGTGCCATTCTGCCCATGGACGGGATAGTACGTCATAGGCGATCAGCTGCGCTCCTGAGGGGAGCGCAGCTAATCGCCGCCGGGTGTCAGCTGATTATCACAGCTGACACCCATGACTGTGTGTCAGGAGCGGTCACGGACCGCTCCCGGCACATTAACCCCTTGCACACCGCGATCAAACATGATCGCGGTGTACTGGGGGCACAGGGGAGGATCGCGCAGGGTGGGGGCTCCCTGCGCGCCCCCCTGAGACCCTCAGACCAGCGCGATGTGATCGCGCTGTTCTGAGGGCTTCCTCCCTCCCAGGACCCGGATCCAAGATGGCGCCGGGGTCCTGGAGGGAGGCGGCTTCCTCAGTGCCTGCTGAGAGCAGGCACTGAGAAGCCTGCAGCTATGCCTGAGCGATCGCTGGTGTGACAGAGTGCTGTGCACACTGTCACACCAGCGATCTGATAAAATACAGTGATGTCCCACCCTGGGACAAAGTAAAAAAGTTAAAAAAATAAAAATAAACATGTTATAAAAAAAAATCCAAAATAAATAAAAAAAAAAAAAAAATATTCCCCAATAAATTCATTTCTTCCTGTAAATAAAAAAAACAAAACAATAAAAGTACACATATTTGGTATCGCCGCGTCCGTAACGACCCCCCTATAACACTGTCCCACTAGTTAACCCCTTTAGTGAACCCCTTAAAAAAAAAAAAAAAACGAAGCAAAAAATCAATGCTTTATCAACATACTGCCGAACAAAAAGTGGAATAACGCGCGATCAAAAAGACCGATATAAATAAACATGGTACCGCTGAAAACGTCATCTTGTCCCGCAAAAAACGAGCCACCATACAGCATCATCAGCAAAAAATAAAAAAGTTATAGCTCGCAGAATAAAGCGATGCAAAAATAATTATTTTTTATATAAAATTGTTTTTATTCTATAAAAGCGCCAAAACATAAAAAAATGATATAAATGAGGTATCACCATAATCGTACTGACCCGAAGAATAAAACTGCTTTATCAATTTTACCACACGCGGAACAATAAAAACGCCGCCCCCAAAAGAAATTCATGAATTGCTGATTTTTGTTCATTCTAACCTCCCAAAAATCAAAATAAAAAGCGATTAAAAAATGTCACCTGCTCAAAAATGGTACAAATAAAAACGTCAACTCGTACCGCAAAAAATAAGACCTCACATGACTCTGTGGGCCAAAATATGCAAAAATTATAGCTCTCAAAATGTGGCGATGCAAAAAACTATTTTTGCAATAAAAAGCGTCTTTTAGCGTGACAGCTGCCAATCATAAAAACCCGCTATAAATAGTAAATCAAACCCCCTTTATCACCCCCTTAGTTAGGGAAAAATAATAAAATTAAAAAAATGTATTTATTTCCATTTTCCCATTAGGGTTAGGGTTAGGGTTGCGGCTAAAGTTAGGGTTAGGGTTGGCGCTAAAGTTAGGATTAGGGTTAGGGTTGGGATTAGGGGTGTGTTAGGGTTAGGTTTGTGGTTAGGGTTGGGACTAGGGTTAGGGGTGTGTTGGGGTTAGGGTTGGAGTTAGAATTGGGGGGTTTCCGCTGTTTAGGCACATCAGGGGCTCTCCAAATGTGACATGGCGTCTGATCTCAATTCCAGCCAATTCTGCGTTGAAAAGTCAAACGGTGCTCCTTCACTTCTGAGCTCTGCCATGCGTCCAAACAGTAGTTTATCCCCACATATGGGGTATCAGCGTACTCTGGACCCCAAGAGTTATTGTGCAATTTGTCCTATTTCTTCTGTTACCCTTGGGAAAATAAAAAACTGGGGGCGAAAATATCATTTTTGTACAAAAAAAATTATTTTTTTGTTTTTACGGCTGTACATTATAAACTTCTGTGAAGCACTTGGGGCTTCATAGCGCTCACCACACACCTAGATAAGTTCCTTGTGGGGTCTATTTTCCAAAATGGGGTCACTTGTTGGGGATTTCCACTGTTTAGGCGCATCAGGGGCTCTCCAAATGCGACATGACGCCCCCAGACCATTCCATCAAAGTCTGCAATCCAAAACGTCACTACTTCCCTTCCAAGCCCCAACGTGTACCCATACAGTAGTTTTCTCCCACATATTGGGTATCAGCGTACTCAGGACAAATTGGGCAACAACTTTTGGGGTCCAATTTCTCCTGTTACCCTTGTAAAAATAAAATATTGGGGCGAAAAAATCATTTTTGCAAAAAAAAAAAAAGATTTTTTATTTTTACGGCTGTGCGTTATAAACTTCTGTGAAGCACTTCGGGGTTCAAAGTGCTCACCACACATCTAGATAAGTTCCTTGTGGGGTCTATTTTCCAAAATGGGGTCACTTGTGGGGGGTTTCCACTGTTTAGGCGCATCAGGGGCTCTCCAAATGCGACATGACGCACCCAGACCATTCCATCAAAGTCTGCAATCCAAAACGTCACTACTTCCCTTCCGAGCCCTGACGTGCGTTCATACAGTAGTTTTCTCCCACATATTGGGTATCAGCGTACTCAGGACAAATTGGACAACAACTTTTGGGGTCCAATTTCTCCTGTTACCCTTGTGAAAATAAAATATTGGGGGCGAAAAAATCATTTTTGTAAAAAAAAAAGAGATTTTTTTTTTTACGGCTGTGCGTTATAAACTTCTGTGAAGCACTTCGGGGTTCAAAGTGCTCACCACACATCTAGATAAGTTCCTTGTGGGGTCTATTTGCCAAAATGGGGTCACTTGTGGGGGGTTTCCACTGTTTAGGTGCATCAGGGGCTCTCCAAATGTGACATGACGCCCCCAGACCATTCCATCAAAGTCTGCAATCCAAAACTCACTACTTCCCTTCCGAGCCCCGACGTGTGCCCATACAGTAGTTTTCGCCCACATATTGGGTATCAGTGTACTCAGGACAAATTGGACAACAACTTTTGCGTTCCAATTTCTTCTGTTACCCTTGTGAAAATAAAATATTGGGGGTGAAAAAATCATTTTTGTAAAAAAAAAAAAAGATTTTTTATTTTACGGCTGTACGTTATAAACTTTAGTGAAACACCTGGGGGTTCAAAGTTCTCACCACACATCTAGATAAGTTCCTTGAGGGGTCTAGTTTCCAAAATGGTGTCATTTATGGGGGTTTCCACTGTTTAGGCAGATCAGGAGCTCTCCAAACACGACATGGCGTCCAGCCAATTCTGCGTTGAAAAAGTCAGACGGTGCTCCTTCCCTTCCAAACTCTGCCATCACCCAAACAGTGGTTTACCCCCACATATGGGGTATCAGCGCACTCAGGAGAAATTGCACAATAACTTTTGGAGTCTTGTTACCCTTGGAAAAATAAAAATTGGGGTGAAAAGATCATTTTTGTGGAAAAAATATGATTTTTAAATTTTACGGCTCTAAGTTATAAACTTGTGTGAAGCACTTGGGGGTTAAAATTGCTCATCAAAAATCTAGATAAGTTCCTTAGGGGGTCTAGTTTCCCAAATGGGGTCATTTTTGGGGGGTTTCCACTGTTTAGGCACATCAGGGGCTCTCCAAATGCAACATGGCGTCCAAACTCAATTCCAGCCAATTTTGGTTGGAAAAAGTCAAATGGTGCTCCTTCCATTCCGAGCTCTGCCGTGCGCCCAAACAGTGGTTCCCCCCCACATATGGGGTATCAGAGTACTCAGGACAAATTGTACAACAACTTATGTGGTCCAATTTCTCCTGTTACCCTTGGGAAAATAAAAAATTAGTGACTAAAAGATAATTTTTGTGGGAAAAAAATAGGATTTTTTATTTTCATGCCCGGGCATTATAAACTTGTGTGAAGCACTTGGGGGTTCAAAGTGCTCACCAAAGATCTAGATAAGTTCCTTAGGGGGTCTAGTTTCCAAAATGGGGTCACTTGTGGGGGGTTTCCACTGTTTAGGCTCATCTGGGGCACTGCAAACGGAACATGACCCCTATTAACGTCTGCATTCCAAAACGTTACTACTTCCTTTCCAAGCCCTGCCGTGCGCCCAAAGAGTTTCCCCCCCCACATATGGGGTATCAGCGTACTCAGGACAAATTGGACAACAACTTTTGGGGTCCAATTTACTTGGGAAAATTCAAAAATTTGGGACTAAAAAATCATTTTTGTGGAAAATTGATTTTTTTTTTTTTCACACCCAGGCTTTATAAACTTTTGTGAAACACTTGAGGGTTCAAAGTGCTCACAACAGATCTAGATAAGTACCTTAGGGGGTCTAGTTTCCAAAATGGTGTCACTTGTGGGGGGTTTCCACTGTTTAGGCGCATCAGGGGCTCTCCAAACGCGACATGGCATCCAATCTAAATTCCAGCCAATTTTAGTTTGAAAAAGTCAAACGTCGCTCCTTCCCTTACGAGCTCTGCCGTGTGCCCAAACAGTGGTTTTCCCCCACATATGGGGTATTGGCGTACTCAGGAGAAATTGCATAACAACCTTATCTGTCCATTTTCTCCTTTTACCCTTGTGAAAATAAAAAAAAAGTTTGTAAAAGATCATTTTTGTGGCTAAAAAGTAAAATATTCATTTTTTCCTTCCACGTTGCTTTAGTTACTGTGAAGCACCTGAAGGGTTAATAAACTTCTTGAATGTGGTTTTGAGTACCTTGAGGGGTGCAGTTTTTAGAATGGTGTCACTTTTGGGTATTTTCTGCCATATAGACCTCTCAAAGTGACTTCAAATGTGAGGTGGTCCCTAAAAAAATGGCTTTGTAAATTTTGTTGTAAAAATGAGAAATCGCTGGTCAACTTTTAACCCTTATAACTTCCTAACAAAAAAAAATTTTGGTTCCAAAATTGTGCTGATGTAAAGTAGACATGTGGGAAATGTTACTTCTTAACTATTTTGTGTGATATATTTCTCTGTTTTAAGGGAATAAAAATTCAAAGTTTGAAAATTGCAAAATTTTAAAAATTTTCGCCATATTTGCGTTTTTTTCAAAATAAACGCAAGTTATAACGAAGAAATTTTACCACTAGCATGAAGTACAATATGTCACGAGAAAACAGTCTCAGAATCGCGAAGATCCGTTGAAGCGTTCCAGAGTTATAACCTCATAAAGAGACAGTGGTCAGAATTGTAAAAATTGGCCCGGTCATTAACGTGCAAACCACCCTTGGGGGTGAAGGGGTTAAGAACAAAAGTGAAGTTTTTGATAAACTTGTAGACTATGTAACAAGATCAAGTAACAAATTTCAAAGGAAGCCAATTGTCATCAGAAGTGATAATGGAGGTGAATTTACAGGTCACAGAATAGAAGACTACTTAAGACAAAATGGAATAGAACATCAGAAAACTGTTCCATACACACCTGAACAAAATGGAGCAGCAGAAAGGAAAAACAGAACTCTAACAGAGATGATGAAATGTATGCTGACAGATTCTAAACAACCAGAGAAATATTGGGGTGAGGCAGCAATGACAGCTACATATCTACAGAACCGACTTTTTTCCAGAAAACTGAAGAAAACTCCATATGAACTGTGGCCAGGTATGAAACCAAGTGTCAATCATTTAAAAGTTTTTGGATGTAAAGTTTTTATATACATTCCAACAGAAAAACGTTCCAAACTTCAAAACAGATCCATGGAAGGAGTATTCGTTGGATATAGTGAAAACTGTAAAGGATATAGAATCTTAGATCCCAAAACAGAGAGAGTTACAGTGAGTAACAGTGTGACATTCATTGAAGATTTAAATGAAGACATTATGATTTCAGTTGAAACAAAAAATGAGAAAAACAATAGTGACATAACTGAAGAAATATCTGATGAGAAAGAAGTAGAAATTAATGAAGAACAAAATACTGAAAGTGAAGAATCACAACTACAAACAGACCCAGAACCAAGACGTTCAATAAGAGAGAACAAAGGAAAACCACCAAAACGTCTCTCATACAAGACAAGTATAAGAAAAATCTATGAGCCTACCTCTTGGGAAGACATATCTAAACTTCCTGAAGAAGAAGCTAATAAATGGATAGAAGCAACAGAAACAGAAATTAAATCCATGCATGATTCAAATACATGGACACTAACAGATTTGCCAGAAGGAAGAAAAGCCATAGGATGTAAATGGATTTTTAAAGTAAAATACCAAACAGATGGCACACCTGAAAGATATTGAGCAAGACTCGTAGCCAAAGGGTATTCTCAAAAATATGGAGAAGACTATGATGAAACATTTGCTCCAGTTGTCAAACACACTGTTAAGGGCCTGCGGAACGCACCTAATAGATATTAAGGAGAGGTGCGTTCGCAGCCTGGGGTCCACCGTGCAGGCAGAACCTGCTGCTAGTAAGATGGCGCAAATAGGCAGTATGAGCGAACTCTGTTATCCCGCAGAGTCGCAGATGTAAACGCCGTAGCACTATATGGCAGTATGGGGGAACTCTGTTATTCCACAGAGTCGCTAACCAAAATGCTTTAGCGCTATATGGCAATATAAGCGGACTCTGTTAATTCACAGAGCCACTGTGAAAAAGACTGTGTCCTGTTAGACTCACAGGGGACACAGATGACTGCTAAGCGGATTGCAGTCTGTGGTCATGCAGTCAGAAAACAAGCAATAATCTCCTCACCGGAGTAGCCGGTATTCTAATGGCGTTTTCAGCCGAGCCCTGAACACGTGCATACAAAACTCCTCACCGGAGGTGCCGGTATTCTAGGGGCTTATTTCAGCCGGACCTAACCACATGCATACATGACCACACTGGCGCAAGCACGTAACAGATTTGATACTAGCGCGCGGCCGTGCGGTTATGCCACCTCTTTATAGTAGCAGCTACAGGACCTTCCAGAAATGGACCAATGAGAAACTGCTCCAGAACACAAGCACTTTCAGGACCTTACTGGCTGACCAATGGGAGTCGCTGCTGTAACCGAGCATGTGACCCCTGATCTCCAATGGGAGATCTTACCCTGGGCATGCTCAGATGGAGAAAGCGAGGACTTTGTCCCAGGACTACCAGCTCCAGCACTGGTTATAATAGAGGAACCAGAAGAGGCAGCAACAAGCCTCTGCACAGCATTAGACCGAGCGAGACGCTGGGACGGACGTTTCTGCTGAGCAGGCTCCACTGCGGCCGAAGACGGATGGGGGACCGCAGCGGGACTGGTTCGAGATTCCCCTTGTGCAGCAGCGGGAACTCGATCCCTAACACACACTACAATAAGAACTTTACTTACAGTTGCAGCAATGGAACAGATGGAACTAAGACATCTGGATGTAAAGACAGCTTTTTTGAATGGAGCTTTAACAGAAGACATTTACATGGAACAACCTCCAGGATTCAAAGATGAAAGAAATCCAAACAAAGTTTGCAAACTACAGAAAAGTATATATGGTTTAAAGCAAGCAGCTAAAGCGTGGAATGACAAAATTACGGAAGTACTAACAAATGAAAATTTCAAAGAAGTAAAGCTGATCCATGCTTGTACACAAAAAGGCTGAGTAATAGATGGATTTATGTACTCATATATGTAGACGACATTTTGATTTGTTTTAAACAAGAAAGAGATAAAAAAAAAATTATAAAAACCCTGAAACAACATTTTGAAATCAAAGACTTAGGAAATGTAAAACAGTACCTAGGAATACAGATAGAAAGAAAAGAAGACGGAAGTTTCCTACTGAATCAAAATCACATGATTCAAGACATAACAGAAAAATTTGGACTAAAGGATGCAAAAACAGTAAAGTCTCCAATGGAAACTAATTATCTCAAAGAGATGAATAGTGAAAAAAATATGCTACCAAACAATGAAGAATACAGAACAGCAATAGGAAAACTACTGTATCTAGCGACCGTTACAAGACCAGACATCGCAGCAGCAGTAGGAATCCTGAGTAGAAATGTTAAGCTGAAATTACCCACAGGTGATAATTGCATTTTAACAGGATACGTTGATGCAGATTGGGTGGAGATCCAACTGACAGAAGATTACCAGTGGACATATTTTTTTTTCTCTCAGGTGAACCAATAAGTTGGACAAGTAAGAAACAGTCAGTTGTGACACTATCTTCAACAGAAGCAGAATATGTTGCAGCAGCACATGCGAGTCAAGAAGTACTGTGGTTAAGACAATTGTTGACAGAATTAGGACAACTGCAGTTGGAACCAACAAAACTAAAAGAGGACAATCAAGGAGTCTTGTTCTTGCTCAGATGGAAAGAGTCAATCCAAGAACCAAGCATATTGATGTGAAATATCATTTCTTGAGAGATCATCAGGATCAAGGAGTCTTGAAGTTGGAGTATTGCCCTACTGAAGAAATGACAGCAGACATTTTCACGAAGGCGTTGAATGCTGATAAACATCAGAGACTAATAAAAAAGTTGGGTTTGATTGAATAAGTCCTTATTGTTGAGAAAGGGTGTTGGCATATGCAATAGATTAGGACTTATTATAAGGAAAAGGAGGACTTTATTCTGACCTGACAATAGATGGCGATGTTGTGTAACGTTTCCTTCTGTTTAATGTATTGTGTTGTGTTTTGGTAGCTGAGGAGAATAAGCAAAAACGGCAATACACCAGAGAGGCTGGAACCTATTGGATTGCAGTAACCTGAACTAACCACACAACTAGAGGTAGCCGTGGAGCGTTCCTACGTTGATCCTAGATGCCTCGTCACAGCCTGAGAGATAACTACACCTAAAGGCAGAAAGATGAAAGCTATCTGCCCCGGAGCAGATCCCCAAAGAAAATAGGAAGCCCCCAAACATGTAATGGCGGTTAGACAAGAAGAATCATGGACACAGACAGAAAATAGAATGATCAAATGCTGGGGCCCAATCTGTCTAGACAGAAAAGTACAGGAAAGGATACTCACTGCAATCCAAAAAAAACCCCTAAAAAATACCAACTCTTCTGATTGCAAAAACACCTGAGATCGCACGATCTCTACCACCTAAATCAGATCTCTGGTGTAACAAAACTAAGCCGCAGCCACTGAAAAAACAGGAAAAAAGCAAATGAACAAATAACAGTGGCTTCAGGTCCCGGAGGGGACCTGGCTGACCTCCACAGAAGAGCAGGGAACAATGCAAAAAGCAAGCACAAAAATAAAAGCAGAAAATATCTTATCTGATAGCAGAAGATGCAGGCAAGACTTGGCAAACTTCCAAATGAACCAGGAACCACAATTGAGACAAGAGCAATTGATCACCGGCAACCATCATGGGAGGGAACCTCCCTTATATCAGACCAGTCAGCGATCCCAGATTGCCATTCCTCGCTGAAAGGCTCAGTACTGTCTGTAACCACCAGAGGGAGCCTCTGCTCAGAAACCATCTCTAGCACATTCATAACAGTATTGTATAAGAAATAGTCTCACTTGTACTTTCACTTTCGTTTTGTTCCTGTTTTTCCTGATGGAATGCTAAAATGACTGTGCATTTTCTTTTTACCTCATGTTGTAAGAAGTAAAAGCTTGTTATCCCATGAAGCCTGCTCTGTGAAGTTTTCTACTGCTAAGGTGTGGATTCAGATGTGCAACATGGACAACCTGCCTGATGTAAGTGCATGGGTGTGAAGAATAGGCTGATAGATTGCACATAACGCTGTGACTAGCATATTACAGATGTTTCATTTGTGTACATTTAGTATATAAAGCATTCCCCCCTCATGGATGATACTGCAGGTGTGTGAGTGGATGTCTATCAGTGTTTTGTGCCTGTGTTACCGCCATCATGTCTGCATCCTGCAGTAGACTAGTATTTTAGCCATGTAATTGGTAAGTATGATTATGGAATACTGGTAGAAATCAAGTACATTATTCCCTGAGTTTCTGAGTTGCTTTGCGTCATGACTTTGTTACATGCTATTTTTCTGCATTAATGTGTGATTGATTACACATTATGGACATTACTTTATGATATTATGCTCCTTAAACCCAGCGTCACTTTTTGACAACATCCACTAAGTAAACAGTGTATGTAGAATTATGGATCTTTGCTATTGAGAGATGACCTCCTGTAAGTGAAGATGACCTTTACATTCAGAATTCTGTTTGTTTCTTTTAACCAGAGAGAAATCCATGTTTGGAGCTCAGATGGCTGTTACAAAGTTAATGCTGAGATGTTGAGTAACTTGTTTGTTTCCATGGGCAACCAGGAGAATTTTGAAAGCGGTGATAAATTTGAATAGAGAAAATTAGGAGAAGTTACTTAACAATCCATACAAGCTTGGTATTTGTTATCCAACTTAATAAATAGTTCTACATTTCAATGGTTACTAAAAAGTGATTTCATACTTTTATGAGTTTATAGCAGGATTAGTTTATTGCTGTCCTATCAGTCACTGACTTATTTTCAGAATTGATTCTCCTTTCTGCTCATAAGGATACTGTAACAGGTAGATTAAGGGGAATCTGGCAATTCATTCAACCTAATGCAACTGTGTAGCCTAATAGAATATTATATACGGTATATATAATATATTCTTTACTGTTATTAAACAAAAGCGCTGCTGTATTGTTGAGAAATCCATTTTAAAACTGTTCTGCAAATGAGATTTTAGGTGCTATGGGCGAAACAGAGCACTTCCACTGCCTCGGCTGTCATCACTATTCTCAGGTTAAGGCTAAGGGCAGATGATAGTACATTCTCTCATCCGAGAGAATTGGGTTGATTATGCAAATTACACTCTGATCAAACTCTGGTCACATTGTGCTTTGATTCTCTCAGATGAGGAGAAGATGGAGAAAAAAAGAAAAAATGTCTTGATTTTTTTTCCAGCGGAAATCGGGCTGCACTCATATGTCATTCCAGTGCAGTCCAATGTTTTCTATGCAGTTATTTACTTGCAAGACTGAGTGCAATCCAGATATTGGCTCAAACTGCAATTTTTTTTTGAACAACCTCTGTCCAAGGAAAAAAATCGGACACGTCCTCTGCCCCACAGACTAACACTGGTCGGAGTGCAAACCGATATTTTGTCAGATCGCACTTGGACCAACAATACAGCCGTCTGTACGAACCCTAACGTTGACCTCCACTAGGTGATTGTCAGTTAGCACTGTTGCAGCGTTCATCTAATGAAGGTCAGAATAATTCTCAGAATGGGGCTTTGAGTCGAGGCAGTACAGTCATGGCCAAAAGTTTTGAGAATGACACAAATATTATATTTTCACATGATCTGCTGCCCTCTGGTTTTATGTGTGTTTGACAGATGTTTTTATCACAGACAGAAATATAATTGCAAACATATGAGTAACAAAAGCTTATATTGACAGTTAGAATGAGTTAATGCAGCAAGTCAATATTTGCAGTGTTGACCCTTCTTCTCAGGACCTCTGCAATTCTCCCTGGCATGCTCTCAATCAACTTCTGGACCAAATCCTGACTGATAGCAGTCCATTCTTGCACAATCAATGCTTTCATTTTGTCAGAATTTTTAGATTTTTGTTTGTCCACCCATCTCTTGATGATTGACCACAAGTTCTCAATGGGATTAAGATCTGGGGAGTTTCCAGGCCATGGACCCAAAATCTCTATGTTTTGTTCCCTGAGCCATTTAGTTATCACCTTTGCTTTATGGCAAGGTGCTCCATCATTCTGGAAAAGGCATTGTTGATCGCCAAACTGCTCTTGAAGGGTTGGGAGAAGTTGCTCTTGGAGGACATTCTGGTACCATTCTTTATTCATGGCTGTGTTTTTAGGCAAGACTGTGAGAGAGCCGATTCCCTTGGCTGAGAAGCAACCCCACACATGAATGGTTTCAGGATGCTTAACAGTTGGCATGAGACAAGACTGGTGGTAGCGCTCACCTTGTCTTCTCCGAATGAGGCGTTTTCCTGATGTCCCAAACAATCGAAAAGGGGATTCATCAGAGAAAATAACTTTACCCCAGTCCTCAGCAGTCCACTGCCTGTACCTTTTGCAGAATCCAAGAAAAAAAGAGGAATGTTCCAGCTCCTTAAAAATTCAAAATTTTATTCGTCCATTCAAAATAAAATACAGAGTGGTGTATGCTCCATTTTCGGGAAGCCACATACAGCGACGCTGCAGCCTTGATGAAGATCATCTGATCGAAACGCGTCGCTGTATGTGGCTTCCCGTCATGGAGCATACACCACTCTGTATTTTATTTTGAATGGACGAATAAAATTTTGAATTTTTAAGGAGCTGGAACATTCCTCTTTGTTTCTTGGATTTCCCTGGACGTTTGTCAGATGTCGTTCCGTGCACCTGCCGTGGTAGTTGGTGAGCTGGTTTGCCTTTTCTTTTCTCTATGTGACCTTTTGCAGAATATCAGTCTGTCCATGATGTTTTTTCTGGAGAGAAGTGGCTTCTTTGCTGCCTTCCTTGAGACCAGGCCTTGCTCCAAGAGTCTCCGCCTCACAGTGCGTGCAGATGCACTCACACCTGCCTGCTGCCATTCCTGAGCAAGCTCTGCACTGCTGGTAGCCCGATCCCGCAGCTGAAACTCTTTTAAGAGACGGTCCTGGCGCTTGCTGGTCTTTCTTGGGCGCCCTGGAGCCTTTTTGGCAACAATGGAACCTCTCTCCTTGAAGTTCTTGATGATGCGATAGATTGATGACTGAGGTGCAATCTTTCTAGCTGCGATACTCTTCCCTGTTAGGCCATTTTTGTGCATTGCAATGATGACTGCACGTGTTTCTTTAGAGATAACCATGGTTAACAGAAGAGAAACAATGATGCCAAGCACCAGCCTCCTTTTAAAGTGTCCAGTGGTGTCATTCTTACTTAATCATGACAGATTGATCTCCAGCCATGTCCTCATCAACACCCACACCTGTGTTAATGGAGCAATCACTGAAAAGAGGTTAGCTGGTCCTTTTAAGGCAGGGCTGCAATGATGTTGAAATGTGTTTTGGGGGATAAAGTTCATTTTCTAGCCAAATATTGACTTTGCAAGTAATTGCTGTTAAGCTGATCACTCTTTATAACATTCTGGAATATATGCAAATTGCCATTAGAAAAAGTGAAGCAGTAGACTTTGTAAAAATTAATATTTGTGTCATTCTCAAAACTTTTGGCCATGACTGTAGAAGTGCTCTGTCCTGCCCTGGGTACTTACAGGGAATTTCTTCAGTATGCTATTTTCTTGCTGCAGGTTTTACATCAGAAGACCCAAAAGTCAATTTAAAACTGGAATTTCTGATAAATTAAAATTAATAGCTACAAATATGATAGGAAGAGTGCTCATGTGATCCGTGAAATGCTGAAAGGTGAATGGATTGTAATTATTCTAATGTCCTGGGCGAGTGAAAGTAGCGCTTGCAGGTTTCTATGTTAAGATTGTGTCAGTACTATTAAGCACATTATCATTACCATGTTTATATGTCATGAAATATGCAAATAATTATTTGAAATATCTTTATGAAAATCTTTATTTACTAATATTTATGTTTTTTTTAAAGATCAGGTCTTTTTGGCTTAATGCGGCATATTGCTACAAACTGCACTGATTGCATGGTCCATCCGAGAAAAATGGTATGATTGTGCCAAACATCAGACTCTAATCAGAGTTTGATCAGGGTTTGATCAGAGTGGGATCCGTTTTTCTTGGATGTGGAAAATAAAAAAAAAAAAAAGTTTCTGAAAAATTGGACTGCACTCAGATACAGTCAGGGCCAGAAATATTTGGACAGTGACACAATTTTCGTGAGTTGGGCTCTGCATGCCACCACATTGGATTTGAAATGAAACCTCTACAACAGAATTCAAGTGCAGATTGTAACGTTTAATTTGAAGGGTTGAACAAAAATATGTGTTAGAAAATGTAGGAATTGTACACATTTCTTTACAAACACTCCACATTTTAGGAGGTCAAAAGTAATTGGACAAATAAACATAACCCAAACAAAATATTTTTATTTTCAAAATTTTGTGGCGAATCCTTTGGAGGCAATCACTGCCTTAAGTCTGGAACCCATGGACATCACCAAACGCTGGGTTTCCTCCTTCTTAATGCTTTGCCAGGCCTTTACAGCCGCAGCCTTCAGGTCTTGCTTGTTTGTGGGTCTTTCCCTCTTAAGTCTGGATTTGAGCAAGTGAAATGCATGCTCAATTGGGTTAAGATCTGGTGATTGACTTGGCCATTGAAGAATGTTCCACTTTTTTGCACTCATGAACTCCTGTGTAGCTTTGGCTGTATGCTTGGGGTCATTATCCATCTGTACTATGAAGCGCCGTCCAATCAAGTTTGCAGCATTTGGCTGAATCTGGGCTGAAAGTATATCCCGGTACACTTCAGAATTCATCCGGCTACTCTTGTCTGCTGTTATGTCATCAATAAACACAAGTGACCCAGTGCCATTGAAAGCCATGCATGCCCATGCCATCACGTTGCCTCCACCATGTTTTACAGAGGATGTGGTGTGCCTTGGATCATGTGCCGTTCCCTTTCTTCTCCAAACTTTTGGCTTCCCATCATTCTGGTACAGGTTGATCTTTGTCTCATCTGTCCATAGAATACTTTTCCAGAACTGAGCTGGCTTCTGGAGGTGTTTTTCAGCAAATTTAACTCTGGCCTGTCTATTTTTGGAATTGATGAATGGTTTGCATCTAGATGTGAACCCTTTGTATTTACTTTCATGGAGTCTTCTCTTTACTGTTGACTTAGAGACAGATACACCTACTTCACTGAGAGTGTTCTGGACTTCAGTTGATGTTGTGAAGGGTTCTTCTTCACCAAAGAAAGTATGCGGCGATCATCCACCACTGTTGTCTTCCGTGGGCTCCCAGGTCTTTTTGGATTGATGAGTTCACCAGTGCTTTCTTTCTTTCTCAGGATGTACCAAATTGTAGATTTTGCCACTTCTAATGTTGTAGCAATTTCTTGGATGGGTTTTTTTCTGTTCTTGCAGCTTAAGGATGGCTTGTTTCACCTGCATGGAGAGCTCCTGTGACCACATGTTTCCTTCACAGCAAAACCTTCCAAATGCAAACACCACACCTCAAATCAACTCCGGCCCTTTCATCTGCTTAATTGAGAATGACATAACAAAGGGATTGCCCACACCTGTCCATGAAATAGCCTTGGAGTCATTTGTCCAATTACTTTTGGTCCCTATAAAAACAGGGTGGCACATGTTAAGGAGCTGAAACTCCTAAACCCTTCATCCAATTTTAATGTGGATACCCTCAAATGAAAGCTGAAAGTCTGAACTTCAACTGCATCTGATTTGTTTTGTTTCAAATTCATTGTGGTAATGTCTAGAACCAAAATTAGATAAATGTTGTCTCTGTCCAAATATTTATTTACCTAACTGTATCATCCAAATGCGGTCTGATATTTTTCATGGACCCATAAACTTGAAAACTCGAGTGCGATCCGATATCAGAGGCAAATTGTGCATTCTGCAAATCTTTTCCTCGGACCGCTCAGTCCCAGGAAATAAATCAGGCATGTGCACAGCCTCATTGAATAATATTGGACCAAGTGTGATCCGATGTTTTGACAGATCGCACTCGGACCGAAACTACGGTTGTGTGCATGAGCCCTTAAGGGTATGCCACACTAAGCGAGATCGCTAACGAGATCGCTAACGACATCGCTAATACGTCACTATTTAGCAATCTCGTTAGCGACGTCGCTGTGTGTGGCATGTAGCAACGATGTGGCCCCTGCTGTGATGTCGCTGATCGTTCACTAGCGTTCTGGACGTTTTTTGATCGTTGGCGTCCCGCTGGTGAGCCTATATCGCTGTGTTTTGGCACCTTTTGCGAACGACGAGCGACCTCGTTTGTGACGCATATGACAGCGGCGCAGGCGGGACTAGGTTTTTTAGCGTCACGGAGTGGATCGCAATATCTGTAGAAGCAGGCAGGTGGGACTAGGTTTTCTTTTGCGTCACAGATAGGATCGCAGTAACTGCAAAGCAGGCTAGCAGGACGCAGAGAGCTGGAGCAGGAGTGCTGAGGGGCGTGGAAAAGGTTGCGCTCAGTACATGTTAATGACAGATCCTAACGACCACCAAAGTCGTTAAAGAGATCGCTGACCGCTGATGTGTCGTTTATGAGATCTCCTGTTTGGCAGCTACTAGCGACCTAAAAGCGATCACACCAGCGATCTCGTTAGCTTGCGTCATTATCGTGATCGCTAGCGAGATCGCTTAGTGTGGCAGTACCCTTACTCACTTTTCCATAATGTTCCTGTATTCTCGCGGCACTTGCACAGTGTAACCAGATAAGTATGCACTGTTGGGGTCACTGATAAATCCACAATTACCAACGCTTGTGTTGAAGGAATTGGGATGTGTAAGTCCTGCATCCAGTCTTGCTGCAAAATAAAGTGATTAAAGGGAATATGTCAGCAGGCTTTTGCTATGTAATTTGACAGTAGCATTATGTAGGGACAGAGACCCTGATTCCAGGATGTGTCACTTAGTTTACTGGTGTAGCAGTTGAGGCCTTTATAACCCCGCCGCCACCACTGATTGGCAGCTTTCTTTGTACAGTGTATATTAACAGAAAGCTGCTAATCAGTGACTAGACCAAGAGGCATGAGGCAGCTTGTTCTTTAGTGAAAATCTCATGCTGAAAAAAACAATCATTTTATTTAAATAAAAACACAGCCCATTAAGTGACAGATCACTGTAATCAGGGTGGCACAAGTAGATTTGTGGACCCACTGTGACACAGAACCGGGCCTGTCTAGGAAGGGCATAGCTTAGCGACTACCTGGTATTCACTGGAGCTCCAGATGAGACAGACTGGACGGCAGGTAGCCGCCAGGTACCACTCCTAGGCAGATCCTGGTACTGCAGCTGGTCAGGTTCATTGACACTGATTAGGGCTATGTTCAGACACATTGGTCAGGGATACTGAATCAGACACTTGCTGCATACAGACGGGGACAATGTTCAGGAACTGGCACCTCACGGACAAGGAGATGAGGTTCAGGAATCTGGCCACACTGGGACAAGGGATTCGGGTTCAGGACTCTGGTCACATTGGGACCAAGGATTTGGGTTCAGGATACTGACCACACCGACACCAGGGATTAGGGTCAGGAGTCTGGCCACATCAGGAACAGGGATTCGGGTTCAAGACACTGGCCACACCAAGACCAGGGATTAGGGGTCAGGACTCTAGCCACACCAAGACCAGGGATTAGGGGTCAGGAGTCTGGCCACATCGGGAACAGGGATTCGGGTTCAAGACACTGGCCACACCAAGACCAGGGATTAGGGGTCAGGACTCTAGCCACACCGGGACCAGGGATTAGGGGTCAGGACTCTAGCCACACCGGAACCTCACAACTTCACTGGTAGAACACTACACTACCTAATGACTAAACACGTTGCTTGGAAACTCCCTAATGGGGAGGGAGTCTTTCATACAGGATTACTCCCTGCAATAGGCTGAGAGCCATCCAGCAGGTGTACTAATTATACTAAATGCCTCTCAGCAACAAGCTGAGGGCATTTACTATATGCTTTTGCTGCCCCTTTGTAGAGGAGCGTGCACTAGATGCGACACTGGGAACTTTGATGCGCACAGCAGCAGAGGACAGGAGCATACAGGGGACCACACCGAGGGCCGGGGCGGTGAGTAATCTGGCATCCCTGCATGGAGGGAGATGCGGACACCATGCAGGTGCGCCTGCCATTGCAATAGAGCAACTACATTATGGTGTGCTCAGATTACATAGCCAAAACCTACTGACTGACTACCTTTAATCTTCCAGTTATGCCCAAACTGTGCCAGGACTGATTCTAAAAAATTCAGGAGAGTCCCGGCAATTTGGGTAGTATGTATTTAACTCTGGAGCCTTCATTACTGGATGCCACATTATTCTCATTTTTTTGGGCATTGGACGACTGCTTTTTCAATTTGTGTTGATTTATGTATTCCGTGCTGTGCTCTGTTGCTTTACAGCTATACCTTCTGTTAGCTGTTTCTGATTTCATGCTAAGTTCTACTATAAAGCCTGATAATTCAGCCAGTCATTCAACTCAGCTGTATTTTCTGTTTTCCTATAGCCTGTTGTATTCCATGACCTAGCTCCGCTGCTGGACTTTGCCTTTGGACTAGTCACTTAGATTTATCTATAACCTGCAGCTCTAAACATAGCTCTCGAAAAGACATTTTGTACGTTTTCAGTCTAGGACGAGGAATGTATAGGATTAGGAAGCTTATGACAGCTAAAGGATTCACTATAAAATTCCAAGATGACAAGTGTGTTATCCTGGATGGAAAGTGAGCGATAGCCACTGCTAAGGCGTAAAATCATTACTTATCTTCTCAACGTAGTGAAGAAACAAGTGAGATTCTACACACATTACATGGACGTATGAGACACAGACAGCCAGAAATCATTAAGGAACTACAAAAGCAGAGCCTGAAAAAGTAGCTAAGAGACAACGTGATGGCATTATTATAAATCAGACTAGTGTAACATCTGCCGGCGCCTCCACATAGTTCTCCTCCTCCCACCATACGTGGATACCGGCTTACCCCCGGCCACAGCAGCATCCTCGTGAGCTTCCTATTCCTTGCCTGTGCACCACTGCTCTTAAAGGGGCAGCATGCACATGGTAAAATGCCCCCAGCTAACAGCTGGAAGGCATTTAGTTAAAGTGATCACCTGCAAAGTGTCTCCCAGCAATTAGTTGGGCATCTTTTATAAAATGCACCCTCTCCAATTGGGAGGTACCTAAGAAACCCCTATAGTTAATCTTAGTGGTGTTGGTGGGTGCATCTGTAAGCTGCCAGGCCCTCAGTCCCTAGTCTGTTAAAGTAATTCCCAAATTCTGTGTTCCCTTTAATGTAGTATAGCTTGTCCGTGTTCCTGTAGAAGCTTCGGCTGTATACTAATCTTGAAACCGCGTCTGCTGTACCTATACCCGGTCTCCTGGTCCCTGTGCAGCCAGTCCGTTGTCCTTAGTCCAGCCAGCTCAAGAACTGTTTGCTGATAACTATATTTGTGAACAAAAAACTATCTTCAATATCCAATTTATTTGTTTAGTTCGTCAGTCTCCGTTACCTGCTTGTCAGTGACCTTGGTCAGCGAACTAGGCCCCTGGGATCATAGAATTAATAGAATCGTAGAGTTGGAAGGGACCTCCTGGGTCATCTTGTCCAACCCCCTGCTCAAAGCAGGATTCACTAAATCATCTCAGACAGATGTCTGTCCAGCCTCTATTTGAAGACTTCCATTGAAGGAGAACTTACCACCTCTCTTGGCAGCCTGTTTCACTCATTGATTACTCTCACCGTCAAAAAGTTTTTTCTAATATCTAATCTGTGTCTCCTCCTATTCAGTTTCATCCCATTGCTTCTAGTCTTTCCTTATGAAAATGAGAATGTGACAGCCCTTGAGATATTTGTAGACAGCTATTATGTATCCTCTCAGTCTTCTTTTTTTGCAAGCTAAATATTCCCAAATCCTGTAATCGTTCCTCATAGGACATGGTTTGCAGAACGGACACCATTCTGGTCACTCTTCTCTGAACTTGCTCCAGTTTGTTGATGTCTTTTTTAAAATGTGGTGCCCAAAACTGGACACAGTATTCCAGATGAGGTCTGACCAAAGAGGAGTAGAGGACAATAATGACTTCACGTGATCTAGACTGTATGCTTCTGTTAATACATCCCAGAATTGTATTTGCATTTTTTGCTGCTGCATCACACTGTTGACTCATGTTCAGTCTGTGATCAATTAGTATACCCAAGTCTTTTTCACATGTGCTATTGCTTAGCACTATTCATCCCATTCTGTATATGCTTTTTTCATTTTTATTGCCCAGATGTAGTACTTTGCATTTTTCCCTGTTAAAAACCATTCTGTTAGTTGCTGCCCACTGCTCCAGTTTATTTATATCTTTTTGAATCCTCTCTCTCTTCTCTAGTATTAGCTACCCCTCCTAGCTTTGTGTCATCAGCAAATTTGATCAGTTTACCCTCAATTCCTTCATCTAAATCATTGATAAAGATGTTGAACAATACAGGGCCCAGGTCAGAGCCCACTTGATACATTCTTCCAACTGGATGTGCTGCCATTTACGACCACTCTTTGGGACCGAGCACTAAGCAAGTTATGAATACACCTAACAGTTGCTGTTACACTCGGTCCCAGCGCTGGCTCTGCACTCCGTTCTGCTCACTCACCTGTCCCATCTGCTCCTCGGCATCCTGTGTCCTCCTCCACTTCCTGGCACGCTGCTGGCAGGTCTCCAGATAGTCTGCTTAGGACGCGAGGCCACGCCCACCGTCTCTCTTAAAGGGGCAGCGTGCATTTTTTGAAATAGCTAATTAACCAATGGCTGCACATTCAGTACTATATCTGGTCACTCCACCATTAGGGGAGTGCCGGAGCAACGTGTTCTATCATTGCTACATCCGGTTCTGTTCCTGATCTGTCTGCGCTGCGTCTGCAGTCTCTGTGCTTCGCTGATACTGTTTGTCTCCTCAGATCATTGCTAACCCGTATCTGGCTAACCTGGACAATCTCGGTATTACTGGCGCAAGTGTCATCCCGTTCCGCCATCAGCCATCCGTACCCGTGGACCGTGACAAGGTCACTGGAGCCAGCCTACTACCATCCGTTCTGGACCGGACCTTACCCTTCTCTGTCAAGAACCCTCCACGGACTCTGTAAATACCTGTTACCCTTTTTGTCCCTCTGGGACAGCTGCTACGTGTCCGGGGTCTAACTGGAGGTAGCACCTGTGTCCTCCGGGTATTCCATTCTGGTCCTGTTCGAGGGGCCTTACTACGGGTACCCGGGGCTCACTAGTTACGCCCCCTTCGGAGCCCCCCGGACCGCGGTCTCGAGGTTCCACATTAAAAAATAAAAACGAATGTGAACTTCACCACCTCTGCCTCCGCTTCCATTCGTTACAGTTGCCTTGTCCATTTCATACTTAGTCATTTTTTCAATAAGGATTGTGTGAGATACTTTGTCAAATTATTTGCTGAAGTCAAGATATATTATATCTACAGCATTTACCTGATCCACCCAGTCAGTGATTCTGTCATAGAAGGAAATTAAGTTAGTCTGACATGACTTATTAGTTACAAACCCATGCTGACTCTGGTTAATCACTTCATTCGTATCCAGGTACTTACATACATGTTGTTTAATAATTTGTTCAAAGATCTTTCCTGGTGTAGAAGTCAGACTCACCGGCCTATAGTTCTCTGGGTCCACCTTCGTCCGCTTTATGAAGACAGGAACACCGTTTGCTCTTCTCCAGTCTTCTGAGACTTCTGTTCTCCAAGAATATTCAAAGATTATGGACAGTGGTTCAAAACTTTCTTCTGCTTTCTCCTTCAGTACTCTGGGGTGTAATTCATCTGGACCTGGAGACTCAAATTCATTTATTTTAGCCAAATATTCCCTCACTATCTTTATGTTTATAGATAGCCTGGATTCTTCTATTACTTTAATAGGACAGTGAAGATCAGTTGATGTTACATTTCCTTTCTGAGAGAAAACAGATGCAAAATAGGAATTTAAAAGTTCGGCCTTCTCAACATCCTTTCTCACCATTTCATCATTTTCATCCTGTAAAAATCCTATAGCATCTTTAACGTTTCTTTTACTTTTGACATTTCCCAAAATCCTTTTTTTTGCTTTTGACGTCTCTTGCAAGCCTTAATTTATTGTCAGCTTTAGATAATCTGATTTGTGCCCTGCAGGTTCTGCAGACAGCATTATATTCTTCTTTAGATATGCCTCCCTTTTTCCCAGGGTGGGATTCAAATTTTTAACAACAGGTTCTGTGTTTGTGCGTCGGTAAACCACACCCATTTTTAAGCCACACCCTTTTAAGCCACACCCATTTTGAAGCCACACCCCCGAAGCCTGCGAATGGATCCAGGTTGCAGGGGATGTTCCCTCAGTGAGATCTTTTTAAAGAAGGGGGGAGGTATAGCTAGTCAGAGGCTGAAGGATTACATCACTGCTCCCCACGTTCTGCTGGGACTTGTAGTCCTGGAGGAACTGCAGGATCCAGGTGTGATTAATTTTTTCCACATAAAAGGTTTTAGGCAAAAACAGGTTCTGCAGCAGCAAGGCAGCCCCTCATAGCTTCACAAAAACCACTCCACTCTCCTTCCCTTCCTCTTTAAAATGAGGTTCTGCAGCAGCTAAGGAGCCGCAGGCAAGAAGGAAGGGCTCCTGGCACTGAATGTGCCTAAATAATACAGTGCCCAAATAATACAGTCACAGAGTGCCCAAATAATACCGTCACATAATGCTCAAACAATACAGTGCCCAAATAATATCATCACATAGTGCTCATATAATACCTCATACAGTGCCCAAATAATACAGTGACATACTGCCCAAATAGCACATACTGCCCAAATAGTCTCCAGGCCAGGCCAGCCCCAGGCAGCGCCGCAGCTCAGGCAGCTGCTCACACTGTCATACAGTGCTGAGGGCCCACTGCCCAGCCCCAAATAATACAGTGACATACTACACTCACTGTCCAAATAGAACTTAGCACATACTGCCCAAATAGTCTCCAGGCCAGGCCAGCCCCAGGTAGCGCCGCAGCTCAGGCAGCTGCTCACACACACAGTACCTCAGAGACTCTGCAGCTCTGCCTCGCAGCCTCTGCTCTCTCCTCTCTCTTCAGCTCCTCCTCGTGACTGAAGATGGCCGCGGCGCGCCGCTACCCAATCGCCGCACTGCAGAGATCAGTCCGCGGGGGCTGGGGCTGGCGGTGTGTTGCGGCCAGAGGCGTATCTAGGCTTTCTGGCACCCGGGGCAAGAATTTGTTTCGGCGCCCCCCCCCGCACACATGCGATTTGCACACTTAGTCATGTACCGACGAGCTGCTCTCCCTAATGCTCTCAATGTTCAGTGAAAAACTGAGAGAAGCAGGAGGAGAAGCTCGTTGTCACAGGACCATAAGTATGAAAATGCATGAGTGACGTGTCCATGTGAGACTGCTGGAACCTGCAGAGCTGAATCCTGACATTGCAGCTTCTTAATTCTCACAACTAATGCTCTGCACACTTTTAGGATTCTCCATTACCGGTGGCGAGAGTACACGGTCATGTCAGCACAAGCATGTGATTTATATACTTCTGGCCACATTCCGACTAGACGTGCCCGGCCTCGCTCCGTTCATTTTCATTGAGTGAGGCCACACATGTCTAGTCAGCATGTGACCGCATGTATGTAAATCACCGGCACGAGAAAATCCTAACAGCGTGCAATGCGCACTGTGAGAATTCAGAAATTGACTAATTCTCATGTTTTTATTTATGTTAGGAGCATTAAAGGGTTGTCCAGGTTTGTGCTGAGTCTGCAGTCATTCTATGTGACACAGACCTGGAGAACCCCTTTAATGCTCCTAACAAATAAAGACATGAGAATTAGTCAATTTCACAAATAATATTTACATCCAGGTACCTTATAGATGACGCTGTCTCTGGAGTCGTTCTTCTTTTCTTCATCTTGTCAAGATCCCATGATGAGTTTTCTCATCCACAGCCGTCTCTGCAGATTTCCATCTTCTCCGCTCTTCTGCACCAACTCTCCACACGATGCCCTTAAAGACAGAAGAGTCATTATAATGCCCCTAAATAAAAATATCTGCAATATACTGTCACCTCACACTATTCCCCTCCCTCCTCACACATCCCCCCTGTTCAGCATACTGTCTCCTCATATATTTACCCCCTCACTATACTGTCTGCTCACACATACCCGACTCCCCGTACTGTGTCCACATACATTCACCCGTTCACCCATACTGTCTGCAACCATCCCCCATACTGTTTCCTCATACATACATACTCATTCAGTACCCCCACACATATTAAATACCCCCATCCCCACTCCAAATCCCCCACACATATTAAATACCCCCATCCCCACTCCAAATCCCCAGCCCCCACACATAAAATAGCCCCCCATCCCCACTCCAAATCCCCCCACACATAAAACAGCCCCCCATCCCCACTCCAAATCCCCCACACATAAAATAGTCCCCCATCCCCACTCCAAATCCCCAGCCCCCACACATAAAATAGCCCCCCATTCCCAAATCCCCCCACACATAAAGTAACCCCCCATCCCCACTCTAAATTCACTCCCCCCATACACACACATTATGCCCCCCCATCTTCGGTGGTATCTTCAGCTCCATATTGGAGCACACTTACCACCATCGTTCCCCCACCTTGCCGCCGCCGGCCAGTGACGTCAGCAGCGTGATCACATGACCTGATCACGCTGCTGGCGTCGCTCTGACCCGCAGTCAGAGCTTCAATTGTACTGGCGTCTATATAGATGCCAGTGCAATTGATCCCTGGGAGCCGGCACGCAGCAGCTTCTCTGCGCCGGCTGTCAGCTTGACAGCCGGCACAGGGAACCGCCGACTCTCAGGTGCAAAATAGTTCCGGATCGCCGCTCTCATTACTCCCCGGTTCGGGAACCGGCTGCTTTTTGAACAACCGGTTCCATCGAACCGGGGAGAACCGGCTGAATCCCACCCCTGCTTTTTCCATTTGATAAACATTTCCTTCTTCCTTTTTAGCATGTGTTTAAGTTCTTGTTCATCCATCCTGGTTTCCTTAAATGCTTCCTATTCTTCCCTCTTTTCGGAATTGTTAAAGATCGTGCTTTGAGAATTTCATTTTTCCAGATTTCCCATCCTTCCTGGGTCTAAGGAGTAAGGTCTCTCCTTGTGGAGAGTGACATACCAGCTCTGGCGTGTCGAGGTAAGGAGGCTTATTCGCCATGCAATGCTCCTCTGGGAAATTTAATATGCAAATTACCTCTTCAAAAAAAGAGGTGGCGCTATAGAGTACAAGTCCTTTTTTTGAAGAGGCAATTTCCATCCTTCCTGGACATTTCTGTCTTTAAGGATATCCAGCCATTGGATCCCACCGATTCTCTTTCTGAGTCCCTTAAAATCTGCCTTTCTGAAATCTAACCTTGAAGTCTGAGTCTTCACAGGTCTTCCTCTTCTAGTTATCCAAAATTCTAAAATAGCATGGTCACTACCTCCTAGGGTCCCAGCCACCTTTACCTCCTCAACCATTTCCTCCCTGTTTATAAGGATTAGATTCAAGGTAGCAGATCCCCTTTTCTTCTCCCCTACCTTTTGGAAGATAAAGTTGTCAGCAAGAAAGGATAAGAATTTGCTTGACCAGTTAGTTTTGCTTGAGAGGGTTCCCAACAAATGTCTGGATAGATCAAATCTCCCATGACCACTATGTCACATTTTTTGGAGAACTTGACTGCTGCATTATGAGCATTGTCCTAGGAGTGGTAGCTGGCGGCTACCAGCTGCCAGACTGTCTCCACCAACAAAAGTTCTAACGAAAACCAGGTAGCCGCTTAGCCACACCCCTTTCTAGGAAGGTCCGTACCTATGGGACAGTGGGTCCACGAACCACATGTGCCACCTGCGGGCGTGACACATAGAAAGGATATGAAAAATAGTGATCAGACTACTTTTGAACCAGTGGTCAAAGTCAGAACAAGCCCAAACACTTCAAGTGAGCAAATAAAACAAAAAACAAAAACAAAACGCATAAAACAAGGAAAAAAAAAAAGTAAACTACTTGTATGTCTCTCATACAAGGCAATTACAGTTGATGCATATGAGCCCACATTTTGGGTAGACATATAAACTCTCACAATTGGTATCCAAAAATGGATAAAGGCCGCAGAGAAAAAATTGTAATCCATGCATAACACCAAAATATAGACACTATCAGAACTATCAGATGGTGGAAAGGCTTTAGGCTGTAAATGGATTTTTAAATTCAAATACAGTACAGATGTCACATTTGTACTAATATACAAAGCAAGACTGGTTGCTAAGGAATACTCCAAAAATATGAAGCGGAGTTTGATGAAAAATTTGCTCCATTAGTCAAAAATGCTGCAGGACTTTGCTTGCTTGGATATTTGTGCTCATTAATGTGGACAATCTTTTACTCTGTTTTGAATATGAAATAGGAATATTAAAATGTTACATCAGACATTGAGACCATAAATCTTAGCAATATCGAGCATTAATAGGGAATTCCATTTGAGAGGGAAGAAGATGGCAGTTTTCCTAAGAACCAAAAGCACAGGAAATAAGAAATATGGTCATTGAAAATTTTAGTTTGAATGATGCAAAACCAGTAAGTGCCCTATGGAAACCTACTGCTTGAAGATGGTGAACAACCAAAGTAATTTCATTATAGGAAGGGTAATAGGACAATTGCTATACATTAATCTGCTACGCCCACTGCACGACCGCCTCACTCAATACAAGTTTATGGGCGATGCCACGCCCACTGGACGGGCTCTGGCCTGGAGTATGTATTACGCATACATTCCCTCCTGTATGAAGAATATGAGAAAGGCACTATGCATAAGATAGTGATCACCACATGAAGCAAGAAAATAATTTTATTAACAAGTAGTGTTGAGCATTCCGATACCGCAAGTATCGGGTATCGGCCGATATTCGCGTTATCGGAATTCCGATACTTAATTCCGATACTTTTTCCATATCGTATACCGGAATCGGAAGTTCCCATAATTCTTTGAGAGGCAATGTGATTTTAGTCAGCCAATGAGGAATCCTACGAAGTGTGGGCACATCCTGTAATGATGCGGTCATCTTAACTAATGGCATGGCTGTGATTGGCTGCTGAAATGATGTCAGAATGCACTATAAAAGGCGCCGCAGCCATTTTAGCGTCACTGTGCTGTGAACTCAGTTAGGGACAGAACGCTGCTGTGCTGACTCTGAGGGACAGTTAGATATTGCGATTTTGTGTACTACTGTGCTTGAGGCAGGCTAGTTTACCAACCGCTGTGTAAAGCTTCATTTTGCCAGTGTTGTTTTAACAGCTCTGTGCAAGGTGTTGTGTGTGACAGTGCAGGTGACGCTGCAGTTTGCTCTGCATCCACCGCTGTTTGTAGGCATCTGCACGTGTCACTTTTTTTTTTTTTTTTTTATTTTATTTAGTGGAATTGGTGCAGCTCCATTATATTAGAAAAAAATCAAATCTATTAGTGTGACGTGCTTCCATCCGTATACAATACATTGGTTGCAAACACTATAGAAGTACAGAAAGGAGCTTTTCACAGATTGTGGACAGTTGTGTTTCAGTGTTCACTTCAGTCTGTGTTTTTTACTTTTTTGAGTGCAGATCACGCTCCAGTTACATGTTCAAGCACTGCTGCTTGTACTCTGCTGAGCGTGTCTCAGTGGCTCATCCTTTTCATTTATCTCCAATTGGTTCTGCTACATTCCATTTAAAATAAATCTAATCTATTAGTGTGACGCGCTTCCATCCGTATACAATACATTGGTTGCAAACACTATAGAAGTACAGAAAGGAGCTTTTCACAGATTGTGGACAGTTGTGTTTCAGTGTTCACTTCAGTCTGTGTTTTTTACTTTTTTGAGTGCAGATCACGCTCCAGTTACATGTTCAAGCACTGCTGCTTGTACTCTGCTGAGCGTGTCTCAGTGCTCATCTTTTCATTTATCTCCAATTGGTTCTGCTACATTCCATTTAAAATAAATCTAATCTATTAGTGTGACGCGCTTCCATCCGTATACAATACATTGGTTGCAAACACTATAGAAGTACAGAAAGGAGCTTTTCACAGATTGTGGACAGTTGTGTTTCAGTGTTCACTTCAGTCTGTGTTTTTTACTTTTTTGAGTGCAGATCACGCTCCAGTTACATGTTCAAGCACTGCTGCTTGTACTCTGCTGAGCGTGTCTCAGTGGCTCATCCTTTTCATTTATCTCCAATTGGTTCTGCTACATTCCATTTAAAATAAATCTAATCTATTAGTGTGACGCGCTTCCATCCGTATACAATACATTGGTTGCAAACACTATAGAAGTACAGAAAGGAGCTTTTCACAGATTGTGGACAGTTGTGTTTCAGTGTTCACTTCAGTCTGTGTTTTTTACTTTTTTGAGTGCAGATCACGCTCCAGTTACATGTTCAAGCACTGCTGCTTGTACTCTGCTGAGCGTGTCTCAGTGGCTCATCCTTTTCATTTATCTCCAATTGGTTCTGCTACATTCCATTTAAAATAAATCTAATCTATTAGTGTGACGCGCTTCCATCCGTATACAATACATTGGTTGCAAACACTATAGAAGTACAGAAAGGAGCTTTTCACAGATTGTGGACAGTTGTGTTTCAGTGTTCACTTCAGTCTGTGTTTTTTACTTTTTTGAGTGCAGATCACGCTCCAGTTACATGTTCAAGCACTGCTGCTTGTACTCTGCTGAGCGTGTCTCAGTGGCTCATCCTTTTCATTTATCTCCAATTGGTTCTGCTACATTCCATTTAAAATAAATCTAATCTATTAGTGTGACGCGCTTCCATCCGTATACAATACATTGGTTGCAAACACTATAGAAGTACAGAAAGGAGCTTTTCACAGATTGTGGACAGTTGTGTTTCAGTGTTCACTTCAGTCTGTGTTTTTTACTTTTTTGAGTGCAGATCACGCTCCAGTTACATGTTCAAGCACTGCTGCTTGTACTCTGCTGAGCGTGTCTCAGTGGCTCATCCTTTTCATTTATCTCCAATTGGTTCTGCTACATTCCATTTAAAATAAATCTAATCTATTAGTGTGACGCGCTTCCATCCGTATACAATACATTGGTTGCAAACACTATAGAAGTACAGAAAGGAGCTTTTCACAGATTGTGGACAGTTGTGTTTCAGTGTTCACTTCAGTCTGTGTTTTTTACTTTTTTGAGTGCAGATCACGCTCCAGTTACATGTTCAAGCACTGCTGCTTGTACTCTGCTGAGCGTGTCTCAGTGGCTCATCCTTTTCATTTATCTCCAATTGGTTCTGCTACATTCCATTTAAAATAAATCTAATCTATTAGTGTGACGCGCTTCCATCCGTATACAATACATTGGTTGCAAACACTATAGAAGTACAGAAAGGAGCTTTTCACAGATTGTGGACAGTTGTGTTTCAGTGTTCACTTCAGTCTGTGTTTTTTACTTTTTTGAGTGCAGATCACGCTCCAGTTACATGTTCAAGCACTGCTGCTTGTACTCTGCTGAGCGTGTCTCAGTGGCTCATCCTTTTCATTTATCTCCAATTGGTTCTGCTACATTCCATTTAAATAAATCTAATCTTTAGTGTGACGCGCTTCCATCCGTATAAATACATTGGTTGCAAACACTATAGAAGTACAGAAGGAGCTTTTCACAGATTGTGGACAGTTGTGTTTCAGTGTTCACTTCAGTCTGTGTTTTTTACTTTTTTGAGTGCAGATCACGCTCCAGTTACATGTTCAAGCACTGCTGCTTGTACTCTGCTGAGCGTGTCTCAGTGGCTCATCCTTTTCATTTATCTCCAATTGGTTCTGCTACATTCCATTTAAAAAAATCTAATCTATTAGTGTGACGCGCTTCCATCCGTATACAATACATTGGTTGCAAACACTATAGAAGTACAGAAAGGAGCTTTTCACAGATTGTGGACAGTTGTGTTTCAGTGTTCACTTCAGTCTGTGTTTTTTACTTTTTTGAGTGCAGATCACGCTCCAGTTACATGTTCAAGCACTGCTGCTTGTACTCTGCTGAGCGTGTCTCAGTGGCTCATCCTTTTCATTTATCTCCAATTGGTTCTGCTACATTCCATTTAAAATAAATCTAATCTATTAGTGTGACGCGCTTCCATCCGTATACAATACATTGGTTGCAAACAATATAGAAGTACACAAACGGGCCTTTCACAGCTACTGAACATGGGTTTTTAATTTTTAACTAAAATATGTATTTTTTCAAATGACACAAATATAAGTAATGTTGAAGAGGAATAGTCCTACATCCATTGTTTGCACAATATTACAGGTGTACATCATGTCCCTTAATCAACAATGTATTATTATATTTACTTGTATGCTTTTATTTAAAAGCCAAGAACACAGAAGGATAACCTTCGCACTGCAGCTGTTGTCAAAGTTCAACCCACATTATGCACTTCCAACATTGCAGCATTTGAGGCATGATGTGAGTTGGATTGGTCAAAGTTATGGAGTGAGAAGGTTCACCATCAGTACCCTATAGCATAAGTATGCTTTTGTGTTAGCATTTGTGTTAGACATGTGGATATCTGCCATAATATGTCACAATTATTTAGTTACAGATTTGTTACCAACACTAATCATTGAATGGTTTTAAATTTGACGTTTCACTTGTTTACAGCTTAGAAATAAGGGTGTAGCCTGATATCTATGTGTAGCACTAGCCACTTTAACATGTCATGTTTTTTAAACATGTGTAGCTAGGTAGCAGTAATTTTTGCCGGACACACAGCAGGGGAACAGCAGGCGTTACTGAACCCCACTATCACTATAGCTTGTGTATTGGTCTGTGGACACGACACTTCTGAGCAGCAACTGGCAGTGTTGTAGCCCAGGGAGTATAGCTCAGGTGGTAGAAAGATGAACATAACAGGAGACATGGAAAACGTTGCCAACCAGTTAGTTAATCTGAAACCGGACAGGCAAATTCAGGCGAGATCCATGCCTAGTTCATTTTCAGAAAAGTAAGCCGTTCTACATTATCGTAGGATAGTCGCATGCAACGGTCTGTTAGTACACCACCTGCAGCAGTAAAGACGCGCTCCGATAATACACTGGCAGCAGATCAAGCCAGCACCTCCAATGCATACTGGCTAAGCTCTGGCCATGTATCCAGCTTAGAGACACAAAACTTGAATGGGGAAGAGCCATCTGGGAGTACACTGAGAGGGCAAGACATGTAGTCTGTCACCATCTTACGGAAATTTTGCCTCCTGCTGACTGGAGCCGTCTCGGATGGTGTAGACATTGGTGGCGCTGCCACAAAACTTCGACACATTTGGAACATACTGTTCTTGCCCTGTGCAGAGGCGCTGCTTGTGCTCCCTCTTGTTGCAGAGCTGTCTCCACTGCCTCGACGCACAGAGCTGCTTTGTAAATCAGTAGCAGCAGCAGTGCTCTCGGCTGGAATGGAGAACATTATGGATTGCACCAGTGTGTCTTGGTACTTCCGCATTTTACGCTCCCGGTTCAACGGTGTGATGAGGCTTTGTAAGTTGTCCCGGTAGCGAGGGTCTAGGAGGGTGTACACCCAATAATCAGACGTGGTGTGAATGTGTTCGATGCGGCGGTCGTTTCTCAGCCACTGCAGCATGAAATCAACCATGTGCTGCAGACTCCAAACTGGCCAAGAAACGTTGTCCCCTGCAAGAGGCGTCATCTCCGCCTGCTGTGCATCACCCCACCCTTGGTCTACATACTGACTAGAGCATTGTCTACCTCCCTCTGGAGCGATGTCTTCCTCCTCCATTGACTCCTCCTCATCCTCCTCACAAAGTCCTTCAAATACATATCAATTTACAAAATTTAAAACTCAAAATTTAAAAACTTTGTATCATAATTCTGTAACATCAGTTTATGGAAACACAATAGCATTACAAAAGGATAGACAAAAAATGTACATTATGTGCTTTGTAAATACATTAAAAGTTTGTAATGGTTATGAAAATATAGACAGCGACTCTGGAGGTTCAATTGTTGATACAGCATGGTACTTTGAAAGTCCTCCAGCCCTTTGTGAGGAACCACGTTGCGCTGACTGTCCAGAAGGTGATGGAATTTGTGACTCCTCATCCTCCACCTCTTCCAAAACCTCATGCCTTAGTGCTTGCAGTGTTTTTTGAAGCAGGCAGATAAGGGGGACAGTCAGGCTGACTAGTGCATCATCTGCACTCGCCATCCGCGTTGACTCATCAAACGCACGCAAAACGTGGCAGATATCCTTCATAGAGTTATTCGCCACTCATTACACTGGCAGTGGCTGCCCATTCATTATAGGATCCAATTCTAATTACTGGTTCTCACCAACAAAGCTCTCCACAGCGCAGCACCCCCCTACATCTCCTCCCTTATTTATATTTATCGGCCTAACCGACTGCTGCACTCTGCAAACGACCTTCGACTAACCTCTGCACTAATCCGTACCTCCCACTCCCAACTCCAAGACTTCACCCGCGCTGCGCCAATCCTCTGGAATGCTCTACCCCAAGAAATTAGGACTATCCGCAATTTGGATGGTTTCAGGCGCTCCCTCAAAACACATTTGTTCACAGTGGCCTATCACATTCACTAATCAAAGTCATTCTATGTGTAATTCTGTGTGTGTAGCCCATTCACTATCTCCATGCATCCCTCACTTCCTTAAAATGGCTGGACCATCATTGTAAAAACACCATTGTATATAAACACCTGTACTTTGTATCTCCCACACCTCATTGTAGATTGTAAGCTTTCACCAGCAGGGGCGGCTGATTTTGCTTTAATTATTGTATTGTTAACGTTGTTACTTATGACTCGTGTTTTGAAACTGTTAAACTGTAAAGCACTGCGGAATATTATGGCGCTATATAAATAAATAATATTATTATTCTTATTATAGAGGCCCACTCAGTAGTGGTGAAGTGTGAACGCCGCAAATTGCGAGTTGACTGCGCCTGATGCAGCTGATACTCCATTACTGTTGGCTGCTGCTCACACAACCGCTCCAACATATGTAACGAGGAATTCCACCTGGTGGGTACGTCACATATGATGCGATGTTCATGAAGGTGAAATCTGCGTTGCAGAGCTGCAATCAGCGATCTGGCCATGCTGGAACGTCGCAAGTGAGCGCACTCTAGGCGGACCTTGTGCAGCAGTGCATCAAGATCCGGATAGTCCCTCAAAAAACTCTGCACGACCAAGTTGAGCACATATGACAGACATGGTATGTGAGTGAGGTTGCCAAGGCCCAGAGCTGACACCAGATTTCGGCCATTGTCACACACTACCAAGCCTGCCTGTAGATTCTCTTCCAAAAACCACACGTCGCTCTCCTGCTTTATGGCATTACAGAGCTCCTGCGCTGTGTGGCTAAGATTCCCCATGGAAATTAATTTCAGGATGGCCTGTTGACATTTGGACACGGCTGTGCTCATATCGGTCGCAACAGGTAAACGTTCACGGGTCCATGTGGAGGTAGACCGTGACGGCTCCTGCAGCGATGATTCTGAGGAACTGGAATAGGAGGAGGAATCAATGTGTACAGACTTGATTCCTGCAATCCTTGGAGTTGGCAGAACACGTACAGCGCCACTCGCAAGATCAGTACCCGGCTGCACAACATTGACCCAATGGGCAGTGAGGGAAAGGTATTGTCCCTGGCCATGGGTGTTAGAACCCTCTTGTTAGGTTTTGTTTCAGTTTGCTGGTCACATGACCTTTTTTCCCTATTTAGTCTGGCTCCGCCCTTCTGGCTTTGCTTGACTTCATTGTATTATCTACTGTTAAGCTAGCCGGGTGCTTAGGTGCCTTAATCTGTCAGTTTTGCTTGATGTTAGGATCACAAAGTATTTATTTTTCTGTTTAATTATCCATGCTACAATTTATGTTAGGAGGTGTCCACCTTTTCTCACAGTCCCTAGATCTTGTAGGGATTACTCCCTCGCAACTATAGGTCTTCGTTCACACTAGATGAGGACTTTAGCGGGTCTGGTCGCAGGATCAGGTTCCCCGTTACATCGTAGGGATTCAGCTTAGTTGTATTGTAGGGACAGAATTCCCTTCTTTCCTTACTGGTTGTAGCAGATCATAACAATGGGTACTGGTCCACGCATCGGTGGTCAGGTGGACCTTGCTACTGAGGGCTTTTAGTAGCGCATGTTTAATTTTTCCCTCAACATGCTTTTGCAGACCAGGGACGGCTTGCCTGCTGAAATGAAATCGGCTTGGCACATTGTATTGTGGGATTGACAATGATATTCAGTTACGGAAACTATCTGTCTCCACCAGCCTGAATCACAGCATTTCAAGGGACAGGAGTTTTGCAATGCCAGCATTCAGAGCCTGTGCTCGTGCATGGTTTGCGGAGTATGGCCGTCTTTTATCCCATGCCTGTGCTACCGATGGCTGTTTTGTGGCCTGGGAGTGTGAGGATGACAGGGAACTTGCTGCTGTGTGTGGAATAACAGTTTGTCTCTGGACAACAGTGGCCGAGGTTCTTCCATGGCGATCCTGTGAGGAAGCATAACCAGCTGTGTGTGAGCTCGATGAAGAGGCTTCAACACAACCTGAAGATGTAGGTGCTGCTGTAGGTTGGCCTACATCTCTAGTGTGTCTTTGTAACTCAACTATGTGCTTTGTCCGCACATGTTTCCACATATTTGTGGTATTGAGGTGACTGACACTTTTAGCTATTTTTAATTTTTAATTACACAGCTTGCATTTCACATAGCAAATATCATGTGCAAGTGTGTGAAAAAAGGACCACGCAGTGCAAGTCCTGGGAGCGCACGTTTTGACTTTTGGAAGACAACTGCTCCGAACAGGTGCCAAACTGGAGGCTACAGGCAACCGAGTCTGCAGCCTAACTCTCCCTCCTGTTTGTACCGTTGGGGCAATGTCTTCCTCTATCTTCCTTCTATCACTAACCATTTCTCTAGGCCTCTCCCAGCTTTCAACCAAAGTACTGGTTCTCACCCACAAAGCTCTCCACAGTGCAGCACCCCTCCTACATCTCCTCCCTCATTTCTATCTATCGGCCTAACCGACTGCTGCGCTCTGCAAACGACTTTCGACTAACCTCTGCACTAATACGTACCTCCCACTCCCGACTCCAAGACTTCTCCTGCTCTACGCCAATCCTCTGGAATGCTGTACCCCAAGAAATTAGGACTATCCACAATTTGCATGGTTTCAGGCGCTCCCTCAAAACACATTTGTTCAGAGCGGCCTATCACATTCACTAATCAAAGTCATTCTATGTATTCTGTGTAAGTGTGTGTGTGTCTCTAGCCCATTCACTATCTCCATCCCTCAGTCCCTTAAGATGGCTGGAACATCATTGTAAATGCACCATTGTATATAAACACCTATACTTTGTATCTCCCCCATCTCATTGTACATTGTAAGCTGTCACGAGCAGGGGCGACTTATTTAGCTTAAATTATTGTATTGTTAACGTTGTTACTTATGACTTGTGTTCTGAAACTGCTAAACTGTAAAGCGCTGCGGAATATGATGGCGCTATATAAATAAATATTATTATTATTCCTCTGAGCTGCTCCCACCACCTTCCTGTTCTTCATGCCATGTTGGGTCTTGGACCTCATCATCTCCACTACCCTCTTCCAACACCTGCTGTTGGGTGGTCTGGCCAGCACCATGCTCAACAGAAACTGGCACCTGGGTCTCATCATCATCATCAGATGCGTTCTGCGGTGTGCTGACCATCGGCACTGTCTCACCCGCCTCTTCAGATTCAGAGAGACACAGCTGTTGCGCATCACTGCATACTCCCTCTTCTTCACATTACAGAATGCTGCTTGGCTGGGCCCCTGTTTGCAAGCCAATAGATTCTGAGAACAGAAGCAGACACTCAGCTGGCTCCTGTACAGAACTCTCTGACTGCCTGGGCAATTTGCCAGGCGGTGAAGAGACAGATGGTTGCCCAACAGTGCTGTGGTCCTGAGAGGAGGTGGAAGCAATTGAAGTCGATGCATTGGCTGAGATCCAAACAACAACGGCTTCAATTTGTTCTTCCCGCAGCAGGGGGGTACTCCGAGCTCCTACAAAAGTGCGCATAAAGGAACGCTCACGGCCCGGGGAAAACTGGTGGATGCTGTGTCACTGGGGGCCGCAGCAGCCACAGAATCCCCACGTCCTCTCCCTGAAGAAACTCCACGACCACGTGCCTTACTCCCTGCCTTCTTCATCTTGGTAGATTGATAAAGAAAGTCTGAAAAGTTATAAGGTCTAAGTGTGGTTATTCCGCAGAGACTGCAGTGAACACTGCACACAACTGTTCACTACCCAATGCGTCTCAGCAGGAAGGCAGTCTGTGCGTCAAAACAAAGGCACAAGCATACATCCATGTACCCTGTTTATACAGCTATATAAAAAAAAATATGTAGTAGTGACGCACACTTTATTGAGGTACAGTATTACATCGCCATTCACCATCTGTGGCTATGCAGTGTCATCTATATATACCTTATCTATCTGTTGTCATGCTTCCAAGTCGACAGTCAGCCATAAATAGCAATTTTCACTATGCACTATGCACTTTTTAAAGGTTATGTTTGTTAATAAAAATGATTATTGCCACATATTATGAGTATTACATGATGGAAATTGTATAATTTTGTATAAAATATTTAGGGACATTATTCAGCAAATGGAACATTTTATTAATATCACAGATAACTTGTAATGCTGATGATGTTTTGAAGTCAGACATTCATTGTCTATACAATAAAAATGGTGTACATACTGTTACTTATCCATCATTAATGGATTCAGATATGTACTTGTATGCTTTTATGTACAACCGTATAGCAGATTCCTTAACTAATTTATTTTGTGGTTTGCATTGCTGTTCAACATGTTAATGTATGTGTTTATGTTTGTCAATTCTTTATTTATCTAGATATTAGTTTAAATGAAATCATCATCTTATGGTAGTAAAGGTTATCTTTCTCTTGTTTGAAGTATAGACATTTAAAATTGACAGGTAACAAGGAAATTACTTGATCTAGTATTTAAACATCCTCCTTGACCCTGGCTCCAACACCGCCAGTTGTTGCTCGGAAGTGCTGTTAGCACAGTCAACACTTGCTCCTGTGTTACTGGGGTTCAGTAACGTCAGCTGGTCCTCGGTTGTGCCATTGGCTCTTTTCCTTCTGCTGCCCCTCCGGGTTCCAGCACAGTCAGCTGGTCCTCGTTACTTGCATTGGCTCTTGTACCTTCTGCTACCCGTCCGGGTTCCAGTACCGTCAACTGGTTCTCCGCAGTGCCTTTGGCCTAGGTGCCTCCATCTCGGTATCCGAGTTCCAGCAACGTCTGCTGGTCCTTGGTAGTGCTTTGGAGCACAGGTACCTCCTGCTTAGTAACCGTGTCCCAGTAACGTCAGCTGGTCCTCGGTTGTGCCATTGGCTCTTTTCCTTCTGCTGCCCCTCCGGGTTCCAGCACAGTCAGCTGGTCCTCGTTACTTGCATTGGCTCTTGTACCTTCTGCTACCCGTCCGGGTTCCAGTACCGTCAACTGGTTCTCCGCAGTGCCTTTGGCCTAGGTGCCTCCATCTCGGTATCCGAGTTCCAGCAACGTCTGCTGGTCCTTGGTAGTGCTTTGGAGCACAGGTACCTCCTGCTTAGTAACCGTGTCCCAGTAACGTCAGCTGGTCCTCGGTTGTGCCATTGGCTCTTTTCCTTCTGCTGCCCCTCCGGGTTCCAGTACCGTCAGCTGGTTCTCCACAGTGCCTTTGGCCTAGGTGCCTCCATCTCGGTATCCGAGTTCCAGCAACGTCTGCTGGTCCTTGGTAGTGCTTTGGAGCACAGGTACCTCCTGCTTAGTAACCGTGTCCCAGTAACATCAGCTGGTACAAGATTGTGCTACAAATACAAGATACGGAACAAGAGACACAAGAACAATAAGCAGAAGATCTAAAAGCAGAAGAACATGAAGTATAAGACCAAAATGAAGAGCAAAATATATGCTCTAAATTCTAAGCAGAAGAAGACTAAGCAGTGTATGGGGGTGAGTCCGTTCCTCCTCGTGGTGCCCCTGGAAAATGCCTGCTGCTGCAGGCTAAACTGAACACGGACAAATACTGTTGTAATTTAAATCTTTTGTGACAGCAAGAACGGAAGGATGAAAAATTCATACTTTGACAGATTACAAGTACAGGATTCTCTGTCACAAATAAGAATATGATGAAGAAGATGAAGCAGAATATGAATAAGAATAATAGTTTAATAAGAAGAATATGAGTAATGTTAACAAAGATGAATAGCAAGAAGTTTAAGAAGAAGATAAAGAAGGTGAAGATGAAGAATAATTTGATGAAAAAGATGATGCTGCAGAAGATTATGAAGGAGAAAGTGTGTGAAAAGTTAAAAAGGTGAAGATGAAGAGCATGGAAGTTGTGTAATATACATATTTGCCAAAATATAAAAAACTTTAACATTGTCAATTTCTTCGTCAATCCGAACATCTTTAAAAAAAAAAATATTTATGCTATTCCATTTGATTGGGTTAAACATCTATGCCTTTAATGTCTCCTCAACCTTCCCCAATACATTCTACATTACTCTTTCTTGTTTTCCTTCATGTACAATTAACCAACAAGGCAAGAATGGGTTTTTTTTAATTTCGATATTTTGTTCCCATAGACTTACATGGGACTTCCGGTATCGGTATCGGGTATCGCCGATATTTTAGTGATATCGGCGATACCATTCCGATTCCGATACTTTAGGATATCGGAAAGTATCGCTCAACTCTATTAACAAGTAAAAACAACAAAGTTAAAAACAATTAACATAGAACTAGGCAATAGATTAGTCACATCCTAGATTAGGTCACATAAGAAAATCCAAACTGGCATGGGAAAATATAACCAGCTAGACTAGAAGGTAACCAAGCAATGTACAAGTTCAAACAGCCTTAATTAAGATGATATGTGCATGGGGATGCTGAGACCAATGTGCAAATAAGCAAGGTAGTATAGAAACCAAGATGTGCAAAATACAAAGATAGACAGTATTGGCAATGCGATGACCAAGTATAAGTTACACATATGCAGAAAAATGGCTTAAATGAGACAATGACAATGAAGATCTTCTTATGATCGCCGCCCTCCTTGCTTGCTTCTTGTGGATGATGTGCCCCTGCATCATCCACACAGGCTCCCCGGCATCGCACTCCTGCGCTGGTGTATGTTGCTCTGCCCTGTTGAGGGCAGAGCAAAGTACTGCAGTGCGCAGTTGCCGGGGCTCTTTGACCTTTTCCAGACTTGTTAATGCTCACATCACAGGCACATTGAGCAAGGCCACACATGTCTAGTGAGAATGCAGCTGGAAATATTAATTTTACCAGAAGCTGGAGCATTTCCTCTTTTTCCTGCAAATATGAATGCCGCATACTTGTAATCACATGACCGGTTGGTCTAACCACGAAATTGGAGAATCCTCAAAGCTCCCACTGCGCACAATGTGGGGATTCACAAATCTGTAATCACATAGAGTGACAGCAGACTTTTGTGGAAAAACCTGGACAACCCCTTAAAAGCTAAGAATATTGGTTTGCTGGTTGTTTTGTATCTTGCTGATACACTCTAGATACAGGTGCTTCTCATACAATTATAATATCCTCAAAAAGTTAATTTGGTTCAGTTCTTCAATACAAAAAGTGAAACTCATATATTATATAGAATTATTACAAACAGAATGATCTATTTCAAACACTTATTTCTGTTAATGTTGATGATTATGGCTTACAGCCAATGAAAACCCAAAAGTCATTATCTCAGTAAATTAGAATAATTAACAAAAAAAAACACCTCCAAAGGCTTCCTAAGCAGGTCCCTTAGTCTGTTTCAGTAGCTCCACAATCATGGGGAAGACTGCTGACTTGACAGGTGTCCAGAAGGCAGTCATTGACACACTCCACAAGGACGTTAAGCCACAAAATGTCATTGCTAAAGAAGTTGGCTGTTCATAGAGTGCTGTATCCAAGCATATTAATGGAAAGTTGGGTGGAAGGTAAAAGTGTGGTAGAAAAAGGTGCACAAGCAACTGGGATAAACACAACCTTGAAAGGATTGTTAAGAAAAGGCCATTCAAAAATTTTGGAGAGATTCACAAGGAGTGGACTGCTGCTGGAATCATTGCTTCAAAAGCCACCACACACAGACGTATCATGGACATGGGCCAAGGAGAAAAATAACTAGACTGTTGCTCAGTGGTCCAAGGTGTTGTTTTCAGATGAAAGTAAATTTTGCATTTTATTTGGAAATCAAGGTCCCAGAGTCTGGAGGAAGAGTGGAGAAGCCACAATCCAAGCTGTTTGAGGTCTAGTGTGAAGTTTCCACAATCGGTGAAGGTTTGAGGAGCCATGTCATCTGCTGGTGTAGATCCACTGTGTTTTATCAAGACCAAAGTCAGCGCAGCCGTCTACCAGGAAATTTTAGAGCACTTCATGCTTCCCTCTGCTGACAAGCTTTTGGAGATGGAAATTTCATTCTCCAGCAGGACTTGGCCCCTGTCCACACTGCCAAAAGTACCAATACCTGGTTTAAAAACAACAGTATCACTGTGCTTGATTGGCTGCAAACTCGCCTGACCTTAACCCCATAGAGAATCTATGAGGTATTGTCAAGAGGAAGATGAGAGACACCAGAAACAACAATGCAGACAAGCTGAAGGCTGCTATCAAAGCAACCTGGGCTTCCATAACACCTCAACAGTGCCACAGGCTGATCGCCTCCATGCCACACCGCATTGATGCAGTAATTGATGCAAAAGGAGCCCCGACCAAGTATTGAGTGCATTTACTAAACATACATTTCAGTAGGCCAACATTTAGGATTTTAAAATAATTTTCAAGCTGGTGTTATAAAGTATTCTAATTTACTGAGATAATGACTTTTGGGTTTTCATTGGCTGTAAGCCATAATGATCAACATTAACAGAAATAAACACGTGAAATAGATCACTCTGTGTGTATTGACTCTATATAATATATGAGTTTCACTATTTGTACTGAAGAACTGAAATAAATTAACTTTTTGATGATATTCTAATTTTGTGAGAAAGACCTGTATATCTTGTGTGCATCCTTTGATATCTTTTATTTTGTTTAACCTTGAATATCTTGTATATTTACTATTAATTTTAAACATACTCAGCGATTGTGTGTGGCACTTTTATTCTATCACCTTTGAATCTATTGTAAGTAATATTTGATAAAGCATATATAATGCAGGAGTTTCTCTTTAATTGAAATTCTTTTTTTTGCAAAGATTTGTAATTGTACAGCTAGTGGCAATGGCACTGACACATCCCGAATCCCTATATTTCAGATCCACAGCACTGTGTATGCTGCTAGTCTAAATAGCATTAACAAGCAGACAAAGAAATTAATTATATTTCATCAATATCATCAGCATTTCTGGAGCAGCAGGAATAGTAAAAATCTTTTTTCCCTTTTTATGTCAAGTAAAACTCATATTTAAATGTTATAAAGCATCTCTTTGGTAAGAGATTAATTTATCTTTGATTTTAATATGACGTTTACGCGTACATATCTCGTTTTGGAGACAATGTGATTAAAGTATGTTCTGAAGAGGATATCATGTTATGTAAGAGAATGAAAGGAATATCTCCCCTAGTGCTCTAATTCTGCATAGGAAATAGGCAAATCTAGAGCATGCCACATCTCACTTTTCCATTACCATCACTTGTCTAATTTTTGAATGAGGGTATTTTCTAGTCTGGGACATGGATAAATCAGATTAAGCTTTTCACTTTAAAAAGTATAGATAACACAATACCTAAATTTCTTAACTTAATAAGTTGTTTTTTATTTTTATAAAACAAAACACCATGTAACTTGAATATTCCAATGAAAAACAAATACCAGGCAAATTGTAATTTTATGCTAAACAACACAAGGTAATTCCATTTCAAATAAAGTGTGATTACTCACAGAAAAGCTTTTATAATTCCACTTACTGTATTTATAAGAGACATGGACAACTTACATAGACTAATTTCTTAGTGTAAACCTACCGTATATACTCATGTATAAGCCGACCCGTGTATAAGCCGACCCCCCTAATTTTGCCACAAAAAACTTGGAAAACTTATTGACTCGCGTATAAGCTGGGTGTATAAGTTGCCGTCCTGCTCTGTGCTCCCCCATCCAGCTCTGTGCGCCCCCATTCTCCTCTGTGCTCCCCTCCTCCTGCTCCATTATCCTGTCCTGCTCCGTGCTCCCCCATCCAGCTCTGTGCGCCCCCATTCTCCTCTGTGCCCACCCCCATCCTGCTCCGTGCTCTCCGTCCTCCCCCCGTTCTGCTCCGTGCTCTCCGTCCTCCCCCGTCCTGCTCCATGCTCTCCGTCCTCCCTCGTTCTGCTCCGTGCTCTCCGTCCTCCCCCCTTTCTGCTCCGTGCTCTCCGTCCTCCCCCCGTTCTGCTCCGTGCTCTCCGTCCTCCCCCCGTTCTGCTCCGTGCTCTCCGTCCTCCCCCATTCTGCTCCGTGCTCTCCGTCCTCCCCTTTCTGCTCCGTGCTCTCCGTCCTCCCCCCGTTCTGCTCCGTGCTCTCCGTCCTCCCCCCGTCCTGCTCCGTGCTCCTTGTCCTCCTCCATGCTCCCCCCATCCTCCTCCATCATACTCACCCTCCCCATGCCATCGCTGAACGTCCCGACCGGCAATCCTGTGTTCTCCCCGGCTTCCTGCAGCTCTCCAGCGCTGAGCGGTGACGTAATACCGCTCATTAAGTCCATGAATATGGAGGCCACGCCCATGGGAGTGGCATCGCGTCCATATTACATGACTTAATGAGCGGGTATTACGTCACCGCTCAGCGCTGGAGAGCTGCAGGAAGCCGGGGAGAACGCAGGATTGCAGGGACGTTCAGCGATGGCACGGGGAGGGTGAGTATGATGTCCCAGCCACCGGCTCCTGCCGCCACATCCCCTCCCCGCTGGTTTCTGCCCTATGACTCGTGTATAAGCCGAGGGGGCATTTTCAGCACAAAAAAAGGTGCTGAAAATCTCGGCTTATACACGAGTATATACGGTACTTCACGAGATGTAACTGAAACATCATTTCTGCCAACTCATTGTGTGAAAAGAGATACTTTTTTAGAACATGAAATGCTCTTAATGATAAAAAATAAGTTGCATGACTAAAATGATACTTTCTATGATCTACTACTATATAAATAATAAATTCATTATAATAAGAGAACTTTACACTGCTACTACTGTATAATGGATGTGCTGTATTCAGTTACTCTCATTTAGATGTTTCCTTGGATATCATTTTATTTAATTTTTTTATTCTCATTAAGAAAAAATTCTGTTTTACCTAATTTATTTGTATATCTCTATAATGATATAATTGGCCTATTTTTCTTATACACAGCTTCCAAGCTCCTTGCATACAAGAAATTGATAAGATAACATGCTGTCTACCTGTAGTTGCCACTTGGTGGAGCTTAAGACCCCATACACATTAGACTAACAATGGCCGACCAAA
>JARQOD010000006.1:59071621-59164998 GCA_033576555.1 Oophaga sylvatica | reverse complement strand
TTGGTAACTCCACAATGAAGTCCATAGAAATGGATCCCCACGGGCGGGAGGTGGGAAGAGGCTGTAACAGACCAGTTGGTGAGGAGCGAGGTGTTTTGCATCTTGCACAGACTTCACATGAAGTGACATAGTTTAAAACATCCTTCCTGCAAGTGGCCACCAAAAGAAACGAGAAAGAAATTCCTGTGTCTTTAGAATTCCTCTATGCCCAGCTATCTTGGAATCATGAATGAGTTGCAATACTCTCAATCTGACTGTTTCAGGAATATACAGGCGTTGTCCCTGAATCCACACACCATTCTTAAAGACAAGACTTACGTCCCTTGGGGGTTGTGCCAAAAAGGAATCCGCATGGTATGCTTCCTTGATGTCCTTAAGTAGGTCTTGATTATGAATTACTCCTAGGAATCTAGAGTCAGGAAGAATAGTCTTAGGAGGAGTAATTGGACGTGTCTCTGCTGAGTAAATCCTAGAGAGTGCATCAGCCTTTCCATTGCGCGATCCTGGTCTATAAGAGATGATAAAATTAAATTGGTTTAAGAAAAGATTCCAGCGAGCCTGGCGAGGAGTCAGGCACTTAGCCGACCTGATAAACTCAAGGTTACGATGGTCTGTCAGGACGACTATTTGCTGTGCAGCTCCCTGAAGAAGGTGTCTCCATTCTTTGAAGGCGGCAATAATGGCCAACAACTCTCTATTGCCCACATCGTAGTTCCTCTCAGCCGAAGACAACTGCTGGGAAAAGAAGGCACAGGGATGCAAGACATTCTTCTCACCTGTTCTCTGAGAGAGTATAGCTCCAACGGCACAGTCTGAAGCATCCACCTCTATTATGAAGGCAAGCTCGGGGTTGGGATGTACTAGGATAGGTGCAGTGGTAAATTTATCTTTTAGACGGGAAAATGCTTCCTGGGCTTGGGGAGTCCAGGAAAACCTAGACTCTTTCCGGGTAAGTTGGGTGATAGGTGACACTACCTCAGAGAAATTCCTAATGAAACGTCTATAGAAGTTGGCAAACCCGATGAAGCGCTGTACCTCCTTCACATTTCTAGGACTTGGCCAATCCTTGATGGCTTGGGTTTTGCTTCCATCCATACTAATTCCTTGTGTAGACAGTACATACCCCAGAAATTGAATTTCGGTCCTATGGAATTCACACTTTTCAAGTTTGATGTAAAGATGATTTTGTCTTAGACGTTCCAAGACCATTCTCACATGTCCATGATGTTCCTCTGTGGAGTTAGAAAAAATTAGAATATCATCCAAATAAATCACCACGAATGTATCTAGGAGATCCCTGAAGATGTCATTCACCAAGTGTTGGAAAGTGGATGGGGCGGTACTCAGACCAAAAGGCATAACTAGATATTCAAAGTGTCCATAGCGTGACCTGAATGCAGTCTTCCATTCATCCCCAGGTCTAATACGGACTAAGTTATAGGCCCCACGAAGATCTAGTTTAGAGAAAATTTTGGCATGTCGCACTCTCTCCAATAACTCAGGGATTAAAGGCAATGGATAACGGTTTCTAATAGTAACCTTATTGAGTTCCCTATAGTCTATGCAGGGTCTCAGAGATCCATCTTTCTTCTTTACAAAGAAGATGGGTGCACCTGCAGGAGATGAAGAGGGGCGTATGAAGCCCTTGGCTAGATTTTCGTCTATGTAATCCTTTAAAGCCTTTAGCTCGGGCCCCGCCAGGGGGTAGATCTTACCAAAAGGTATCTCTGCTCCAGGCAATAATTCAATTGGACAATCATATGGACGGTGAGGAGGAAGCTGGTCAGCGTTCTTCTTGTCACATAAATCCACATAGTCCTGGTATACAGCTGGTAGTTCAGGGACTGACATGGTTCCTTTAGGAACAGAGCAAGCTGAAACTTTTGGACTCATCTGTTTCTCTGGAAAGTGTAATTCCTTGGTCTCCCAGTTAATGGTAGGATTCTGAGCCTGCAGCCATGGTAGCCCTAGAATAATGGGAAAGTGGGGAGAAGAATAAGCATAAAGGACAGTTTTCTTGATGATCTTTACCCATAAGAACCCTCAAAGGCTCTGTTTCCTGATCCACTGGTCCAGAGGTCAGCAGGGAGCCATCCACAGTTTCCATCTGTACTGGAGTAGCCTTCTTCACTGAACGTATCCCCTGTTTCAGAGCAAAGGAGACATCCATAAAATTTCCACTTGCCCCTGAGTCGATCATAGCAGAGCTAGACACCCAAGCTGAGTCAACCCAGAGTTTGATGGAAAGAAAGCAATGAGAATTGTTTTTCTTACAACTCAGCTGGGACACCGCTGAGGAAACTTGAAAAATGGCAGCGTTTACACAGTCAACGTCCTCAGAGGTAACGGAGTTTAAGTCCGAGAAATCAAGATCTGTTGCTGCAGATCTCTCTGGAGCCTGAGGCTCGGACCTGACAGATCCCCTCTCGCAACACTCACAGTGAATGAGTGCTGCAGTAGTCTTACGAGAACGGCTGGGCAGTTTATAATGAAGTGCCCTGACTTACCACAATAGAAACATAGATTCTCCTTAAAACGATGTTCCTTACGTGCATCACTAACCCGTCGTTGTAAAGAGTCTACCTGCATGGGTTCAGGTTCAGGTTCCCGTGTAATCCTACTCAAAGGTTCCTTATCTGGAGAGGAAGGTAGGAAAAGGTTAGTGCGATTGCTTTCGAACCATCTCTCTTGCCTGCGTTCAGTCAGACGAGTATCAATACGGATGCAGTAGTTAATAAAGTCACCTAACGCAGTGGGAGGGTCGGCACGAGCAAGTTCATCCTTAATCAGTGGAGATAACCCCTTTCGAAAAATAGATTTTTTGGCGGAACTGTCCCAGGTGGTATCAAGGGCCCATCTCCTGAAATCCAAGGCATATTCAGCTACCGAGTGCTTACCTTGGCGCAAAGCTAACATGGCTGCTTCAGCTGTTGCACCTCGATTGGGGTCATCAAACACCTGCCCCATGGCTGAAATGAAAGCATCAAGATGATCCAAACATTCATCCTCAGTCTCAATCAGAGGGTTTGCCCACATCAAAGCCTTGTTGGTAAGCAACATAATTATAGTAAGCACCTTAGATCGTTCAGTGGGAAATTGTGAAGCATGTGCAGAAAAAAAAAGATTGCATTGATTAATAAATCCCCTGAATTTCTCACGTTCACCCCAAAACGAAAAGGGGGCAACTTGGGAATCCCAGAACTCGGGGCTACGGCAGGAGCCTGGACTCGCTCCTCTAGAACCTCAATCCTGGCTCCCAAATCCTGGGCAGTCTGTCCAAACACTTGCAAATTGTGATTAGTGAGGTCCTGTAGGTTTGTAAAACGGGTCTTTATATTCTGCAAATCTGCAAGGATATTATCAGTCACTCCGCAAAGTTCCTTTATGCGGACCTCCATTTTCAGATCTTTTAAGACAGGAGTACTGGAAGAAGAGGAGAAGAAAAGAAAAAAAAAAAAAAACAATAGTGTTTACCTGTGGTAACACTGCAGAAAGAAAAAAAAATTAAGGGAACTGCTCACCTGGAATGGTTGTGAGAAGTCACAACCACTATCATCACAGAAAGTTCAACCGGACATCTGATATCCACAGTTACAGCAGACAAAAAAGAGAAAAGAAAAAAAAACAATAGTGTTTACCTGTGGTAACACTGTAGAAAAAAAAAACTTAAGGGAATTGCTCACCTGGAATGGTTGTGAGAAGTCACAACCACTGTCATCACAGAAAGTACAACCGGACATCCGATATCCACAGTTACAGCAGACACAGCCTTTCCAGACCCAGCAGACACTAACGTTTGGCTTCAGAATCTTGTAATGTAAGTAGTACAGTTCATATAGTGTCTTTGCTTGGGTGCGATGAAAACACAGGAGTCACAGGTTTGATATAGAAGGTCTTGTATTACTTCATACAAGTGGCAATAATAGTCACACAGTTTGCAGATACAAAGCAGGAGACACAGCAGGCCAGAGTAACTTAAGCTCAGCAATCACTCTCCACAACAGGTTCAGGATCTCTTCTCTGTTACCGTAAGTCCATGCAAACGTGGATTTATCAAAATAGCAAGGTTCCAAAGTCCACGAGTGTTCCAAAGTTCCACAATAGGAAATAACTGGAGTACAAGTCCAAGGCTTCAGGGAGTCAGGTCACAGGTTCACTGCAGGCTTGATTCTGAAGCACTGATTGCTCAGCTGTGGCTGCTTAAGAAGCAAGGGGAGAGAATCAGGGCGGGAACTGCAAGCTGGAAACTCCATATTGACTGAGGGCAAGATAGCTGCAGCAAGACAGAAAGTAAAATGGCTGACGAACAAACTGAGTTTCAGGAACATGTACACAGAACCTTACAACAGCTTCTTCTCAGACGCTGTTACGTGTCACGCTGATGACACATAGATATTACCCGTGTGTCATCAGTATGCACATGTGCAGCACGCATTTTGTCTCTGCTGCGCAAAAAAAATTACAGGTCTGCGTGTTTTTTACGTGGACACACGGTCCATTTGAAAAACCTGACATGTGCGCACCACCATTGAATACAATGGGTGTTCGTGTATCCATATTTGCGGCCTTTAAAAAACGGACTGCATACTGACACAAAAAACGGACATGTGAAAAAGGCCTTATGTAACGCTATTCATTCCACAGCACTCTAGAGGCATAATCATCACTGTCCCCTTTGGGACTTACAATCTAAATTCCCTATCAGTATGTCTTTGGAGTCTGGGAGGAAACTGGAGAACCCAGAAGAAACCCACACAAATACGGAAGAACATACAAACTTATTGCAAAAGGGATGGATTTGAACCCAGCCATCATGCTGCCTTTTACTATTTTCTGTAGTCTGCTCTTTTCATTTATTGTTGTCTGGTGACTTTCTATGTGTGGAAAAAGAGCAGGGTGTAGGAAGTGATCACATTAAGTAAGCAATTTTTGGGTCTCTCCGTTATAATTGAATCTTTATATTCTAGTTGGCAAATCAAAGTCACATATAAGGGTCATGGACTGATTTCCTTCCTGCTGTTTATTATTGCTATTATGATGATCTGATATATATTTTCTTTTTTGTACACACTCAATGTTGCTATCTAATTTGTTATTGGTTATTATGCCTTGAGGTTGTATGGCCTCAATTAATTTGCTTCTCTACTTTTCATTGTCTGATGCAGCCCATGTAAAAGTAGTACAATTGCTATAGCACAGTTTTGTTAGAAGATTGTTTATCATTATAATTCCAAATAAAGTCTACAGTGAAAAAATAACAATATTAATATTAATTAACATAAATAATAATATTATTATTATTAATAGTAATAATAAGCTATACTTACTTAAAACTCTCCAGGTCTCTGTGACCCAGTGTTCCTTTTTCTCTCAACTCTAGAATGAGTGGAAAGATCCTTATGACTGATAGAAGTCATCAATCCATGCAGATGGTATAGGCAGAATAATATCTTCCATTTCCAGCCCTGTCCTAAAAATATAATCTTGAAACCTAATTGGTTGCTAGGAGCATGACTGAGATTTCTTTTGTTAGAACTGGTTTTATGCAGGAGGAATGCAATGTTTAAAGTGCCTTCCAGAATGCTATCCTGTAACTTAATGTCTCACTCACCTAGGATTATTTGAACTAGTATTGATTTGTAGCCATATAAATGGCACTTTAGAGACTTTTTTTTCATGTTTTTTATATTTCCTCAGTAAGTATTGCTTGAAGTCTCTCTATCTCCCAACTGATTTTAACACACTATTCCAGAGTTGCTTTTCCATGCCAATTTACAAAAAGCTAGATCATTGTACTGTGCTGAAGAGTTTAAGAAGACTGAATCACATATGCATTTAGGTCCAAAAAGATATGGACAGTGACACAAGTTTTGAAATTTTAGCTATTTATCAAAACATGTTCAAAATAGTTATATCTTTTTCGGACTATAAGATGCACCGGACCATAAGACGCACCCCAAATTTTGGGTTGAAAATAGCAGAATAAAAGATTTTTTCAATATGGGGGTCAGTCTTATTGTCCAAATTTTAAGGTTCCTGAGGGCCGGCGGTGGTATTGCAGGGGTTGCGGCAGTGGTGTGGCAGAGGTGCAGTGATGCTGATACAGGGTCCCTTCCTCAGATGAGGTGACGCCACGGCCCGGTGTCCAAGGCAAGCAGGAAAGCTGGGGGGTTGCGGCAGTGGTGTGGCGGTGGCAGAGGTGTGGCGTTACAGAGGCGCAGTGGGCGGCGTGCACCTGAGCAGGGTCCCTTCCTCAGTTGAGGTGACGCCGTGGCACGGTGTCCACATAGAGCAGAGAGGAGAGCAGAGCCGTCTTTCTGAGGCGGCGCGTGCGCAGATAGAGTACTCTGCTTCCTGGGGCTTCAGGAAAATGGCCACGGGAGGCAGCGCGTGCGCATATGGGAGATCGTGGTGGCCATTTTCCTGAAGCCGTGCTCTCAATCTGTGAATTTGGCTTCAGGATAATGGCCGCCGCGATCTCTATCTGCGCACGCACGGCCTCCCGTGGCCATTTTCCTGAAGCCACAGGAAGCAGAATACTCTATCTGTGCACGCGCAGACTCAGGAAGATGGCCACCACCACCGAGAAACCTGGTTCTGCTCTCCTCTCTGCTCTCCGTGGACACCGTGCTGTGGCGTCACCTCACCTGAGGAAGGGACCCTGCTCAGGTGCATGCCGCCCACTGCGCCTCTGCAACGTCACACCTCTGCCACCACCACACCACTGCCGCAACCCCCCGGTAAGCCTGCGTTCGGACTACAAGACGCACCCCCCATTTTCCTCACAATTTTTTTGAGGAAAAAGTGCGTCTTATAGTCCGAAAAATACGGTAATCAATGTGGACTTAAAGTGCAGTCTCTCAGCTTCAATTGGAGGGTATTCACATCCTGATTGAAGTAAGGATTTAGGATTTACAACTCTTTAACATGTTTCTGCCGCTTTAAAAAGTAACCAAAACTAATTGGGGAATTATCTCAAAAGCTCTTTAATGCGATGCATGGGCTATTCCCTCGTTAATCCATCATCTATTAAGCAGGTAAAAGGTCTGAAGCTTATCCCATGTGTGGCATTTGCATTAAGAAGCTATTGCTGTGAACCCACAACATGCGCTCAAAGGAGCTGTCAATGGAATAGAAACAGACCATCATTAGGCTGGAAAAAGAAGAAATCCATCAGAGAGATAGCAGAAATGTTAGGAGTGGCTAAATCGGCAGTTTGGTACATTCTGTAAAAACAGAGCGCACTGATGTACTTGGGTGTTATGTTTCGGTAGCTGAGGAGTGCAGGCAAAAAGGCAATACACCAGAGCAGTTGGAATCTATGAGATTGCAGTACCCTGACTAACCACAACAACTAGAGGCAGCCGTGGAGCGATTCCTACGTTGGTCCTAGACGCCTCGTCACAGCCTGAGAAACTAACTACACCTAAAGATAGATATAGGAAAGCTATCTGCCCCGGAGCAGAACCCCAAAGATAATAGAAAGCCCCCAAACATGTAATGGCGGTTAGACAAGAAGAAATACTGACACAGACAGAAAATAGTATGAGCAAATGTTGGGGCCCAAACTAACTAAATAGAAAAGGACAGGAATGGTACTTACTGCAATCCCAGAAAACCCTGAAAAGCACCAACTCTACTAATTTCAAAAACACCTGAGATCACACGACCTCTACCACCTAAATTAGTTCTCTGGTGTAACAAAATCAAAACAGCAGCCACTGAAAAAACTGGAAAAAGCAAAAGTACAAACATCAGTGGCTGAACTAAACTGAGAGGGCAAAAGCCCCCCGGAGGGGACCCTGAAGGCCCCCACAGAAGTGCAGGACAAAATGCAAAAACCAAGCACAAAAACAAAAAGAAGAAAATGTCTTATCTGTTAGCAGGAGATGCAGACACGACACAGCAGGCTACAAGGGAAACAGGAATCAAGGATAGAGACCAGAACAATTGATCACCGGCAACCCTGATGGGAAGGTGACTCCCTTATATAAGACCAGTCAGTAACACCTGATTCCCAATCCTCACAATCTTCACAATCTTCACTGGACAGACCAGTACCGCTTGTAACCACCAGAGGGAGCCTCTGCTCAGAACTCATCTCAAGCCCATTCACAACACTTGGGAATTCAAAAAGACCCGTGCGTCCATGGAAGACAACAGTGGTGAATGATGGCAGAATTCTTTCCATGGTGAAGAAAAACCATGTCACAACATTTATCCAAGTGATAAACACGCTCCAGGAAGTATTTCATTACACTAATGAGTAAAAGGGTAAAAAAAAGGCTGGTATTATTACAGGTTTGCTAGTTGGATCTTTTTGAATATAGACTCAAAATCAACTCCCAAACCTACTGACAGTTTTTAGAAGACACTTTCTTTAAAGGGGTTGTCCACTACTTGGACAACCCATTCACATTCCTAATGTTTTTTACCGTTAAAAGATAAACACTTATACTCATCAATGGTGTCGGCACCCGAGTTCCCGGGGCTCATGAAAGGTTGTTATGTCATGTGAGCCCTGCACCCAATCAGCCCTGAAGTCATTATCCCCTCCTTCAGATAGATTAAAAATCAAGAGGAAGTCAGAGAGCCCTTGCTTCCTGTTGATGTTTAATACTTCTGAAGGTTCAGATAGTGAAGTCGACACTGATTTGTCATAGGGCTCACATGACATAACAATCTCAAGTGAGCCCCAGGATCGCAAGTGCTGCCACCTCTGGAACAGCAGCAGCACTGGAGGTGAGTATAGTTGTTTTTATTTTACCCGGGCCAAACATGAGTAATGATAAAGAAGTTTTGAAGTAGTGGACAATCCATTTAATATATCAGGCCAAGTGTACAAAACTGTGCCTACCACTAGATAGAGCTAGATAGAGCAGATCGATACTGTACATCTTTTTTTTCAAATGTTGTTTCTATTAAATCAAATGTCAGTAGTTAGGATAGGAAATGCTTAGATCCTGAATGTTTAAATGTGTCAGCTTGAAAGACACATCAGTCAAATAAAAATTCAATTTACTTTGAAGCAAATTTGGTTTTGTGTATTTGTCAGATTTCATGTTACAGTTACTGAGGCAGCAATGTAGGTATTCCTCTCTAAGCTTGCAAAGGAGATATTCATTCATTCATGTGGAAAAGGTACAACTGAGAAATGAAATTTTCTAATTAAATGTCTTATATGCATACCATAAAAAATTAAAGGGGTAATGTAACAAATCTAATAGAGATATTTAATAGTAATGACCCTGATCTGGAGGAGAATCGCTACCATTTTCATAAATTTAGATATCTGCTGCACTTAGTAAAAAGTTTGTTTCAAGTTTTGATTTGTTATGTTATATACATGGTTAAGAGAGCTGTCATGATCTGCTTAGTTTGTGGGATGAGGTAGTTCAGAGGTTAATCTAGACGGCCTCATTCTGGGATTCTGGGAGGCTTCTTATAGCCTCATTGTTGGGTCAGTCCTCCTCGCTTATACTTGTACCCTTGGCCGAGTGTTTGTGACCCTGTTGTGCTTTGTGCCTGTGCTACTGTATGCTTGCCTGGCTTTGATCTTTGTTCTGTCCCCCGTTGAAGTGTTCTGCTCGTCCTTCCTGTACTGCATTGAAATCTCTGTGTATGACCTTAAGCTACGTTCTGACTATCCTCTGCCTGCCCCTTGTGTACCGCGTTAGCTCTCTCATTTACTGACCTCGGCTTGTTTTTGGATTCCGTCACACTCTTATTCCCCGTCCTTTCCCTGTAGCATCCTGCAGGCATCTCCAGCAGCAGGATGCTAAGCCCCGCCCCTGTGGTCACATGATCGCAGGTCCTTCTGCTCCCTGCTTCCCTCAGCGTCCTCTCTCACTGCACTGCTCAGCTCCCATCAGTCTGAGCTTTCCCCGCAGCATTTAACCCCGGGCTTCCCGCGGTGTGAGTAAGGCTACTTTCACACATCAGTTTTTTGACGTCAGGCGCGACCCGGCGTGTTGTTAAAAAAACGGATCCGGTACCGGATGTGTTTTTTTGTAATTGACTTTCATTAGCGCCGGATCGCGCCTGATGTCATTGCGTTGCATCCGTTTTTGTCCGGATCGGCGGAAATGTACATTCCGGCGGCCGGACAAGATGGTCACTGCAACGTTTTGGTTTTTTTTGCGGACCCGCCTGATAGTGCCTGAAGCGGCGCATCAGGCGGCCGGAAATAATAGAAGTCTATGGTACGGGACCAGTCTTTTGTGCAATCCGCCCAAAAGACTGATCCGGATTCTGGAAACCAAGGTTCTCTCTCTCTCTCCTCAGTCCGGACATGCGTACCTGCATTTTCGGGGTTGAAAAGTTCAGCTCGGATCCGGCAAGAAAAGTGATCCATTGCATCAGTTTTTTCAAAATCAGCGCTGGATCCGTCCTTTCAGGTATTCGACAGATTAGGCCTGACACAAAAAACCTGATGTGCGAAAGTAGCCTAAGTCACAAGTCACCCTGTTCAGCCCTGGGAGTTCGCCAGCGCTGTTAGAAACTTGACAAGAGCACTGGCCCCTAAAAAATAAAATTTTCCAAACAAATGTGTGAAATACTTTAACATTCTGTTCAACAATCATACTCTGGTCTGTAGTGATACCAGTAACAAGTTTTAAAAATGTTTAAAAACAAAATATATATATTAGAGTACAAGTCCTCTTTGTTTGAAGAGGCATTTGCATATTAAAAACAAAAGAAAACTAAGGGTAATAAACACTGCAAAATATTTCCTGTTTTCCAGTAAAAATAGACTGCTAACAACTAGTCAATAACAAACCAAATTTTAAAGCTACTTTAACGTTAAAGGGAGTCTGTCTGTCCAAACTGAGAGTATAAGCTAAGAACAAAGTCTTGTAGGGAATATAACCAGAATGTCATATAAATCGGACCGAGATGGGACAGCAGTGCACAGACTGGCTGGCAGCTCTTCCAACACGAGCGTGGCAGCTGCATAGAAATATATGAAGCTGTCACACTTGGGTTGGGAGAGCCGCTGGCAAGTCCATGCATTGCAGTCTGATCTTGGTCTGATTTATATGGCTGTCTGACTGCACCCTTAGTGTTCCAATTGTGGTGGTGCGTGACCGCAATTATGTGATTTACAACATACATGCAGTCACGTGCTGACTAGACGTGTGCGGCATAGCTTAATGCAAGTGTATTGAGGCTGAACATGTCTAGTTGGAATGTGGCCAGATGTATGTCAATCACACACTTACGGTCACATGACTGCCCGCTCCTAGGGCTGGTACCGGAGAAATCCTCTCAGAGTATGCGCGCTGGGAGGATTCAAAAGTCTTCAATCATATAGAGCGACTGCAGGCTTGTACCCTTAGGCCGGACAACCTCTTCAAGTTTCCACAATGAGTATTTGGTGTGCTTTGCTGTTGCAGATTTTTTGCAACATTTCTGCCCCCCCTTGGCTAAATTACATGCATTTTATCTTGGTTTTTGCCTATTTTTGGCATGTCAAGTTTTCAATAAATCTGCCTTGTTTTTAAAAAAAAGTGTTTTTCTGCATCAAACACACCAAAAACTCATCATTGGAAATTAAAGGCATTGGTACAGTATGTCTTTTTCAGGCTGGCAAACTCACTGGGTTTTTCAAGAGGAAGATGTACATGAATCTGTAATGTCTAAGGTGTGTTGCTCCCAACACATTTCCTCTCAAAGCTAGATTCTTCAGGGGAGTCTTATCAGGGTGTGAATCTACTACCACCATGCCTGCACCGCTCTGCTGCCGATCCGGTTTCTCTGAACCTCTGTCCGGCAATACCAAACAGCAATAAGCCTTAAATCAGACTTGCAGCGCTGTGTGCTCGTGGCAACATCACATTCGGGAACGCTAACCATGTTTACAGTTAGTGAAACGCATCCACTGGTAAAGACACGCATAGGTCACTTCCGGGTGACGTGTGCATATGATCAACAGCACCTCACTTCTGGTGAGGTAATCAAAGTGGGAAGTGCTTCTAAACAACTACTTAACTACCGCTCCTATTCCTCCTCTATGACATAACAGTTAAACAAGAGCCCTTATGATAGATTCATATGATGATGGATAGGATAGGAATCTCTCCATGATCAATACTCAACAGTAAGAATGACAGGTCAGTAGATTGTTGAGAGGGTATTGCTTAGGGAGAATGGGATACTGGAAAGGATCATAAGGATCGATAGAGAAAAGGCCCATAGGGCTTGGCTCTATGTATATGAAGAGGTGTGCCTATAATTTCCCCTAAAAACCTCTATTCTAATATGTACCCTACCTGTCAGTGTAGATTGGCACCCTAAACATCCTGCGCAAGTGGTGCCCCCACTCAATGACAACTGCACCTATAGCTTCCCTATTAAATCCTACAAAAGGTCTGAGGACAGTGGAAATTTTGAAATGGAAGGAAAAAGTGCTGAATGGAAAGACAACAGCATGGGGAGGACCCCTGGAAGCATCTCTGACTACTAGATCGCTGCTGAGAACAATGGTGTTACACTTTTACTCCACTTTAAGGACTGACAAAAAAACATTCAAAATCGACGAGAAATTGGAGTTTACAGGAAAAAATGTTAAGAAACATTCTTTCCTGTATAATGACTTGTATATAAGGCAAAATTGAAAAAGATTTAAAAAATAATAATTTAAGTAAATCAAAATAGAATTTTTTATTAATTTTTATTAAAAAAATGTTATTTTTGTATTAAAAATTGGAAATTTCAGTGATATTTATGAAAGACGCAAGAACTGTCAAATATTAGATGGAAGAGGGATTCAGATACACCCTATGTTAATCATAAAGGAGGGCCTCATACACATTCTGTTTAAATTGTCATGTAGTGGTACTTCTAGACTCATAAAGGCTATACACTAAGCGCAAAGCCTGCCAAAAATGACAAGCATGGTCATCCATACACCCTTGAGGTCAACGAATGGAGTGCCTCATAAAAAAATTAAGAAAGTATAGTTGTGGCACTTCTACACGCATTAAAAAAAGCCTTTGATGCTTTTTTGGAGTGTTATATATAATGTAACACATAGCACATAATACTCTATGGATGACTAATTGAATCTATAAACATTTTTTTTACTTTTTTTGAGTGCTATATTCCACTGCAATTTAACACAAAGCATGAAATACTCAGTTGATAGCTAACTGAATCCAGAAGTTTTTAAAACTGTTTTTGAGTGTTATATACCACCGAAATGTACACAAAGCACGTAATACTCTATGGATAACAAATTAAATTCAGAAAAGTTTTGAACGCTTTTTTCGAGTGTTATATAATACCAAAATGTAACATAACGCATGTAATTCAATCCAGAATAAATTGTGAACGATTTTTGCAGTGTTACATACCATCGAAATGTAACACAAAGCACGTAATACTGTATGGATGACTAATTCAATCTGAAAAAAATTTGGAGCACATTTTTGGAGTGTTACAGTCCTGCTCATTGTTATTGGTACCCATGAAGTTTAAGTACATAATATGGAATATCTCCTGAAAAATAATAATCAAGTGAAACAGTTTTTTATATAGAGCACTAGTGTTAAATACAAAAGAGCAAATTATAAACAATAATTTAAAACAAAAAACAATGGGAAAGAAAAATAGAAAAACCTAAAGCTTGATGTGACACTGGTATTGGTACCCTTTACATTAAATTAGTATGGAAACACTTTTTGACTTGCCTATGGTAAGTCACAAATGAGAATCACCTGTGATTAATTGTCAGTGCCCACGTGACATGAATTAGCCAATGAATGTTGACGTCAATGTTTTTAAAATCCACATGGTAGGCCATGTTCCTTTTTCACAATTGTGAAGGCAGAGGAGCTGTCTGAGGACATCAGAACTGCTGTTATTAGCAAACAAGTCTTCCAAAGGGTTTAAGGCCAACTCCAAAGTCCTTGATAACCCAGTTTCAACAATGTGCAATGTAATTAAGAAGTTTGCCAAGCATGGGACAGTCAAGAACCTTTCTAGACATGGGGGAAAGAGGAAAATTGACAAGAGAGGTCTATGAAGGTTGGTGTAAATGGCAGAAAAAAAAACCCAGGTCAAACATTCAAAGACCTGAAGGCCAACCTGGAACAGTCTAGGGTCATGGTTTCAACAAGTACCATACGCCACACACTAAACCAAGCAGAGCTTTATGGACAAAGGCCAAGGAAGAAACCATTGCTGAACAAAAGACATAAAAATGAATGACTGACCTTTGTCAAAGAGTACCTTGAAAAACCACAATCCTTCTGGAAAGATGTTCTGTGGACAGATGAAACAAAAATAGAGCTTTTTGGCAATGCAAAGCAACAGTTTGTTTACAGATGGCACCATGAAGCTTAGAAGGAAAACAACACCCTACCAACAGTTAAGCATGGTGGAGTAGCCAAAAATTCTGTGGGGTTGCTTTGCTGCATCTGGTACTGGAGACCTTGACAGTATCAGAGGAATCATGAAATCAGAGAACTATTAAGTGATTTTAGAGTGAAATGTCCTACCCAGCGTAAGAAAACTTGTTGTGTCGAAGATCATGGGTCCTCCAGCAGTACAATGACTCAAAGTACACATCCAAAAGTACACAGGAATGGTTGAAAAAGAAAAAATGGGCTGTTTTAAAATGGCCATCAATGAGTCCTGACCTCAATCTCTTTGAAAATCTTTGGGGTGAGCTGAAATCTGCCATTGGGAAAAAGAATCCAGCAAGCGTTCAAGAGCTTGAAAACTGCAAAGGAAGAATGGGAGAAAATACCAGTTGAGACATGCAAGAAGCTTATAGGTGACTGCAGGAAACGTTTGGAGGCTATCATCAATGCCAAAGGGTATGCAACCAAGTATTAATTAGGGGTGTCTTTATTGCTGCAAATGCTGTTTATTCTGTTTCTTCTTTGAAATTGCAACACGTAAGTTGAAAAATAATGTTTTATTGTTGTATTACTTTGTAACACTAATTAAAAAATCCTGAAGATATCACTTTGGTACATTTTTGTTTATTTGTGAAGATATTGTACAGTATTTGAAAAAAATGAAGGTTTGCCAATAATGGTGAGCAGCACTATATATACCACTGAAATATAACACAAAGCAAGTAATACTGTTTGGATGACTAATTAAATCCAAAAAAAAAGTTTAAGCTTTTTTGGAGTTTGGTATACCACCGAAATGTAACACAAAGTACGTAATACACCATGGATGATAATATAGTCAGTTCTCTTACTCAACGGACTGCAAAGCCCTAAGTCCTACCTAGAGACTGTCTTCTACTACTTTCCCTGCTCCTGCAACTGTCCCTAGTAGAGTTGAGCGATACTTTCCGATATCCAAAAATATCGGATCGGAATGGTATCGACGATATCCACAAAATATCGGCGATACCCGATACCGATACCGGAAATCCAATGTAAGTCTATGGGAACAAAATATCGTAATTAAAAAAAAAACATTCTTGGCTTGTTGGATAATTGTACATGAAGGAAAACAACAAAGAGTAATGTAGAATGTATTGGGGGAGGTTAGGAGACATTAAAGGCATAGATGTTTAACCCAATCCAATGGAATAGCATTAATAATTTTTTTTTAAAGACGTTCGGATTGACGAAGAAATTGACAATGTTGTTAACCTTTTTTCTATTTTGGCAAATATGTATGTTTCACAACTTCCATGCTCTTGACCTTTTTAACTTTTGCAACACTTTCACCTTCATAATATTCAGCAGCATCATCTTTGTCATCTAATTATTCTTCATCTTCACCTTCTTTATCTTCTTCTTAAACTTCTTGTTATTCATCTTTTTGTTAACATTACTCATATTTTTCTTATTAAACTATTATTCTTCTTCATATTCTACTTCTTCATCTTCTTCCTCTTCATCTTCTTCATCATATTCTTATTTGTGACAGAGATTCCTGTACTTGTAATCTGTAAAAGTATGAATTTTTCTTCCTTCCGTTCTTGCTGTCACAAAAGATTTAAATTACAACAGTATTTGTCCGTGTTCAGTTTAGCCTGCAGCAGCAGGCATTTTCCAGGGGCACCACGAGGAGGAACGGACTCACCCCCATACACTGCTTAGTCTTCTTCTGCTTATAATTTACAGCATATATTTTGCTCTTCATTTTGGTCTTATTTTTCATGTTCTTCTGCTTTTTGATCTTCTGCTTATTGTTCTTCTGTCTCTTGTTCTGTATCTTGTAGTTTGTCTTAACCTTCTTTGTCCTGTTGGTGATCTTCTTCTGGGTAATCTTTTATTTCCTCTTTGTGATGGTGTTCAGGCTGGTTGGCTTGATGCTCGTCGTCCTTGGGGTTGTCATCTTCTTCGGGGTGGTCTTTACGGTTGTCTAATTTCCGAGAACCAGCTGATGTTACTGGAACCCGGACGGGTATCAGATGGTACAAGAGACAATGGAAGTAACGAGGACCAGCTGACTGTGCTGAACCCGGAGGGGCAGCAGAAGGAAAAGAGCCAATGACACAACCGAGGACCAGCTGACGTTACTGGGACACGGTTACTAAGCAGGAGGTACCTGTGCTCAAAAGCACTACCAAGGACCAGCAGACGTTGCTGGAACTCGGATACCGAACTGGAGGCACCGAGGCCAAAGGCACTGCGGAGAACCAGTTGACGGTACTGGAACCCAGACGGGTAGCAGAAGGTACAAGAGCCAATGCAAGTAACGAGGACCAGCTGACTGTGCTGGAACCCGGAGGGACAGCAGAAGGAAAAGAGCCAATGGCACAACCGAGGACCAGCTGACGTTACTGGGACACGGTTACTAAGCAGGAGGTACCTGTGCTCAAAAGCACTACCAAGGACCAGCAGACGTTGCTGGAACTCGGATACCGAACTGGAGGCACCGAGGCCAAAGGCACTGCGGAGAACCAGTTGACGGTACTGGAACCCGGACGGGTAGCAGAAGGTACAAGAGCCAATGCAAGTAACGAGGACCAGCTGACTGTGCTGGAACCCGGAGGGGCAGCAGAAGGAAAAGAGCCAATGGCACAACCGAGGACCAGCTGACGTTACTGGGCCACGGTTACTAAGCAGGAGGTACCTGTGCTCAAAAGCACTACCAAGGACCAGCAGACGTTGCTGGAACTCGGATACCGACATGGAGGCACCGAGGCCAAAGGCACTGCGGAGAACCAGCTGACGGTACTGGAACCCGGACGGGTACCATAAGGCACCCATGAAAATGTAAGTTGACAGGCCGCAAGCTGTCCGCAGTTACCGAATCACACAGTCCTACAGTGGGTGCTTGTCCTATTGTCACAACGGAAACAGACTTTATTTAGATATCCCACAGCACACATAGGAATCACCTAAACTGCAGGCACCATAGAGTCGGCTAACCCGAATGCAACACGACAGGACAACTTATTGGAGGCTAATTAACGTTGACACTGCCAGTAAACAGCTGTCGTGCTGTAACCAGGCTGGGCAGGAGTCAGTACCCGTGCCAATTACTTCCGAGCAACAACTGGCGGTGTTGGAGCCCAGGGATGAGAGGAGGACAGGGTGGAGGCAGCATGACTTTTTGGCGTACACACAGCAGGGGAACAGCTGACATTACTGAACCCCAGTAACACAGGAGCAAGTGTTGACTGTGCTAACAGCACTTCCGAGCGTCCTTTATGTGCTCTTTAGTAGGAGGTCGGCGTACCCCCTGCTGCGGGAAGAACAAATTGAAGCCGTTGTTGGTTGGATGGCAGCCAATGCATCGACTTCAATTGCTTCCACCTCCTCTCAGGAACATAGCACTGTTGAGCAACCATCTGTCTCTTCACCGCTTGCCAAATTGCCCAGGCAGTCAGACAGTTCTGTACAGGATCCAGCTGAGTCTCTGCTTCTGTTCTTAGAATCTGTTGGCTTGCAAACAGGGGCCCAGCCAAGCAGCATTCTGGAATGTGAAGAAGAGGGAGTATGCAGTGATGCGCAACAGCTGTGTCTCTCAGAATCTGAAGAGGCGGGTGAGCCAGTGCCGATGCTCAGCACACCGCAGAACGCATCTGATGATGATGAGACTCAGGTGCCAGTTTCTGTTGAGCATGGTGCTGGCCAGACCACCCAACAGCAGCAGGTTTTGGAAGAGGGTAGTGGAGATGATGAGGTCCAAGTTCCAACATGGTGTGAGGAACAGGAAGGTGGTGGGAGCAGCTCTGAGGAAGAGATTGCCCCAACGGTACAAACAGGAGGGAGAGTTAGGCTGCAGACTCGGTTGACTGTAGCCTCCAGTTTGGAACCTGTTCGGAGCAGTTCTCTTCCAAAAGTCAAAACGGGCGCTCCCAGGACTTGCACTGCGTGGCCTTTTTTTGACACACTTGCAGATGATATTTGCTATGTGAAATGCAAGCTGTGTAATCTAAAAGTAAAAACAGGTAAAAGTGTCAGTAACGTCAATACCAGTAATATTATTATTATTATAGATTTTAATAGCGCCATTTATTCCATGGCGCTTTACATGTGAAGAGGGGCAAATACAGACAATTACAGTAAACATGAGCAATACAAGGCACACACAAGTACAGAAGGAGAGAGGACCCAGCCCGCGAGGGCTCACAATCTACAGGGGTGGTTGAGGATACACTAGGAGAGGGAAGAGCTGATCGTGTGGTGGTTCAGTAGACTGATGATCATTGCAGGTTGTAGGCTTGTCGGAAGAGGTGGGAAATATGTGCAAACATGTGGGTACAAAGCACGTAGTTGAGTTACAAAGACACACTGGAGATGTAGGCCAACCTACAGCAGCACCTACATCTTCAGGTCGTGTCGGAGCCTCTTCCTCCAGCTGACACACAGCTGGTTCGGCTTTCTCACAGGATCGCCATGGAAGAACCTCGGTCAATGTTGTCCAGAAACAAAGTGTTATTCCACCCACAGCAGCAAGTTCCCTGTCATCCTCACACACCCAGGCCACAAAACAGCCATCGGTACCACAGGCATGGGATAAAAGACGGCCATACTCGGCAAACCATCCACGAGCACAGGCTCTGAATGCTGGCATTGCAAAACTCCTGTCCCTTGAAATGCTGTCATTCAGGCTGGTGGAGACTGACAATTTCCGTAACTTAATGGCATTGGCAGTCCCACAATACAATGTGCCAAGCCGATTTTATTTCAGCAGGCAAGCCGTCCCTGGTCTGCAAAAGCATGTTGCGTGAAAAATTAAACATGCGCTACTAAACTTCGTCAGTAGCAATGTCCACCTGACCACCGCTACGTGGACCAGTACCCATGGCCAGGGACGATACCTTTCCCTCACTGCCCATTGGGTCAATGTTGTGTAGCCGGGTACAGATCTTGCGAGTGGCGCTGTACGTGTTCAGCCAACTCCAAGGATTGCAGGAATCAAGTCTGTACACATTGACTCCTCCTCCTACTCCAGTTCCTCAGAAACATTGCTGCAGGAGCCGTCACGGTCTACCTCCACATGGACCAGTGAACGCTTAATAATAATAATAATAATAATAATCTTTATTTATATAGCGCAAACAGATTCCGCTGCGCTTTACAGTTTAACAGTTTCTGAACACAAGTAATAAGTAACAACGTTAACAATAAAATAATTAAAGCAATAGAAGCCGCCCCTGCTCTTGAGAGCTTACAATTTACAATGAGGTGGGGAGCTACAAAGTACAGGTGTTTATATACAATGTCTATTTACAATGATGGTCCAGCCATTTTGAGGGAGTGAGGGATGGATGGAGATAGTGAATGGGCTACACACACACACACTTACACATAGAATGACTTTGGGCCTGGGGTCCGATATATGACCGCTACTCTGAGGGAGAGGGGACGAAAGAGCATGATGGTGTGGACCTCAAAAGAAGGGAATGAGAGTGATGGAATTGGGGGGATGACCTGGAAAGTGCATTGTGGGGACAGGAGTATGCCGACTCCACCACCATGTCTGTTTGAAGGTCTCGGGGAATGTGAGAACTATAAGCCACCATAGGAAATGGCAGGAGGGGAAACCGTGTCAGAATCCTGAATCCAGGTTTCAGTCAGGGCCAACAGATGAAGAGAGTTGTTCAGAAAGTAGTTGTGCAGGAAGGTTAGCTTGTTGCATGCAGACCGTGGATTCCAGAGGGCACAGTTAAATGAAGGAGATGAGGGAGTGCAATTAATATTAATAAGATTATTATGGTTTCGATATGAGGTAGGGTAGGGATTGAGGTTGGGGGATGGTGGACCAGGGTTGGGGAGATGTCCCCTGAAATAATAGGAGTAGGAAGATAAAGAGCAGGTAGTTGTTGGTGTTGTAAGTTGGTTTTTTCAGTGATGTGTTTCGGCTAGATGGGCTGAGGTTTCTCAGGAAGGTGATGAGTGCATGGGAACTGTACATGGGAGAGGGAAGTATGGAGGGGCTCATGTGTATGAGTCGTGATGAAGGGGGATGGGGCGGTGTTTGTGGAAGGCAAGGGAACACAGGAGGATACAGTTAATGTACATAATTAAAAACATAACAAAAAACAAGAAACAAATATCCTAAAATAAAATTTAAAATATATTGCAAAACATGCATGAGGTTGTAATAATAATAAGGGTATTTGATAAACATAATATTTATGAAAATGTTTTGTTCAGGATTAAAAATATAGCAAAATGTGGACTACCTTATTCCAGCCCTGATTAACTGCCATGAATAACTGCCGTTTACTCAATGCTTGTCTTCTATGATGCTTTGCTTTCTGTGATGCGTGCACCCCACACATGCACCACACAACGCTTAGCTGTTGCGACCGATATGAGCACTGCCGTGGGCAAACGTCAACAGGTCGTCCTGAAATTAATTTCCATGGGGAATCGAAGCCACACAGCGCAGGAGCTCTGGAATGCCATGAAGCAGGAAGCGACGTGTGGTTTTTGACAGCGAATCTCCAGCTAGGCTTAGTAGTGTGTGACAATGGCCGAAATCTGGTGGCAGCTCTGGGCCTTGTCAACCTCACTCACATATCATGTCTGGCACATGTGCTCAACTTGGTCGTGCAGAGTTTTTTGAGGGACTATACGGATATTGATGCACTGCTGCACAAGTTCCGCCTACAGTGCGCTCACTTGCGATGTTCCAGCATGGTCAGATCGCGCACTGCAGCTCTGCAACGCAGATTTCGCCTTCCTGAACATCGTATCATATGTGACGTACCCACCAGGTGGAATTCCACGTTACATATGTTGGAGCGGTTGTGTGAGCAGCAGCCAGCAGTAATGGAGTATCAGCTGCATCAGGCGCAATCAACTCGCAATTTGCGCCGTTCACACTTCACCACTACTGAGTGGGCCTCTATAATAATAATAATAATCTTTATTTATATAGCGCCAACAGATTCCGCAGCGCTTTACAGTTTAACAGTTTCAGAACAAAAGTCATAAGTGACAACGTTAACAATACAATAATTAAAGCAATATAAGCCGGCCCTGCTCGTGAGAGCTTACAATCTACAATGAGGAGGGGGAGCTACAAAGTACAGGTGTTTATATACAATGGTGTATTTACAATGATGGTCCAGCCATTTTGAGGGAGTGAGGGATGGATGGATGGAGATAGTGAATGGGCTACACACACACACACACACACACACACATAGAATGACTTTGATTAGTGAATGTGATAGGCCGCTCTGAACAAATGTGTTTAGAGGGAGCGCCTGAAACCATGCAAATTGCGGATAGTCCTAATTTCTTGGGGTACAGCATTTCAGAGGATTGGCGCAGCGCGGGAGAAGTCTTGGAGTCGGGAGTGGGAGGTACGGATTAGTGCAGAGGTTAGTTCAAGGTCTTTGCAGAGCGCAGCAGTCGGTTAGGCCGATAGATAGAAATGAGGGAGGAGATGTAGGGGGGTGCTGCACTGTGGAGAGCTTTGTGGGTGAGAACAAGTACTTTGAATTGGATCCTATAATGGATGGGCAGCCAGTGTAAGGACTGGCGAAGGACTCTATGAAGGACATCTGCCACGTTTTGCGTGCGTTTGATGAGTCAACGCGGATGGCGAGTGCAGATGATGCACTAGTCAGCCTGACTGTCCCCCTTATCTGCCTGCTTGAAAAAACACTGCAAGCACTAAGGGATGAGGTTTTGGAAGAGGTGGAGGATGAGGAGTCACAAATTCCATCACCTTATGTACAGTCAGCGCAACGTGGTTCCTCACAAAGGGCTGGGCAGGGCTCACTTTGTGAGGAGGATGAGGAGGAGTCAATGGAGGAGGAAGACATTGCTCCAGAGGGAGGTACACAACGCTCTAGTCAGTATGTAGAGCGAGGGTGGGGTGATGCAGAGCAGGCAGAGATGACGCCTCTTGCAGGGGACAGCGTTTCTTGGCCAGTTGGAAGTCTGCAGCACATGGTTGATTTCATGCTGCAGTGCCTGAGAAACGACCGCCACATCACCCACATTCTCACCACGTCTGATTATTGGGTGTACACCCTCCTAGACCCTCGCTACCGGGACAACTTTCAAAGCCTCATCAGACCATTGAACCGGGAGCGTAAAATGCGGGAGTAACAAGACACACTGCTGCAATTATTATTATTATTATACATTTATATAGCGCCATTTATTCCATGGCGCTATACATATGACAAGGGAAAAATATAGACAGGTACAATAAAGATGTGCTGGACAAGGGACACACAAGTACAGAAGGAGAGAGGACCCGCCCGCGAGGGCTCACAGTCTGCAGGGATGGGTGAGAATGCAATAGGAAAGGGTACAGCTGGTCGTACGATGGTTGAGTACACTGAGGATCATTGCAGGTTGTAAGCTTGTCGGAATCCATAATGTTCTCCATTCCAGCCGAGAGCACTGCTGCTGCTACTGCTTTACAAAGCAGCTCTGTGCGTCGAGGCAGTGGAGACAGCTCTGCAACAAGAGGGAGCACAAGCAGCGCCTCTGCACAGGGCAAGACCAGTATGTTCCAAATGTGGCGAAGTTTTGTGGCAGCGCCACCAATGTCTACACCATCCGAGACGGCTCCAGTCAGCAGGAGGCAACGTTTCCGTAAGATGGTGACAGACGACATGTCTTGCCCTCTCAGTGTACTCCCAGATGGCTCTTCCCCATTCAAGTTTTGAGTCTCTAAGCTGGATACATGGCCAGAGCTTAGCCAGTATGCATTGGAGGTGCTGGCTTGCCCTGCTGGCAGTGTATTATCGGAGCGCGTCTTTTGTGCTTCAGGTGGTGTACTAACAGACCGTCGCATGCGACTATCCTCCGATAATGTAGACCAGCTTACTTTGCTGAAAATGAACAAGGCATGGATCACGCATGAATTTGCCTGTCCTGTTTCCGATTAAATAACTGGTTGGCAACATTATACATGTATCCTGTTATGTTCATCTTTCTACCACCTGAACTGTACAGTCATGGCCAAAAGTTTTGATAATGACACAAATATGATATTTTCACATGATCTGCTGCCCTCTGGTTTTTATGTGTGTTTGACAGATATTTTTATCACAGACAGAAATATAATTGCAAACATATGAGTAACAAAAGCTTATATTGACAGTTAGAATGAGTTAATGCAGCAAGTCTAATTTTGCAGTGTTGACCCTTCTTCTTCAGGACCTCTGCAATTCTCCCTGGCATGCTCTCAATCAACTTCTGGACCAAATCCTGGCTGATAGCAGTCCATTCTTGCACAATCAATGCTTTCATTTTGTCAGAATTTTTAATTTTTTTTTTGTCCACCCATCTCTTGATGATTGACCACAAGTTCTCAATGGGATCAAGATCTGGGGAGTTTCCAGCCCATGGACCCAAAATCTCTATGTTTTGTTCCCTGTGCCATTTTGTCACTCCATAACTTAGGCAAATCAAAAGCTGCAATGTTGGAAGTGCATAATGTGGGTTGAACTTTGACAACAGCTGCAGTGCGAATGTTTGCCTTTATTGTTCTTGGCTTTTAAATAAAAGCATACAAGTAAATATAATAATACCTGAAAACCTCAGACTACAGTGAATACTTCACACAACTGTTCAATAGCTGTGAAAGCCCTCTTTGTGTAATTCTATATTCTTTGCAACCAATGTATTGGATACGGATGGAAGCATGTCACACTAATAGATTTGAATTATTTGAAATTGAATGTAGCAGCACACATTTTAGAAAAATGACAAGGATGAGCCAGTGACAGACACTCAGCAGAGTACACGCAGCGGTGGTTGAAGTAAGTGGAGCGGATCTACACTCCTACCAAAAATTTAAACCTCAGACTAGAGTGAACACTGAACACAACTGTTCACTTGCTGTGAAAGGCCTTTTTGTGGACTTCTATTATGTTTGCAAGCAATGTATTGTATTTTGATGGAAGAGCGTCACACTAATAGATTTTAGTAAATTTAAAATAGAATAAAGCAGCACCAATTTTAGAAAAATGACACGGATGAGCCAGTGACAGACACTCAGCAGAGTACACGCAGCGGTGGTTGAAGTAAGTGGAGCGGGATCTACACTCCTACCAAAAATTTAAACCTCAGACTAGAGTGAACACTGAACACAACTGTTCACTTGCTGTGAAAGGCCTTTTTGTGGACTTCTATTATGTTTGCAAGCAATGTATTGTATTTTGATGGAAGAGCGTCACACTAATAGATTTTAGTAAATTTAAAATAGAATAAAGCAGCACCAATTTTAGAAAAATGACAAGGATGAGCCAGTGACAGACACTCAGCAGAGAACATGCAGCGGTGGTTGAAGTAAGTGGAGCGGGATCTACACTCCTACCAAAAATTTAAACCTCAGACTAGAGTGAACACTGAACACAACTGTTCACTTGCTGTGAAAGGCCTTTTTGTGGACTTCTATTATGTTTGCAAGCAATGTATTGTATTTTGATGGAAGAGCGTCACACTAATAGATTTTAGTAAATTTAAAATAGAATAAAGCAGCACCAATTTTAGAAAAATGACAAGGATGAGCCAGTGACAGACACTCAGCAGAGTACACGCAGCGGTGGTTGAAGTAAGTGGAGCGGGATCTACACTCCTACCAAAAATTTAAACCTCAGACTAGAGTGAACACTGAACACAACTGTTCACTTGCTGTGAAAGGCCTTTTTGTGGACTTCTATTATGTTTGCAAGCAATGTATTGTATTTTGATGGAAGAGCGTCACACTAATAGATTTTAGTAAATTTAAAATAGAATAAAGCAGCACCAATTTTAGAAAAATGACAAGGATGAGCCAGTGACAGACACTCAGCAGAGTACACGCAGTGGTGGTTGAAGTAAGTGGAGCGGGATCTACACTCCTACCAAAAATTTAAACCTCAGACTAGAGTGAACACTGAACACAACTGTTCACTTGCTGTGAAAGGCCTTTTTGTGGACTTCTATTATGTTTGCAAGCAATGTATTGTATTTTGATGGAAGAGCGTCACACTAATAGATTTTAGTAAATTTAAAATAGAATAAAGCAGCACCAATTTTAGAAAAATGACAAGGATGAGCCAGTGACAGACGCTCAGCAGAGTACACGCAGCATTAGTTGAAGAAGTAACTGGAGCGTGATCTGCACTCAAAAAAAACCTCACAGACTGCAGTGAACACTGAAACACAACTGTTCACTATCTGTGAAAGGCTCCTTTGTGTACTTCTATAGTGTTTGCAAGCAATGTATTGTATCAGGATGGAAGCACGTCACACTCATAGATTTTAGTTTTTTTCAATAGAATGGAGCAGCAACAATTTTAGAAAAATGACAAGGATGAGGCAGTGACACACGCTCAGCAGAGTACACGCAGCATTAGTTGAAGAAGTAACTGGAGCATGATCTGCATTTAAAAAAAAAAAAAAATACCTCACAGACTGCAGTGAACACTGAAACACAACTGTTCACTATCTGTGAAAGGCTCCTTTGTGTACTTCTATAGTGTTTGCAACCAATGTATTGGATGCGGATGGAAGCACGTCACACTATAATTTCAATTGAATGGAGCAGCAAGAATTACACTAAAGAAAAAAATAAGTCTGTGAGTGACACGTGCAGATGCCTACAAACAGCGTTGAATGCAGAGCAAACTACAGCGTCACCTGCACTCACACACACACCTTGCAGAGCTGTGAAAACAACACTGCAAGGCAAAAGGAAGCTTTACACAGCGGTTGGTAAACTAGCCTGCCTAAAGCACAGTACACAAAATCGCAATCTCTAACTGTCCCTCAGAGTCAGCAGAGCAGCGTTCTGTCCCTATCTGAATTCACAGCACAGTGACGCTAAAATGGCGGCGGCGCCTTTTATAGTGCATTCTGACATCATTTCAGCATCCAATCACAGCCATGCCATTAGTTAACATGACCGCAGCAGTACAGGATGTGCCCACACTTCTTAGGATTCCTCATTGGCTGACTAAAATCACATTGCCTCTCAAAGAATTATGGGAACTTCCGATTCCGGTATACGATATATGGAAAATATCGGAACCAAGTATCTAAAGTCCGATACAGCGAATATCAGCCGATACCCGATACTTGCGGTATCGGAATGCTCAACTCTAGTCCCTAGGCTAAGTGCAGCATGTATCTGATACAAACAGTAAAGCACAAGGACTGTTAGTATGATAGTTCAACATCAGCACCAGTATCATCATTAGAGGACTCTGATTAGTTAAACTGTGCACACTCAAGCCTTGATAACTACTCTCGTCCTCCAATCAGAACTGTCCCTGAGCAGTGCAATGGTGTCATTGAGCCCAGCGTTGGACTGGAGCATCTTGGGCCCACCAGAGAAAATCATTCTTGGGGCCCACTATGTAGATACATAGAAATAAATACAAGACCACTAATTGTGTGGTAAAACACGCTAATATCAGGGTATAATATAAGGATCAAGGTATAATATTAGATAGTACACATCTTAATTATGTAGCAGGGGTTGGGGTAGCCCCCTCATAGAATATAAAGTAGCCCCCTCATAGAATATAATGCAGCCCTTACATAGTATAATAAAGCCCCCTATAGAATATAATGTAGCCCCCCTCAAACATTATAATGTAGCCCCCTCATAGAATGTAATGTAGCCCCCTCAGAGTATAATGCAACCACCTCATAAGGTTTAATACAGCTCCCTATAAAATGTAATGTAGCACCCCTCATAGGGTATAATGTAGCCTCCCTCATATAGTATAATGCAGCCTCCCACAGAATAAAATGTAGCCCTCTCAGAGTATAATGCAACCCCCTCATAAGGTATAATGCAGTCCCCATAGAATATACTGTAGCCCCCTCAGAGTATAATGCAGCCCCCATACAATATAATGTAGCCACTCATAGGATATAATGCAGCCCCCTCATAATGTATAATGCAGTCCCCCTCATATAGTATAATTCAGCCCACTCATATGGTATAATACAGCTCCATCATAGGGTATAATGCAGCCCCCCACAGATATAATGCAGCCTCTACACAGAATAAATGCAGCCCCCACAGAATATAATGCAGCCCCCTCATAGGTATAATTCAGCTCCCTCATAGGTATAATGCAGCCCCCACAGAATATAATGCAGCCCCCTCATAAGTTATAGCACAGCCCCCTTCATAGGGTATAATGCAGCTCCCTCATGGGGTATAATGCAGCCCCCCCTCATAGGGTATAATGCAGCCCCCCTCATAGGGTATAATGCAGCCCCCAAAGAATATAATGCAGCCCCCCACACAGAATATAATGCAGCTCCCTCATAGGGTAAAATGCAGCTCCCCACATATTATAATGCAGCCCCCTCATAGTGTATAATGCAGTACCCCCTCATAGGTATAATGCAGCCTCCTGTTATGATTTGGTAGCTGAGGAGAGCAGGCAAAAACGGCAATACACCAGAGAGGTTGGAATCTACTGGATTGCAGTACCCTGACTAACCACCACAACTAAAGGCAGCCGTGGAGCGTTCCTACGTTGGTCCTAGACGCCTCGTCACAGCCTGAGAGGTTAACTACACCTAAAGATAGAAAGAGGAAAGCTATCTGCCCGGAGCAGATCCCCAAAGAACATAGGAAGCGCCCAAACATGTAATGGCGGTTAGACAAGAGGAAATACAGACACAGACAGAAAATAGTATGAGCAAACGTTGGGGCCCAATCTACCTGGACAGAAAAGGATAGGAAGGACACTTACTGCAATCCAAAAAACCCTAAAAAATACCAACTCTACTAATTGCAAAAACACCTGAGATCACACGACCTCTACCACCTAAATTAGTTCTCTGGTGTCACAAAACTAAGCCGCAGCCACTGAAAAAACTGGAAAAGGCAAATGAACAAATAACAGTGGCTCAGATAAACTGAGAGGAGCACAAGCCCCCGGAGGGGACCTGGCTGACCTCCACAGAAGTGCAGGGAACAATTCAAAAAGCAAGCACAAAAATAAAAGCAGAAAATATCTTATCTGATAGCAGAAGATGCAGGCAAGACTCAGCAAGCTTCCAAGTGAACCAGGAACCACAGTTGAGACAAGAACAATTGATCACCGACAACCATGATGGGAGGGAACCTCCCTTATATAAGACCAGTCTGTAACTCCTGATTGCCAATCCTCATTGAATGGTTCAGTACTGTTTGTAACCACCAGAGGGAGCTTCTGCTCAGAATTCATTTCTAACACATTCACAACAGCCTCCCTCACAGGGTATAATGCAGCTCCCCTCATAGGGTATAATTCAGCCACCCTCATAGGGTATAATGTAGCCCTCCACAGAATATAATGCAGCCCCCTTATAGGTTATAGCGCAGCCTCCCTAATAGAGTATAATTCAGCCCCCCTCATAGGGAATAATATGGCCCCCCTCATAGGGTATAATGCAGCCCCCCACACAGAATATAATGCAGCCCCCTCATAGGGTATAATGCATCCTCCCTCATAGGGTATAATGCAGCTCCCCTCATAGGGTATAATGAAGCCCCCTCATAGGGTATAATACAGCCCCCCTCATAGGGTATAATGTAGCCCCCTCATAGGGTATAATGCAGCCCCCTCATAGGGTATAATGCGGCCCCCCTCATAGGGTATACTGTGACCAACCTCATAGGGTGTAATGCAGCTTCCCCCACAAAATATAATGCAGCCCCCCACATAATATAATGCAGACCCTCATAGAGTATAATGCAGCCCCACATGGAATATAATGTAGCAGTGCAGCACGGTGGCTCAGTGGTTAGCACTGCAGCCTTGCAGCGGTGAGGTCCTGGGTTCAAATCCCACCAAGGACAATATCTGCAAGGAGCTTGTATGTTCTCCTCATGTTTGCGTGGGTTTCCTTTGGGTACTCCAGTTTCTTCCCACATTCCAAAGACATACTTATAGGGAATTTAGATTGTGAGCCCCATCGGGGACAGAGATGATAATGTGTGCAAACTGTAAAGCACTGCAGGATATGTTGGCACTATTTAAAAATAAAGATTATAATATTATTATACAATATAATCCAGTTTCGCAGTCCTACAGTCTTATGGCCACCAGGTCTTCACTCACTGTTATATACATATATAAACCAAACACAACACTCACCTCTCCTCCTTGTTCCCACGCTGATTCCAGCTCTGCTCCAGTATCAGCAGCTGCACTGCTGTCTGCCGGACACACAGCGAGTGCACGATGAAGTGACGCTATCGAACACCTGCTGTGTCAGAGGCAAAGGGGAATGATGGGAGATCTGATGCTTTCTCCTCCATTATTGCTTTCAACTGTATCGGCTTCTGTGATGCCGATACAGTTGAATGCGGTGCTCACTGGGTGCGGCGTTGGCGCTGGGCCTCCCTGACTTGTAGGCCCCATAGCGGCCGCGTGGGCTGGGGGCCCCTGGGGTAGCGGGGGCCCTGGTCTGTCGGCTCTGATAGCGGGCAGTGTTAGCCACAGCCTACAGGTAACACTGCCCGCTATTAAAGTGAAATGAATATTCACTCCTCTCCACGCACATGGGGGCATGGGAAAGAGTGAATATTTATTTCTCTTTAGCAGCGGGAACAGGTTTTAGCTGCCGCAGCAGGCTTCTGCCTTTTGTCACCTGCTGCTGCTCTGCTGGCACCGGACGGGCCGCCCTGACTCATGGGCCCAATAGCAGCTGCCTGGACCCACTGAAGAATCACTGGAGAATCATCCGTTTCTCCAGTGGGCTAGTCCAACCCTGACTGAGCCGAGCGTGGCAACGCCTGTCCTTTTAAAACCTCTGATGAGGTAATGTGACTAGCCAATCACAGTAATGCCACTACCAAAATGGCTATGGCATTACAGTGACTTGCAAGCAATCTCTGCATGCTCATTGGCTGTATAACAGGTACCAAACATGCGGGGTGGGGATTCGGGCTTCAAATCCGAGCACCAGCCAATGTTTGTCAAGTGCCGAGCACATCCGAGCCCCCAGACATTCGAGTGAAATCCGAATATCACCAAGCACGTTCGCTCATCCCTAGGTGACAGGTTAAACCTCCTATTATACTCTATGAAGAAGGAACAGGAGTGAGGAACACTCTGCGCCCAGAAATACAGGGAGATGGAGTTGCAGCATCTAGTTCTAACCACTGTTTTCATAAAGTACAGTGCTGGATTCACAGACATACTGCTGTATAATTTCCTCCATGCTGCTGCATATTGTCTCCCACACTGAGCTGCTTCTGAACATGTTCTACACAAAAAAAGAAAAGCAGGAATCCATCTATTGTGCATACTGTGTCTTAAACGGATCATAGCAGATCATCTCCACTGCACAATAACAACACAATAAATATGAAGCCAATGTTGTTATATTGATTCCATTCACAGATTACACTACTGTATTACGTATTTTTTCCTCTTATACAAAACACTGTTGGCATTGCAGTGTCTCCATTGCTTGGCAATATCTGTGCCTTGACACTTATTTCTCTTTATGAAAATTGCTCCTTCTATTTGTGACTGCTTCTTTCATTCCTCTGATCACAACTTTATCTTGTCCTAAACCACAATGTAAAAGAAAAAAAATCTTTGTCTAAAAACTGTGTGAGTATCCTAATGACCGGAATAGTTTAGCAAAGACCTATTTTTTTCATAAAAGTAAAGTGATTTTTTGCAATTAAAAAACTTGATATGCTTTTATTTTCCATAACAATGCCTAACCATGTAGTCAGGCTCACCTGGTGAGGTGGATTCGCAAAGTTGCAGGTTAGAGTGGATACATTGACGCAAGGTGTTGGCACAGCACAGCAAGGTGGAGCAGGTTTTGTTAGACAGCAGACAAACAGGCAAGGTACAGTCATGGCCAAAAGTTTTGAGAATGACACAAATATTATATTTTCACATGATCTGCTGCCCTCTGGTTTTTATGTGTGTTTGACAGATGTTTTTATCACAGACAGAAATATAATAATTGCAAACATATGAGTAACAAAAGCTTATATTGACAGTTAGAATGAGTTAATGCAGCAAGTCAATATTTGCAGTGTTGACCCTTCTTCTTCAGGACCTCTGCAATTCTCCCTGGCATGCTCTCAATCAACTTCTGGACCAAATCCTGACTGATAGCAGTCCATTCTTGCACAATCAATCCTTTCATTTTGTCAGAATTTTTAGGTTTTTGTTTGTCCACCCGTCTCTTGATGATTGACCACAAGTTCTCAATGGGATTAAGATCTGGGGAGTTTCCAGGCCATGGACCCAAAATCTCTATGTTTTGTTCCCTGAGCCATTAAGTTATCACCTTTTCTTTATGGCAAGGTGCTCCATCATGCTGGAAAAGGCATTGTTGATCGCCAAACTGCTATTGGAGGGTTGGGAGAAGTTGCTCTTGGAGGACATTCTGGTACCATTCCTTATTCATGGCTGTGTTTTTAGGCAAGACTGTGAGAGAGCCGATTCCCTTGGCTGAGAAGCAACCCCACACATGAATGGTTTCAGGATGCTTAACAGTTGGCATGAGACAAGACTGGTGGTAGCGCTCACCTTGTCTTCTCCGAATGAGGCGTTTTCCTGATGTCCCAAACAATCGAAAAGGGGATTCATCAGAGAAAATAACTTTACCCCAGTCCTCAGCAGTCCACTGCCTGTACCTTTTGCAGAATATCAGTCTGTCCATGAGTGTTTTTCTGGAGAGAAGTGGCTTCTTTGCTGCCCTCCTTGAGACCAGGCCTTGCTCCAAGAGTCTCCGCCTCACAGTGCGTGCAGATGCACTCACACCTGCCTGCTGCCATTCCTGAGCAAGCTCTGCGCTGCTGGTAGCCCGATCCCGCAGCTGAAACACTTTTAAGAGACGGTCCTGGCACTTGCTGGTCTTTCTTGGGCGCCCTGGAGCCTTTTTGGCAACAATGGAACCTCTCTCCTTGAAGTTCTTGATGATGCGATAGATTGTTGACTGAGGTGCAATCTTTCTAGCTGCGATACTCTTCCCTGTTAGGCCATTTTTGTGCATTGCAATGATGACTGCACTGTTTCTTTAGAGATAACCATAGTTAACAGAAGAGAAACAATGATGCCAAGCACCAGCCTCCTTTTAAAGTGTCCAGTGGTGTCATTCTTACTTAATCATGACAGATTGATCTCCAGCCATGTCCTCATCAACACCCACACCTGTGTTAATGGAGCAATCACTGAAAAGAGGTTAGCTGGTCCTTTTAGGCAGGGTTGCAATGATGTTGAAATGTGTTTTGGGGGATAAAGTTCATTTTCTAGCCAAATATTGACTTTGCAAGTAATTGCTGTTAAGCTGATCACTCTTTATAACATTCTGGAGTATATACAAATTGCCATTAGAAAAAGTGAAGCAGTAGACTTTGTAAAATTAATATTTGTGTCATTCTCAAAACTTTTGGCCATGACTGTAGGACACACACTGGAAGCCACAGAGCAATGAGGGCAGAAGGAGAGGAAAATGGCAGGCCTGAAGCAGCAGACATTTGTAGATGGCGGAATCCTCAGCAGATAATAACATGAGCAATCTCTAATAAAAATGTTTGATGCTTATAGCAAAAGATAGTTTAATCATAACAAGTGGAGGGTTAACCAATAGGTCTGAGGGTTTGTAGAAATCACAGGAGTTTGCAAAAGATGAATGCAGCATAGTGATCAGTCTATTAATATCGCTCCATAATGCTTACTGCAAACAACTGGTTGATCAACAAGTCTTGAGGAGCAGTAGGTGATAATTGTAAAAATCACTGGAGTCTGAGATGATGTCAGTAAATACCGGATGGTGGCAAACTCCAGGCAGTAACAGAGCACATTACAGCCTCAGATCTCATGATGTGGCTGAGAAACACTAGGGAAATTGTAAAACCCGCTGTGGAGTACAACAGTGGGTGGCAGCCATAGGAGAAGGGAACGGAGCTTGGCCCTAAAGATGGAATAAGTGCATAACATGTAGGTTGTCTCTAGAATTACAACTCAGCCACATATGCTGAAATTTTATCCACAGGATTGCAATTTCACACATAAACTTTAGATAAGATTGTCAGATTCTGGAAAAAAAGATTCTTTTTATAATCCTGGGCAATTCCATCTTATTGAACTAAAGGGCTGTTGTCCTTGTAACAAAAAAAAAAACTTCACTAAAAAGTCTAATATTGCTGCCTACCAGAAGCACAAGGCGTGAACAGGTATTTGAGTAGCTCTTAGGTAAAATTATTTTTAAAAAATCACAAGCTTTGCTATTTTTGTACATTTGTTCTGCTCCACTGTACTATTTGTTTTTCTGAGTTTAATAAAATGTCAGTTAATTTTTACAATTTTTAACTAAAAACAATTAGGCAATGCGATTAATAGAATTTAATAAATACAGTACATAAAATAACTTACAGTATAAAGTTATGAGACTGAATAGACATAGCATATGAACAACTAGAATAATTAGATATTGCCATATGTAACAATTTTCACTGTTTCATTCAACTTAAGTTATAACACCATTGACTTTTCCTTATTATTTGCTTGGATTAAGGTCATCTTTAATACAAGGTAATCACACTAGCTTCTTCAGAAGTAGCCTCCAGGCCAAGCAGAAACTATACTGAGGAGCAGATGTTAGTTTACATGTCATGAATTTTGATGCAGTATTTTCCAATATGATGCCTGATTTATAAATATCTGGGGGTAAGATAGCTCATGTAATACCTGCTGCAAGCAACTTTCATGTAATCAAGTCTTTCTATGAGATGTAGAACTGCCTTAATTTATACATGCATAATTTAACTATTATTAGCTTTTTTAGTTCATTACATATGAATAATTGAGTCAATATTGGTAGCCGAGGCATCATTATTATACTATTAGTAGTAGGAGCAGTATCAAGTCATGTAACCTTAACTAAGGCTATGTGCCGAGGATTTTTTAGTCTCTATGTGGATTTGCTTCTATCACTACTATGTGTTTTAAAGATTTCCAATAAATGTGAAGTTTTTTCTTACTTATTGTTTAATCGCTGGAGGACTCCTTAACTGAAGTTTTGCCTTGCTGCTGCCCTGACTTGGGTGGTTCCATGAGATGACTTCCAACCCTGGAAACAGATGTGCCAACTGTTGGTGAGCTAACTTTCCCTCCCAGCTTCCATTGTATTACTACTATAATTGCACAGTAAATCATCTACTAGGTGGTGTAAACTTAGACTAGATGCCCTAATCTTATCATACAGCATAAGTCACTTTGATCAATCTGGCCCATTTTAAAATTTTTCGGTCTAAGTTTGACCTGTCGAAAAGTTGGACAGCTTTAGTAAACCAGCTTCTTTATGGTCAGAGATGTCTACTTTTCTGAAATTATTTTAACCAGTTCATGACATGAGCATTTTAACCCCCCTTCCTGGCCAGGCATATTTTCAGGTTTTAACTTAAAGTGAACCTGACAGCTGATACATGCTGTCCAATCCATGGGTAGCATGTATTAGACTATGTGCACACATTGCGGATCCGTAGCGGATTTTCCGCGCGGAATTGTAGCAGATCCGCAAGTGTTTGATCAATGTTAATCAATGGGGAAAAAAAATTGATGTGCACATGCTGCGGAAAATTCCGCACTGAATCCGCAGCGGTTTATTTTCAGCAGCATGTCAAATCTTTTTGAGGATCCACTGCGTTCCTACACCCATTAAATTAGTGAAATCCTGAGGGCAAAAAACGCATCCCAATCCGCAAAAAAAAACTGCACAAAATTCCAACAAAATCCGCATAAAAAATGCAAGAAATTTTACATGCGTTTTCTGCCAAGAGATGCAGAATCCGCTCAGGAAATTCCACAGCCCAATCCGCAATGTGTTCACATAGCCTTAGGTACTGGCTGTATGATCTCAGCCAGGCATGTTTGACTTTGAAACACTGGCATACTTTAAATGCCCCTGGGAACTGAGCAGCCCTGCAGTCTAGTTAGATATGTGGGTCTCTTGTGGCTTCTCCCTGCCCGCTGCCCTGGACTGACAAGTCTTTGCCTACATATGCATTTACGCAGAGACCTGTCAATCCAGGGCACAAAAAATGAAGCATCTTTCGGTTCCAGCAAAGTGGATGGATTTATAGAAATCTCATGGCCATTGGGAGTTTTATTACTCCGAGTAAACTGACCTGCATTGCATCTTTGAAATCCACAAAATGTCAATTTCTCTTCCAAGTACACTGAGTTTTATATGTGGATTTTCCTTACAGAATTGGGTTAGATGCAAAAGATCTAAAGGTAAAAAATGAATATGCTTTTTTAGTCCTTTTCTGCTGCAGAAACTCACTAAAGCACATGTAATGAACACATGACTGTATCAATAAAGTTTTGTCAAAGCGAAATATCAGGAAGTATAAAAAAAACAAGAGACAAAAAATGCAGGTTCAAAAACATAATAGAAACAAATGTAAAAAAAACTCACTGAAAAACACAATGAAAAAATTATAAGTAATCTAATTTATTTACTAGGTGGAGTAATGCTGCAGAAAATCAGCAACATCAAAAACTCACCAAGTACTCATTGTGGGAAAGTAGCCATAGCTCTGCTTCAAACATCTGTGTAAATCTGTCTGATCGTGGACAGCAATGCATGGACTGACCACGTGTCTCCCGACCAGAGCATCACAGCCTCATAGACATGGAACGAAGAGTTCCCCAGGATCAGACAAGAAGGTTTGCATTCAAATAAACTTTATTCCAAGTAGAGGATCAGATATCCAATATGGGGGGCACTTTTTATTGATGGCATCGCTTTCAATCTTCAATCATGTCACAAATAATTGAGTTTTATATTAAACTGTGATATTATGCAAGGAACCCACCATTTATTTCTGTCTCATAGTTTTCCTTTTGGCTATACTGAATTATAGATTTATGTGTACAAATTGTCATTAAGCTATCCACTGATTTAGAAATAATGTCTGCAAAGAGTCTTAATCTTCTAATGAGAAATAATGTTGTTTAATTACGTTCATAATAGGACATTGCTGGTATGTTCTATACTGACATACAGTCATGGACAAAAGTTTTGAGAATGACACAAATATTAATTTTTACAAAGTCTACTGCTTCACTTTTTCTAATGGCAATTTGCATATACTCCAGAATGTTATAAAGAGTGATCAGCTTAACAGCAATTACTTGCAAAGTCAATATTTGGCTAAAAAATGAACTTTATCCCCAAAACACATTTCAACATCATTGCAGCCCTGCCTTAAAAGGACCAGCTAACCTCTTTTCAGTGATTGCTCCAATAACACAGGTGTGGGTGTTGATGAGGACATGGCTGGAGATCAATCTGTCATGATTAAGTAAGAATGACACCACTGGACCCTTTAAAAAGGAGGCTGGTGCTTGGCATCATTGTTTCTCTTCTGTTAACCATGGTTATCTCTAAAGAAACACGTGCAGTCATCATTGCAATGCACAAAAATGGCCTAACATGGAAGAGTATCGCAGCTAGAAAGATTGCACCTCAGTCAACAATGTATCGCATCATCAAGAATTTAAGGAGAGAGGTTCCATTGTTGCCAAAAAGGCTCCAGGGCGCCCAAGAAAGACCAGCAAGCGCCAGGACCATCTCTTAAAAGTGTTTCAGCTGCGGGATCGGGCTACCAGCAGTGCAGAGCTTGCTCTGGAATGGCAGCAGGCAGGTGTGAGTGCATCTGCACGCACTGTGAGGCGGAGACTCTTGGAGCAAGGCCTGGTCTCAAGGAGGGCAGCAAAGAAGCCACTTCTCTCCAGAAAAAACATCATGGACAGACTGATATTCTGCAAAAGGTACAGGCAGTGGACTGCTGAGGACTGGGGTAAAGTTATTTTCTCTGATGAATCCCTTTTTTGATTGGGACATCAGGAAAACGCCTCATTCGGAGAAGACAAGGTGAGCGCTACCACCAGTCTTGTCTCATGCCAACTGTTAAGCATCCTGAAACATTCATGTGTGGGTTGCTTTTCAGCCAAGGGAATAAGCTTTCTCACAGTCTTGCCTAAAAACACAGCCATGAATAAAGAATGGTACCAGAATGTCCTCCAAGAGCAACTTCTCCCAACCCTCCAAGAGCAGTTTGGCGATCAACAATGCCTTTTCCAGCATGATGGAGCACCTTGCCATAAAGCAAAGGTGATAACTAAATGGCTCAGGGAACAAAACATAGATATTTTGGGTCCATGGCCTGGAAACTCCCCAGATCTTAATCCCATGAGAACTTGTGGTCAATCATCAAGAGACGGGTGGCAAAACAAAAACCTAAAAATTCTGACAAAATGAAAGCATTGATTGTGCAAGAATGGACTGCTATCAGTCAGGATTTGGTCCAGAAGTTGATTGAGAGCATGCCAGGGAGAATTGCAGAGGTCCTGAAGAAGAAGGGTCAACACTGCAAATATTGACTTGCTGCATTAACTCATTCTAACTGTCAATATAAGCTTTTGTTACTCATATATGTTTGCAATTATATTTCTGTTTGTGATAAAAACATCTGTCAAACACACATAAAAACCAGAGGGCAGCAGATCATGTGAAAATATAATATTTGTGTCATTCTCAAAACTTTTGTCCATGACTGTACATGTATACAGTACATAACAATGTAAACTTAAACTCTGAGATAACCTAAATCACAATCCTACACTATGATACACATAATGGTATTCCTTCAATGGAAGCAAATTATGCAGCAGCTATTGCCAGTAAGTTGGGCGTGGACCTGGTGTAAAATGGCTCACCATCTACCGCTATCCAACTACCACTGCATGCCTTGCAACCAGAAATGTCAGTATATTCAGGTGGCCAAAAAGCTAAGAAAAATTCAGCTTTTTTTCCAGACAATTCTTCTGAAATTTTTGACTAACATCTTTCCGCCCAGTCGTTGCCTGATCTCTCCAACAGGATGTGACACAACAGTCCTGGGGCTTTCGCAACACGCTGTGTACTACTGAGACTGCAAAAGACACAGCCTCAGCTCAGCCCCTATTGCTTTTGTGGAAGGGGCTGGCAGAGGTATAGCGCATTGCTATGTCTGTCCATGACCGTCACTGTGCCTTTTTAGGGGTTTTAATTTAATTTTGTAGGGTGTTTATGTGTGTTACTTTTTTGAGCAAGCTCATTCTGGGACAGTTCTTTTTATTTTACCTCTAACATTTTTATATATTTAAAAGTTTTATATATACAGTATACTGTATATACACTATGTTCCAAATTATTATGCAAATCTGTTTTCAGTGTCATAGCGTTTTTTGTTTTTTGTTGTAAATGAAACCAATTGATGTATTGTGTCTCAGGGTTCTTTGGATAACTGAAATCAATCTCAGATACCTGTGATAATTAGTTTGCTATGTTAGCCCAATAAAAGGAAAACTGGATGTTCCACACTATTAAGCAGACCAGAGTTTTCAAGTAACATGGGAAAGAAAAAGGATCTCTCTGCTGCTGAAAAGCATCAAAAAGTGCAATGCCTTGGTCAAGGGATGAAAACATTAGATATTTCCCGAAAACTTAAACTTGATCATCGTACTGTTAAGAGATTTGTGCTGATTCTGAGCACAGACGTGTTGTGCTGATAAAGTCAGAATGAGGAAGGTTTCTGCTAGGCAAGTTCATCGGATTAAGAGAGCAGCTGCTAAAAAGCCATTACCAACCAGTGAACAGATATTTGAAGCTGCTGGTGCCTCTGGAGTCCCTCGAAGCACAAGGTGTAGGATCCTTCTAAGGCTTGCTGTGGTGCATAAACCTACTATTCGGTCACCCCTAAACAGTGCTCACAAGCAGAAACATTTGCAGTGGGCCCAGACATACATGAAGACTAATTTTCAAACAGTCTTGTTTACTGATGAGTGTTGAGCAACCCTGGATGGTCCAGATGGATGGAGTAGTGGATGGTTGGTGGATGGCCACCATGTCCCAACAAGGCTGCTACGTTAGCAAGGAGGTGGAGGAGTCATGATTTGGACCGGAATCATGGGGAAACAGCTGGTAGGGCCTTTTAAGGTTCCTGAAGGTGTGAAAATGACCTCTGCAAAGTATATAGAGTTTCTGACTGATAACTTTCTTCCATGGTATAAAAGGCAGAAACGTGTCTTCAGGAGCAAAATCATCTTCATTCATGACAATACACCATCTCATGCTGCAAAGAATACCTGAGTCATTGGCTGCTATGGGCATAAAAGGAGATGAACTCATGGTGTGGCCGCATCTTCCCCTGACCTCAACCCTATAGAGAACCTTTGGAGTATCATCAAGCAAAAGATCTGAGAGGATGGGAGGCAGTTCACATCAAAACAGCAGCTCTGGGAGGCTATTCTGACTTCATGCAAAGAAATACAAGCAGAAACTCTCCAAAAACTCAGAAGTTCAATGGCTGCAAGAATTGTGAAGGTGATATCAAAGAAGGGTTCCTATGTTAACATGTAACTTGGCCTGTTAGGATGTTTTGGAGTTAAATAGCTTTTTTGTTCAGTGAATGTGACCTAATGCTGCAAATTCCACAAATGAGCATTTTCAGTTCTTTACAACAGATCAAATGTTCAGAAATTCTACTGTGCCTAATAATTTGGAACAGTGCATTTTGAGTTTTTTTTCCATTTTGGAGATTATACTGTTATCATTGGGAGGTTTCTTCAATAAAATTCAATGTATACTCTAACGGGTGATGACTTTTATTAGACTGACTGTCATTTGCACCGACCACTTAGAAAATCAGAGAAAAATATCATTTGCATAATAATTTGGAACATAGTGTATGTATATATATATATATATATATATATATATATATATATAATATACACACACACACACAGGTGCTTCTCACAAAATTAGAATATCATCAAAAAGTTAATTTATTTCAGTTCTGCAATACGAAAAGTTAAACTACTATATTACATAGAGTCATTACACACAGAGTGATCTATTTCATGCTTTTATTTCCGTTAATGTTGATGATTATGGCTTACAGCCAATGAAAACCCAAACGTCATTATCTCAGTAAATTAGAATACTTTATAACACCAGCCTGAAAAATGATTTTAAAAGCTGAAATGTTGGCCTACTGAAATGTACGTTCAGTAAATGCACTCAATACTTGGTCGGGGCTCCTTTTGCATGAATTACTGCATCAATGCGGCGTGGCATTGAGGTGATCACCCTTTGGCACTGCTGAAGTGTCATGGAAGCCCAGGCTGCTTTGATAGCAGCCTTCAGCTCGTCTGCATTGTTGGGTCTGGTGTCTCTCATCTTCTTCTTGACAATATCACATAGAATCTCTCAGGGGTTAAGGTCAGGCAAGTTTGCTGCCAATCAAGCACAGTGATACTCTTGTTTTTAAACCAGGTATTAGTACTTTTGGCAGTGTGGACAGGTGCCAAGTCCTGCTGGAGAATGAAATTTCCATCTCAAAAAAACTTGTCGGCAGAGGGAAGCATGAAGTGCTCTAAAATTTCCTGGTAGACGGCTGCACTGACTTTGGTCTTGATAAAACACAGTGGACTACACCAGCAGATGACATGGCTCCCCAAACCATCACTGATTGTGGAAACTTCACACTAGACCTCAAGCAGCTTGGATTGTGGCCTCTCCACTCTTCCTCCAGACTCTGGGACCTTGATTTCCAAATGAAATGCAAAATTTACTTTCATCTGAAAACAACATCTTGGACCACTGAGCAACAGTCCAGTTCTTTTTCTCCTTGGCCCAGGTAAGACGCTTCTGGCGTTGTCTATTGGTCATGAGTGGCTTGACACAAGGAATGCGACACTTGTAACCCATGTCCTGGATAAATCTGTATGTGAAGACCATCAAAGAAAAAAAATCCTCCAAAAACAAAGTAAGTAAGAATTAATTAGTCTTTATTTAATTACCAATGCAATTTAAAAACATAATAATAATGACATAAAATGAAGGAGATGGCAGCTCATGATGTACAGAATAGAAAGACACCGTGCAAGGGAATAAATCCTCAATATTGTTAAATAGAGTACATGAAAAAATGTGTGGACGCCTAATGCAAGCAAAACCTTTAGGCAGGGATCACACATGTGAGAAATACGGCCGAGTCTCGCATGTTAATTTCCGGCACTGCGGTCGGTCTCGGGAGCGGAGCGTTGAATACAGTGCAGCAGTGCTGAGAAGTATCATGCGAGACATGGCCGTATTCCTTGCATGTGTGATCCCAGCCTTAATGTGAATTGCTATTAGGATTATAGATGGTTGTTCCACTCTCTTTTGTTTTCCAGTTTGCTCTGAAAGGGAGTCTGTCAGTAAGTTTTTGCTATGGAGTCTCAGAGTGCCATGATGTAGGGGCAGAGAGCCTGATTTCAGCGATGTATCACTTACTGGACTGTAGTTTTGATAGAGTCCCTGTTTTCTCTGCTGTAGATGTAGCAGTGGTCAGAATGCAAAGCTCTTTATAACCTCGCCCACACCCCTAATTGGCAGCTTCCTGTGTACACTGTGTATTGTCAGCAAACTGTCAATCAATGGTGGAACGGGGTTACATATATTTGCATTGCACATGGCAGTGATGATTTCCTGCTGATAAAACACTGATTGTACTGAATATACATTAAGCTGCTGGGCAAGTGACACATCCCTGGAATCAGACTCTCTGCCCCTACATTATGCTGCTCTCAGATTAAATAGCAAAAGCCTGCTGACATATTCCTTTTAAAAATTGTGTGAAAAAGGAAATTGGCAAACCTGAGCCACATCAAATTACAAATGTAAAAACAGATAGTTACAATTTTAAAGGGAACCTGTCATCAAGTTTTTCCCATATAAGCTATGGCCACCACCTTTCAGCCCTGTGTTACAGCATTCTGGAATGCTGTATATAAGTCATCAAGCCACCCTGCAAAAAAAACACAAAAACTTTTATTGTACTCCCCTATGGGGCGGTCGGGTTGCTGGTCTTGCTTCTGCACCCCCTCTCTTCTTGGAATCACCGTTTTTCTTGCTTCATGTGGATGAACCTCACTTTGCCTTGATGAAGGCTGAGCTATGTACTGTAGCACGCATGCTCTGTGGCACTATGGCCTTTCCGGCCCATGCACGAGGGGTCACAGGGAAGGCTGTTTTTGGTCTGGACCTACTATGGGTAAGCAGTGACTTCTTCCTATGACTTTGCATCATGTTGGTATATAGGTATATCCTACAACAATCTACAGCTTGCCAGCTTATGCTTTTTCTTTTGTCTTGGATGCTTAGTGGATGATGTAGTGTAAGGAGGAAGACCGGGCTGCGGGTACCTGCGCTGAGCCGGGTCCGGAACTGTTGGGGCTGTGTCCCATGTTGCCTGAGGGAAGGAATCGGGGACTGGACAAACCTCATGACCTGGGAAGAGGGGGCGTGTACACAGGAAACTCAGAAAGCGTACAAAGCAAAAGTTAGTTTCCAGCCGTTGGGGAGAGTGCAGCGTACTACGCGCCTTGAGCAGCAGCACCGCAATGTACTGCGGCCGAGATCCCCTGGGCGCTCCAGCGGAACAGCGAGTGTGGGAAGTGCCATTGGCGTAGCTAACCAAAAGACCGCGAGCATGCAGATGTTGGGCCAGTTACAGGACACTGAAGTACGGTCCCCTTTGTCGACTGGCATGCATCAACCCGCATTTAGTACAGAGACTTCTGCAGCTTTCCCCGCTTTGTTTGCGCGGGCTTATGGACTAGGGCTCAGCGAGTAAAACTGGAGACCATCCGCTACCGCCAGAAGACGAATCGCTAACCTTGGACCCCATCGGAGGACACTGCGCCGGCCATTGCCAGTTCTACTACCCCCATTGGACTGTGCACTAAGGACATCAACAGGAGCTACGATAAGTGCTGTTTGAAGCTTAGACTTTTGCACTCCTGCTTATTTCAGTTATTCCCTGTTGTTTGATTAACCCTTTTTTGCCACTGCTTATTAACTCCCTGCAAGGAGATTACTTTAACCCTTTATTGCTAAAAATAAATACTACTGTTGTACCACACTGCTCTGCAATCCCTGCGTACTGCATCTCAGCACCTTCTTACAGTAGGACGCCTCATCCAGACGAAGCAGAGTAGGAGGACAGTGATCGCAAGAAGAGAGGAGTGCTGAAGCAAGACCAGCAACGGACCTCCCCGTACGTGAGTATAATAAAAGATCTTATTTTTATTTTGCAGGGCGGCTTGGAGAATTATATACAGCATTCCAGAATGCTGTAACACGGGGCTGAAAGGTGGAGGCCGTAGGTTATATGGGAAAAACCTGGTGACAGGTTCCCTTTAAGATGTGGATATAGTGATGGGTAATTTGGAACTAAATATTATTATCATGGATGTACAAATCAGAACATTTGCAAGAAACATTTTTAAGCCTCCGCTCTCTAACTTGAAGCACTGATATAATCCATGAAAGAAATCAAAATATAATTTTCGTATACACTAAAGATTTCTATGTAGCAATTCAGTCTGTTTGAACAAATGTACTGAAAAATAATAACAAAATCTTTTTTTTTATCTGAAACCCTGGAATATTGCTACTAATAAAAAAGGCAAATAAGGAATGCTGCCAGGGGATTCATAGTGTAATATTGATTTCTTACTGTACCTCAAATAACAATGAATCATTTTACCTTCGAGAAAGTGAACTCTTGTTCCAAATCGAAACTGCGGAATCAAAAACAAGAAATGATTAACAGATGAACTGATTCAGACAACTGCTAATATAGTACTAAGGACAGATGCAGACGGCCATAGACTCTGTCACCTGAGAGAATCGGGCCGATTATGTTACTCACACTCTGGTCATAGTGCGATCATAGTGTGCTCCAATTCTCCTGCATGAACAGAAGATGGAAAAAAAAAATCTCAATTTTCTCCATTCTGTCAGTCCGCAGAAATCGGACTGGTCTCAGGTGCCATCCGAGGGCAGTACGATGGTTTCCATCGACTCATTGACTTGCATGGCCGAATGCAATCCGAATATCGGATAAGCTCTGGCCTGCTCATGTTCATGGCCTCATACAATAATGTTTTCAGGATGACTTGTCGTAACGCTCTCAGACTGATAATATACATGTTTGCACCTGCCCTAATACAAATAGACCTCTGGGATTTATGTGTATTGATTGAGTATAAAAGTCATAAAGTTAAAGATCTGCCTCCTGTGTTTGAAATATCAGCAGTGTCCTGTCAGTAGTATAGGAACTGTATTACTCATCAAACTCAATTTGACAGGTCGACACGCCCCCTATCATTTAATCCGTCTCCCTGTCAGCTTGATCCAGGTCGTCACGCCCTCTGGCTGAACTTTGCTCAGGCTGGGAAATCTGTGGCTGAACTTTGCTCAGGCTGTGAAATCTGGTCTGCTGGATTTTTATTCAGTGCCTTTGATTAGTCTGTGGCGTTTTTAGTGTATTAAAGGGTAGTTTTAACTCCATCCGTAGATGTAAAGCTATTTTCTAGCAGAGAATGCCCTGACATGAAATGTAAAGGGTTTGTATTAGAAGCACCCAGTAAATGTCTGTATTAGAATCCATCAGTAAATGTAAAGTTATTTTCTAGCAGAGGAGAGAAACTTTTAAGGACCCAGTAATTGTATAAGGAGTTCTAGTTAAATACAGACTTCTGTATATAACTAGTATATAAGGATTTTTAGTGAAATATTTGTTGTTAGAAGTCTAAATATTTTTCTATCTACTGGCTAACATGGTACAAAGATATACATCTTTACAGCACCATAGAGGTAATTTATCTATGTGTGTGTTTCACACAGGACAAGTTCTGTGATCCGTCTTTTGTGTGGGAAAAGTCAACAATTTTTATTAAGGTCTAAAATACATTATCATGGATAAAAATCCAAAAGAGTGGGATATACAGCATGCAGAAAAAATAGCCAAATGCAGACAGGTGTGAATTACATTCAAATCAATATATAATAGTGCACATCGACATATCTTATATGTTATAGAAAATAGACTAATCGGGCTATAAAATATAACTCCATATTTGGATATACAGCATCAGAAAAATAGAATGCAAAGTGGAATCATTCAATCAAATAGTGCACTCGACATATCTTAATTTAAGCGATAATGACTAATCGGGTTACATATAACTCCATATATTTGTCCGTATATATGCAATCTATGTAACTCACAATATCCCCCAATAGGCAGACATATATGCACTATATATAGGATTATAAGTATCTCAATGAATCAGGTATATCAATAAAGTAACTTCTCCATCACAGTTGCTAATATAATGATGTTACCATGCAAGTGCAGAGCTCACAATACATACTGTGCGTGCATATGAAGTCAATTAGCACATCCATATGAGGAGCTATATCAAAAAAGCAGCGCCATAGATGTGAGATCATACCTGAATGCTGCTTGGCACCCCTTGTGTATAGCCCTCATTTCTAACAGTGTTTTTCACAGATAGATCACTTCAAGAAAACTGTCCCGACAGTTCATCCCTATAGTGTAGTTTAATGTATCAAGGTGTGTGTACAAGGTTTGGAATTGTCAGAATGAGTGAAGGTCGATGCTACGGTAATTCAGGCAAACAGTAAATAGTATTGCATTGTGTATAGTCAGTGGGATCTTTTAAAACCAACACATTTATGTGTATTCTGATGCAGTGCCTAGAATGAGTGAAGGTCGTTGCACGGTAATTCAGGCAACAGTAAATAGTATTGCATTGTGTATAGTCAGTGGGGTCTTTTAAACCAACACATTTATGTGTTTCTTCTTGAAGTTACAGCTTCAAGACTTTCAATCATGTGCTAATTGTACATGCTAGACTGAAATTGAAATAAATTCAAAAAGGAAGCTTTTGCAGTATAAAATACAAATTTTATTAAGGTCTAAAATACATTATCATGGATAAAAATCCAAAAAGAGTAGGATATACAGCATGCAGAAAAAATAACCAAAGTGTTGACATGAAGTTACAGCTCAAAGACATATACATTATCATGAATAAAAAATATAGTTGTCCATATATATGCAGTCTATGTAACTCACAATATCCCCAATAGGCAGACATATATGCACTATATATAGGATTATAAGTATCTCAATGAAGCATGTATATCAATAAAGTAACTTCCCCATCACAGATGCTAATATAATGATGTTAGCATGCAAGTGCAGGGCTCACAATACATACTGTGCGTGCATATGAAGTCAATTAGCACAGCCATATGAGGAGCTATATTAAAAAAGCAGTTGTGTATAGTTGGCCAATCGAATATTAGTTATGCGTTCACTACCACTGTCAACCATAGCAGCTCTCATGATGCTAGCTATTCTGATCACCTTATCATATCAACCATGAAGCCTCTTTTAACCCCTTCACAATAATGTACAGAGGAGTTTTTATGTTTTAATACTGATAGACATATTGTGAACGGACATATAGGGTCCATGTGAGATACCATATTTTTCAAATATTAGTTAAGCGTATATTTCAACATTTTGCTCCTTCACAGATTTATTTTACATTATTTTTTTATTTTGCTTAAGGATCATGTACAGAGGAGTTTTTATGTTTTAATACTGATAGACATATTGTGAACGGACATATAGGGTCCATGTGAGACATGTCTGGACAAGTCCGGGCATGTCTGGGCATGCCTGGACAAGTCCTGGTCACGGGACAGCCGTGGAAAAAAACAATACTGAAATTCAAAAACTATGTGCTGGCCGTTAACACGCGCACAGTCATCTAGAAAATATTGAGCGAGTTGCTTCACAAACCCTCTCAAGGCATGTTGAATGTTAACGTTCCCGCTATGAGCTACACACATGACCAACTGTATAGCCTGGGATGCGTAGCGTTCTTGCAGCGCAAGCCTATTTTTAAAGACGCTAAGACCATCAGATATAAAAGACAGGCATGTTGAGACGTGTCCCGGCCTATTTTGGTACATACCCACTCCTATGCAGCGATATTGAGTACCGTTCAACAAAAAATCAGGTACAAACTTTTTAACATACCTGTGTTTCGGACCCTCAGACCATGCCAGAAGCACTCTGTGCCATGTACTCTAACTCATAATATTCGATTTTGATCAGCATTCAACAAAAAATTGGGTGCTAACTTTTTACCATACCTGTGTTTCTATAACGAATACACGGACCCCTACAGCGCATCCCAATAGTGTAGTTTAATGTAGGGGGCAAACAGATTATCGCTGGTGCTTGGAAAATACCACATTTCATAGATGGTGCTGATCCGCTGAATCATTTTTAAACATTTCACGCCACTCATGCACCCACAGCACACTTATGCTGTACCAGCACCGCTGCAGCTAGCGCTTTTTAGCTAAAAAAGACCCTTATTTGCATCATTTTCATTATAGTACGACTGGTACATACCCACTACTATGCAACGATACTGAGTAGCGTTCAACAAAAATCAGGTACAAACTTTTTAACATACCTGTGTTTCGGGCGCTCATGCCATACCAGAAGCACTCTGTGCCATGTACCATAGCCATAATAATCGATCTTGATCAGTATTCAACAAAAAATTGGGTGCAAACTTTTTTTTTTTTTTAGCATAGCTGTGTTTCTGACTCCCATGTCGTACCAGAAAGACCTATTTTGGCACAGGCCTACACCTATGCAGCGGTTTTGACCACTACTCAACAAAAATGGCTACAAACTTTTTAACATATCTGTGTTTCGGACTATCATGTCATAGCAGAAGCACCCTGTGCCATGTACTCTAGACCATAATATTCGTTTTTGATCACCATTCAACAAAAAATTGAGGCATGTTGAGACGTGTCCCGGCCTATTTTGGCACATGACAAATGTTTCTGACTCTCATGTCATACCAGAAGCACCCTGTGCCATGTACTCTAGACCATAATATTTCACATCGGGTATGGGAACTACATAGCTTTGTTTTCTCAGGTATTTAAAAAAGTGTGGAAAACTGAAAATCCCGCGACCTGTGGTAATTTAGTGAGAACCATATAGACAAATCGGGTATCGTCACACACGAGACCACGACACCTCGGGCTATCACATTTACCATTAGTTTTCAAAAATCAGCTCCTTAACAATAAAGTAAGAATCGTAGTGTCCTGCATTGTGGTCTATAAATGTATAGTTTGAAAATTTACCGTTGCTAAAGAACAGTAAAAAGTCGTGCGTACAACTATCAACCCAAAACTCTCACCACTATCACAAACATCTATAAATGTATAGTTGAAATTTACAGTTGCTAAAGAACAGTAAAAAGTCGTGCGTACAACTATCAACCCCAAAACTCTCACCACTATCACAAACACAATTGCCTACAGAGGCGGCCAGCGAGAATTTCCGTATGTGTGTATCAAGATGCTCCCTGCTATGACCGAATGTTTGCTCGTGGATGCTGGCATTTCCAGTGACATCATAGTTGTGTAAATGCGCAGGGGCACGTGTATCGATCCCTAGGGTGTAATGCGTGATCATTTTAATTATTTTTCAATTCATAACCACACGTTCTCAGGCAGACAGGTTTATTTCACAGAAGTTGACTGTACAGTTGCATAATCTTTGTTTAAAATCATACATTTGCATAATTTTGTTTAAATCGCACAGCTCTGCAATAATGTCGGGTGTTGGACATGCACTTATCAGTCTTTCATACGTGTCGCAGAAAGATTTTAGTCTGTTCTGCGAGAGTTTATTATGCACGTACTGTGCAGACATGTCAAGAAACATTTTGGTGTGTTCACCAGTCCATACGGGTGTTGGTGTGTAAGGCGATCGACCATCATCCTTCTGCCTCTTACTTACACGACGGCGTGATACAGTGCGTTTCTTTGGCGGTATCGCATCGGCTGAATTGGCAGCTGCTGCTTCCGCGTTGCTATTTGCAGATTCTGTAGCTTGACACAGACGTATATTCTTAAGCCGACTACTCTCAGCATTCCCGGGGTGCTCGGTTGGCGCGTCGTTTTCTTCACGATCTGCGACACACCCGTGTGAAAGAGGCTCCGTTCTCACCTCCGTCTGTTCTCAAATCCATAATTGCGCTGCTGCAAAACTCGCGAATGACGATCCTCCGTAACTAAAGAAAAGATACGTGGTGTAGTTAACCGCTAAGTGGGGGAGATATAGGAAGAGCTACATGAGCCACTTACTCTGATTCAACGCGATATTTGTAAAGCTACAGCACCGATTATCTGTGAAACCGATGCATGATTGTTTGTATAAGTACACTATAGAGCGGCCTAGACATATATACTTACAAGTATGCCCCGGGTGCTGGTCTACAGAGAATGCTGAATTAACAGACATCTCGCTGCTGGGGCGCCGCCGTATGGGGCTGTTTTCTCCCTCAAACTGCAACCTCACGGGCGATACTTTAGCAGCTGTAAATAAAATATAGCATACATGAATGCGCACAACACATTCACAAAGCTAACTTGACACACGTAAATAAAATATATCTACTAGTTACCGCAGAAATTTTTATCTGCGTGTATAAGTACACTATAGAGATGCGTAGACATATATGCTTACAAGTATGAGACGTGTAGTGTAGTTCAGAGATTGGTGAATTAAACGGTGTGGAGGTGCTCGGGCGTTTTCGTATGGGTGTGTTTTCTTTTTCAAGCTGCAGCCTCCTGCTCGTTAGTTTAACATCTGTAAATAAAATATAACTATTACTCGCCACAGAAATGATATCTACGCGGGCCACACGCACAAAGCTAATACAGGGTAATGATGGTTGGGGGTTCTGTCGTGAAATATTACTTCTACAATATTGCATCAACGCGGTTAGCCGCCATGTTCCCTCTGTAAAACATGAATGGGATGTTTTTTCTGCCCCTAGCATGGGGGCAGTGACAGAGGGCGTGTTCTCTCTGCTAGCCCTAATAAATACGGGTAGCTCACAAGCAATACAGTTCGCACTTGTTCACAACTCACAGACCACAACTCCGATCTGAACAGGACTAGAGTGAGTATTTTTACGGATTTCGTTTCAATTATATTTAAGTTTGTGTAGTATTTGTATTAACAGGTTAGCCGTGTTTTCATACTTGATCTTTATTTGCTTTAATTCAATAGCGGACCCTTTTTTATTCAAGATGGAGGCCAGATATTCTCGCGGTCAATATACTGCTATGCTTTCACCAGAACAATCGGGTAAATTTTACACCGTATATAGTGTACGTCGTATTGTGTCGGGCTGTCTGAGTCTGCGCCTTGTATATATAAACGATATATTTCATTCTTTCTTATTTAAGAAGTGGGAGTCCATTCAGACTACTCCTATGAGAACCGGTTCATTACGCAGAACCTGTTAGAGGAAGGCAACTCTACTAGCGGGCGACGAGCCTCAAGCTCTCACCAGTCTGTCACAGGCAAGAAACCTATAGCTATATCATATGTTTTAAACCTATGTATCTAGACGTGTAAACGTGGTAGCTGTAAATTTATAACGCCTACTATTAATATTAATAATTAATATAGACTGCCGTTAAAATCCATACAGTTAATTTTATTTTAGCTGACTGGGTCGTTAGCTAGACATGTTTTAATAATATAAACATTTTCTCATACAGATACAGCTGTAGCGGACTGGGCGGTTGGAAACCCTGTGGCGACTGAGCCGCTCGAGCATCGCGATTCCGATGTTGAGATCGTGGAGGATCCCCAGGATTCAGATGTCGAGTTCGTCGAACTGGACTATAATCCTCCCAACGCTCCTAAAAGATGGGGTGATTCGCTAAGCACACGGCTCTGGAATAGAAAAGGTAGCGGGTCCTTGAAACCCGGGTGATATGTGTGTTTGTATCCTCTGTACCCTGTGACCCCACCGATAACTAGTGGATATATTTTATTTACGCGCGTTACGATAGCTTTGCGAATTTAGCTTTGTGCGTGTGGCCCGCGTAGATATCATTTCTGTGGCGAGTAATAGTTATATTTTATTTACAGATGTTAAACTAACGAGCAGGAGGCTGCAGCTTGAAAAAGAAAACACACCCATACGAAAACGCCCGAGCACCTCCACACCGTTTAATTCACCAATCTCTGAACTACACTACACGTCTCATACTTGTAAGCATATATGTCTACGCATCTCTATAGTGTACTTATACACGCAGATAAAAATTTCTGCGGTAACTAGTAGATATATTTTATTTACGTGTGTCAAGTTAGCTTTGTGAATGTGTTGTGCGCATTCATGTATGCTATATTTTATTTACAGCTGCTAAAGTATCGCCCGTGAGGTTGCAGTTTGAGGGAGAAAACAGCCCCATACGGCGGCGCCCCAGCAGCGAGATGTCTGTTAATTCAGCATTCTCTGTAGACCAGCACCCGGGGCATACTTGTAAGTATATATGTCTAGGCCGCTCTATAGTGTACTTATACAAACAATCATGCATCGGTTTCACAGATAATCGGTGCTGGTAGCTTTACAAATATCGCGTTGAATCAGAGTAAAGTGGCTCATGTAGCTCTTCCTATATCTCCCCCACTTAGCGGTTAACTACACCACGTATCTTTTCTTTAGTTACGGAGGATCGTCATTCGCGAGTTTTGCAGCAGCGCAATTATGGATTTGAGAACAGAACGGAGGTGAGAACGGAGCCTCTTTCACACGGGTGTGTCGCAGATCGTGAAGAAAACGACGCGCCAACCGAGCACCCCGGGAATGCTGAGAGTAGTCGGCTTAAGAATATACGTCTGTGTCAAGCTACAGAATCTGCAAATAGCAACGCGGAAGCAGCAGCTGCCAATTCAGCCGATGCGATACCGCCAAAGAAACGCACGGTATCACGCCGTCGTGTAAGTAAGAAGCAGAAGGATGATGGTCGATCGCCTTACACACCAACACCCGTATGGACTGGTGAACACACCAAAATGTTTCTTGACATGTCTGCACAGTACGTGCATAATAAACTCTCGCAGAACAGACTAAAATCTTTCTGCGACACGTATGAAAGACTGATAAGTGCATGTCCAACACCCGACATTATTGCAGAGCTGTGCGATTTTAAACAAAATTATGCAAATGTATGATTTTAAACAAAGATTATGCAACTGTACAGTCAACTTCTGTGAAATAAACCTGTCTGCCTGAGAACGTGTGGTTATGAATTGAAAAATAATTAAAATGATCACGCATTACACCCTAGGGGATCGATACACGTGCCCCTGCGCATTTACACAACTATGATGTCACTGGAAATGCCAGCATCCACGAGCAAACATTCGGTCATAGCAGGGAGCATCTTGATACACACATACGGAAATTCTCGCTGGCCGCCTCTGTAGGCAATTGTGTTTGTGATAGTGGTGAGAGTTTTGGGGTTGATAGTTGTACGCACGACTTTTTACTGTTCTTTAGCAACTGTAAATTTTCAAACTATACATTTATAGATGTTTGTGATAGTGGTGAGAGTTTTGGGGTTGATAGTTGTACGCACGACTTTTTACTGTTCTTTAGCAACGGTAAATTTTCAAACTATACATTTATAGACCACAATGCAGGACACTACGATTCTTACTTTATTGTTAAGGAGCTGATTTTTGAAAACTAATGGTAAATGTGATAGCCCGAGGTGTCGTGGTCTCGTGTGTGACGATACCCGATTTGTCTATATGGTTCTCACTAAATTACCACAGGTCGCGGGATTTTCAGTTTTCCACACTTTTTTAAATACCTGAGAAAACAAAGCTATGTAGTTCCCATACCCGATGTGAAATATTATGGTCTAGAGTACATGGCACAGGGTGCTTCTGGTATGACATGAGAGTCAGAAACATTTGTCATGTGCCAAAATAGGCCGGGACACGTCTCAACATGCCTCAATTTTTTGTTGAATGGTGATCAAAAACGAATATTATGGTCTAGAGTACATGGCACAGGGTGCTTCTGCTATGACATGATAGTCCGAAACACAGATATGTTAAAAAGTTTGTAGCCATTTTTGTTGAGTAGTGGTCAAAACCGCTGCATAGGTGTAGGCCTGTGCCAAAATAGGTCTTTCTGGTACGACATGGGAGTCAGAAACACAGCTATGCTAAAAAAAAAAAAAAGTTTGCACCCAATTTTTTGTTGAATACTGATCAAGATCGATTATTATGGGCTATGGTACATGGCACAGAGTGCTTCTGGTATGGCATGAGCGCCCGAAACACAGGTATGTTAAAAAGTTTGTACCTGATTTTTGTTGAACGCTACTCAGTATCGTTGCATAGTAGTGGGTATGTACCAGTCGTACTATAATGAAAATGATGCAAATAAGGGTCTTTTTTAGCTAAAAAGCGCTAGCTGCAGCGGTGCTGGTACAGCATAAGTGTGCTGTGGGTGCATGAGTGGCGTGAAATGTTTAAAAATGATTCAGCGGATCAGCACCATCTATGAAATGTGGTATTTTCCAAGCACCAGCGATAATCTGTTTGCCCCCTACATTAAACTACACTATTGGGATGCGCTGTAGGGGTCCGTGTATTCGTTATAGAAACACAGGTATGGTAAAAAGTTAGCACCCAATTTTTTGTTGAATGCTGATCAAAATCGAATATTATGAGTTAGAGTACATGGCACAGAGTGCTTCTGGCATGGTCTGAGGGTCCGAAACACAGGTATGTTAAAAAGTTTGTACCTGATTTTGTTGAACGGTACTCAATATCGCTGCATAGGAGTGGTATGTACCAAAATAGGCCGGGACACGTCTCAACATGCCTGTCTTTTATATCTGATGGTCTTAGCGTCTTTAAAAATAGGCTTGCGCTGCAAGAACGCTACGCATCCCAGGCTATACAGTTGGTCATGTGTGTAGCTCATAGCGGGAACGTTAACATTCAACATGCCTTGAGAGGGTTTGTGAAGCAACTCGCTCATATTTTCTAGATGACTGTGCGCGTGTTAACGGCCAGCACATAGTTTTGAATTTCAGTATTGTTTTTTCCACGGCTGTCCCGTGACCAGGACTTGTCCAGGCATGCCCAGACATGCCGGACTTGTCCAGACATGTCTCACATGGACCCTATATGTCCGTTCACAATATGTCTATCAGTATTAAAACATAAAAATCTTCCTCTTGTACATGATCCTGTGAAGGACAAAATTAGAAAAAGCAACTAATGTAAAAAATCTGTGACAGGAAGCATAAAATTGTAATGAAATATATCGGGGCATTAAACCCTAACAAATTTGAAAAATATGGTATCTCACATGGACCCTATATTGTCCGTTCACAATATGTCTATCAGTATTAAAACATAAAAAACTCCTCGTGTACATTATTGTGAAGGGGTTAAAAGAGGCTTCACGGTTGATATGATAAGGTGATCAGAATAGCTAGCATCATGAGAGCTGCTATGGTTGACAGTGGTAGTGAACGCATAACTAATATTCGATTGGCCAACTATACACAACTGCTTTTTTAATATAGCTCCTCATATGGCTGTGCTAATTGACTTCATATGCACGCACAGTATGTATTGTGAGCCCTGCACTTGCATGCTAACATCATTATATTAGCATCTGTGATGGGGAAGTTACTTTATTGATATACATGCTTCATTGAGATACTTATAATCCTATATATAGTGCATATATGTCTGCCTATTGGGGATATTGTGAGTTACATAGACTGCATATATATGGACAACTATATTTTTTATTCATGATAATGTATATGTCTTTGAGCTGTAACTTCATGTCAACACTTTGGTTATTTTTTCTGCATGCTGTATATCCTACTCTTTTTGGATTTTTATCCATGATAATGTATTTTAGACCTTAATAAAATTTGTATTTTATACTGCAAAAGCTTCCTTTTTGAATTTATTTCAATTTCAGTCTAGCATGTCACAATTAAGTCAATGATTGAAATGTCTTTGAGCTGTAACTTCAAGAAGAACACACATAAATGTGTTGGTTTTAAAAGACCCACTGACTATACACAATGCAATACTATTTACTGGTTGCCTGAATTACCGTAGCAACGCATCGACCTTCACTCATTCTGACAATTCCAAACCTTGTACACACACCTTGATACATTAAACTACACTATAGGGATGAACTGTCGGGACAGTTTTCTTGAAGTGATCTATCTGTGAAAAACACTGTTAGAAATGAGGGCTATACACAAGGGGTGCCAAGCAGCATTCAGGTATGATCTCACATCTATGGCGCTGCTTTTTTGATATAGCTCCTCATATGGATGTGCTAATTGACTTCATATGCACGCACAGTATGTATTGTGAGCTCTGCACTTGCATGGTAACATCATTATATTAGCAACTGTGATGGAGAAGTTACTTTATTGATATACCTGATTCATTGAGATACTTATAATCCTATATATAGTGCATATATGTCTGCCTATTGGGGGATATTGTGAGTTACATAGATTGCATATATACGGACAAATATATGGAGTTTATTATTGTATAGCCCCGGATTAGTCTATTATCGCTATAACATATAAGATATGTCGATGTGCACTATTATATATTGATTTGAATGTAATTCACACCTGTCTGCATTTGGCTATTTTTTCTGCATGCTGTATATCCCACAACATATATGGATTTATTATATGTATAGCCGATTAGTTATTAATCGCTATAACATATAAGATATTGTGTGACTTTTTTGATTTGAATGAATACACCCGGTCTGCATTGCTATTTTTCTGATGTGATATCCCACTCTTTGGATTATTTATCCTTATGTCATTAGATTATAAATCTTGACTTTACCCACAAAAGACGATAAGAACTTGACTTTAACAACAATAGATAAATTACCTTATTGCGTAAAGATATATCTTTGTACTATGTTAGCCATATAAAAAATATTAGACTTCTAACAAAATTTCATAAAATATCCTTAGTACATTATTACAAACGTTTCTAACTCCTATACATTACTGGCTTAAAGTTCTCGAAAAATAACTTTACATTTACTGATGGATTCTAATACAGACATTTACTGGGTGCTTCTAATACAAACCCTTTACATTTCATGTCAGGGCATTCTCTGCTAGAAAATAGCTTTACATCTACGGATGGAGTTAAAACTACCCTTTAATACACTAAAAACCCACAGACTAATCAAAGGCACTGAATAAAAATCCAGCAGACCAGATTTCACAGCCTGAGCAAAGTTCAGCCACAGATTTCCCAGCCTGAGCAAAGTTCAGCCAGAGGGCGTGACGACCTGGATCAAGCTGACAGGGAGACGGATTAAATGATAGGGGGCGTGTCGACCTGTCAAATTGAGTTTGATGAGTAATACAGTTCCTATACTACTCCTGTCATTCACAGACTGGAGGCACGAGGAGATGCCGAGGAATCACAGACAGGGAGGAGAAGACGCGGTCTAGAGTCCAGCCCATGAACACCAAAATCTAATTATCAAAGAACTTCAAATCGTGATTAAAGAAGAACCACAAAGGAGATTTATTCACCAAAGGCAACAATTTAATCTGCTTTACAACATAATTACAGACATGTCTTTGCTCTACATTACAAAATTGTACTGTTGGAGTCTCATTAAGTTTAAAAATGAGGAAGACTTTAGAATGATATATTATAAGTTATTACAAATTTATTCTTCAAAACAGCATTTAAATAATGTTAGAGAATTTATGTTATAGGGTATTTACACGTAAAATATATTTGGCTTTGACAATAGGATACATATGAATGCTCTGGGGCCACCACTAATTACACGACCAAGGGTCTTAAAGTTCCTTGCATGAATTAATGTAGTCTATAGTAGTGGTGCTGGCACATGCTCAATACTACCCTTTCACACAGCCAACATTTTTGGGGACTCCAAGTAATCTAACATTTATTATCTATTTTGAATAGGTGATAAATTTTGTTTATGAGACAGTCGTTTAAAAGTACGTTTTAGACTGCTTTATTCGTTATTACCTTTCACCATATGCTATGTGACTATTTCCAGTATATCTTAAAGACATCCATAGACCACTATTTACCAAATGGAGACCAATTTGGCCTCTATTTAAGAAGTATATATCAGGGTTCTCATCATTTTTACTGCATGGAATAGCATAACAGATTGCATTATTCCATACACTAAGAGGTTGAAAAAAGTGGGAACAGCAAATAATAACAAGGGGTGCTACACAAACCGTACATGGGCAAGTATCAAGAGTCAGTAGAGAAACTGTAAAGGAAAAAAAAGGGCGCACGCTAGGGATGAGCGAGCACTATACTAGAAGCATTTTTCCATCAGACTTTCAAAAAGGAGGTCTGGGGGGAATGAAAATGTTGAAATGAACGGAAAAAGTGATGAACAGTAGAAAAACAGCATGGAGAAGACCCCTGGAAGCATCTCTTACTCCCATATCATTGCTGAGAACACAATGGTGTCACACTTTCTCCACTTTAAGGACTGACAATAAAACATTCAAAATTAAAGAGAACTTGTTTACAAAAAGCAGCAGTATATAAAGTTGTCCATATGTGCCAAGCTCCACACAACTAACACTTCCCTGTCTTGACCATGTATTCTCCATCTCCTCCTCCATCTCTTCCTCCTCATTCCCCTCCTTAGCCCATCCACATAGGAAAGCTGGTAAGAAGCTTGTGTGCGTATTAGCCTCTGTTGCGTAATGTTGCTGAGCAGATGAGATGAGGCTGAGCTTGGTAGTATCTCCTTGTCTCCACCATGGGCACCTGGTCAGCATGCAAAGCTTCATGTTTAATTGTGAGCAGTGACTGTTTAAGTAGCCATAGAAGTTGGATAATTGCGCTGATGATGGTGTCATCGCCACTCACCATCTTTGTGGAGTCCTGAAAATCTTGGAGAACCTATAAATGTCAGATATCCATGCCCACTCTTCAGTTGTTCTGTGCGGAGGCTGACTAGAATATCGACAGGCATGTTGGAGGTGGTATTCCACATCTGGCCTCAGTTGCTCACAAAGCCTTTTCAGCATGAGCAGTGTGGAGTTCAGGGTGTGGTGATGTTACACAACAGTTGGTGAGCTGGCACTTGCATACGCTGCTGCAGCACTGCCAGAGTGGCGACAGCTGTAGCTGACTTGCGGAAATGGCCACTGACACTGTGTACCTTGATCAGAAGCTCTGACAAATCTGGGTAGGTTTTCAGAAACTACCAGTTTGAGAATGTGGGCTAAGCATGGCATGTGCATGAGCTTGCCAAGCTTCACAGTTGTCACCAGGTTACGACCATAATCACACACGACCATGACTGACTGAAGTTTCAATGGCGAGAGCCACAGCTCTGTCTAGTCTGTTATTCCTTTCAATAACTCTGCCATGGTGTGCGGTTTGTCTCCTAGACAAACTAGTTTCAGCAGAGCCTGTTGCTGCTTCGCTGAAGCAGTGCTGCAGAGCTTCCAGATTTCTGCTAATGTGGACAACATGGTTTGAGATAGCACATCGGAAATGGAGGATGAGGAGGAGCAGGTGGGGATGCAGGAACTGGTGTAGGATGTGGCGGAAACCTTGATAGAAATAGGGCCAGCAATTCTTGGTGTCGGTAATATATGTGCTGTGCCAGGGTGGGACTTGGCCCAGGCCTCCATAATGTTCAACAAATGTGCCATCAGGGAAATGTAGCATCCGTGGCCAGAATCGCTTGTCCACGTATTGGTCGTTAAGTGGACATTCCCAGTAACCGCTTTGGTAAATGCACGGGTGATGTTCTTGGACACGTTCTGGTACAAGTTGGGAGAAGCCACACGGGGAGAAATAGTGGTGGCTGGGGACCGAGTACCGAGGAACCAAGTTTTTACAACTTCAGCAGGCCAATTTTAATTTTTTTTATCTCAAACCAACAAAATTTCCCTCAAACCAGGTTCTGCAGTATTTATGACAATAGTCGATTTTTGAACAACCAATTGTGTATACCTGTAGCAGGCCAATTTTTCTTTTTATTTCAAACCAACAAAATTTCACACAACATAGGTTCTACAATATCTATAACAATAGCCAATTTTTGAACAACCAAATTTGTACACCTGTAGTAGACCAATTTTCCTTTTTATTTCAAACCAATGAAATTTGACAAAAAACAGGTTCTACAGTATATCTGACAATAGTCAATTGTTGAACAATCAAATTTGTACACCTGTCGCAGGCCAATTTTTCTTTTTATTTCAAACATACAAAATTTCAGACAAAGCAGGTGAAACTGTATGAGTAACAATATTCGATTTTTAGAACAAAAATATTTTGTGAACTATATCAGGCCAAGAGGTTTAAATTTTTTTTAATCCACTGTAATTTACCCCAAAGCACGTTAAACTGTATAAATGACAATAGTCAATTTTTGGAACAAAAATATTTTGCAAACTGTAACAGTTTGCAGTTTTATATAACACCATAATCTAACACTAGGCAATGTGTTTAAGTTTATGGATGACTATTTCAATCTAGATAAGTTTTGGAACTTTTTTTGGAGTTTTATATACCACCGTAATGTAACACTAACCATCAACCAAACCACTATCCAAATTTGTACACCTGTAGTAGGCCAATGACAAATGACTAATAGTGTTGAGCATTCCGATACCGCAAGTATCGGGTATCGGCCGATATTCGCGTTATCGGAATTCCGATACTTAATTCCGATACTTTTTCCATATCGTATACCGGAATCGGAAGTTCCCATAATTCTTTGAGAGGCAATGTGATTTTAGTCAGCCAATGAGGAATCCTACGAAGTGTGGGCACATCCTGTAATGCTGCGGTCATCTTAACTAATGGCATGGCTGTGATTGGCTGCTGAAATGATGTCAGAATGCACTATAAAAGGCGCCGCCGCCATTTTAGCGTCACTGTGCTGTGAACTCAGTAAGGGACAGAACGCTACTCTGCTCACTCTGAGGGACAGTTAGATATTGCGATTTTGTGTACTACTGTGCTTGAGGCAGGCTAGTTTACCAACCGCTGTGTAAAGCTTCATTTTGCCAGTGTTGTTTTAACAGCTCTGTGCAAGGTGTGTGTGTGACAGTGCAGGTGACGCTGCAGTTTGCTCTGCATCCACCGCTGTTTGTAGGCATCTGCACGTGTCACTGACTCTTTTTTTTTTTTATTTTATTTAGTGGAATTGGTGCAGCTCCATTATATTAGAAAAAAATCAAATCTATTAGTGTGACGTGCTTCCATCCGTATACAATACATTGGTTGCAAACACTATAGAAGTACACAAAGGAGCTTTTCACAGATAGTGAATAGTTGTGTTTCAGTGTTCACTGCAGTCTGTGAGGTTTTGATTTTTTGAGTGCAGATCACGCTCCAGTTAGTTCTTCAACCACTGCTGGTTGTAGTCTGCTGAGCGTGTGTCACTGCCTCATCCTTCACATTTTTCTCTAATTGGTGCTGCTCCATTTTAGTGGAAAAAAATCTAATCTATTAGTGTGACGCGCTTCCATCCGTATACAATACATTGGTTGCAAACACTATAGAAGTACACAAAGGAGCTTTTCACAGATAGTGAATAGTTGTGTTTCAGTGTTCACTGTAGTCTGTGAGCTTTTCATTTTGTGAGTGCAGATTACGCTCCAGTTTGTACTTCAACCACTGCCGGTTGTAGTCTGCTGAGCGTGTGTCACTGCCTCATCCTTCACATTTTTCTCTAATTGGTGCTGCTCCATTTTAGTGGAAAAAAATCTAATCTATTAGTGTGACGCGCTTCCATCCGTATACAATACATTGGTTGCAAACACTATAGAAGTACACAAAGGAGCTTTTCACAGATAGTGAATAGTTGTGTTTCAGTGTTCACTGTAGTCTGTGAGCTTTTCATTTTGTGAGTGCAGATTACGCTCCAGTTTGTACTTCAACCACTGCCGGTTGTAGTCTGCTGAGCGTGTGTCACTGCCTCATCCTTCACATTTTTCTCTAATTGGTGCTGCTCCATTTTAGTGGAAAAAAATCTAATCTATTAGTGTGACGCGCTTCCATCCGTATACAATACATTGGTTGCAAACACTATAGAAGTACACAAAGGAGCTTTTCACAGATAGTGAATAGTTGTGTTTCAGTGTTCACTGTAGTCTGTGAGCTTTTCATTTTGTGAGTGCAGATTACGCTCCAGTTTGTACTTCAACCACTGCCGGTTGTAGTCTGCTGAGCGTGTGTCACTGCCTCATCCTTCACATTTTTCTCTAATTGGTGCTGCTCCATTTTAGTGGAAAAAAATCTAATCTATTAGTGTGACGCGCTTCCATCCGTATACAATACATTGGTTGCAAACACTATAGAAGTACACAAAGGAGCTTTTCACAGATAGTGAATAGTTGTGTTTCAGTGTTCACTGTAGTCTGTGAGCTTTTCATTTTGTGAGTGCAGATTACGCTCCAGTTTTGTACTTCAACCACTGCCGGTTGTTAGTCTGCTGAGCGTGTGTCACTGCCTCATCCTTCACATTTTTCTCTAATTGGTGCTGCTCCATTTTAGTGGAAAAAAATCTAATCTATTAGTGTGACGCGCTTCCATCCGTATACAATACATTGGTTGCAAACACTATAGAAGTACACAAAGGGGCCTTTCACAGATACTGAACAGTTGTCTGCAGGGTTCACTGTAGTCTGTGAGGAATAACCACACTTAGGCCTTAACTTTTCTGACTTTCTTATCAATCTACCAAGATGAAGAAGTCAGTGAGTAAGGCACGTGGTCGTGGTCGAGGCCGTGGATTTGCAGCAGGGAGAGGACGTGGGGATTCTGTGGCTGCTGCCGCACCCAGTGACACAGCATCCACCAGTTTTCCCCGTGAGCGTTCCTTTATGCGCACTTTTGTAGGAGCTCAGCGTACCCCCCTGCTGCGTGAAGAACAAATTGAAGCCGTTGTTGGTTGGATGGCAGCCAATGCATCGACTTCAATACCTTCCACCCCTCTCAGGACCACAGCACTGTTGAACAACCATCAGTTCTCTTCACCGCCTGCCAAATTGCCCAGGCAGTCAGAGAGCTCTGTACAGGAGCCAGCTGAGTCTCTGTTCTGTTCTCAGAATCTGTTGGCTTGGAAACAGGGCCCAGCCAAGCAGCATTTGGAATGTGAAGAAGAGGCAGTATGCAGTGATGCGCAACAGCGTGTCTCTCTGAACTGAAGAGGCGGGTGAGCCAGTGCCGATGGTCAGCACACCGCAGAAACGCATCTGATGATAGAGACTCAGTTGCCAGTTTCTGTTGAGCATGGTGCTGGCCAGACACCCAACAACAGCAGGTGTTGGAAGAGGGTAGTGGGGAGATGATGAGGTCCAAGACCCAACATGGCGTGAGGAACAGGAAGGTGGTGGGAGCAGCTCTGAGGAAGAGATTGACCAACGGTCCAAACAGTAGGGAGAGGTTAGGCTGCAGATCGCTTGCCTGTAGCCTCCAGTTTTGGCACCCGATCGGAGCAGTTCTTTACAACAGCCAAACCGGGGCGCTCCCAGGACTTGCTCTGCGTGGTCCTTTTTTGATACAGTTGCAGTGATTATTGCTATGTAAAAATGCAGCTGTGTAATCAAAAAATTAAAAGAGGTAAAAAGTGTCAGTAACCTTAATACAACAAATATGTGGAAACATGTGCGGTCAAAGCACTTTGTTGTGTTACAAAACACACATGGAGATGTAGGCCAACCTACAGCAGCACCTCACATCTTCAGCTCCTGTTGGAGCCTCTTCCTCCAGTTCACACACAGCTGGTAAGGCTTCCTCAAAGGATCGCCATGGAAGAACCTCTGTCACTGTTGTCCAGAGACACAGTGTTATTCCACCACAGCTGCAAGTTCCCTGTCATCCCACACACCCAGGCCACAAAACAGCCATCGGTAGCACAGGCATGGGATAAAAGACGGCCTACTCGGCAAACCATCCACGAGCACAGGCTCTGAATGCTGGCATTGCAAAACTCCTGTCCCTTGAAATGCGTCATTCAGGCTGGTGGGGACTGACAGTTTCCGTGAATTAATGGCATTGGCAGTCCCACAATACCAATGTGCCCAGCCGATTTTATTTCAGCAGGCAAGCCGCCCTGGTCTGCAAAAGCATGTTGAGGCAAAAATTAAAACATGCGCTACTAAACGCCGTCAGTAGCAAGGTCCACCTGACAACCGATGCGTGGACCAGTACCCATGGCCAGGGACGATACCTTTCACTCACTGCCCATTGGGTGAATGTTGTGGAGCGGGTACAGATCTTGCGAGTGGCGCTGTACGTGTCTGCCAACTCCAAGGATTGCCGGAATAAAGTCTGTCCACATTGACTCCTCCTCCTACTCCAGTTCCTCAGAATCATCGCTGCAGGAGCCGTCACGGTCTACCTCCACATGGACCGTGGACGCTTACCTGATGCGACTGATATGAGCACAGCCGTGGCCAAACGGCAACAGGCCGTTTGAAATTAATTCCTATGGGGAATCGAAGCCACACAGCGCAGGAGGTTGGAATGCCTTCAAAGCAGGAGAGGAGTGTGGTTTTTGCCAGGAATCTCCGCCAGGCTTGGTAGTGTGTGAAAATGGCCGAAATCTGGTGGCACTCTGGGCCTTGGCAACCTCACACACTCCTGTCTGGCCATGTTCAACTTGGTCGTGCAATGTTTTTTGAGGGACATCCGGATCTTGAGCACTGCTGCCAAGGTCCGCCTAGGGCGCTCACTTGCGACGTTCCAGCATGGGCCAGATCGCGCATTGCAGCTCTGCAACGCAGATTTGCCCTTCCTGAACATGCATCATATTTGACTATCACCGGTGGAATTCAACGTAATATTTGGAGCGGTTGTGTGAGCACAGCCCAGCAGTTATGGAGAATCAGTGCATAGGGCAATCAACACGCATTTCGCCGCCACACTTCCCCAAAATGATGGGCCACGAAGGAATGTGCCACGTTTTGGTGCGTTTGATGGTCAACGCGGATGGCGAGGTGCAGATGATGCACTAGTTCACCTACTGTCCCCCTTTCTGCCGTTCAAAAAACACTGCAAGCAATAAGGGAGAGGTTTTGGAAGAGGTGGAGGTGAGGATACAAATTCCCACCTTCTGGAAAGTCAGCGCAACGGGTTCCCACAAAGGGTGGGCAGGGTCACTTTGTGAGGAGGATGGGAGGAGGGTCAATGGAGGAGGAAGACATCGCCCAGGGGAGGAACAAAGCTCTAGCAGTTTGAGAGCGAGGGTGGGGTGTATGCAGAGCAGGCAGAGTAACGCCTCTTGCAGGGACAGCGTTTCTTTGCCAGTGGGAGTCGCAGCACTGTTGATTTCAGCTGCAGGCCTAAGAAACGACCGCCGCATCGCCCACATTCTCACGACGTCGTTATTGGTGTACACCCCCTGACCCTCGCTACGGGACAACTCAAAAGCCTCATCACACCGTTAACCGGGAGCGTAAAAATGGGGAGTCCAGACCAACTGGTGAAATCCCTAATGTTCTACCTTACTGCCGAGAGCCTGCTGCTGCTATGCTTTACAAACAGCTCGTGCGTCGAGGCAGTGTAGAAGCCTGCAACAAGAGGGAGCACACGCAGTGCCTTGCACAGGGAGGAAACCAGTTGTTAAAAATGGGCAAAGTTTTGTGGCGCGCCACAAAGCTACACCATCGAGAGGGCTCCAGTCACGGGAGGAACGTTCCGTGATGGTGACAGGAATTGGTTGCCTCTCGTGTACTCCCGATGGCTTTCCCATTCAAGTTTTGGGTCTTAACTGGTAAGGCCAGGCTTGCCGATGATTGGAGGTGCGGCTTGCCTCTGCCGTGTATTATCGGAGGCCCCGTCAAGTGCTGCAGGTGGTTACTAAACGGGGACCGTGCATGCGACATCCCAAAAGTAGACCGGCTTATTTTTGAAAATGACAAGGCAGGATCCGCCAGATTTGTCTGCCCCGTTTTCAGATTAAATAACTGGTTCGCAACGTTATCCTGCTCCTGTTTTTCATCTTTCTACCACCTGAATCACCCCTGGGCTCCAAACTGCCAGTTGCTGCCGAAGGTCGTGTCCACAGAACAAAACACAAGCTCACTGTTAGTGGGGTCAGTAACGCCAGCTGCCCCGCTGTGTCAACGGCAAAAGTGTCCTTTCCCGACCAGGACAGAAAAACAATGACCAACTGCCCAAATAGGGAAGACCGCCCCCGCTTGTTATGCTGAAAACATGAAATTGTAAGTTTTGCAGGCCAAGAATGATAAATTTTATGACAAATATGGAAAAATAATAATTTGTCTCACACGCATATTCAATGTCTATTAGAAATGGTAACAAAAATAAAACAAGTCATCTTCACATTTTTAAATTAATGCAAAAAAGTCATTCAGATTATGAATTAATGCTTTTTAAGGAACTTTTTTCTGTACCTGTAAGAAATGCACTCAATGGTTTACGAATCATTAATCCTCACATCATCACACGAGTTTTTTTTGACAGACTTATAAAATAACATACTGATGAAAAGAACTTCAAACACCATAAAATAAAATGGCCAGCGGTAAACATGGAAATAATGTCCAATAAAAATTATTACATCGAAAGTGGCATATGGCATACTGAAAATAGGTGTTATACCTGCAGTGCTGTTGAAAACAACCACACGAGAAAAATTAATACGGGGTATATGGTATAACATGCATAGTTACTCTGGACAATGTTGATTAATACTGTATCTAATTAAGTCACGTAACCAATTAGGCTTGTTAGCTTGTACATTGTTAAAGAGGGAACTAATTTTTTGGTTTGTCATAGGTTGTATTACACATTAAATTTTGCCGTATTTTTTTTTGCCCCTAGGCGCAATAAACGCAGCCAAAACCCACATTTGATAGTCAGCTAATTCCCCCCTACCCTCCCTAGCGGACAGAGGAAGGTAGTGTTGAGGATAAAGCTTTGCGCAACCAGACATTCTTTTACCTCTTCAACACTTACAAGCAAAAAATCATGAGTTCACCGCAGATTTATTGGTACAGTATAAAATCGGCATTACCCTCAGGGCTGTCCACTGTCTGATACAGACATAGAATATACCTTTGTATCCGTAGCCTTTGTTTCACCTACCTTGCGGCACACACTTAAATTGTGGGGCAAACAAGCTAATTTTTTTTAAATGGTTATTTTTTTTGACATTTTGTTTTCAATCAATCCATTGATGATCCAGCTGGACATGTATACTGCTATAAAAGTTCGATTTTATGAATTTTTAAAAAATTGAAATGTCGTGACTGTCACATAAATTTGCGATGATGATGAGAGTGACTATTAAAATCCTTGTCTTCACATGTTATGGTTTAAATAGCGTTCCAAACATTATTCATAAAAAAAAAAATTAATTTTTTTCTTAAATTTAAACACTAATTTTGTTACCAATTTTTTTGGGTGTGTGGCCATTATTTTTGGCTGTGCAAAATGTTTATATTTGTATTTTCTTTATTTTTTCCTTCTTGAAATTAGAAAACAGTGTATCTTTGTACCGTGTTGCCAGTGATAGAAAAATATTTAGATTCGAGTCGCAGTGGTTGTACCTTTTAATGGATAACTGAAAAATGGAAACAAAATTGCAATTTAAGGAATCACGCTCTTCATCAGGGAAAGCTAACTAAAAAAATTAAGCTCACTTTTCATACACAACAGGACAAGGAATAGGCAATGGTAAGACAAGTAAGGGTGACAGAATTTCATTATCTACGGGAAAAAATATTGGAACATTCCTAATAAGGAAGAAAGTTTGATTGCCCTCTCATTGGCTATTTTTTGGGGTTTTCATGACCCTGGAAGGGCAAGCGCAGATTCCTTAATTGATAAGAATGAAAAATCCATGTAACTTATTCCCACTAACAGGTCAAAGGTCATGATAGCTTATTTCTGAAAACCCTTTGTCGTTTCTATATTTGGTTATATTTTAAAACGTAATTCCAACCTGATGTATGACCGGGCAACAAAAGTTTTTGCCACAGGTAAATTCTTAATTTATCTGTGATTGTGTGGCGCTGATAATTCATCCTTGTTCTCCTTTTTGTTGCCGGTCCCCCCTCACTTGTCCCTCCCTCACTTGTCTTAGCTTTCCTGTGTCCTTTGTGTGTAGAAATATTTGGTTCTCATTTTTTGGTTTACTTTAGCCTGATGAAGACACCTGAGTGTCTCGAAAGCTTTGAATTTTTACCATATTTTCGTTAGCCATTAAACGTTATCAACCACAGAGGACTGTAAGTATAAATATTTTTTATTTTGTAATTGAAATTTATCATTTTATTGTTGTAGTAAACTTCTTTATTCTTTTTGAAGTCATCATTTTGCAATGGCCACGTAACAAGGCAAAATAATTTTATGCCTAACCCTCCTTGCCCTGGGTTCAACGCGCCAGTTGTTGTAGAAGTTTAGAGCACAGATGAAAAACAATCGCTATTGTTTGTGGGGTTTTAGAAGCCGCTGTTCCCCTGCTGTTGTCTGGCAAAAATTACTGCTCTAACTCAACTTCAACTTCAAACGTTCCTACAGGCCTTGCCTACACCCTCCTTGACCCTGGGCTTCAACACGCCAGTTGCTGCTCAGAAGTGTTAGATGCACAGATGAAACAATCGCTGTTTGTTTTGTGGGGTTCAGTAACGGCCTGCGTTCCCTGCTGTGTGTCCGGCAAAAATTACTGCTAGCTACCTATCAATGGTTGAAAAAAAAAAAATTACATCTCAAGTGTCTAGTGCACCCATAGATATGAGGCTACACCATGATTTCTAAGCTGTAAACATTTGAAACGTCAACTTTCAAACCATAAAATGATTTGTCTTTGTCACAAATCTGTAACAAAATAATTGTGACATATTATTACAGATATGCACATGTCGAAAACAAATGCAAACACAAAAGCCTACTTATGCTATAGGATACTGATGGTCAACCTTGTCACTCCATAGCTTAGACAAATCCAACTCACATCATGATGACTCAATACTGCAATGTTGGAAATGCATAAGTGGGTTGAACTTTGACAACTGCTCAGTGCGAAGGTTATACTTCAGTGTTCTTGCCTTTGAATAAAGCATACAAGTAAATATAATATCCAATGTTGATTAAGGGACGTGATTACACCTGTAATATTGTGCAAACAATGCATGTGGAATAGTCCTCTTCAACATTACTTATATTTGTGTCATTTTAAAAAAATACATATTGATTAGAAAGTAACAGCCCATATCATAAAAGTCCTTCATGTAAACATGATAATCGCAACAAAAATCAGGCATTACCTTGGTAAAGTCAATAGTGCATAGTCACAATAGCAAAATATATACCTGTAAGTGGTGCTGAAAGAACGACAAATGATAGAATAGGTGAATGATATCTATTATCAGACTGAATAGCGACAACCTGTACAATGTCGATATAATACTGTACCTTAACAAAACAGCTGTGTCACACCTCACACGCATTTTTCTTGTAGCTTGTTATGTAAATAGGGCACATGCGTGTTATGTTTCATCATAGGTGCATGTTTACTGAGTAAAGCAGTCATGACAACGCCTTTGTGTTGTCGGTACGCTTGCGATGATGAACGATGCGCACCGTGAATGTTAGTCTGCGTCATAAGACGCACAGAACGCTCCAATACCCAACGCGTCACAGCAGGAAGCCAGTCTGTGCGTCCAAACAAAGGCGCAAGCATACATGCACGTACCCTTTTACAAAGCATATAAAAATAAGGATGTAGTAGTAACGCACACTTTATTGAGGTACAGTATTACATCGCCATCACCATCTGTGGCTATGCAGGTCATTTATATACCTTATCTATCCGTTGTCATGCTTGCAAGTCCACGTCAGGCATAAAATAGCTGTTTTCACTATGCACTTTTTAAAGGTTTTTTTTGTTAATATAAATGATTGGCACATATTATCAGTATTACATGATGGAAATTTTAGATATTTTTAAAAACTTTTTAGTGATATTTATTCAGCAAATGAAAATGGTGAACATACTGTTACTTATCTCATTAATGGATTCTGATATGTACTTGTAATGCTTTTATTTAAAACCGTTATAGCAGATTATTTAACCGATTTTATTGTGGTTTGCATTGCTTTTCAACATGTTAATGATGCGTTTATGTTTGTCCAATTAATTAATTTACATATATTTTTAAAAAAAATCATCATCTTATGGTACTAAAGGTTTATTTTTCTCTTGTTTGGAGTATAGACATTTTTAATTGACACGTAACAAGGAAAATACTTGATCTAGTATTTAAACATCCTCCTTGACCCTGGGCTCCAAACCGCCAGTTGTTGCTTGGAAGTGCTGTTAGCACAGTCTACACTTGCTCCTGTGTTACTGGGGTTCAGTAATGTCAGCTGTTCCCCTGCTGTGTGAAACGGCAAAAAAATTCCTGCGCCTCCACCCTGTTCTCTTCTCATCCCTGGGTTACAACACCGCCAGTTGTTTCTCGGAAGTGCTGTTAGCACAGTCTACACTTGCTCCTGGTTACTGGGGTTCTAGTAATGTCAGCTGTTCCCTGCGTGGGAACGGCAAAAAGTCCTGCTGCCTCCACCCCTGTTCTCTTCTCATCCTGGTTACAACACCCGCCAGTTGTTTCTCGGGAAGTGCTGTTAGCACAGTCTACACTTGCTCCTGTGTTACTGGGGTTCAGTAATGTCAGCTGTTCCCCTGCTGTGTGAACGGCAAATAGTCCTGCTGCCTCCACCCTGTTCTCTTCTCATCCCTGGGTTACAACACCGCCAGTTGTTTCTCGGAAGTGCGTGTTAGAACAGTCTACACTTGCTCCTGTGTTACTGGGGTTTCAGTAATGTCAGCTGTTCCCCTGCTGTGTGAACGGCAAATAGTCCTGCTGCCTCCACCCTGTTCTCTTCTCATCCCTGGGTTACAACACCGCCGTGTTTTCTCGGAAGTGCTGTTAGCACAGTCTACACTTGCTCCTGTGTTACTGGGGTTCAGTAATGTCAGCTGTTCCCTGCGGGTGTGAACGGCAAAAGTCCTGCTGCCTCCACCCTGTCTCTTCTCATCCCTGGGTTACAACACCGCCAGTTGTTTCTCGGAAGTGCTGTTAGCAAGTCTACACTTGCTCCCGTGTTACTGGGGTTCGTAAATGTCGCTGTTCCCCTGCTGTGTGAACGGCAAAAAGTCCTGCTGCCCCACCCTGTTCTTTCTCATCCTGGGTTACACACCGCCAGTTTGTTTCTCGGAAGTGTGTTAGCACAGTCTACACTTGCTCCTGTGTTACTGGGGTTCAGTAATGTCAGCTGTTCCCCCTGCTTTGGTGAACGGCAAAAAGTCCCTGCTGCCCACCCTGTTCTCTTCTCATCCCTGGGTTACAACACCGCCAGTTGTTTTCTCGAAGTGCTGTTAGCACGTCTACACTTGCTCCCGTGTTACTGGGGTTCAGTAATGTCAGCTGTTCCCTCCGCTGTGTGAACGGCAAATAGTCCTGTGCCTCCACCCTGTTCTCTTTCATCCCTGGGTTACACACCGCGCCAGTTGTTTCTCGGAAGTGCTGTTAGCACAGTCTACACTTGCTCCTGTGTATTACTGGGGTTCATAATGTCAGCTGTTCCCCTGCTGTGTGAACGGCAAAAGTCCTGCTGCCTCCACCCTGTTCTCTTCTCATCCCTGGGTTACAACACGCCAGTTGTTTCTCGGAAGTGCTGTTACCAGTCTACACTTGCTCCTGTGTTACTGGGGTTCAGTAATGTCAGCTGTTCCCTGCGTGTGAACGGCAAAAAGTCCTGCTGCCTCCACCCTGTTCTCTTTCATCCCTGGGTTACAACACCGCCAGTTGTTTCTCGGAAGTGCTGTTAGCACAGTCTAACTTGCTCCTGTGTTACTGGGGTTCAGTAATGTCAGCTGTTCCCCTGCTGTGTGAACGGCAAAATAGTCCTGCTGCCTCCACCCTGTTCTCTTCTCATCCCTGGGTTACAACACCGCCAGTTGTTTCTCGGAAGTGCTTTTTAGCACAGTCTACACTTTCCCTGTGTTACTGGGGTTCAGTAATGTCAGCTGTTCCCCCGCGTGTGAACGGCAAAAAGTCCTGCTGCCTCCACCCTGTTCTCTTCTCATCCCCGGGTTACAAACCGCCAGTTGTTTCTCGGAAGGCTGTTAGCACAGTCTACACTTGCTCCTGTGTTACTGGGGTTCAGTAATGTCAGGCTGTTCCCCTGCTGTGTGAACGGCAAAAGTCCTGCTGCCTCCACCCTGTTCTCTTCTCATCCCTGGGTTAAACACCGCCAGTTGTTTCTCGGAAGTGCTGTTAGCACAGTCTACACTTGCCTCCGTGTTACTGGGGTTCAGTAATGTCAGCTGTTCCCCTGCTGTGTGAACGGCAAAAAGTCCTGCTGCCTCCACCCTGTTCCTTTCTACCATCCTGGGTTACAACACGCCAGTTGTTTTTCTCGGAGTGCTGTTAGCACGTCTCCATTTTCCGGTTACTGGGGTTCAGTAATTCAGCTGTTCCCTGCTGTGTTGGGAAAGGCAAATAGTTCCTTGCCTGCTCCCCCCTTGTTCTCTTCTTTATCCCTGGGTTACACACCGCCAGTTGTTTCTCGGAAGTGCTGTTAGCACAGTCTACACTTCGCCCTGTGTTACTGGGGTTCAGTAATGCAGCTGTTCCCCTGCTGTGTGACGCAAAGTCCTGCTGTCCTCCCCCATTTCTCTCTCATCCTGGGTTACAACACCGCCTAGTTGTTCTCGGAAGTGCTGTTAGCACGTCTACACTTGCTCCTGGTTCTGGGGTTCAGTAATGTTCGCTGTTCCCTGCTGTGTAAACGGCAAAAAGTCTGCTGCCTCCACCCTGTTCTCTTCTCATCCGGGTTACAACACCGCCAGTTGTTTCTCGGAATTGCTGTTACACAGTCTACACTGCTACCTGTGTTACTGGGGTCAGTAATGTCAGCTGTTCCCCTCTGTGGTGAACGGCAAATAGCCTGCTGCCTCCACCTGGGTCTCTTCTCATCCCTGGGTACAAACCGCCAGTTGTTTTTTTCGGAATGCTGTAGCCAGTCTACACTTTCTCCGTGTTACTGGGGTTCAGTAATGTCAGCTGTCCCCCGGGTGTGTGAACGGCAAAAGTCCTGCTGCCTCCACCCTGTTTTCTTCTCATCCCTGGGTTACAAAAACCGCCAGTTGTTTTCTTTGGAAGTGGGTGTTAGCACGTCTACAAATTGCTCCTGTGTTACTGGGGTTCATTTAAAGTCAGCTGGTTCCCTGCTGTGTGAACGGCAAAAAGTCCTGCTGCCTCCACCCATGTTCTCTTCTCATCCCTGGGTTTACAACACCGCCAGTTGTTTCTCGGAAGTGCTGTTAGACAGTCTACACTTGCTCCCGTGTTACTGGGGTTCAGTAATGTCAGCTGTTCCCCTGCTGTGTGAACGGCAAACAGTCCTGCTGCCTCAACTTTAATTTCCATGGGTACCTTTTGCTACCCATCCGGGTTCCAGTACCGTCAGCTGGTTCTCCGCAGTACCTTTGGCCTAGGTGCCTCCATGTCGGTATCCGAGTTCCAGCAACGTCTGCTGGTCCTTGGTAGTGCTTTGGAGCACAGGTACCTCCTGCTTAGTAACCCTGTCCCCAGTAACGTCAGCTGGTCCTCGGTTGTGCCATTGGCTCTTTTCCTTCTGCTGACCCTCCGGGTTCCAGCACAGTCAGCTGGTCCTCGTTACTTTCATTGGCTCTTGTACCTTCTGCTACCCATCCGGGTTCCAGTACCGTCAGCTGGTTCTCCGCAGTGCCTTTGGCCATAGGTGCCTCCATGTCGGTATCCGAGTTCCAGCAACGTCTGCTGGTCCTTGGTAGTGCTTTGGAGCACAGGTACCTCCTGCTTAGTAACCCTGTCCCAGTAACGTCCAGCTGGTCCTCGGTTGTGCCATTGGCTCTTTTCTTCTGCTGACCCTCCGGGTTCCAGCACAGTCAGCTGGTCATCGTTACTTCCATTGGCTTTTGTACCATCACCAACAGGACAAAGAAGGTTAAGACAAACTACAAGATACAGAACAAGAGACAGAATAACAATAAGCAGAAGATCAAAAAGCAGAAGAACATTAAGTATAAGACCAAAATGAAGAGCAAAATATATGCTCTAAATTCTAAGCAGAAGAAGACTAAGCAGTGTATGGGGGTGAGTCCGTTCCTCCTCGTGGTGCCCCTGGAAAATGCCTGATGCTGCTGCAGGCTAAACTGAACGCGGACAAATACTGTTGTAATTAAAATCTTTCGTGACAGCAAGAACGGAAGGATGAAAATCAGAGTTTTACAGATTACAAGTACAGGAATGTCTGTCACAAATATGAATATGATGAAAAGGATGAATAGGAAGAAGATGAAGAAGTAGAATATGAGAAATAATAACTGTTTAATAAGAACAATATAAGTAATGTTAACAAAAAGATGAATAGCAAGAAGTTTTAGAAGATTAAGAAAGGTGAAGATGAAGAATAATTTGATGAGAAAGATGATGCTGCTGAAATTATGAAGGAGAAAGTGTGTGAAAAGTTAAAAAAGGTGAAGACCATGGAAGTTGTGAAACAGACATATTTGACAAAATAGAAAAAGGTTAACAACATTGTCAATTTGTTCGTCAATCCGAACGTATTTCCTAAAAAAAAAAAAATTAATGCTATTCCATTGGATTGGGTCAAACATCTATGCTTTAATGTCTCCTCAACCTCCCCAATACATTCTACATTACTCTTTCTTGTTTCCTTCATGTACAATTAACCAACAAGGCAAGAATGGGTTTTTTTAATTTCGATATTTTGTTCCCATAGACTTACATGGGACTTCCGGTATCGGTATCGGGTATCGCCGATATTTTAGTGATATCGGCGATACCATTCCGATTCCGATACTTTAGGATATCGGAAAGTATCGCTCAACTCTAATGACTAAGTCAGTCTAGAAAATTTTTTTTTTTTTTGGTTTAAGTTATATATACCACCGTAATGTAACACTAACCACGTTAAACTCTATGGATGACTAATTGAATCCAGAAAAAAATTTTAACTTTTTTTTAGTTTTATATACTACCGTAATAAAACACTAAGTGTCACTGTTAGCTCCAGTCGCAGCCCGCCCATAATCGCCCCCACACCGACCGACCACAACGGTGTGGGGCGGGTGTCCCCCGAGGACGCAATATGGACCCTCAGAGGGAGACCTGGGACTACCCCGAACTAGTGAAGGGCAGAGACGGGGTTCTGTGGCAGCTAAGTATGTGGACAAGGAAAAGACACGTAGGACTTGATTACATCGCACAACTTCAGATATAGAGAAAGTAAAGTTCACTAAAGTAAAGTCACACACTACATAAGCCAAAGAGGATTATGCCAGGCTCCCGATTCCACACCTCCCAGAAGGTACCACCCAGTGGACCCCAAGGCACCAACGGATCACCGAGGCACACAATAGGCGGGACATCGGGACATCAGGACACAGGCAGGACATCAAGGTACACCAGGACATCAGGGTCACGGCAGACATCAGACAGGAGTCATTCGGTTCCCGACATCCGACCGACCTACAGGCACCACCGCATCATCAGGCTCCAAGCTCAAGACAGCAGTCATCAGGTTCCAGACTGCGGTCGTCAGGCTCTGGGCATCGGACCTAGGAAGGAACTCAAGCGGGATGGAGCTAGAACCGCAGGATTGCTGGGCCTGCCTGGAGCTAGCACCGCATGGGAGTCAGAGCACAGAGTAGTAGCTGCTCAGCAGAAACACCGTTTACTAGAGACTCAACGTCACTGGAAACGAGGCTCCAGACACAGATTCCAGGAACATAACCACAGCAGGCACATTTCAGACAGGGTCAGGTACAGGACAGGTACAGGATCAAGGATTCAGGCCTGGATATACCGCCTCCATGACAGGCGCCAGAACAGGACAAAACAGGAATCAAGGCAAGGACTTTGGTACCAAAACAGACAGACAAGGTGCAGGAACACAAAACACACATAGCAAAGTTCAGGAGCTTTGTGAGTAGCTCAGCCCGCCCACAGGGCAGGGGAACTTTTAATAGGAGCTGCCCCTCAGCAATTGGCTGGGGACAGTATTTCAAGTACACACACTAACCTTGATAAAAGCAGAGGAGGTGTGGCCATGCATGCCCTTAGCACAAACAGAAACCATTACAGCACAATCAGTGCAGGAACTGAGGCTCAGGGCACCTGGCAGCGGCTGCACGCCCAGACACACGTGGAAAGTCATGCACCAGCTGCAATTGACCTCGCAAACCCCCGGACAGCTTCCACAGCGGCAACCAGGGACCGCACATGCGGATGGTCATGCAGCAGAGCAAAGACCTACCAACCTATGTACGGCTATGCAGCAGAGCAGGGAACTGAGCAGGCTCCAAACAGGTAACAGCCAACAGTATCCCAGCTCAATTAGGGGGAAAGGAGCAAAGGGTTAAAGCAAAGACATGCATTGTCACGCCGACAACCAGGTACAGACAGAAAGGCGTGACACTAAGCAGTGCAATAAAGTCTATGGATGACTAATTCATCCAGATAAATGTTTGTACGCTTTTTGGAGTTTTATATTGCACCATTATGAAACACTAAACCACATTAAACTCTATGAAGACTAATTAAATCCAGAAAATAATTTTGAACTTTTTTTGAAGTTTTATATTCCACCATAATGTAACACTAAGTAGTGTGTTAAAGTCTAAGCATAACTAATTCATCCATAAAAAAATGTAAACTGTTTTGGAGTTTTATATACCACCGTAATGTAAACACTAAGCACCATTAAACTGTATGGGTGACAATATAGTACATTTTTCACCCCCCCCAAAAAAAAATGTGGTCACTGTAGCAGTTATATATTTAGCAAAGCCCTAAGCCCTGCCTAAAGGCTATATTCCGCTACCCTCCCTGCTCATGCAACTGTCCCTAGGATAAATGCAGAATGCAGAGTGCCGGCCACGGTGGCGCAGGTTCTTTAATGTGTCTCTGAGTTGTAATGCGGCCAGCCATCCCAGTAATGACACTACCAAGATTGCTACGGCTTTAAACAATGACTGGCAGGCACAGTAAATAAAATATAAATACATATAAGTGAAAAAGTCAGTGGGTATTAAACAATAATAGCAATGTTAAGCCAAAGATACCAGCTTATGAAGCAAGTCCCACAAAGATGCCAGCAATGGAGTAATAAAAGATATAATAATTACAAGAGTAAGTTAGGTATGCCTGAGACAGAAAATCCCCTCGTGTATCGCTGCTTTCCAGCATCTTCATCAGGGTTTCATTTTTCTTAAGGTTTTTTTTTGTTGGCATCCAGTACAAAAATGCATACCATTTGTTACATATTTTTTTTTTACCTTGGAATCCAATACGTGATGAATGCCACATGAGTCATCTGTCACAGGCCTCTACTAAATGTATACTTTAGAATTTTCTTCATGTATGAAAACTAGCACAAATTACCAGCTAAGAGGAAAAATACATTTCAAAGTTTTATAAAAAATTAAATTAGTATTGTTTTAAAAATAAAATAACAATATAAGAAATAATACTATAAATAAAATATTATCTTATGTCGTTCCTCAGTTCTTATTAGAATATTGCACTTGTAGATGCAAGCATTATTATGCAAGTAACATCAAGCATCATTCATTACCTTTTCCAGGATGTCATCATAGATTTTACACAAAAGAGAAAACCATCTCATTAAGGCCTCTTTCACACTTCAGTTTTTTTTATGTCAGTCACAATCCGTCGCAGATTGTGAAAAAATGATTGACGGATCCGTTTTTTCACTGGATCTGATTGCCCTACCTATTAATAATAATTGGGGCATGCTTGGTTTAAAAAACTGAATACGTCTCTAGATTCCGTCATTTGACGGACAGCGACGGATCCTGCGCCCATAGGCTTCCATTTAGCCAACGACGGACGGCGCTGGATCCGTCGCTGTCTAACTTTTTGATGGAGACAAAAAATGTTACTTTGTCCATCGTCTCCGCCCGACAGACACAAAATTTCCGGCGAACGATGGACGAAACGTGAGGACATCCGTCGCAATTCGTCGCTAATACAAATCTATGAGAAAAAAACGGATCCAGAGGCATCAGTCGCTGGATCCGTTTTTTTCTAAAAATTACGGATTGCGACTGATGGAAAAAAACTGAAGTGTGAAAGAGGCTTAAGCAAGTATTTAATGGTCTCCTTGCTCCTTGGTGTTTCATTAAGCTAGAACTGTGGCTTGAGAACCAGAATAATATTCCTTGATTTTTAGTTTTAATTTAACTGAGCTGTTTCGTGAGAGTTGAAGGGATCTATTTTCTTGATTAATTTAATAACAAGCAACAGTAATTTAAAGGGAACCTGTAAGCAGGATTGGGCACAGTAACCTACAGACAGTGTCAGGTTTGTGCCGTTATACTGATTAAAATGATACCTTGGTTGATGAAATCTGTCTCGTGATTGTTGTTTAATTTTTATTTTCAGGGCGACCTGTGAGGGGGTCTTCATGTGATACTCTGATTAGCTGTTCATCCTGAAGACTGCTGACAGGTCACTGATCCCTCACTGACCTGCCCCTAGTTTACATGATGAAAAATATGTACATACTGAAAAAAAACAAAAACCCTTCTTTCCCGGCACATGTTAGCTGTTTTGAACAGCTGATAAGTGCCCGGAACAGTCGCTGGTGTAATCGTGATCCACCCACGGCTATTAACCCATTAAATACCGCTGTCAAACGCTGACAGCTGCATTTAACATGCGCTTCCGACAATAGCTCCGGAAATACGCCCACCGGTGACCTTCATCACGTGATCGCGGGTCATTGGTGGGTTGACATGACAACCGGAGGTTTTCCTGGAGACCTCTATGGCTGTCACTGCCGGCTTGCTGTGAGCACTGCTCAGTGATCGGCACTCATTTCAAGTGAGTAATTCAGCTACATATAGGCTTTCTGATCATTGCCTGTATGTAGCAGTGCTGATCGAATTATGGGCAGCTTCTAGTCTCTCATGGAGGCTATTGAATCATGCCAAAAGTAAAAAAACATGTTTTTAAAAAATATAAAAAATATATAAAAAATAGAAAAGTTAAAATCACCCCCCTTTCGTCCCATGCAAAATAAAACAATAAAAAAAATCAAACCTAAACATATTTGGTATCGCTGCTTTCAGAATCGCCCTATCAATAAAAAAAGGATTAACCTGATCGTTAAACGGTGTCATGAGAAAAAAAGTCAAAACCATGGAATTAAATTTTTTTGGTCACCGCGAAATTGCATTAAAAATGCAATAATAGGCGATCAAAAGATCGTATCTGCACCAAAATGGTATCATTAAAAACGTCTGCTCGCCATGCAAAAAAATAAGCCCTCGCCCAACCCAAGATCATGAAAAATGGAGATGCTTACGGGTATCAGAAAATGGTGCAAATTTTTTTTTTTTAACAAAGTTGGGAATTTTTTTTCACCACTTAGATAAAAAATAACCTAGACATGTTTGGTGTCTATGAACTTGTAATGACCTGGAGAATCATAATGGCAGGTCAGTTTTAGCATTTAGTGAACCTAGTAAAAAAGCCAAACAAAAAACAAGTGTGGGATTTCACTTTTTTGCAATTTCAACGTACTTGGAATTTTTTTCCCATTTTCTAGTACGACACAGTAAAACCAATGGTGTGTTCAAAAGTACATGTCGTCCCGCAAAAAACAAGCCTTCAGATGGCCATATTGTGGAAAAATAAAAAAGTTATGGCTCTGGGAAGAAGAGGAGCGAAAAACGAAAAACGCAAAAAAACGAAAATACCTCTGGGGTTAAAGGATTAAACAACAACCACAAGACAGATTTCATCAACCAAGGTATCATTTTAATCAGTATAACGGTGTCGACCTGACACTGTCTGTAGGTTACTGTGCACCATCCTGCTGAGCTGACAGGTTCCCTCTAATGGTGATTGAGAAGATGGTTTTATTTATCAGTACAATGCCCCCTCATCCAGTAACACTTCTGTAAGATAAGAACATATGAATATATGTATTTTTATATGCACTCTAGAAGCGTATTATTATCAGAGATTCAAAATGATCTATGCCTATTAAAATTAAGCAGGCTTAATTATCCTTAAAGCATAATTAGGTTGATGTAATTAGTCATTCATGCAGAGTTGCTGTTATCATCTGTTACTTATTTTACAGGAGGCTATTCACTATACAACTATAGAACACCCCATATAATGTTTTTGTTGTTTTTTTACATATGGGAATATAACGATATAGGTGATGTAACTGAAGAAACACCATTTAGGTTGATTGATTACACAGATCTGCAAGGGTATAATTGTTTAAAGTAAGAGGTGATTTTTATATACTTTTGCTCCCTGAACTCAGAGAAAAAATTCTATCATGTACAATTTTTCCACGAACACTGACTCTATAGGCTTTTTCTTGCACCATACTTGACTGCTTTGTGTGATCCTTGGTGGTTGAATTTGGTGTCATTAGATTGGTTAGAAATTAATGGACACTGTGCTGTGATTGGCTGCTGTGGGCAGAGAAGATATTCTTAGCCTAACTTCCAAAGAGTGTGGTGGTGTCAATATCATCCAATCATAGCATATCTTTCATTTCACTTCAGCAGTCTAAGAAATGAAAGCTGGGCTATGATTAGTTGTTATGGACAGTTGGTGATCAGGGCAAGTCGTGGGCTCCACATGTAGTGTGTTCTGTTTGTATAGAAGAACTATAACATTGGTCTAAAGGGAAGAAAAGAGAGCTATTGTTTTGGAGTGCCTATAATCTGGAGGGAACTGCAAAATCATAGTGATGACTGCTACTTTTGTGGAGTGTATTCAACCTTAAAAAAAAGAAGGAATTTTTTTTATCCAGACCTCCTGATTTTCCCTGTGCTTCATGGCCCAGGAATACATATCCCTTCATCTCCGGAGAAACTTGAAGAAACACCTGAGTCAGAAGATTCAGAACATGGAGAGCAGGATTCTGATGAAGACTTTCACGTTAGTCCCGATGAGCTATAGCTTTTTTCACAGCTCGTCTTAAATGATTTAGTCAGGGACTTGGACCTTCCTAAATATTCTTCAACACTTTTAGGCTCTAAACTAAAGGAAAAGAACCTGCTAACTCCTGGTACCTGGTTTTCTTTGTACAGAAGCAGAGAAAAGGAAGTCCTTCCATACTCTTCTCAAGATGGTTCTCTAGTGTATTTCAGTGAAATTCCTGGGCTGATGGAAAAGTTTAACATTGAGAACAATGTGAGTGAGTGGAGACTCATCATTACTGATTCATCAAAAAAAAGTCTGAAAACTGTGCTATTGTACAATGGCAGCAACTATGCTTCAGTGCCCGTATGGCATTCTGTGCACTTGAAGAAAAGCCATAGGATTTTAGACTTTATTTTCTAGAAACTTAACTACGAGGATCAAGGATGGTCAATATGTGGTGATCTGAAAGGAAAGTTCTCTCTTTGCTCCTTGGGCAGCAAAGAGGATACACAAAGTACTTATGCTTTTGTGCAAAAGGGACAGCAAGGATAGGACTCATCACTGGAGCCAATAAAGTTGGCCAACGAGAACATCTTTGCAACCTAGACTCAAGAGCATAGTTATGGAAAGTTTAGTTGATTCTGCTAAAATTTTCTTGCCACCACTCCACAATATGCTTGGACTGATGAAGCAGTTTTTGAAAGCTCTACCAAAAGAAGGAAATACTTTTAAGTCCTGTACCAAGTTTTAGGGACTGTCTGAAGCAAATCTGAAAGAAGGCATTTTTGTGGGTCCGGATATTTGAAACTCATGAAGGGCAGTGTGTTAAAAAAAATTAAAGCTGTTGAGAAAAGGGCTTGGGATTCTTTTAAAGAAGTCAAGAAGAAATTTCTAGGTAGAAACAAAGATACAAATTTTAAGTCCTTCTTAGAGAACATGATGAAAATTTCAAAGCCTTGGGTTGTCTGATGAATTTGAAGTTACATTTTTTACATTCCTATTTGTACTGTACAACTTTCCTGAAAATCTTGGTGCGGTTAGCGAAGAGCAAGGAGAAAGATTTCATCACAATATCAAGGAGATGGAAAGACGATACCATGGTAGATGGAACATGAACATGATGGGTGACTGAGGATATATAATACACTAGTTTAAAGTAATGTATTTTAGGGCATGCTTAAAACTGTGAATACTGGGAATTATCCAGATTTTCTGTGATGGCGCATTCTAGAGAACTGAAGCAGCACAAGAAAGTCTTGGAGACAGGAGCTGGAGGTTTGGATTATGAAAGATTTTAGTCTTCAATCATTTGCAGAACAGAGAGTACAGCTAGGATGGTAGCAGAGATGAAAGAGGAGATATAGAGAGGGTCAGAAACTGCGGAGAACTTTGTAGGTGAATGAGTGAATATGTTTATGTTGAATTCTGCACTGGATGGGCAACAATTCCAATAACAGGCACAAGGTGGAGGCAATGGTGTAGCAACTTGACAGAATTATGGCCCTGGATGCTGCCTTCAAGATTGATTGGAAAGGGGAGAACCTAATAAGAGTGAGACCTGTTAGTAGTTTTTGAGGTGCAGGTGTCATGAAGAAGCTATGGAGTGAAGATCTGAGGCAAAATAAATCCAAGATAGTGGACGTGCTCCTTGGGACTTATGGTAGTACCGCACTATCAGTTTTTAGGAAGGTTAGTAGAGGGAGAAAATACAAATTGTTAAGTTTTGGAAAGATTTATTTTCAGATACAGAGAGAACAAAATGATGGCAACAGCAGACAATCACTTGTATTTTGTAGATATGCAAGGGTGAAGACAGGAGAAGATGTGTAAAATTGTATGTTATCAGCATAAAGTTGGTATTGAAAGCCAAATCTGTTGATGCTTTGTCCAATAGGAGCTGTGTGGAGAGAAAAGGAAGGGAGAGATTCCAATACTGAACCTGATAAACCAGATAATAAGGAGAAAAGAGAAGAAAGAAGAGCTGGCAAAATATACACTAAGTATGTCTACTTTATTTTCACCTTTTCCCCTTGATATATTTTTGCTTTGACTTTATATTGTCATTTCACACAAACATATCAACCAACTACTCCCATGTGTTTTTGTTTCACTTATTCAAGTACTGGAATAGCTTTGTCCTGGCACAAGCTGAGTATTACTATCCAAAATTAGGAAATTAATGTTTCGAAGGTAAATTGTGCCATTTGCATTTCCCTGGATATTGTAGGATGCACAGCATTTGTGTGGCATTCTGTTTAGGTACAATTGGTACCTTCCAACTCTAACATCATAGAATGTTAAAGTTGGAAGGGACCTCCAGGGGAGGTTGGACACGATGACCCTGGAGGTCCCTTCCAACTCTAACATTCTATGATTCTATGAATTAGCATCTGTCAGTTGGTGAATCTAGCACACTACTTGAGGGAGGTATACTGGTGCACCATCTATAAGGGCTGTCAAAATAAATACATTTCCTCTCCTCTAATGCTAAATTACTTCCTCTTTTCATGTGATTGGTGCAGTAACAAAAATGACTGCAGATTTTTAAGAGGAAAGCAATAGCGCTTTATTTTAAAACACTTAAAACCTCATGAATACAAAGTGTGTTATATTTCTCAAAACTGTAATTGAAATGTCATGGAAAAGAATACTTATACAGCTGAGATTGCTTGTTTTACAAGTGTTAATAATCAAATTGGAACTTCCACACTGAGGTTTACAAATTAATTAATTTATGCAAGCAGTATTTTAATCAGATTTTTATTATGTTGTAATTCATACTTAGAATTTTCTATCTTATGAGTACATCAAATTTTTCAAAGTTGCTTTTATAGTACAATAATCATGGTTTTTATTATGCAAAAATATACTGTGACAAAGTCACTGGTAAAGTCATGGAGAAAGATATGTTTCACTACGCCTAATGGCGTCAGTGGTATAAAGCCGAGAGTTTTTAATTCAGCACAGTAAGTGTTGCGAGGGTTAAGCTAAGTTATGTTATGGGCTGGATTTTATGTGGACTTTCATAGAACGGGTGGGAGAATGTCTACCTTATCTCCACCTACAGAGCCCGTAACTGCCGTGTGCTGACAAGACCTTGGTAATGTCACAATCTTGTGATCAGTCACATGGTCAGGGGCTGGTTTTAGTGTTCAGTTTACCTGGAAGGGAAACACTCAAGAAAAGTGTTTGTGCCCATGTGGTATGTTAAGGACCTGAACCATGGACATTGTACCCATGAGCAGGCTGATTCGCTAGGAACAGGACTGTGTTTTCTTTTTGTTTTGTTTTGCTGTTTTGCCCAGAATGCCATGTTTATTTTTCCCAGCTTGGTTTATGGTGCCTTCAATAAACCAAGCATGTTCTTAAAGAGACAGTGTTCCATTTATACCTCTGTGTCCAGCCGAGTGAGCCGCTCTACCACAATACTCAAACTGATTCAGAATTTCAGATTTAATGTAATACTGCACCTTTGAAGCAAATTTAACTCTTTCTTCTTGTAGAGTTTTGAGAGCGATAAGAAATGCACTAACAGCATTGAAATTAGTTATATTTTAGTCTTTAATTGCATGCCATCCATCCGCCTTTGCTTGGCAAAAATATTTAGTGCAACAGCAGTACTAAAGAAAAAATAAAACACAGAAACAGACAATATATCAGCACTGTGCCTTAACAGCAGAAAATAAAAGACTTTAAGATAATTAACCCCTTCCCGACATGCGCCGTACATATACTGCTCTGCGGGAGATGCATTCCCACAAAGAGCAGTATATGTACGGTGGCACGATCGCGCGGCCTCATGTGTGGATGTCAGCTGTATGTGACAGCTGACACTCCGCAGCAATGCCCACAATCGGTGCTAGCACCGATCGCAGGCATTTAAACCCTCTGATGCTGCTGTCAGTAGAGACAGCGGCATACAGGAGCATCACGCAGGGAGGGGGCTCCCTTGCGCGCTTCCATCAGAACAACGTGATGTGATTGTGTTGTTCTGATGGTCTCCATGGAGACCCCTGGCACCAAGATGGCTGCGAGGTCCTTCCGGGTCCTGCAGGTAAGGTGGCTTGTGAGCGCCTGCTGAGAGTAGGCGCTGGCATGCCTCCTTCCCTGCCTGTCAGATCCTGATCTGATACTCTGCTTTTTAGACAGCAGCGAAACATAAAAACCTGATATAAATTTGATATCACTGTAATTGCACTGACTCGAAGAATAAAGTCGCCTAATCACTTATATCACAGGAGGAACGGTGTAAAAAATAAATAAAACCAATTCTTCACATGCTGTTGATTTTTTTTCTTCTGCCTCCCACAGATCGCAGTAAGGCTCGGCGCCCATTTATCCTGTTACACCGGAGTTTCCATATAAATCTCTGAAATAAGGATTCAGACAGAACCCTCCATGGAAGATTCCCTATAATGAGGCAGATGGAGGCACTGTGGATGCCGTCTGATCTGTGATTCGGCATTGTTCGTCTTTTTAGGATTGCATAAAAGTGCCATCGGCCACAGTTTTGTGCACTGCTGAAAAGGATACCACTGAACAGAGGCCAGACGGAGTCCAGAGTAAATCTGCTGCCTCATTATAGTGAATGGATCCATTGGGTGTTTCATCTGTCATGTCACTCAAAGATTTAGATGGAAGCCCCGTAGAGCGCCAGATAAATGTGATCCCAAACGTTATGCAAAATGTTCCCAAAAAAGCTTCAACTCAATCCACAAAAAAGCAAGCCCCACTCAGGGGGCTTCCACTTTAGTGGTAGCTGTTATGTTTAGGTAGCTGAGGAGTGCAGGCAAAAAAGGCAATACACCAGAGCAGTTGGAATCTATGAGATTGCAGTACCCTGACTAACCACACAACTAGAGGCAGCCGTGGAGCGTTCCTACGTTGGTCCTAGACGCCTCGTCACAGCCTGAGAAACTAACTACACCTAAAGATAGATATAGGAAAGCTATCTGCCCCGGAGCATAACCCCAAAGATAATAGAAAGCCCCCAAACATGTAATGGCGGTTAGACAAGAAGAAATACTGACACAGACAGAAAATAGTATGAGCAAACGTTGGGGCCCAAACTAAACTAAATAGAAAAGGATAGGAAGGGTACTTACTGCAATCCCAGAAAACCCTGAAAAGCACCAACTCTACTAATTTCAAAAACACTGAGATCACACGACCTCTACCACCTAAATTAGTTCTCTGGTGTAACAAAATCAAAACAGCAGCCACTGAAAAAACTTGGAAAAAGCAAAGTACAAACATCAGTGGCTGAACAAATGAGAGGGCAAAAGCCCCCGGAGGGGACCCTGAAGGCCCCCACAGAAGTGCAGGACAAAATGCAAAAATCAAGCACAAAAACAAAAAGAAGAAAATGTCTTATCTGTTAGCAGGAGATGCAGACACGACACAGCAGGCTACAAGGGAAACAGGAATCAAGGATGGATACCAGAACAATTGGTCCACGGCAACCCTGATGGGAAGGTGACTCCCTTATATAAGACCAGTCAGTAACACCTGATTCCCATTCCTCACAATCTTCACAATCTTCACTGGACAGACCAGTACCGCTTGTAACCACCAGAGGGAGCCTCTGCTCAGAACTCATCTCAAGCCCATTCACAACAGTACCCCCCCTTGAGGAGGGGTCACCGAACCCTCATTTGAGCAACCAGGTCGGTCAGGATGAGTTCTATGGTACGCACGGATGAGTCTCCTAGCATGGATGTCCGAAGCAAACACCCAAGAATTGTCTTCCTGACCATAACCTCTCCACTTAACCAAATACTGGAGTTTCCATCTAGAAAAACGAGAATCTAATATTTTCTCAACCACATACTCCAGATTGCCCTCAACCAAAACAGGTGTAAGGTTCTTTGTCTCTTTTGACATGTTCCTTGAAACTCAGTTTTCCGTCGGCCATTTTGCTTTCTGTCTTTCTGCAGCTCTTGCCCTCAGTTAATATGGAGTTTTCCAGTTTTCATGTTCCCGCCCTGATTCTCTCCCTCTTGCTTCTTAAGCAGCCTCAGCTGAACAATCAGTGCTCCTGAATCAAGCCTCAGTCAGCCTGTGACCTGACTCCTGGAAACCTAGGATTTTGGACTCCAGCTATTTCCTACTGAGGAACTTTGGAACACTTTTGGACTTTGGAAACCTGCTGTCTGGTGAATCCATGTTTGCAGAGGAATTACGGTACAGAGAAGAGATCCTGAACCTGCTTGGAGAGTTATTGTAGAGCTTGAAGTTACTCTGGCCTGCTGTGTTCTCCTGCCTCTGTTCCTGCAAACTGTGTGACCTTTTCTGCATGCTTGTATGAAGTAATACAAGTCATTTCATATCAACCTATGTCTCATGTGTTTTCCTCACACCCAAGCACAAGACGCTATAGGAACTGTACACTATACATGAGAACAGGGTCAGGAGGCACAGCAGCAGGAACCACTGGCTCAACAAACCTCTTCAACAAGGACTTGTGGAACACGTTATGGATCTTAAATGTCCCTGGAAGAAGCAAACGAAAAGAAACAGGATTAAGAATCTCCATGATCTTATAAGGTCCAATGAACCTAGGCTTAAATTTAGGAGATGCTACTCTCATAGGAATATTTTTTGAGGACAACCAGACAAGTCCCCTACTTTAAACCGAGGACCATCAGTCCTATGCCGGTTAGCAAACCGCTGGGCCCTCTCCTGAGAGAGGGACAACCTCTCCACTACCTGGTCCCAAATCTGTTGCATACGCTCCACAACAGAGTCAACACCTGGACAGACAGAAGCCTCCATCTGTCCTGAAGAAAATCGAGGGTGAAACCCAGAATTACAGAAAAACGGAGACATCAAAGTGGCAGAGCTAGCCCTATTATTAAAGAGCAAACTCAGCCAAAGGCAAAAAAGAGACCCAGTCATTCCTGATCAGCAGACACAAAGCATCTTAGATAAGTCTCCAATGTCTGGTTTGTTCTCTCAGTTTGACCATTGGTCTGAGGATGAAATGCCGAGGAGAAAGACAATTGAACACCCAGTTTAGAACAAAAAGTCCTCCAAAATCTGGAAACAAACTGGACTCCTCTGTCAGACACAATGTTCTCAGGAATGCCGTGTAAACGAACCACGTGCTGAAGGAACAACGGCACCAATTCAGAGGAGGAAGGCAACTTAGGTAATGGCACAAGATGTATCATCTTGGAAAACCTATCACAAATCACCCAGATGGCGGTCATTCTCTGAGAAACAGGAAGGTCGGAAATGAAATCCATAGAGATATGGGTCCATGGTCTCTTGGGCACAGGCAATGGCATCAACAAACCACTAGAGCGAGAGCAAGGCTTGGAGTGAGAGCAAGTCCCGCAGGACTGCACAAATTCCCTGACATCACGAGACAAGGTAGGCACCCAAAAGGACCGACTAACCAAGTCTCTGGTACCAAAAATTCCGGGATGCCCAGCCAACGCGGAACAATGAATCTCAGACATCACACTCTTTTTCCACTGGTCCGGGACAAAAATTTTCCAACAGGGCAGCGCTCGGGCCTATCCTCCTGACACCCCTCCAGAGCAAGTCTCAAATTAGGTGAGATGGCGGAAAGAACTACACCCTCTTTCAAAATAACAGAAGGATCAGATAACTCAGGAGAGTCCGCAAGGAAGCTCCTCGAGAGGGCATCCGCCTTAACATTCTTAGTGCCAGGAAGAAAGGAAACCACAAAATTAAAAACGTGTGAAAAACAAGGCCCACCTGGCCTGTCTAGGATTGAGTCGCTTGGCAGATTCCAGATTAACCAGATTTTAGGTCAGTAAGGACCACCACCTGATGTTTGGCTCCCTCCAGCCAATGTCTCCACTCTTCAAAAGCCCACTTCATGGCCAATAACTCCCGATTACCCACGTAAATAATTACGTTCAGTAGGAGAAAATTTTCGAGAGAAAAAGGCACAAGGGTTACTTTTAGAGGTCTCTGGATCTTTTTGGGACAAAACAGCACCTGCCCCAATTTCAGAGGCATCAACCTCCACCTGAAATGGCAGAGAAACATCAGGCTGCCGTAGAACAGGAGCAGAAGTGAATCTCTGCTTAAGTTCCTGAAATGCAAGGACTGCCTCAGGAGGCCAATTCACCACAATCAGAACCCTTTTTGGTCAAATCAGTTAATGGTTTAACAATAACCGAGAAATTACCAATAAATTTACGATAAAAATTGGCAAAACCCAAAAATCTTTGAAGAGCCTTTAATGAAGTAGGTTGGACCCAATCACAGATGGCCTGAACCTTGACCGGGTCCATTTCAATAACAGATGGGGACAAAATGAATCCCAGAAATGAGATCCTCTGTACGCCAAAAAGACACTTTGAACCCTTCACATACAGAGCCCTTCTCTCTCAAAATCTGGAATACAGTTCGAACATGTTTCACATGAGAGTCCCAGTCATTAGAAAAAATCAAGATATCATCCAAATAAAGAATCAGAAATTTATCCACAAAATCCCTGAAAATGTCATTCATGAAGGACTGGAAGACAGAAGGAGCATTAGTGAGCCCAAAGGGCATCACAAGGTACTCAAAATGCCCTCCGGGGTATTGAATTCCGTCTTCCATTCATCCCCGTGTTAATGTGAATAAGGTTATATGCCCCCCTGAGGTCAAGCTTGGTAAACCAAGTAGTGTTTTTCACCCTGGAAAACAGGTCAGAAATCAAGGGTAACGGGTATTGATATTTCACAGTAATATTGTTCAAAAGACGATAATCAATACACGGCCTTAATGAACCATCCTTTTTGGCCACAAAGAAAAAACCGGCACCTAAGGGTGAAGAGGATGGTCTGATATGACCCTTCTCCAATGACTCCTTGATATAAGACCGCATAGCGTCATGTTCAGGTACAGACAAGTTAAAAAGGCGACCTTTAGGGAATTTACTACCAGGCACTAATTCAATAGCGCAGTCATAGCTCCTATGGGGAGGCAAGGATGCAGATTTACTTTCGCTAAATACATCAGAAAAATCAATCAAAAAGTCAGGAACATCCTGAGCCTGGGGAGAGGCAGAAAAAACAGGAGTGTTGGTATTAACACATTGGCAGCCCCAAATGGTTACAGACACAGATTTCCAATCCAAAACAGGATTATGAGACTGTAACCAAGGGAAACACAGTACGATAATATCATGCAGATTATACAGAACCAAAAATTTGCAGCACTCTTGATGATCAGGTTCAACCCTCATTATCACCTGTAGAGAACTGAGGTTTATTCTTAGCCAAAGGGTTAGAATCGATCCCCAGTAGGGGAATAGACTTCTGTAGGGGTATCAAGGGAAACCTACAACGTTTAGCAAAATCATAATCCATCAGGTTAATAGCTGCTACCAGAATCAGTGGAAACCCCCCAACAAGTGACACCATTTTGGAAACTAGACCCACTAGGGAACTTATCTAGTGTGTATTGAGCACCTTGAACCCACAGGTGCTTCACAGAAGTTTATAACGTAGAGCCGTGGAAATAAAAAAATCACATTTTTCCCAAATAAATCTTTTTTTTAGCTCCATATTTTGCATTTTCATAAGGGTAACAGAAGAATTTATCTATACAATTTGTTGTACATTTTCTCCTGAGTATGCCGATACCCCATATATTGGGGAATATACTGTTTGGGCGCCACAGCAGGGCATGGAAGGGAAAGAGCGCCATTTGACTTTTTGAATGCAAAAATTTGATGGAATAATTAGAGGACGCTATGTCGTGTTTGAAGATCCCCTGATGTGCCTAAACAGTGGAAACCCTCCACAAATAAACCATTTTGTAAACTAGACCCCTTTGGGATCTTATCTAGATGTGTATTGAGCACCTGAACCCCCAAGTGCCTCACAGAAATTTATAATGTTAAGCCATGAAAATAGAAAAAAATCAAATTTTTGCCACAAAAATCTTTTTAAGCTACAAATTTTCTATTTTCACAAGGGCAAAAGGAGAAAAATGGACCCCAAAATTTGTTGAGCAATTTCTCCTGATTTCACCGATACCCCATATAAGGTCGAAAAATACTTTTGAGGCACAGTGCAAACTCAGAAGGGAAGCAGCACCATATACAGTGCAGATTTTGTTTGCACTTGTTGAGTGTGGCATGTTACATTGGCAGAGCCTCTGAGGTGCTTAAAAGCAGAACCCCCCATAGGTGACCCCATTTTACCAATTAAACCTCTCAATTAATTATCTAGGGGTGCAGTGATTATATTGACCTCACATGTGTGTCACAAAATTTTATACCTTTGGGCAGTGAAGAAAAAATTATTTACATTTTTAACCACCAAGACTGTGTGTTAGCCCAAGTTTTACATTTTCATACTGGGAAATGGGTAAAAATGGCAACAGAATTTGTCCCATAATTTCTGCTGAATGTAGAAATAACCCATATGTGGCTGTAACATACAATTTGCCATACGGAGTGACTTGTGAGGGACGGAGCGTTATTTGCCTCCTGGAGTGCAGATTTTCCTAGACTATTTTGTAGATTCCATATAAAGAGCTCCTAAGTGCTAGAAATGCAGAATCCCCCCTCAAGTGACCACTTTTTGGGAAAAATTATAACCCTTTGGGAATTTATCTACAGATGTAGTGACGATTTTGACTCCATGGGTGTTTTCCAGAAACAGGCAGCAGTGGATGTTGCTGAGTGAAAATTGCATACTGCCGTTGTAGTGACCAGTACGCTGTTGTGACCAGTACGTTGCAGTCACCAGTACATTATGCCCAGCTCATGCTTCTGGAGGACATGCACCTGTAAATTAGGCGAGCTCTCATCACTACAGAGATGCCAAAAGGGGGGCGCTAAACGTTCTTTAGGTACTCTGGGGCTCAGAGGGAGGGGTGCATTTGGATTTGGAAGCGGAGAATTTGCTGAATTTCTTCTGAGAGCGAGGAGCTATTTAGCTTTTCCAGAGCCTTTGTGCTACCTGTTGTGAATGGGCTTGAGATGAGTTCTGAGCAGAGGCTCCCTCTGGTGGTTACAAGCGGTACTGGTCTGTCCAGTGAAGATTGTGAAGATGTGAGGATTGGGAATCAGGTGTTACTGACTGGTCTTATATAAGGTAGTCACCTTCCCATCAGGGTTGCCGGTGACCAATTTGTTCTGGTATCCATCCTTGATTCCTGTTTCCCTTGTAGCCTGCTGTGTCGTGTCTGCATCTCTGCTAACAGATAAGACATTTTTCTTCTTTTGTTTTTGTGCTTGATTTTTGCATTTTGTCCTGCACTCTGTGGGGGCTTCAGGGTCCCCTCCGGGGGCTTTTGCCCTCTCAGTTTAGTTCAGCCACTGATGTTTTGTACTTTTGCTTTTTCCAAGTTTTTTCAGTGGCTGCTGTTTTGATTTTGTTACACCGAGAAACTAATTTGGTGGTAGAGGTCGTGTGATCTCAGGTGTTTTTGAAATTAGTAGAGTTGGTGCTTTTCAGGGTTTCTGGGATTGCGTAAGTACCCTTCCTATCCTTTTTATTTAGTTAGTTTGGGCCCCAACGTTTGCTCATACTATTTTCTGTCTGTGTCAGTATTTCTTCTTGTCTAAACCGCCATTACATGTTTGGGGGCTTTCTATTATCTTTGGGGTTCTGCTCCGGGGCAGATAGCTTTCCATATCTATCTTTAGGTGTAGTTAGTTTCTCAGGCTGTGACGAGGCGTTCTAGGACCAACGTAGGACGCTCCACGGCTGCCTCTAGTTGTTGTGGTTAGTCAGGGTACTGCAATCTCATAGATTCCAACTGCTCTGGTGTATTGCCTTTTTTGCCTGCACTCCTCAGCTACCTAAACAAACATTACCCCGGGCCCAAAAATTTTAAAAATTGTATGTACTCACAAAAGGGAAAAAATTTGTGAAAAAAAAAGGGTTGTCAGAGTGTCAGGATATTTTCTGTTTTTTGCTTTTTTTTTTTTTTTTTTTCCCTTTGAACCCCGGGGTGCGGGGGAGGATTTTTTCTCTCAAGGGATTTTTGCACATTTTGTTGGCCGGGGGTATCAGTTTTGCCACTGAGGTTCAGAGTATTGTGAATCTTGCTAGTTCCCCTGTTGTGGAACCTGGGATTCCCATGCAGATTGTTTTTAGGGACGAGCTAAGTTTCGAATTTCAAAAATAATTGAAATTGTTTTTTGCCTTAAAACTAAGTCCCGGGGAACCGCGCAGCAGGTTCAAATTTCATCTCTCTCCGCGCGGCGATCCCAGGTTTGGGGTTTTTTCCCCCGACACGGGGATCCTTTTTTTGAGGATGTTTGAGTGAAACTCTGTTACCCTTTTTAAAATATGCAAAATTTTAAACAAAAAAAGATTTATCTTGAAAAATGGAATTTTAATTTTCAGGGTTTAAAGTTAAAAACTTCTGGAATACCTGTGGTTCAAGGGCCAAACATATCAGTTTAAATTCCCAGGGGTCTAGTTTTCCAAAATGTGGGCACTTTTTGGGGATTTCCACTGTTTAGGACACGGGCTCTTCAAAAAGTCAAAAGGTGCCCCCTTTCCCTTCCAAGCCGCTGTGGCCCCAAACAGTGATTTCCCCCCAAATGGGACACGCAGCCAAGAAAAATTGCACAACAAAATTTATTGTCCACTTTCTCCGTTACCCCTTGCAAAAGTAAAAAAAAATAGCAAAAGGGAAAAATTTTTGTGAAAAAAGTAAATGTTTATTGTGCCTTTCCCATTCCAAAAATTTTTAAAAACCGAAGGGGGGAATAAACTTCTTGAATTGGTTTTGAATACCTTGAGGGGGGCAGTTTTGAATGGGTCATTTTTTTATTTGTCGCATAAGACCCCCAAAATCACTTCAAATGTGAGGGGGCCCAAAAAAATTGGTTTTGCAACTTTTAACCCTTTTTAACTTTCCCAAAAAAAAAAAATTCTGTTTTCCAAAAAAGGGCAGTAAAGAACTGGGGAAAATATTTATTTAAATATTTTGTGGATAACTCTCTGATTTAAGGCATAAAAAATTTAAAATTTAAAAATTGCAAAAAATTTCAAAAATTTTCGCCAAATTTTCCCTTTTTTTAAAAAAAAATGTTTCCACTACATGAATCAATAGTCATGAGAAAAAAAGTCAGAGTCACTGGGATCCGTTTTAAGGTTCCGAGTTATGACCTCATAAATGAAGTGGGAGAATTAAAAA
>JARQOD010000006.1:59028847-59071521 GCA_033576555.1 Oophaga sylvatica | reverse complement strand
TGTGGGACCGCACACTATTTTTTAAAATTATTTATTTAAATAATTAAAAAAACATCTTGGGGACCCCTCTATTCTTGTTAACCAGCCTTGCTAACGCTTACAGCTGAGGTGGTTATCAAAAATACATGGGAACTCATGCCAATTTTTTTTAAATTGTTTATTTATAGCGCAATTGATGTTTTTTTCCCCATAAGGTCTTGTTTATGCATTTGGTTTTGCCTCCCATAGAAGTCAATGGGGTTCGGGTATGTTTGACGAATCGTTCGGCGAATATCGGGACGTTTGCTGAACTGATCCTTGAAAGGTTCGCTCATCTCTAGTTTCTAGTCTTCACTTGTGTCTTCCATAACAAGGAAAATATTGTTATTATTTATTTTTAGAGCGCCATTGATTCCATGGTGCTGTACATGAGAAAAGAGGTTACATACAAAATATGACTATAATTACAGTGAATGAACTAACAATGACAGACCGGTACAGAAGAGAGAGAGCCCTATCCTTGTGGGCTTACATTCTGCAGTCATGTTCCAGACACAAACATTTTTCAAGTGATTCTTTATGGACTTATCAACATTAGAATTTTTCAAGGACTTTAATGTTGATGACCTAGCATTGGTATAGGTCATTAATATGAGATTGGTGGGAGTCCATTTCCCAGAGCCCCACCTATCAGCCAAAAGAAAGCACAAGACACATGGGAAGGGGCACAGCTCAGTACCTTGCGCACTGCAGCCTCCCCCCAAGTAATTGAATAGAATAGGGATTGAAGCACCACTCTAGACCCCTAACTCAAGATATCGGGCTGTGCCACTCCTGCTGCATTGTGGCCCCTTCAATATGTTGAGATGTTATACTTTGTACAACATACTTTTATTAACAGTTAAGTTTAACACTCCTATATCTGCATCAAAAACCTATCTGCCCTATCATGTCTCTTCCCTCCTGTGCCCCTATCTACTGGGTGTAAGTATATCAGAGGTAACAATTCTGCATCGCCTAATACTCATCGAAGTACAGGTCATTTGTGATTAAATACTTTTTGAGAGAGAAATATAAAGGAAAAGTCTCACCCAGCTCCCTGTTCAAGTATTTGTAGGTGTCCTGAATTGATGGTCCTCTGAAGTTATCAAGAATGGAGGCTTAATTCTCAGCTAAGAAGCTCCTTGAGACTGTGTTACATGGTGAGGGACATGTATATCTAGCCAGAATTGAGAGACTACTTTAACCTCAACCGATTAATCTAGTGAACGAGAAAACTCATCGGAAGTAATCACCAGCGATTGTTCCTACTCAAAAGGATGTTAGGTGTCATTGGAATTACACCCCCACTCCTGATACCTTCAAAGAACCATCAACTTAGGATGCCTATGAATACCCAAAAAAGGGAGCTGGGTGAGACCTCTGTTGTGTAATTGAGCCTGAAGTTCAACCTGAAAGACTACTCCAGTAACCAGAAGTTTTATGTCTGTGCCTAAAGCATTGCACCACGAAATGAAAGAAGTGAAAAAGATCTGCAAGATCTAATTAACAGAGGGTGGGTACAAAAATCAAAGTCAACGCTGTCAGGGACTTGTAATGAATTGGGAGGTGGCGCAGGATGCTCAGTACCTAATGCTTATGAACCAGCATCTGCAACCACTCTGGGTAGAGAGCATGGAGGCTGCAAGGCCGGGTCACTCTGGAGCCTCGGTTACATTTATCAAAAAAACATCTAGCACCGGACCAGTGTATTGTTCCCGGCAGCCGGATGTTAGTCAACATAGCCGGAGAAGAATCTCTGAAAATTCAGAGGGCCCGATTACATTTAGACTGGGGTCACAGTTACGGAATGGTGGATGTAGGAGTAGTGCGGCATCTACCAATAGAAGTGTTGCTGATAAAAAAGCTAAGAGCAGGGTTGGTGTGCCACTGGGCCAATGTAGTAAACCCAAAGCCAACGATCGGTTCACACGGCATCAGCCGAGAGGAAACAGAGCTACCTCAACATGTCGACTACCTCCCTGCCAGCGGTGAGTAATGCACAAAATGCAATGACTGTTACCATGAAGGAATGTGACTTGGGAGAGGTAAATTATGTCACGGAGGAGGCCCAGGGACTTCGGGAAATGGGCTTACCATCACCCTGGTCAGTCCAAAGAACATTATTTACCAAGCCACCAAGTGACTATTCCCCTATCTGGGGGTCAGCACTCTGGGCTTGGATGCAATTGACACAAGTTCGGTTCTAATCGGGTTTGTGTGGCGTTTCCCAGGTTCAACCGCGGATCAGGTGTAGGATATGGAGGACCCAATGGGAGAAACAGACCCTGTCCCAGCTAACTAAATACAGAATCCTTGTCTCAGAGCTTCCCCAATTGGGAAGTTGGCAGGATCTGAAAGATCAAATGAAACAGACAAGCTGGAGATATCTACTATGTTGATATACACCAGGGTGGAAAGGGTACTGTGGAGTTCATTCGCAAGGACGACATGGAATATGCCTTGATGAAACTGGATGATACAAGTTTTGTTCTCATGAAGGTGAAACCTCTTACATTCGTGGCCATGTTGAAAAAAAGTAGGGGAAGAGTGTGAGGAGATGGCCACTTACTAAAGACTATAGGACGAATGGACATAGAGCGGAGTCCACAGCCCTAAGAGATAGAGACCTTTTTCCAGCATGGAGCACTGGTTTCATTTATATTGTTGTAAGTTAATAGATATTCACTTGCTGTGTTTTATTAATGATTTGCTTGCTCATCAGTTCATCCACAGGAATCAATGTTTCCATTCAGTGACAGCAAGCAGAGGAACGCGTGCAGGCTGCATCTTATGTATACCTAAGGCCAGACAGGAGATTGCTAAGGGTAATTGTAAAGCAATTGTTCTATTAATTTCATCTGTATCTCGGAGTCTCAAGCCATTGTTCTTCCATCAACTATGCCCATTGTGTGGATGGGGATAGTAGACCCAGGGGAGCAATCACCACAGGGGGTCTCACATGCAGTCCCAGGTGATGGAATTTGCTTCATTCTGTGAGCTAAATGAAAATGTTTAAGTGGGAGGGAGAAAAAGAAACATGGTTGAATCAGGCACTGGTTTGAGTGACTTCGAAGGGAGAAGATCCAAGCTGGGATGGATGGATGGTCTATGGCGTTTTGGAGATCGGTTGTCGGCTGTGCTGGATCCTCCTGCTATGGTTGAGGGATCTGTCATCTGGATTTAACAAATTTTCTTAAGGATAGTTAGTCTTGGATACATGGACGTCAGTTGTGATATTTGTCGTTGGAGGAGCCTGGACTGTGACAACAGACAATACTGGTGGGGATATGAAATCTGAGGGGAGGGGATTTTGTGTACTGAGGACATTGTATTTTTGCCATCTACCTTGATTTGTTGTACAACCATGGACTTATGGAATAAAAAATAGTTACATTGTTGACCTGCCTAGGTGATTATTATAACCCACAACATCAGATCCTCACAGCATATATAAAGTTGTGCTCAAAAGTTTACATACCCCATCAGAATTTTTGCTTTCTTTGCCTTTTTTCAGAGAATATGAATGATAACACCAAAACTTTTCCTCCACTCATGGTTTGTAGTTGGGTGAAACCATATATTGTCAAACTACTGTGTTTTCTCTTTTTAAATCATATTAACAGACCAAAACATCCAAATGACCCTCATCAAAAGTTTACATACCCTGGTGATTTTGGCCTGATAACTTGCACAGAAGTTGACACAAATGGGTTTGAATGGCTGCTAAAGGTAACATCCTCACCTGTGACTTGTTTGCTTGTAATCAGTGTGTGTGCATAAAAGCTGAGGACATTCTGGAATCCAGACAGACTGTTGCATCTTTCATCTGACCACTGACGTTTCTGCATTGTGAAGGGTATGCCACACTAAACAATATCGCTAACGGGATCGCTAAAAAAACGTCACTATTTAGCGATCCCGTTAGCGATATTGTTCAGTGCGGCAGCTTCCAGCGACGAGCTTCCTGCTGTGATCTCGCTCGTCGCTGGAATCGTTCCGGACCCTATTTCATCGCTGGCGCTCCCGCTGGGTAAGTATCTAATCGCTGTGTGGCACCTTTTCTTAGCGATTTAGCGGTACTTTTGTACCGCTAAAGTCGTTAAGAAGATCGCTAACGGCGATAGCGTCGTTAACTATATCGCTAAATGCGGTAGCATTTAGCGATATAGAAACAATCCCGCTAGCGATCTCATTAGTATGCAACGCTAACGAGATCGCTAGCGGGATAGCTTAGTGTGGCAGTACCTTGAGTCATGGGGAAAGCAAAAGAATTGTTAACTGATCTACGGGAAAAGGTAGTTGAACTGTATAAAACAGAAATGGATGCAAAAAGATATCCAAGATATTGATAAGTAGCATTCAAACTGTGATTAACAAATGGAAAATCAGGGGCTCTGTAATAACAAAACCATGATCAGGTAGACCAACAAAAATTTCATCCACAACTGTCAGGAAAATTGTTCGGGATGCAAAGAAAAACCCACAAATAACATCAGCTGAAATACTGGACTCTCTGAAAACTAGTGGTGTGGCTGTTTCAAGATACACAGTAAGGAGGCACTTGAAGAAAAATGGGCTGCATGTCAAGTCGCCAGAAGAAAGCCATTATGGCACCTACAATATGCAAAACAGCACAGAGACAAGCCTCAAAATTTCTGGAACAAGGTAATTTGGAGTGATGAGACCAAAATTGAACTTTTGGTCACAACCATAAACTATACATTTGGAGAGAAGTCAACAAGGCCTATGATGAAAGGAACATCATTCCTACTGTAAAGCACAGAGGTGGATCGCTAATTTCTTGGGGATGTGTGAGCTACAAAGGCACAGGAAACTTGGTCAAAGTTGAAGGAAAGATGACTGCAGCACATTATCAGCAAATACTAGAGGCAAATTTGCACTTATCAGTCAGGTAGCTGCGCATGGGACATACTTGGACGTTCGAACATGACAACGATCCAAAACACAAGGCCAAGTCGACCTGTAATTGGCTACAGCAGAACAAAGTGAAAGTTTTGGAGTGGCCATTTCAGTCTCAATATCACTGAGCCACTCTGGGGAGATCTCAAGCGTGCAGTTCATGCTAGACAGCCCAGGAATTTACAGGAACTGGAGGCTTTTTGCCAAGAAGAGTGGGCAGCTTTGCCATCTCCGAAAATAAAGAACTTCATTCACAACTACTACAAAAGACTTCAAGCTGTAATTGATGTTAGAGGGGGCAATACACAGTATTAAGAAATGGGGTATGTAAAATTTTGGTCAAGGTCATTTGGATGTTTTGGCTTGTCATTACGATTTAAAAACAGAAAACACAATAGTTTGACAATAAATGGCTTCACCCAACCACTAACCATGAGTGGAGAAAATGTTTTGGTGTTATCATTCATATTATCTGAAAAAAGGCCAAGAAAGCAAAAATTCTGCCGGGGATATGTAAACTTTTGAGCACAACTATATATCTGCAGCTTTGTCACTATAAAAAGAGAGGGGGCCCAGAAGCATTTCTTGCACAGGGGCCCCAAGCTGTCAGTGTCCGCACATGTTTATAGGGGTTAATGGATTATATCCGCCATTAGTACCTAGATGGCAGTGTGGTAAAGAGAAAGACCTTTGCCCAGCATATTGAACATGTGAGGATCATACTCCAACATTATCAACAACATGAAGTCAAGCAAACCCCAAAGAAGTATGAACTGTTCAAGAGACAAGTTTGATTCCAGAGAAAAATCATGTCTGGAGATGGTAACACCATGGACCCAGCAGAAAGGGCTCCTGTCATGGCCTTAAAAGACAAGCATCCATCTACTGTGGGTGAGCTGAGGAAGATCCAAGGATTCCTCTCCTACAACAGAACCTACATCAAGAACTTTTCCCGGATTGCTGTGTAAGGTTCTATGTATATATTCCTGAAACTCAGTTTGTTCGTCAGCCATTTTACTTTCTGTCTTGCTGCAGCTATCTTGCCCTCAGTCAAAATGGAGTTTCCAGCTTGCATGTTCCCGCCCTGATTCTCTCCTTTGCTTCTTAAGCAGCCACAGCTGAGCAATCAGTGCTTCAGAATCTAGCCTGCAGTGAACCTGTGACTTGACTCCTGTAAGCCTTGGACCTTGTACTCCAGCTATTCCTACTGAGGAACTCTGAAGCACTTGTGGACTCTGAACCCTGCTCTTTGAAAGACCCACGTTTGCATGGACTTACGGTAACAGAGAAGAAGATCCTGAATCTGTATTAGAGAGTGATTGCTGAGCTTGGATTACTCTGGCCTGCTGTGTCTCCTGTTTCTGTGTCTGCAAACTGTGTGACTATTTCTGCCAACTTGTATGAAGTAATACAGGACTTTTCTATATCAAACCTGTGACTCCTGTGTTTTCATCGCACCCAAGCACAAGACGCTATATGAACTGTACTACATACATTACAAGATTCTGAAGCCAAAACGTTAGTGTCTGCTGGGTCTGGAAGGCTGTGTCTGCTGTACTGAGGATATCAGACGTCCGGTTGTACTTTCTGTGATGACAGTGGTTGTGACTTCTCACAACCATTCCAGGTGAGCAATTCCCTTAAGTTTTTTCTTTTTGCAGTGTTACCACAGGTAAACACTATTGTTTTTTTTTTCCTTTCTTTTCTCTTTTTTGTCTGCTGTAACTCTGGATATCAGATGTCTGGTTGAAACTTTCTGTGATGATAGTGGTTGTGACTTCTCACAACCATTCCAGGTGAGCAGTTCCCTTAATTTTTTTTCTCTCTGCAGTGTTGCCACAGGTGAACACTATTGTTTTTTTTTTCTCTCCTCTTCTTCCAGTAATCCTGTCTTAAAAGATCTGGAAAATGGAGGCCCGCATAAAGGAACTTTGCGGAGTGACTGATAATATCCTTGCAGATTTGCAGAATATAAAGACCCGTTTTACAAATCTACAGGACCTCAATAATCACAATTTGCAAGTGGTTGGACAGACTACCCAGGATTTGCGAGCCAGGATTGAGGTTCTAGAGGGGCGAGTCCAGGCTCCTGCCGTAGCCCCGAGTGCTGGGATTCCCAAGTTGCCCCCTTTTCGTTTTAGCGGTGAATGTGAGAAATTCAGGGGATTTATTAATCAATGCAATCTTTTTTTTTCTGCACATGCTTCACAATTTCCCACTGAACGATCTAAGGTGCTTACTATAATTATGTTGCTTACCAACAAGGCTTTAATGTGGGCAAACCCTCTGATTGAGACTGAGGATGATTGTTTGAATCACCTTGATGATTTTATTTCAGCCATGGGGCAGGTGTTTGATGACCCCAATCGAGGTGCAACAGCTGAAGCAGCCATGTTAGCTTTGTGCCAAGGTAAGCACTCGGTAGCTGAATATGCCTTGGATTTCAGGAGATGGGCCCTTGATACCACCTGGGACAGTTCCGCCAAAAAATCTATTTTTCGAAAGGGGTTATCTCCACTGATTAAGGATGAACTTGCTCGTGCCGACCCTCCCACTGCGTTAGGTGACTTTATTAACTACTGCATCCGTATTGATACTCGTCTGACTGAACGCAGGCAAGAGAGATGGTTCGAAAGCAATCGTACTAACCTTTTCCTACCTTCCTCTCCAGCTAAGGAACCTTTGAGTAGGATTACACGGAACCTGAACCCATGCAGGTAGACTCTTTACAACGACGGGTTAGTGATGCACGCAAGGAACATCGTTTTAAGGAGAATCTATGTTTCTATTGTGGTAAGTCAGGGCACTTCATTATAAACTGCCCCAGCCGTTCTCGTAAGACTACTGCAGCACTCATTCATTGTGAGTGTTGCGAGAGGGGATCTGTCAGGTCCGAGCCTCAGGCTCCAGAGAGATCTGCAGCAACAGATCTTGATTTCTCGGATTTAAACTCCGTTACCTCTGAGGACGTTGACTGTGTAAACGCTGCCATTTTTCAAGTTTCCTCAGCGGTGTCCCAGCTGAGTTGTAAGAAAAACAATTCTCATTGCTTTCTTTCCATCAAACTCTGGGTTGACTCAGCTTGGGTGTCTAGCTCTGCTATGATCGACTCAGGGGCAAGTGGAAATTTTATGGATGTCTCCTTTGCTCTGAAACAGGGAATACGTTCAGTGAAGAAGGCTACTCCAGTACAGATGGAAACTGTGGATGGCTCCCTGCTGACCTCTGGACCAGTGGATCAGGAAACAGAGCCTTTGAGGGTTTCTTATGGGTAAAGATCATCAAGAGAAACTGTCCTTTATGCTTATCTCTTCTCCCACTTTCCCATTATTCTAGGGCTACCATGGCTGCAGGCTCAGAATCCTACCATTAACTGGGAGACCAAGGAATTACACTTTCCAGAGAAACAGATGAGTCCAAAAGTTTCAGCTTGCTCTGTTCCTAAAGGAATCATGTCAGTCCCTGAACTACCAGCTGTATACCAGGACTATGTGGATTTATGTGACAAGAAGAACGCTGACCAGCTTCCTCCTCACCGTCCATATGATTGTCCAATTGAATTATTGCCTGGAGCAGAGATACCTTTTGGTAAGATCTACCCCCTGGCGGGGCCCGAGCTAAAGGCTTTAAAGGATTACATAGATGAAAATTTAGCCAAGGGCTTCATACGCCCCTCTTCATCTCCTGCAGGTGAACCCATCTTCTTTGTAAAGAAGAAAGATGGATCTCTGAGACCATGCGTAGACTATAGGGAACTCAATAAGGTTACTATTAGAAACCGTTATCCATTGCCTTTAATCCCTGAGTTATTGGAGAGAGTGCGACATGCCAAAATTTTTTCTAAACTAGATCTTCGTGGGGCCTATAACTTAGTCCGTATTAGACCTGGGGATGAATGGAAGACTGCATTCAGGTCACGCTATGGACACTTTGAATATCTAGTTATGCCTTTTGGTCTGAGTACCGCCCCAGCCACTTTCCAACACTTGGTGAATGACATCTTCAGGATCTCCTAGATACATTCGTGGTAATTTATTTGGATGATATTCTAATTTTTTCTAACTCCACAGAGGAACATCATGGACATGTGAGAATGGTCTTGGAACGTCTAAGACAAAATCATCTTTACATCAAACTTGAAAAGTGTGAATTCCATAGGACCGAAATTCAATTTCTGGGGTATGTACTGTCTACACAAGGAATTAGTATGGATGGAAGCAAAACCCAAGCCATCAAGGATTGGCCAAGTCCTAGAAATGTGAAGGAGGTACAGCGCTTCATCGGGTTTGCCAACTTCTATAGACGTTTCATTAGAAATTTCTCTGAGGTAGTGTCACCTATCACTCAACTTACCCGGAAAGAGTCTAGGTTTTCCTGGACTCCCCAAGCCCAGGAAGCATTTTCCCGTCTAAAAGATAAATTTACCACTGCACCTATCCTAGTACATCCCAACCCCGAGCTTGCCTTCATAATAGAGGTGGATGCTTCAGACTGTGCCGTTGGAGCTATACTCTCTCAGAGAACAGGTGAGAAGAATGTCTTGCATCCCTGTGCCTTCTTTTCCCAGCAGTTGTCTTCGGCTGAGAGGAACTACGATGTGGGCAATAGAGAGTTGTTGGCCATTATTGCCGCCTTCAAAGAATGGAGACACCTTCTTCAGGAGCTGCACAGCAAATAGTCGTCCTGACAGACCATCGTAACCTTGAGTTTATCAGGTCGGCTAAGTGCCTGACTCCTCGCCAGGCTCGCTGGAATCTTTTCTTAAACCAATTTAATTTTATCATCTCTTATAGACCAGGATCGCGCAATGGAAAGGCTGATGCACTCTCTAGGATTTACTCAGCAGAGACACGTCCAATTACTCCTCCTAAGACTATTCTTCCTGACTCTAGATTCCTAGGAGTAATTCATAATCAAGACCTACTTAAGAACATCAAGGAAGCATACCATGCGGATTCCTTTTTGGCACAACCCCCAAGGAACGTAAGTCTTGTCTTTAAGAATGGTGTGTGGATTCAGGGACAACGTCTGTATATTCCTGAAACAGTCAGATTAAGAGTATTGCAACTCATTCACGATTCCAAGATAGCTGGGCATAGATGAATTCTAAAGACACAGGAATTTCTTTCTCGTTTCTTTTGGTGGCCCACTTGCAGGAAGGATGTTTTGAATTATGTCACTTCATGTGAGGTCTGTGCAAGATGCAAAACACCTCGCTCCTCACCAACTGGTCTGTTACAGCCTCTTCCCACCCCGTCCCGCCCGTGGGGATCCATTTCTATGGACTTCATTGTGGAGTTACCAACCTCTCAGGGGAAGAACACCATTCTAGTGGTGGTTGACCGTCTAACAAAGGCAGCTCATTTTATCCCTTGTGTCGGCTTACCCACTGCAAAACAGACATCAGATTTGATGATTAAAGATGTGTTTCGCTTACATGGAGTACCGGATGAGGTTATTTCGGATCGAGGGGTGCAATTCACTTCTAGGTTTTGGCAAAATTTCTGTGCAGCATTGGACATTAAAGTAAACCTTTCTTCTGCTTTTCATCCCCAGACTAATGGACAGACTGAACGAACCAATCAAACCCTGGAGCAGTATCTCCGCTGCTTTATCTGCCACCTACAGGATGATTGGGTGGATCTACTTCCATTAGCTGAGTTCTCGTATAACAACTCTCAGAGTGCCTCCACTAAACAGTCTCCTTTTTACTCTAATCTAGGTTATCATCCTAACATTCTACCACGGTTTCCCATAGAAACGCCTTTACCAGCAGTGGCTGAAAGAATCACGTCTTTACAGAAGAATATGGATCTTCTAAAGGAAAATCTGGAATCGGCTCAAGAAAGGTACAAGAAAGCAGCAGATAAATTTCGTAAACCTGCACCAGCTTTCAAGGTAGGAGACTTGGTCTGGCTGTCAACCAGAAATCTTAAGTTAAGGATTCCATCGTCTAAGTTGGGACATAAGTACATTGGACCCTATAAAATCAGTAAAATTATAAGTGCCGTTGCTTGTCGTCTTCAACTGCCCAGAACTATGAGAATCCACCCTGTCTTTCATGTATCCCTACTAAAGGCTGCGACACCCAATACGTTTCCTGGACGTTCCTCTCCTTGCCCTGACCCAGTGCTAGTCGATGGTCAGGAAGAATTTGTGGTGGAAAGGATTTTAGATTCCAGGTTGTATAGAAATCAGTTACAATATCTGATTAAATGGCAGGGCTACCCAGTGGAGGACAACTCATGGGAACCGGTCAATAACGTTAATGCTCCTCGCTTGCTCCGTCAGTTTCATCAGAGGTACCCACACAAGCCTGGTCTGAGGTCATCCGGAGGTTGTCCTTAAGGGGGGAGTAATGTAAGGTTCTATGTATATATTCCTGAAACTCAGTTTGTTCGTCAGCCATTTTACTTTCTGTCTTGCTGCAGCTATCTTGCCCTCAGTCAAAATGGAGTTTCCAGCTTGCATGTTCCCGCCCTGATTCTCTCCTTTGCTTCTTAAGCAGCCACAGCTGAGCAATCAGTGCTTCAGAATCTAGCCTGCAGTGAACCTGTGACTTGACTCCTGTAAGCCTTGGACCTTGTACTCCAGCTATTTCTACTGAGGAACTCTGAAGCACTTGTGGACTCTGAACCCTGCTCTTTGAAAGACCCACGTTTGCATGGACTTACGGTAACAGAGAAGAAGATCCTGAATCTGTATTAGAGAGTGATTGCTGAGCTTGGATTACTCTGGCCTGCTGTGTCTCCTGTTTCTGTGTCTGCAAACTGTGTGACTATTTCTGCCAACTTGTATGAAGTAATACAGGACTTTTCTATATCAAACCTGTGACTCCTGTGTTTTCATCGCACCCAAGCACAAGACGCTATATGAACTGTACTACATACATTACATGCTGCTCCATTATACCTCCTCTTGGGGGGGGCTACAAATTCAGCAATATCCATGGAGAAGAAAAAGTACACGGGCAGGATTCAGCCCAAAGGAAGAAACACAGTTTCTGCTCAGTAACCAAATATCTGGATGTCTAGTCACCAGGAGATATTTAAAGAACTAGTGGATTGCCTTGTAAGGCCACCCATAATAGGATATCCTGACTTCAATCAACCTTTCGTCCTTCAGTGTGACGCTTCTCATGTGGGATTTGGAGCTGTCCTGTACCAGCATCAAAATGGCAAATTGAGAGTCATCGGCTATGGTTCCAGAGCGCTGATAGATGCTGAGAAGAATTACCATCTACATTCTGGGAAACTAGCATTCCTGGCCTTTAAAGGGAATCTGTCACCGTAAATTGGCGGGATATTTAAATGATGGCAGTCAGGTCAGATGGGCGGTGTTTTGGGTACTTGCCTTAACATGTTGTTCGCCGCTGTCTCCATTATTTCTGGGAATTGTAGTCGTTGCCCTCCATATAACGCGCCTGCGCATTGCAATCTGCGGGCAAAACATACTGCGCGTGTGCAATTCAAGATTGCAATGCGCAGGCGCGTTATATGGAGGGCAACGACTACAATTCCCAGAAATAATGGAGACAGCGGCGAACAACATGTTAAGGCAAGTACCCAAAACACCGCCCATCTGACCTGACTGCCATCATTTAAATATCCCGCCAATTTAGGGTGACAGATTCCCTTTAAATGGCGATCTGTGAACAATTTAGAGATTATCTCTATTACAGCAAAGAGTTTGAGGTATACGCCGACAACAACCCCCTGACTTACAGCCTCACCGCTGCAAAACTGAACGCTACAGGTCAGAGATACCCATCTCTGACCTGTAGCGTTCAGTTTTGCAGCGGTGAACTAGCTGACTTCAACTTCAGTATCAATTACAGGCCAGGAAAGTGCAATGCTGATGCAGACGGGTTGTCGAGAATGCCATTAGAGCCTGAGGAGTTCATGCAAAAGTGCTATGAAGAAGTCAGTCTAGAAGCTTTTGTGAGCACCGCTCAGGCAGTGCAAGTCCAGCATGAGGAATGCACACTGCTGTGGTGTCCATTGATGTTGCAAGTACGGTGAAAGCAAAGGAACAAGATCACCCCATGTCAACAACTACAAAAAAACATCCAGAAAACACAGTGAGCAGACCAAATAATTGGCAGAATTATACTTTATGTGGATTAAAATCAGCTTCAGAGGAAGAAAGAAAGATTTATGGGCAAAGCTCTTCCTCAGCGCAGATGATATCTTGTATCGCAAAAGAGGACAGAAACAACAGTTAGTACTACCTGCAATATACCACAGATTACCATTCAAAGAACTCCACAAAGACATGGGGCACCAAAAAAGTGGAAAAAACTACTAATGTGGTTTGTGAATTTTTCTTCTGGCCATTTATGCAAAGAGATATTGAGAGGTATGTGACCAGAGAGTGTGGTTGTTTGAAAGACAAGCGCCCTAATACACTAACCCGAGCACCTATGGGCAACATCCAAACTATCTATCCATTTGCGATGGTTTAAATAGGCTTTCTGCCTGCATCTCGAAAAGTGCAAGAGTGGATATGAATACATCTTAGTGGTGACGGACCATTTTACCTGATTTCCTCAAGCATATGCTACCACAAATAAGTCTGGTAAGACAGCGGCAGTGAAGATCTTCAATGACTTCGCTCTGTAGTTTGAGTTTCCAACAAGATTAAACAATGACCAGAGAAGAGAATGTGAGAACCATCTCTTTGCCAAGTTAAGGAAATACTGTAGGATCCAGAGTGGACAATGGACAAGTGGAACGTTTCAACCCTACGTTACTGTCGATGTTGAGAACTTTGACAGCTGACAAGAAGGATTGGAAGAGTTCTCTATTGAAAGTGGTGCATTGCTACTATTTCAGTTCACAGTGGATACTAAAGGGGGTCAAGCCATAAAATGTAAGCCAAAGTGCAGACGCATTTTGTCTGTTTAAAACCAGGATTGTACTAAAATAATGTAATTTCAGTTAGCTACAATGAAACGGTATTTATCCTAAATTGAAATGGAACTAATTTCAAGACAACTCGTATAATAAGTAAAATAATTTGTTCTAGATTAGTCTGCACTTGACTTATGCAAAGCATGCTAGCGAATTATTATATTAAAATTATGAAAATCAAATTAAGATACAGTCCAAGCATTTAATTATTCAGTTCAATAGATTTCAATTGGCAATAATTGAGCGAGTCATTTATTATGTATTAAATATTTTTACAAATTAATATAAGTTTTTATAAGGCAAAGATAAGTGAACATCAGGCATTGGTCCATTTTCATTTTAAAGGGAATCTGTTACCTGGTTTTTGCTACCCCATCTGAGAGCAGCATAATGTAAGGGAGTCTAGCAATGCATTTTATCCCTTACTGGGCTGCTTGCATAGTCTTGATAAAATCTCTTCCGATCTACCAACTCTATGAATGTTGAGCCCTGTATCACCCCACCCACACCACTGATTGGCAGCTTTCTATCTACAATGTACATAGGGAGACAGCTGCCAGTCAGGGGTGTGGGAAGGGTTATACAGAGCTCATTATTATGGAAGACTACATGGCAGCAGGTTTACAAGTCCTCTAGAGCTAATCTCTAACTGATAATATTGAGACGTTATCAAAACTACAGCAAGTAGCCCCGTAAGTGACACATCGCAGGAATCATAGTGTCTCTGTCTCTACATTATGGTCATTATGCTCTCAGATTATGTGGAAAAAATCTGGTGAAATGGGCAAACCTGAACAGTAAAGTTCGGCGTCCGTACCGAATACCTACTGTTTGGGCACGGACACCGAACACGAACTTCACCATGAAGTCTGTGTTACTGTTTGGGTTTGGCCCATGAAAACTGGGTATTATGTGCATGACAGTGCTGCAAACTCCGCTTCTAATCAGCGGTAAAAATATCACTGTTGGTCAGACAGCCGCGGTTCCCAAGCTGTCAAATGACAGTGTGAGCCTGCAGCTGTGCTCTGGTCACTGTGATCCGATCACTGGTGTCGGCTGATGGGACTACTGCTCCCAACAGCTGCCGCCTGCTGCCGCTAATAACAGCGAGAGCATGAGCGGCTAAAGGGAGTATTCATCAGCCAACTCCTGCTCTCTAAATAAATAATTTAAAAAAAAACGATGTGGGTTCCCTTGTATATTTGAAAAACAGTTAGGCAAAACTCACAGCTGGGGCTGCAACCCTCAGCTGTCAACTTCAGCAAGGTTGGTTATCAAGAATAGAGGGGTCCCTCCTCTGAATTTTTTAATTATTTAAATAAATATTTAAATAAAATGGCATAGGACTCCCCATTTTTGACAGCCAGCCTTGCCAAAGCAGACAGCTGTGGGTTGGTATTCTCAGGCTAGCAAGGGGCCATGAATATTGGCCCCCAGCCTAAAAATAGCAACCCGTAGCAACCCAGATAAGGCGCATCTATTAGATGCTCCAATTCTGGCACTTTGCCCTGCTCTTCCCACTATAGCGGTGGCAAGTGAGGTTCATATTTGTGAGGTTGATGTCACCTTTGTATTCTCCGGTGACATCAAGCCCATGGATTAGCAATGAAGAAGCGTCTATAAGACACCTATCCATTACTAATCCTATAGTTATATTGCAAATAAACACACAGCCAGCATAAAGCCCTTTATTTGAAATAAAACAAAATACACTTTTCCATTTTTATTTAAAAATCACAAAACTGTTATATTCGCCAAACACCCATTCCACAGAAGCCCTTGTCTTCTGTACTAAAGCAAAATAAAAAAAACCAATATCCCTCACCTGTCCGATGTTCTGTCCCATGTCGTAATCCATGTCTGGGGGATAAACAGTTTTCACGCCGCAAGCGCGATTTGCACCACGTCCATACTGCGTTGGCCCAGGCTATGCAAAAGGACGTACTGCACCATAGCTCATCGCTGCTGCCACAATCACTGAAGCATGTGCAGAGTGGAATTCCACCATGTTGGAACATCGCAAATCAAACAGTTAACTGATAAGTCGAAAGACCTCTCTTACTTTTACAGTAGGAATAGGGTTCCTTTCATCATAGGCCGTGTTGACTTCTCTCCAAATGTATAGCTTATGGTTGTGACCAAAAAGTTCAATTTTGGTCTCATCACTCCAAATTACCTTGTTCCATAAGTTTTGAGGTTTATCTCTGTGTTGTTTTGCATATTGTAGGCGAGATACTTTGTGGCATTTGCGCAGTTATAGCTTTCTTCTGGTGACTCGGCCATGCAGCCCATTTTTCTTCAAGTGCCTCATTGTTGTGCATCTTGAAACAACCACACCGCTAGTTTTCAGAAAGTCCAGTATTTCAGCTGATGTTATTTGTGGGTTTTTCTTTGCATCCCGAACAATTTTCCTGGCAGTTGTGGACAAAATTTTTGTTGGTCTACCTGACCGTGGTTTTGTTTCTACAGTGCCCTTGATTTTCCATTTGTTAATCACAGTTTCAATGCTGCTGACTGGCATTATCAATTCCTTGGATATCTTTTTGTTTCCCTTTCCTGTTTTACACAGAGTTCAACTACCTTTTCCCGTAGATCCGTTAACAATTCTTTTGCTTTCCCCATGACTCACAATGCAGAAACTTCAGTGGCTGGATGAAAGATGCAAGAGTCTGTCTGGATCCCAAAAACTCACTTAGCTTTTATGCACACACACTGATTACAATCAAACAGGTCATAGGTGAGGATGTTACCTTTAGTAGCCATTCAAACCCATTTGTGTCAACTTCTGTGCATGTTATCAGGCCAAAATCATCAGGGTATGTAAACTTGTGATTAGGTCATTTGGATGTTTTGGTTTGTCATTATGATTTAAAAAGAGAAAACACAGTAGTTTGACAATAAATGGCTACACCCACCCACTAACCATGAGTGGAAAAAAAAGTTTTGGTGTTATCATTCATATTCTCTGAAAAAAGGCCAAGAAAGCAAATATTCTGCCAGGGTATGTAAACTTTTGAGCACAACTGTAAAAATATCTCCAGGATATTTATCTATATACCAATCTACCTGACTATCTACCCATCTATCCATCCATCTATCCATCTATCTCTCATATTGTCACGCTGTCTAATGATATGTATACAATGTCAGTAAACTATTAATACAGGAACAACACTCTATACAACAACTAGTATAGCAACATCAGCATGTAAGTATAGAATAGATTTACCTGACACGATATCTGCTGAACTCAGGGTTAATCTTGAGGACTTGATGAGCTGAAACAGGAAAGAGGTGGACCGGGATCTAACCTGACCCTAAACTGGGGTCCTAACTAATCCCTCACCTTGGAGGTACTGATAATGGTTCAGAGGTCCAAGTCTCCAACCTAACCCTGTCTTCTATCAGACCCTGAACCCTGTAATCAGTCCTAAGAAGGATCCTGACTACCACCAAAGGGATATGGGCTGATCTCAGCTAAATACACAGATTAGACATATAAGACAGACAGGATAACACTCGCTTGCATACACACTCAAACACCAAAGGAACATAAATGGTCTGGGAAATAAACTCTAACCAAGTTGAGCTTAGAACAACTAAGGAGCTCACAACTAAAGTCTATACAGATTCATTCCTATCTGTGGTCTGCATGAAGGTTTCACTGGCAACTCCCCAAGCAGACAACCAGGAATTTAAAGGAAACCAATCAACAAATAATCAATTGTAGCCGGGAGAAACTGCACCCAGTCCCAGCACCGAGCACAGACAGAATTAACTCCCTAGCTGCCAAACACAAAGAAACAGCAGATCAGCTGTGAGAAGTCAAAATGTGCAACCGTGACGATCTTCGTGGCAATGCACACATGACAGTACCCCCCCTTCTACGAGGGGCCTCCGGACCCTCAGGGCCAGGCCTGCCCGGGTGAGTTCTGTGGAAGGTCCGAACCAAACGATCTGCGTTAACATCAGACGCAGGGACCCACGTCCTCTCCTCTGGACCATACCCCTTCCAATGCACCAAGTACTGAAGGGACCGGCGATTCAGACGTGAGTCAATGATCTTTGATACTTGAAATTCCAAGTTACCATTGACCAACACAGGAGGAGGAGGTAGAGGTGACGGTATGACTGGTGCCACATACCTTTTAAGTAATGACTTGTGGAACACATTATGAATTTTAAACGTAGGAGGGAGGTCCAGACGAAATGCCACAGGATTAATTATGGAACTGATCCTGTACGGCCCGATGAATCTGGGACCCAGTTTCCAGGAGGGCACCTTAAGTTTTATATTCCTGGTAGACAACCATACCAGATCGTTCACATTCAGATCTGGACCAGAAACTCTCCTCCTATCAGCCATACGTTTGTAACGGTTCCCCATCGCACTCAGATTATTCAATACACCTCTCCACACAGAAGCAAGTGACGACGAGAAACGCTCCTCCTCAGGAACCCCAGAAGGGCCCCCCCCATTGAAAGTACAAAACTGGGGATGGAAACCATATGCCCCAAAAAACGGGGACTTACCAGTGGACTCGCTCCGCCTGTTGTTAAGAGCGAACTCTGCCAGAGGCAAGAAAGAAGACCAGTCCTCTTGGTTCTCTGAAACAAAACACCGGAGATATGTCTCTAAGCTCTGATTCAGACGCTCTGTCTGACCATTGGTCTGCGGATGAAAAGCCTAGGAAAATGACAATTGCATCCCCCGACGTAAACAAAATGCCCTCCAAAATTTGGACACAAACTGAGACCCCCTATCTGACACCACATCAGAAGGCAACCCATTAAGTCTAACGATCTCCCTAATGAACACCTGCGCCAGAGTTTTAGCATTAGGGAGTGCAGGAAGAGCAACGAAATGTGCCATCTTACTGAACCTGTCAACAACCACCAGTATGACAGTATTCCCTGACGACGGAGGAAGGTCCGTAATGAAGTCCATAGATAAATGAGTCCATGGACGCTCCGGAAGTTTCAAGGGTAAAAGGGTCCCAGACGGACGGGTATGAGGGGTTTTAGAGCGAGCACACACCCCACATGACGCGACAAAAGTTATAACATCTTTATTAGCATTAGGCCACCAAAACCGGCGAGAAAGGAGATCTAAAGTAGCCTTACTCCCTGGATGTCCTGCTAGAGCAGAATTATGATGTGCCTCAATAACCTTTTGTCTCAACAGATTTGGGACAAACAGTCTCCCTGGAGGTCCTGCAGGGGCGTCCCCCTGAGCCTCTAACACCTCCTCCTCAAGCTCAGAAAATACAGCCGACACTACCACCCCCTCCTGAAGGATAGGACTCGGGTCATCTGTTTTCCCGGCCCCTGGGAAACTGCGAGACAAGGCATCAGCCTTAACATTCTTAGACCCCGGGCGATAAGTGACGACAAAATTAAACCTGGTAAAAAACAACGACCATCGAGCTTGTCTGGAATTCAGACGCTTAGCGGATTCCAAATACAACAGGTTCTTGTGATCAGTAATAACGGTAACCGGGTGGACTGCCCCCTCCAAAAAGTGACGCCATTCTTCAAAAGCTAACTTAATGGCCAAAAGTTCCCTATTGCCGATATCATAATTCCTTTCGGCGGACGACAATTTCTTAGAAAAGAAAGCGCACGGATGCCATTTACCAGGGGACGGACCCTGGGACAATATAGCACCCACCCCTACGTCAGACGCATCCACCTCCACAATGAACGGCTGAGATGCATCTGGTTGGATGAGAACGGGTGCCGAAGCAAAACATTTCTTCAAAGAGGAAAAGGCTTGGCAAGCTTTGTCCGACCATTTAAAAAATCCGTCCCTTTTCTTGTCATGTCAGTGAGAGGTTTGACGACAGATGAGAAATTACAAATAAATTTCTGGTAGTAGTTAGCAAACCCCAAAAAACGCTGCAGAGCCTTAAGATCCCCTGGCTGATCCCATTCAAGCACTGCTCTCACCTTTTCAGGGTCCATACGGAAACCGGAGGCTGACACCAAAAAACCCAAAAACTGAAGTTCCTGTACGGCAAATACACACTTCTCCAGTTTGGCGTATAGTTTATTGTCTCGCAAGATCTGCAACACCTGTCTCACATGCTCCTGATGAGACACAAGATCTGGCGAGTAAATTAAAATGTCGTCCAAATATAAAACCACAAACAGCCCCACAAGGTGACGAAAAATGTCATTAACAAAATGTTGGAATACTGCTGGTGCAGTAGTCAGACCAAAAGGCATGACTAGGTTCTCATAATGTCCCTCCGGCGTGTTAAACGCCGTTTTCCACTCATCCCCCTCTTTTATCCTAATCAGATTATACGCCCCCCTGAGATCCAATTTAGAGAACCATTTGGCGCCAACAATTTGATTGAAGAGATCAGGAATAAGAGGGAGTGGATACGGATCTCGAACAGTAATCCGATTAAGTTCGCGGAAATCCAAGCAAGGGCGTAGGCCTCCATCTTTCTTCTTCACAAAGAAGAACCCCGCGGCTACTGGGGAAGATGAAGGTCTAATATGCCCTTTGGCCAGACTTTCAGAAATATAATCTTTCATAGCCTGCCTCTCAGGACCAGAAAGATTATACAACCTAGCTTTAGGCAACTTAGCATCAGGAAGGAGATTAATAGAGCAGTCATACACGCGATGAGGAGGCAACTCCTGACACCCCTCCTCAGAGAAAACATCCCAAAATCCTCCAAAAAAGGAGGCAATGTACTAGGCACGACCGCACTGATGACTGTGTTCATGCAGTTGCTTTTGCAAAACTCACCCCATTGGCTTATTTCTCTGGACTGCCAATTAATCACAGGGTTATGTTTAACCAACCAAGGAAGTCCCAACACAATGGGAGTAGGTAGACCCTCCAACACATAACAAGATAATTGTTCCCTATGTATTGCCCCTACCCGAAGGTCAATGTTATGAACCTCATGAACAAAGCTACCTTGGCCGAGAGGCCTGGCGTCAATGGAGAATATAGGGATCGGTTTGACCAATACACTCAGATGCATACCTTGAGCCTGAGCAAACTGAGCGTCAACCAGATTAGCCCCGGAACCACTATCAAGAAGAACAGACAATCTCTCCACTCTCGTACCAACTACCACCTCCACTGGTACAAGGAACTGAGAAGAACTGGCGGATGAAATACATACTCCCAGGTTGTCGTCCACCACACAACCTGGGATTAACAGTTTTCCGGCGACTTTTGGCTCAACAAGGCACGGGATGGACATTCTCCAACAAAATGTCCCTCTTTCCCGCAGAAAAAACATCTTCTAGTCCTGCGGCGTACCGCCAATCCCCTCCTACGAAATGATGTCCCTCCCAACTGCATAGGCTCATCCGAACAGACAAGGGGAACCTCAACATAAGGGACTTTAGTGGTAGGTGGAGAAACAACAGGGAGTGGGGTTACCTCACCCCTCTCCCGAAGCCGTCTATCAGTACGGATAGCTAAGGCCATAGCAGCCTCCAGTGAATGAGGAGACTCATACTGAGCCAAAACGTCTTTTAATTTATCAGAAAGCCCATGACAAAACTGGCTCCTAAGAGCTGGGTCATTCCACTGAGTATCTGTGGCCCATCTACGAAACTCAGAAGCAAATTCCTCTGCAGGACGATCTCCCTGCTGTATCTTACGTAATTTTGTCTCAGCAAGAGAGACCCGATCTGGGTCATCATATACCAATCCCAGGGCAGTAAAAAATTGATCTACAGACAGTAGAGCCGGGGATCCCGGAGGAAGGGAAAATGCCCAGGATTGAGGGTCCCCTTGCAGAAGTGAGATAACAATTCCCACTCTCTGCTCATCACTCCCTGATGATCGAGGCCGAAGCCGAAAATACAATTTACATGCCTCCCGGAAGGTGAAAAATTTGTCTCGCCCACCAGTGAACCTGTCCGGGAGAGCTACTTTAGGTTCAACTCTGGTTTGCTCCAGGGGAGACAAAACTTTGGACTTAATGTCCGTCAGCTCCATGGATAATCCCTGCAACTGCAGAGCCAGCTGGGCTACTGGATCCATGGTAACTGGAGATAATTTTTATGGCCAGTGAAAATGTCACGCTGTCTAATGATATGTATACAATGTCAGTAAACTATTAATACAGGAACAACACTCTATACAACAACTAGTATAGCAACATCAGCATGTAAGTATAGAATAGATTTACCTGACACGATATCTGCTGAACTCAGGGTTAATCTTGAGGACTTGATGAGCTGAAACAGGAAAGAGGTGGACCGGGATCTAACCTGACCCTAAACTGGGGTCCTAACTAATCCCTCACCTTGGAGGTACTGATAATGGTTCAGAGGTCCAAGTCTCCAACCTAACCCTGTCTCCTATCAGACCCTGAACCCTGTAATCAGTCCTAAGAAGGATCCTGACTACCACCAAAGGGATATGGGCTGATCTCAGCTAAATACACAGATTAGACATATAAGACAGACAGGATAACACTCGCTTGCATACACACTCAAACACCAAAGGAACATAAATGGTCTGGGAAATAAACTCTAACCAAGTTGAGCTTAGAACAACTAAGGAGCTCACAACTAAAGTCTATACAGATTCATTCCTATCTGTGGTCTGCATGAAGGTTTCACTGGCAACTCCCCAAGCAGACAACCAGGAATTTAAAGGAAACCAATCAACAAATAATCAATTGCAGCCGGGAGAAACTGCACCCAGTCCCAGCACCGAGCACAGACAGAATTAACTCCCTAGCTGCCAAACACAAAGAAACAGCAGATCAGCTGTGAGAAGTCAAAATGTGCAACCGCGACGATCTTCGTGGCAATGCACACATGACACATATATCTAATATCTTTCTATTATCCATCCATATCTTTATATATGATTGTTTTATTATTTTTGTCAGCTAACTTTTAAGTTTAGTTAGACTATTATATTGTGGATAAAATTATGTTAAAAATGCATTGCATACAGAAAGCATGCGCATGTTGTGTTGCTCACATCTGAGCCAAGACAATAATCGCACATTTGCATTGCACTCGCTTGACAAAACCATACAGATTCCACTCTGAATGAGAATAGGACTGATTGTTTATATACTAATGTGAGTGAACTCTAATTTACTTTGTGCACTTGACCAAGATTTTGTGTTAGAATGCAATATGATATATATTGGAGGGAGAAGACATAATTATAATGGATTACTAAGCCATGGACTTGATGTCACTGGACAATACAAAGGTGACATGAACCCCATAAATATGAATCCCACTTGCCACCGCCACAGGGCAAGTGGGAAGAGCCGGGTAAAGTGCCACAATTGGCACATCTAATAGATGCACCTTTTCTGGGGTGGCTGCAGGCTACTATTTTTAGGCCAATATCCATAGCTTACCATCCTGGGAATACCAGACCCATCTGTTAGCTTTAGCTTGGCTGGTTGTCAAAAATGGGTGGACATTATGCCGTTTTTTAAAATTATTTATTTAAATAATTTAAAAAAACAGTGTGGGGTCCCCTCTATTCTTGATAACCAACCTTGCTAACGCTGACAGTTGAGGGTTGCAGCCCACAGCTATCAGTTTTGCCTGGTTGGTTATCAAAAATACTGGGGAACCCACATCAATTTTTTTAAAATTATTTATTTATAGTGCAATTGGTGCGTCAATTGATGCCACTTTTCCTAGTGCCTGCCCAGCTTTTTTGCTCCCATGAAGCTGTTTGGTTTTTCCTTCCATTGAGTTTAATTGAGTTTGAGTACATTTATCTAACCATTCGGTGAATATGTTAGGCGAACTTTGGTAAAGGTTCGCTCATCTCTATTCTAGACCCTATTTTAAATAATGAGGAATTTTTGTAATTCGCTTCCACATGCATTCAACAAAATGGCAGCCTCTAGGCGCCATTTTTCTGAACTTTAAAGGGTCATTTTTCACTGTCATCGATCTGGTCACATCTTCTGATCCCCGCCATTTGCAATGTCACCGTGCATGATGTTGTGACCTTGTGCAGAACCCTCCCGGGCAACATGAGATCTTAGCATATTAGGCATGGGAAGGGATTTCAGCATAAACAAATGGGGATCAGAGATACGATGGGGACTAGACAGATGATGATGAGGAACCGAGGGGCCAGAGAGGTGAGCAATGAGATGAGTTATTTTTAGTTGTTTTTTTTTTTACTTATTAGGTTTATTATGCTCTTGTGTCTATTGAAGCCCCAGATAATAATAAGGGACATTAAATTCATGAAGAATAACTTCTCCCTGAATACATTTTCCTGGGAAAGTCTGCACAAACAGGCAAATTCAAATTTTGCCGGATCCATTGATCTCTACTGGATTATGAATTTCTGGATTCAATGAAAATACTGTATCTGTATATGTATTAAGCAATAGATTAATTTTTATGGATACAGATAGTTGATTTTTTTTTGCAAATGGTTAACAATTGTCTGCTATTTTTACTGTCTTTTTAGTATTGAATTATTTAGAGAAATGTGAATTTCATTTGATATGTCATGGCAGACAATTCTAATTAAGCACAGCACTTTAGAGGACAAATTATCTGAGTAAATGCGTCAACAAATAAATAAACATTTCTATAAATTGTTCAGATCATACTGACAAAATACACGCTTTATGGAGATCCGGAACCGATGAATTAACCTGCATAAACACAAGTATATGCGCATATAACTTGATTGTTTTTATTGTCATATGTTGTAAGCTGCTCAATGGACAGATTTATAGAAAGCATTGAGAACAGGAACATACATTAGCTCATATTTTGCATGGAACTTCACTGAATGAATATTTGAGGATGTCCAATTAAAGTATCATTTACTATTCTATTTGGCAGATGGACTGACAAAAATGTTTCTGATTGCTTGTTACTTTTTCACAGCTGAATATGCAAATGCAAACTAGCCAGAAAGCAGCTGTCACCTATACGTATATCTCATTTTTTTGTCCAGAAGAAATACATTGTGATTTTAGTGACGAGCTGTAAAATAATATCTTACATTTTCTTTCAACTGACATGTAATTATATTTGCAGTTTTTAGAAGTAAAATGTGGGCCAATTTTTTTGTCACAATCCTGCAAACTTCTCACCCTAAATTAAATTCTGATTTTCATTGTCAGCCCTGTCTACTGACATCACTTTGTCATGTAGTTACAAGACAGCACTGTATAATTTTATGTGGGAAGAAGCCAGGACTTGTTAGACCCACTTTTACATAAACGCCAACTCACAAAATGGCATTTACCCCAATAAATAACTTTTTACAGCTTAAAAAGGCTTCACCATATTCACATGTTATAGTTACATTTTAATTTATGTTTTATTACATCAACAGTATATCAACAAGGAGCCCATAAATTGTGTTTCATCCTGCACACATTGCTCACCTCTTTTTGTACAGAATTCCTTAAAACGTCACAGGATTTTTAAGATGAAAAATCTCCTTAATTACAGATACATCTTGTAAACTCCATCTGCTTCAAAGGAAAGTCTGGGACTGCCATGGCTACCAGAACGACAATCTATGGAGATGCAACACCACCTTTTACACTGGGTAATGGACGTATAGAAGCTCAACTTTCATTGATTTCAGATACCAGGCACCAGGTGTCAGTTGATTAATGGTGGAACCTACTCCAAGGATGGTTCATCAATATCTCATTCACGGACAACTCTTTTAACTCCTTATGACACTATGCACACTCCTCCATGTGCTCCATCTGTCATACACTTTTGATTATTATTATTATTATTGCACATTTATATAGCGCCATTTATTCCATGACGCTTTACATATGAAAAGGGAAAATATAGACAGGTACAATAAACGTGTGCTAGACAAGGGACACACAAGTACAGAAGGAGAGAGGACCCTGCCCGCGAGGGCTCACAGACTGCAGGGATGGGTGAGAATACACTAGGAAAGGGTGGAGCTGGTCGTGCGATGGTTCAGTAGACTGAGGATCATTGTAGGCTGTAGGCTTGTCGGAACAGGTGGGTCTTCAGGTTCTTCTTGAAGGTTTCCGTTGTTGGTGAAAGTCTGATGTTTTGCGGCAGGGAGTTCCAGAGTATGGGGGAAGCCCGGGAGAAGTCTTGTATGCGGTTGTGGGAAGATCATGTCCCTTTTCACACAGTCTGTTCTCCTGTAAGGAAGTGGAGATTCTTTCACATCCCCCTGAAAGAATCTGTGGTTATATACGTAATTTTTTGTCTAGTTGGTAATTTGCATTGTTATGTGTTGAAATGCTGATGTATCCACTTTCGGCCTAGCAACAGGCAGTAGCAGAAAGGGTTAATAGTTGGGACAAGCTCAGGTGGGAGGAGTTTATGGGCACTAGCTGAGACAGATTTTTTGTTATGACCCTGGGACTAGCATTCAGTAGAGAAAGACCTAAAGTCTAATAATTTTCTGACCTCCATGTCAACAGGTGTTGTGTGAAGAGGCAGGATCACTACATATCAGATATTGCATCATAAGTACTGATGAAACATGAAGAAACATTTGGCAGTTTGGAGCTCATGCAAGAGTGGTGTTGTTAAAGAGAAAGAACAGAGCTCAGGTGAGCCGCAGCACGAGGTTCTTGGGTAAGGCCACCAAGGGCATATAAACACTAAGGAACTTTGCCTGGGGGGAGGAGAAGACTCACTAAAAGGGGATTGAGAATGGAAGGAATTGAATTAAAGGGAATCTGTCACTCCCTGGGACGTATATGACCTCTTAATGTGGGCATACCGGTAATAGAAATGTTAAATTAGTCCTACCTGTTTGCCTCATATTAACGGTCTTGTTGTTGAGAAATGTTATATTCAGTCTTTATGCTAATGATGTCTTCCATTCTCCAGGGTGTGCGGTGCCTGGAAAAATTCCCTGCCTCCTGTCTTCATTGTAATACTACCCCCCTCCCATGCACATCAGTTATGGCCCCGGACTCCAGTGCCTGCGCCCTACAATCCCTCCACAATACGTACCTCTTCTTCCCTTCTGTGAGTGATGCATTCAGTGATCTTCCGCTCTAGTGCCCTCCAGCGTGCGCGCCAATAAGGTGCTTTCCCCACTTCCTCAGTTTTAGGAGCAAAAAAAATGACATTTTTTTCTTTTAAGTAGAATATAGATGTCAATTGTTCTCGATTTTAGAAAAACAACTTCCTCAAGGGAATTAATTTGTCTTCCTCTGGATAAAAACTGCGGAATAATAGGTTAAACTGAATGGACTTATGCCTTTTTGCTTTTTTCAAGATTACTATTTAAGTGTGTTAAGAATGTTTAATTGAAACACAAATTGTCAAGGAATAACATTTGTCTTAGTTTCTGAAAATGGTTGTTTGAATTGCAAAATGAAGATTATCAATAAATGCTGAGATAAAACTGCTCAATTTCATGTAACTGCTAGCTATCATACTCCTGGCAGCTGAATATATTGCAGTATATGAGAAAGGATATTGAAAGAAGTCCATAACATAATTCACAAAATCATTTTCGTATCAACTGCAGACCGATCAGAAGAAAAAGCTTTTGTTCCAAGCATCTGCGCTTCGATTAAACCAAAGACAGATTCAATCTACAAAAAACTGCTAAGTCTTAAGTACGATTTTTAAAAAGACTTAAAATGAGAATCTGCACAAGAGACCCCAGTCATCTACCTGAATAGGATTAGAGGCGCTTAATAGGACTCATATAAAACAGTAAAGATATGCTTTTAATGGCTTATTGAAACCATGAGGATAAATATTATCCCCTTTACAAATACTGCTGATTTTATATCAATAATTTGCCTGAAATGTTATCTAGTTCTAAACTTCTTTCAATTAAATGTATAAATAAAGCTTGTTTTCTGCTTCTTTTAACATTTTTGTCCCATGAAGTGTCATCTCTTTAATGTTTAAATATATACAGCTCTGGCAAAAATTAAGAGACCACTGTAAAATTTTCATTTTTTTTAATTTTTCTCTTTAAAGGTATATTTTTGAGTAAAATGTAAATTGCTCTTTTATTCTATAAACTACTGACAACATGTCTCCGAATTTCCAAGCTATAAATTCTGTATTTATTTTCAGAAAATGAGAAATGGTCAAAATAACAAGAAATGCAGTGCTTGCAGACCTCAAATAATGCTAAGAAAACAAGTTCATAATCATTTAGAAACAACAATACTAATGTTTTAACTCAGGAAGAGTTCAGAAATCAATATTTTGTGGAATAACCATGATTTTTAATCACAGCTTTCATGCGTCTTGGCACGCTTTCCACCAGTCCTTCACACTGCTTTTGGGTGACCTTATGCCACTCCTGGTACAAAAATTTAAGTAGTTCTCCTTTGTTTGATGGCTTGTGACTATCCATCTTCCTCTTGATTATATTCCAGAGGTTTTCAGTGGGGTTCAGGTCTGGAGATTGGGCTGCCATGACAGTGATTTGATGTGGTGGTCCTTCATCCACACATTGATTGACCTAACTGTGTGGCATGGCACATTGTCCTGCTGGAAAAATCAGTCCTCAGAGTTGGGAAACAATGCGCGAGCAGAAGGAATCAACTGTTTTTCCAGGATAACCTTGTATGCGGCTTGATTCATACGTCCTTCGCAAAGATTAACCTACACAATTCAAGCTGAAGCATCCCCAAATCATCACCGATCCTCCACCAAATTTCACAGTGGGTGCAAGACACTGTGGCTTGTACGCCTTTACAGGTCTCCGTCTAACCATTAGACGACCAGGTGTTGGGCAAAGCTGAAAATTAGATTTATCAGAGAAGAATACCTTACTCCAGTCCTCTGTGGTCCAATCCTTATGGTCTTTGGCAAACTTCAGCCTGGCTCTCCTTTGCTTTTCATTGATGAAAGGCTTTTTTCTAGCTTTACATGACTTGAGCCCTGCCTCTAGGAGCCTGTTACAAACTGTTCTTGCCATGCACTTCAACCCAGCTGACATTTGCCATTCCTTGTGTAGGTCGCTTGATGTCATCCTGCGGTTGCTCAGTGACATTCGAATAAGATGACGGTCATCCTGGTCAGTGGAGAGTCGTTTTCACCCTCTGCCGGGCTGTAGCTTTGTTGTCCCCAATGTCTGCTGCTTGACCTTGTTGTAAAGGACTGCCATCTTAGAAATGTTAATGATGGAGGCAACATTACGCTCACTGTATCCCTCTGCTAATAAAGCCAGAATTGAGCCCTTCTTTTCCTCACTCCAGACTTTTTCTTTTCATCTCCTTTGGCATGGTTAAAAGTTATTTTTTCATTCCTATTACTTTTGGGATATTACTAGCACTTGTTCTGCCATCCAGCTTGTCCTATTGCAAGAGGATTGTGAGCACCACAGCAGTGTTTTTATATACTTTCCTTCGTTAAATAAGATTTGGTTCAGGTGATCACCTAATCAGAAGCACATTAAGTAGAATGAGGTGTACTCTGGTTGGAATTCAACTGACACTGGAATGGAATGGCTGTCAGACATGAAGAGAAGCTGATTTTTATAAAACTGTGCAGTGGTCTCTTAATTTTTGCTAGAGCTGTATACTGAATATATGCCATTGTCAGATACATCTCCGTACTGTAATTCATATTGTACCAACATTTTATGCAAAAGGCTCTTATATAAGGGTTATGTTGAACTTGTCATTGTAACTGTTGCGTGAGTTGGTCTTCAGTTTACATTTTTGCACTTTCAGTCTACCCAGGGCCAAGTCTGTGTCAATATGTGCACCTGTATCAGTTTTTATCAGTAAGCAATGTATCACTAATTATTATATTTGCACTGCCAGGTTTGGTTTTAGACAAAAGGTACTGCCACACTTAGCGATCTCGTTAGCGATCTCGATAACGACGCAAGCTAACGAGATCGTTGGTGTGATCTCTTTTAGGTCACTAGTAGCTGCCAAACAGGAGATCTCATAAACGACTCATCAGCAGACAGCGATCTCTTTAACGACTTTGGCGGTCATTAGGACGTCATTAGCATGTACTGAGCGCTTCTGATTCATAGGAATTTCCAGCATCGCTCCTGCTTCTCTGCGTCCTGCTAGCCTGCTTTGCAACTTCTGCGATGCTCTCTGTGACGCAAAAGAGAACTTACATAAATTGCGATCCACTCCGTGACGCTAAACACATATGCGTCACAAACGAGGTCGCTCGTCATTCGCAAAAGGTGCCAAACACAGCGATATAGGCTCACCAGCGGGACGCCAACGATCAAAAAACGGTCCAGAACGCTAGTGAACGATCAGCGACATCACAGCAGGGGCCACATCGTTGCTACATGCCACACACAACGAGGTCGCTAACGAGATCGCTAAATAGTGACGTTTTAGTGATCTCGTTAGCGATCTCGTTAGCAATCTCGTTTAGTGTGGCATACCCTAAAGTGTAGCGCTGAGCTAAATAAAAAGTAGGGTCCCAAGTGCAAGATATTTCACCATCACACAGAAACATTTAAGTTGCATTTACATAAGCCAATTTCAAAAAGTTAAATGAGTCAATTGACTATATTCATGTAGTTCAGCATTCATTTCCTGGTTTCTTTATACAGGCTTACACATAGTGATGGGGAAAGAATGCTACCGATCATTCTATACCCACAAAAAATCATGTTATCAGCAGTTTACACGGGTGTTGTGCTGCCAATAACAGCACAAATAATCCAGTCTCCTTACTTGTCAATGTTTTGTTTGTTGGCTAGGGTGATTACCCGGATGTTTATGCCGGTTAAGTTGAAATGTCTGTGAGGAGGGTGATAGCTCATCCAAGAAAAAAGAAATTGTAGCTAACTGTTGTAGTACTTTTTCCACAGACAGCCACAGGTACGGTATATTTGATCCTATACACACACAAACTAGACACACCATATGTTACACACTCAAACACACACACACACACCATATGTTACACACTCAAACACACACACACACTCCATGTAACATACACTGTATGTTACATACACACACACCATAATACATACATGATGTATTTCACACACACTCCATGTTACACACACGCTGTATGTTACACACACACTTCATGCTACACACTTTATGTATCACTGACACTCCATAGTACACACACTTTAAGTTACACAGACCCACATACACATAAACGCAAACACTCTGTTTCTATTTAGTTGTTCCAAACTCCTGTAAGATGAAATCCCTTTGGTCATCTCACCATGATATCACCAGAGGTCCTTATAACATTTTAACCTCAGAAACTGCACTGATAACACAGGGTTGGTATTATTGGTGCAGTTTCTAGTTTCAAAAGACAGGTATCCCAAGGACTGAATAGCTCACCAAACCTGCAACTCTGTAGGACCCCTTTGGGGATTCGGTAAGCCCCTTTGGTGATAGTGGATAAGTTTTCCTGACATAATGCTGGCTCTGCATACTGCATCTTAACTTGCCCAAATGCATCAGCCTAAGTTTGATCAAAACTGACAAATTTTACCAAAACTATAATTTTTCAGATGAAAATTAATAATCAACAATCGTTTTATCCAACCAATGCCAGACCATTATTGTCTGTAAAGAAGTCGCAATGTTTTGTGTTTTTTCCAAGATAACCATTAGTCAGTGAAAGATTTTCTATAAGTATCATTCCAAAAACTTTCCAAGAATGTTTCCGGAAAAGTTGTTTCTTCATTGTCCCATGTATTTGATTATATATAGCTAGTTTGAACATGTCATGACCCATGACACATTAACTCCTTCACCACCCAGCCTGTTTTTACCTTCCTGACCAGGCCAAATTTTACACTTCTGACTAGTATCACTTTATGAAATGATAACTCTGGAAAGCTTCAACGGATCTGTCTCATTGATTCTGAGACTGTTTTTTCCTGACACATTGTATTATGGTGGTAAATTTAGGACCAATTTTTCTGCATTTAATTGTAAAAATATCGTATTTCTTGCAACTTTTGCAAATATCGCAATTTTAAAACTTTTCATTTTTATGCCCTTAAGCCAGATAGTTATGTCGCACAAAATAGTTAATAAATAACATTTACCACATATCTACTTCACATAAACATAGTTTCTGAAACATAATTTTTTTGTTACGAAATTAGAAGGGTTAAAAGTTTATCACCAATTTCTAATTTTTCCATAAAAAATTACAAAAAAATTTAAGGGACCACATCACATTTGAAGTGACTTTGTGTTAGGCATTGGGCGATGTCGGGATCCGAATCTGGATCAGAGAAGTCTGTGGTCTCCCATCCAGACCCAGCCGCTGCTCAGCTTAGCTGTCAAGCCCAACGCCTAGCCAATACCCGAGAGGCACAAGTAGTTACTCGAGTCTTTGTTCATAGTAGCCTTAAACCTAGGTTACAGAACAGGAAAAGGCTGTTATAAGCCCAAGTCCAGAAATGCCTGCACTGAGCATGTCCGTGACATGGCGAACCGTGATTGGTGGTTAATGTCAGATGATCCTCTGACTTGGCATCGCCTGATTGGTCACGGATGACGTCATCGGTGATGTGATTGAGGAGATGGCTGGGGCGGAGCTTAGCCCTTAAATAGCTTGTCTGTCAGCGCCGTGGCGCGGTCAGATCATACTATAGGTAGTGCTCATGTGTGACGTACCAGAATCTGGGCTCCACATGCTCTCTAGCTTTCGCTCTCTGGGACCTGCTGATGCCAGAGTCAGCTCAGCTAATTACCCAGGTCCTTCAGGCAGGTTAATGAATGCTATGCAGGTAGTGATCGTAGTGCAATTTGTCTCTGTCAAAGGGTAGCTTTACACCCCGAGCAGACTGTGGGGCGCGTATCCTGTGCATCGCCTGCTAACGAAAGGAGAGTTGCTCAGTCCGGTGGCACACCAGCTGACAGCACATACGCCTGGCGTGAGTCGCACGCACTTCCTAATATCTGGCAAGTGGCTTCTGTGCTATTAACAGGGCTACTTCTACGCCAGCCTGCAGCACATGGTGCAGAACTAATATCTGGCAAGTGGCTTCTGTGCTATTAACAGGGCTACTTCTACGCCAGCCTGCAGCACATGGTGCAGAACTAATATCTGGCAAGTAGCTTCTGTGCTGTTAACAGGGCTACGTCTACGCCAGTCTTCAGCACATCTCCTGTGAAGTTAACGGAGATAGTGCCAATACAATATCTCTCTCTTTGTGTGAAGTAACACAGGCGAGATCTAATACAATCCTTTAGTTGTCAGTTGTTACCCTGATACCCAAAGGGTGTTCGGCAGCAGTGACATAAACTGCATCGCGGACCCCGGGTTTGGTTGCAATCCATTATATATAATAAAGTTGTTGCAACCGAGCGCATAACACTTTGAGTGAGCTATGTGACAGAGAATACCCAAAAGTGACACTATTCCAAAACTGCACCCTGTAAATTGCTCAAAACCACATTCAAGAAGTTATTAACCCTTTAGGTGGTTCACAGGAATTAAAGCAATGTAGAAGAAAAAATTAAAATTTTGGAAACTACACCCCTTGTTCACGCAAAAATGTTGCATCAGCCCCATATTGTTCATTTTCACAAAGTTAACAGGAGAACATGAACCATATAATTTATTGTGCAGTTACTCCTGAGTATGCCGATGCCCATATGTGGAGGAAAACAACTGTCTGGACACATGGCAGAGCTCGGAAGGGAAGGAGCGATATTTGAATTTTTGAGTGCAGATTTAGCAGGAAAAGACTGCAAGTGCCATGTCACATTCGAAGAGCCATTATGGTGCCAAAAGTGCAGAAACCACTCACACCTGACCCCATTTTGGAAAGTATATCTTTTGAAGAATTTGCCTCGGGTGTAGTGGGCTTTTAAACCCACAGATGATTCATAGAATTGTGTAAGACTGGGTTGTGGAAATGAAAAATTGTTTTTTTTTTCAATAAAATGTTCTTTTAGCTGCAAGTTTTTAATTTTTAAAAGTGCTATTAAGAGGAATTGGACCACATATATTGTTACGCAATTTTTCCCAAGTTCGCCAATATCCTATATCTGGTCAAAAACTACTTTTCAGGCACAGTGCAAAGCTCAGAAAATAAGGAGCGCCATATTAAAATACAGATTTTGCTGGAATGGTTTGATTGTGTTAAGTCACAATGGCAGAGCCCCTGAGGTGCGAGAACAGCAGAACACTCTTTAAGTAACCCCATTTTACAAACTGCACCCCTCAGTGAATACATCTAGTGTTGCAGTGAGGATATTGACATCATAGATGTGTCACAGAATTTTATGCCATTCTGTGGTGAAGAACTAATTACATTTTTATCACTAAAATACTGTTTTAGCCCCAGATTTTTTATTTTCACAAGGGGAAATGGGTAAAAAGGTCCCATAATTAGTTGAACAATTTCTCCTGAACATAGCAATTCCCTATATAAGGCTGTACAGTACTGTTTGGCTGCACGACAGGGCTCGGGAGAGAAGGAGCACTATATGACTTTTGCATAGCATATTTTTCTAGAATAGTTTGTGGACTCAATTTGCAGAGCCCCTGATGTGCATAGACAGTGTAAAGCCCCCTCAAGTGACCCATTAATGAAATTTACACTCTTCTGAGAATTAATCTATGGGTATAGTGATGATTTTAATGCTATGGGCATTTTCCAGAAGCAAACACACTGTGTAAGTTGCAGAGTGAAAATTGCTATATGTCATTGTGTTGGCCAAGACTTTGTAGTGCTCAACACATTGTGCCCAGCTTGTGCTTCAGGAGCCATGCACACGTAAATTAAGTGGGTTCTCCTCACTATGCTAATCTCAAGCATATGTTTGCTAATTGCAGTTTTGGCACATTGTGAAGCTCAGAAGCGAGGGGGGCATTTGCATTTAGGAGTGCAGATTTTGCTTGATTTCTTTTGATGGGAGCCATGTTGCTTTTCCAGAGTTTTTGTGCTACCAAAAACATGGACACCCCTATATTTCTGTTAACATGACGGACCTGAGTGGGGACTTGTTTTTTGTTGGTTGAGTTGAAGCTTTTATTGGTGACATTTTTGGGTAGAAAACATTTTGGATCAGTTCATATTTATCCTGTGCTCTATGCTGAGCACTTGCATTGCGGTTTCCATCTAAATATATCAAACACATGATTCAGATGTAACCCCCAACAGTTCCAATCACTAATGATGCAGGCTCAAACTTCATTTGTATAGAATATAGCAAAAAATGGTATTTAAAACTTAGCTTTTACTAACAGTTTCTTTCAAAAAGGGGTTTTCACCCCTATTAATCAAATGTGAACCAATACACTAGTGCACCAAATATACATATAAATCCAACAATAAATATGGTTTAAAACCCACTGGGGTATACCATCAAACAAAGCACTCCCTGTTTGGGAAAATTTCTTTGCTCTCTATTTAAATACTGTAAACATTATACATTATAGAGGGTAAATGGAACAATCTCACCCATTTTGATGCTTCCTCTATATATTTTTCAAGGAGTCGGGGTCCACAGATTATCCCTATTATTCTCTGCAAATAATCCTGGCTCGCCAAGACTCCTGCCTTTACAAGGACAGTCCACAGCTGGCCCTTTCACCTATAGGCCCTGGGCTGACCCTATGTGCCTCCTGATGCATTTCCTCAATGTCTTGATTCATCAGGGGACTGGCACAAAACTTTTCTTTTGTCAGGAGCAAGCGAGCAGCATATCCCACCAGGGATAGCATATGGGATTGCAATCCGAGGACTATACTTTTTTTAAAGAGTTTTTAAAAAAGTGTTTTTGCATCACTGTATTCTCAGAGCTATACTTTTTATTTATCTTCTGACGTAGCTATATGGTGGCTTGTTTTTCTGCGGGACAAGATGAAGTTTTCAGCCATACAATTTTTATTTACATTAATCTTTTCATTGCGTTTTATTCTACTTTTTGTTTGGCTATTTGATGAAAAAGCATAAGTTTTTGTCATGTTTTTTATTTTATTTTTTACGGTGTTCACTCTAAGGGCTAAATAAAATAGTGCAACAGTTTTATAGATCGAGTTGCTCTGGATGCGGTGATACCAAATATGAATACTTTTGGTATAACATTATTCATTTTTTTATTTATTTTGCGATTTTTTAAAAATATTTTTACAATATTTTTGTAACTTTTTTATTACTTTTTTTACTTAATCCCTCTATGGAACTTTAACTTTTATTAGTCTGATCGCTGGTATAATGCATTGCAATGCACAAGCACTGCAATATATTATACCTGTCAGTGAAACACCCACAGAATGCCTTTTAAACCATGCTCGCAGCATGCACTAACAGGTATGCCATAGCTGGCTTACCCAGAGATCATCATGGGACCTCAGGTTGCCTTGGCAATGATCATCAGCTTGCGATGAAGTTGCGGTGTTGCCGATCGCGCGTGAGGGGAGCTCACTCCCTCTCAGTGCCTCCTTATGCCGCGATCGCTATTGATCATGACATTTAGTAGGTTAAAAAGCTCAGAACACTGCGAGCCCTGCTCTGGGCTGTGACAGCCGGGAGTCAGCTATCACTGAAGCCAAGCTCCCAGTTGTGATCATGCAGGCACAGCTCCTGTGCCCCGGACAATCGCAATGATGTATCTATACGTCAAAGGTCGGGAACCTCTTCCCTACCATGACATACGTCAAAGGTCTTGAAGGGGGTAAGCCATAGGTCTCTATGACCATCTCAGACAGGAAAATTTTTAGTCACCCTCATTTTTCCATTAAAAAAAACACCACATTTGTATTCAAATATAAAATAAATTAACTGATATAGTAAACACAGTAAAGAGAAAACCATATGAATCACCAGAATTGCTATTTTTTGGTTGCCATACCTCTATGAAAAATTATAAAAAAATCAAAATATTGTATTTTCTCAAAATTAATATAAATAATATAAATAAAAATGCCACCCTGCCATGCAAAGAAATAACCGTTCATAAAGATGCTTTGCCAGAAAAGTAAAAAAGCTATGGGTCTCAGAAAATAGCTACAAAAACATTCTCTTTTAACAAAGTTCTGAAACTTTGTAAGCCACTAAAATAATTAAAAAAGTATGCAAGTTTGTTATTGCCATATTCATACTGACCTGAAGAATTATAATACCATGTCTTTTTTTTCCATGTAATGAAGTCTGTAAAAAGAAAACGAAAAAATTCATGGAATTACATTTTTTTTCACCAAGTCATCATACTTGCTATTTTTTTCCCCATTTTTCAACATAATGTATGGTAAAATGTACTGTGTCATTCAAAACAAAAACTTGTGCTGTAGACAGAAAAAGAAAAAGAGAAGGGAGGAAAAAACAAAAGTGCAATAATTAAATATCGCCCAATTAAAAAAGAGTTATGGCAAATCTTTGCACGACACTTTCTTCTTGTGTTACTAAATTTGTTCATAACTCCTCATAGTGATCCCTGACCTCAGCTTGGAATTTGCTCCTGTCTACTCCATTCGATTTGCCACCTGGTTCCCGTGATTACTGGTATTGACTTCTGCCCTGTCTTCTGACTGTTGTTTTTTCTCATTGTCAGGCTTACTGCATCCTGACTGCTATTCTTCTCATGACCCTTTGCTATTTTTCGGACTTTGCTTGAAAGGTCTTTGCATACTTACTGCCAGTCTGTGACTATTCTAGGGATTGCTACCAGCATAGCCCACCCGGAAAAAACATTACCTCTATGTGGGAGTTATGTCTGAAGAACATCTTGTTGCTCAGAGGGTCAATGCATAAGTTGATTATGTATGGCAATCTGGGCAGTTACAGGATCCATTCACACTGTTACAGTTAAACATTTGGTAATGTCAGTAGTTAGAACAATAATAGTAATTAGATGTTCTCTCATATTTATGAATATTGAAGTCATTAGGTGCAATTCCAAGTTCAGTCAAGTTGCATTTGTGTAGAGGATCCCTTAACATACTACATTAAATCACATATACTGTACACCAAACACTGGAGGCCAACTTCAATGTTTTTTTTTTCTTGAATGTCATAAGATATGTGTCAAATTGATATACAGGTTTTAGCAAATCTACCAAATGTCCGGTCTAGGCAGGAAGCCAAGTAGTTGGATATGATTTTGTCCAACAGGCATACTCAAAAATGTTTTCCACTTCTGGAAACATGAATGAGTTTCTTGAATCTCATGCTATCCTCGGGGCAGGATATGGTGATGCTGATGAGTCTCTATATACATGTAAAAAGTAAGGTGACATAATGTTAAATCTAGCTTGAAGCCAATATCTCATCCTTCAATGTCTGAACTGCTGTGAGAACAACCTTTTAGTAATATTGTGTTTTAAAGGCATATAAATGCATAAATAGGAATTCGGAATTGTCTGAAATTCAGTTAGTTCATTTTAAAATGCTAAATATTTAGATATTTATATTTTATTTCCATTTTACCCCATAAAATGTTTTTTTCTGTAAGTTTTTTTTTTACTACATTTTTTGGTACGTTAATTTGTGCCATTAAAAAACAAAGTGTGCACATAAAACAAACTGTCATAGGACTGTTAATAGAAAAACAATTATAGTTCTAAGGTTCAGGTCACATTTATCCTTTACATCAGACTCAGATTTTTTTTAGTCTGATACAACTCAATTTATCAGAATGGATGGCAAAACTGATGCAAAAGTGCATCACTTCTGTACAGGCTTTTCAACCATTTGCTTTCAGGTGATGGTCCGAGTCTGGATCCCAATGAACTGTGGTGGATAGCAATGACAATAGTGTGCCAGCGACCAGCCATAAATGAACCAAGCAGAAACGAAAGAAATAAAGAAATTGCCACCAAAAATAGCTGTTTATCAGTAGCTGTTTCTAGCTTTTCTGCTGTCTGAGGCCTTTCCTGCCACCAAAGTAAAAACATTAAAAATTCACACACAAAAAGTTAATTTAAAATTGACCTTCTGTAGCTTAAGGCCGGCGTCACACTGACAAGTTTGATGCGAGTTAGTCGCACGACTTTCTCTCATCAACATCCGGCACGGCCGCCCGCTCTCAGATCCTAGTGTGCGGCTGCATGTATTTCTACATATAAATGGCTTCCTTGCGATCACGAGAAGATTATGGGTTACCATGACACCTGGGGGCCTGCTGAAGAAACCCATGGCTGCCTTCTTAGTCCTTCTAAGAACTGTGGACTTCATAGGATAACATAATTTACACTGTAATATCACTGCAGTATATGGTATAAGTAGTTATGAAAAAAATTAAAAGTAAAAAAATTAAAAGTAAGAAAGAAATAAAATTAAATGCCAGAATGGCTGTATTTTAGTTGGCACACTTCATTAATAAAGTGCTTAAAAAGCGATCAACATGTACAGTATGTACCCCAAAATGGTATACATAAAAATGACAGCTTAGCACACGAAAAGCATTACCTTACATAGGCCCATGAATGTAGAAATAAAAATGTATGAGCATCAGAAGATAACAACACAACCAACACCTTTTTTTATACAGAGGTCAGAATTTCATTTTTACAAAAACAATAGTAGAATTTCAATTTTTCACTATTTCACCACACTTGGAATAATTTTCCTATTTTTCAGTACAATGAATTGTGTCATTCTAAACTACAAACTGGTCCCACAAAAAGCAAGCCCTTATATAGTTATGTGGAGGGAAAAATAAAAATATAATGGCTCTTGAAAATTGGGGAGGAAAGCACGGAAACTAAAAATTGCCAGGTCATGAAGGAAATATATCTACAGGTCGTGATAGGAATATATCTGCATACATCTTCAGTGAAAAATATTTATACATATATACCAGCAGTGAAAAAATATTTTCATAAATATATACCAGCAGAGAATGAACTACAAAAATAAATTTTTGCCAGCAGTGACTAGCCCTGTTCCCCAAAAGTACAATTGGATGCTGAGACTGTCTAATGAAAGAGCATCACGGCATTATGCATAAGTGACCTCCAGAAGTTCTAGTTTCCATTAGGTTGGGGCAGCACCGGGGTGAATTGCCAACTCTTCCAGAAGTCCAAGACGTCTCCCTGTTTTCTACAAACCATCTTGACTTTTCATGAATAGGATATTTGGTAAGTGCGAATCTATGGAGAAGTTTTTACTTTTTGGCTGGCACTATTATGTGGCTACTATTAGACAAATCCATGGCACTATTATTGCTATCAATAGTAGCCACATGGTAGTGCAGCCACAAAACAGCACACATCAAATAAAGGTAATTTGCCAGTCGGATCTAACTACTGTATGTAAGCCAGGGCTATGTCAAGGTCTGGAAGACCAAGCAACATTTCAGTGAGAGCTTCTCGTAGGATTTCTAGAAAAGCAAATCAAAACCTCAGTTTGACTGCAAAAGATCATCAGAAAGATTTAGCAGACTCCGCAATTGTGGTACATTGTTCTACTGTTCAGAGACACCTGCACAAATATAGCTTTCATGGAAGAGTCATCAGAAGAAAACCTTTCCTGCGTCCTCACCATAAAATTCAGATGTATGCAAAAGAACATCTAAACAAGCCTGATGCATTTTGGAAACAGGTCCTCTGGAATGATGAGGTTAAAATAGAACTCCTTGGCCACAATAATCAAAGGTACAGTATGTGTGGAGAAAAAAAGGGCACAGAGTTTCAGGAAAAGAACATCTTACCAACCATTAAGCATGGAGGTGGATCAATCATACTTTGGGGTTGTGTTGCTGCCAATAGCACGGGGAACATTTCATGAGTAGAGGGACGAAAGGATTCAATTACATTTCAAAAATTTCTTGATGCAAATTTTACACCATCTGTAAAAGAAATTAAGTTGAAAAGAGGATGGCTTCTACAAGTAGATGATGATCCTAAAAACAGTTAAAAATTCACAATAGACTACCTCAAAAGATGCAAGCTAAAGGTTTCTTAATGGCAATCACAATCCCCTAAACACAACATCATTAAAAATCTGTGGCTAGATCTCAGATTAGCAGTGCATGCCAGACAACCCAGGAATCACACAAAACTGTAAGAATTTTGCAAAGAAAAATTGACGAAAATCCCTCAAACATGAATTGAAAGACTCTTGGCTGGCTACAAAAAACATTTACTAGTTGTGGCAATTTCAAAATGGGTTGCTACTATTTACTAACCATGCATGGTGCCCAAACTTTTCCATCGGTCAATTTTCCGTTTTGTAATTTTTAAAATGTAAAAGATGAAATAATATATATAGATTTTTTGCCTAAAATACAAAGGAAATATCAGTTTACAATTTTATTATTTTTTGTTAGTTCTTCCAGGCATATGTCATGACTTTTTAACAGAAATCTGACACATATGCATACATATTAATTTCATACATTAAAATATTTGAAAAATCATAATTTGAAATATTTGTACACTTAAGAAAAAGTGTATCACCAAATACTTGTTTGCCGTTTATCTGGATTACCTTTTGCAGAATAATCCTCTTAGTCAAAACTATTTGAATGCTTGAATTTATACAGTAGAAGGGAAAAGCTTCATGATAAGATTTTGTGAACATACCACTTTAAATAAGCTGAGAGCCAACGCAAATAAGCACTAGCTTCCAATATGCCTACAAATTTGTCACCCTCACTGAAATTAGTCTTCTAGAGAGCTGATGTTCTTGTTCTTTCCTCTTCAATTTGTACACTGATGAGTATTGCCTAGAGTTGTTATTTACTAGCACCTGCAACCAAGGCTATTGCCATAGAGTTATTTGCAAACCAAAGGTGATTTACAAAGACAGTAATGATGTAATATTCACAGTACAGACTATATATAAACATATATCGCCTTGTCTACAAGACTCTAAAGTTTAATTTGATTGAACAAATTCCTCTATCAACTAAAAAATATTATCATAATTATTATTATAATCTAATAGTATGGACGTCACTAATAGGTTGTAAGCTGGCAAGATGTACTACACATATCTGTATGACACTGTATACTGACTTGTAGTGGCAGACATATAACAATCATGTTTTGAAATATAACGATCCTTGAGAACTAGTGAAATTTCATATTTTGATTGTGAATTGTTTAATTATTACGGATAAGCAACATTCTTTTTTGGGGCATGTACACATGCTCCATGGCTTTGAGTCAGAATTTTGACTTAAAGAGGACTTGTCACTTGCTCAAAAAAAATTGTGTTAATCACCTTGTAAAAATCCCTGAACTCTCCTGATTCTGCCATTCTTTTCCATTTTACACTGTCACCCCCATTACAGAGATATTCACATTTGTAAAGTCTGCAGTGCACTATGTGAAATTTCTGCTTGGAATGCAACTGGGTGTTTCTTCAGTCTTTTCTGGTGTATTTCTTTCACCCCTCCCTCTTATACATTGTAAATGACAGCTGAGCAGTTGATCTAGAAGTTTAGCAGTCTCAGACACTACCGAGCTGTGATTGGTAGCAAATGGGAGAGAGGTAGGGACGTAACAATCACTGTTGCAGAGGGTGTGAACATGACCAGGCCCATGGGGAGGAGGGTCCTTCAAGACAAGGGCAAATTTTAGCTGGATGTGCCGAGTCCCACCATGTATTTTGTACATTTTAATAAAATCACACCTAAGCCTTTGTTTTTCTAAACTGAATAACGATAAGTTTGATAACCTGTCTTGGTACTGCAGTTTACCAATTCCTTTAAGGCTGGAGTCGCACAACTGTATAAAAAATTGCAGCTGATCAAGAAAAGTAAGACGAATGTCATTCTAGTACAATGTGATGCTTTCTCACCTAGCATCCGTATGACATGCGTATTCAATCCGTATGCAACGCATAATGTTTTACATACTGTAATTTTCTATGCAATTTAAAGCTAGTTTACAAAAGTAATAAAGCAATCTTATATATAGATAGATAGATAGATAGATAGATAGATAGATAGATAGATAAAGAAAAAA
>JARQOD010000006.1:58975098-59028747 GCA_033576555.1 Oophaga sylvatica | reverse complement strand
CTTGTGCTTGGGTCGATGAAAACCCACAGGAGTCACAGGTTTGATATAGAAAAGTCTGTATTACTCATCAAGTTGGCAGAAATAGTCACACAGTTTGCAGACACAGAAACAGGAGACACAGCAGGCCAGAGTAATCCAAGCTCAGCAATCACTCTCTAATACAGATTCAGGATCTTCTTCTCTGTTACCGTAAGTCCATGCAAACGTGGGTCTTTCAAAGAGCAGGGTTCAGAGTCACACAAGTGCTTCAGGTTCCTCAGTAGGAATAGCTGGAGTACAAGGTCCAAGGCTTACAGGAGTCAAGTCACAGGTTCACTGCAGGCTAGATTCTGAAGCACTGATTGCTCAGCTGTGGCTGCTTAAGAAGCAAAGGAGAGAATCAGGGCGGGAACATGCAAGCTGGAAACTCCATTTTGACTGAGGGCAAGATAGCTGCAGCAAGACAGAAAGTAAAATGGCTGACGAACAAACTGAGTTTCAGGAATATATACATAGAACCTTACACAGCAATCCGGGAAAAGTTCTTGATGTAGGTTCTGTTGTAGGAGAGGAATCCTTGGATCTTCCTCAGCTCACCCACAGTAGATGGATGCTTGTCTTTTAAGGCCATGACAGGAGCCCTTTCTGCTGGGTCCATGGTGTTACCATCTCCAGACATGATTTTTCTCTGGAATCAAACTTGTCTCTTGAACAGTTCATACTTCTTTGGGGTTTGCTTGACTTCATGTTGTTGATAATGTTGGAGTATGATCCTCACATGTTCAATATGCTGGGCAAAGGTCTTTCTCTGTACCACACTGCCATCTAGGTACTAATGGCGGATATAATCCATTAACCCCTATAAACATGTGCGGACACTGACAGCTTGGGGCCCCTGTGCAAGAAATGCTTCTGGGCCCCCTCTCTTTTTATAGTGACAAAGCTGCAGATATATAGTTGTGCTCAAAAGTTTACATATCCCCGCAGAATTTTTGCTTTCTTGGCCTTTTTTCAGATAATATGAATGATAACACCAAAACATTTTCTCCACTCATGGTTAGTGGTTGGGTGAAGCCATTTATTGTCAAACTATTGTGTTTTCTGTTTTAAATCGTAATGACAAGCCAAAACATCCAAATGACCTTGACCAAAATTTTACATACCCCATTTCTTAATACTGTGTATTGCCCCCTCTAACATCAATTACAGCTTGAAGTCTTTTGTAGTAGTTGTGAATGAAGTTCTTTATTTTCGGAGATGGCAAAGCTGCCCACTCTTCTTGGCAAAAAGCCTCCAGTTCCTGTAAATTCCTGGGCTGTCTAGCATGAACTGCACGCTTGAGATCTCCCCAGAGTGGCTCAGTGATATTGAGACTGAAATGGCCACTCCAAAACTTTCACTTTGTTCTGCTGTAGCCAATTACAGGTCGACTTGGCCTTGTGTTTTGGATCGTTGTCATGTTCGAACGTCCAAGTATGTCCCATGCGCAGCTACCTGACTGATAAGTGCAAATTTGCCTCTAGTATTTGCTGATAATGTGCTGCAGTCATCTTTCCTTCAACTTTGACCAAGTTTCCTGTGCCTTTGTAGCTCACACATCCCCAAGAAATTAGCGATCCACCTCTGTGCTTTACAGTAGGAATGATGTTCCTTTCATCATAGGCCTTGTTGACTTCTCTCCAAATGTATAGTTTATGGTTGTGACCAAAAGTTCAATTTTGGTCTCATCACTCCAAATTACCTTGTTCCAGAAATTTTGAGGCTTGTCTCTGTGCTGTTTTGCATATTGTAGGTGCCATAATGGCTTTCTTCTGGCGACTTGACCATGCAGCCCATTTTTCTTCAAGTGCCTCCTTACTGTGTATCTTGAAACAGCCACACCACTAGTTTTCAGAGAGTCCAGTATTTCAGCTGATGTTATTTGTGGGTTTTTCTTTGCATCCCGAACAATTTTCCTGACAGTTGTGGATGAAATTTTTGTTGGTCTACCTGATCATGGTTTTGTTATTACAGAGCCCCTGATTTTCCATTTGTTAATCACAGTTTGAATGCTACTTATCAATATCTTGGATATCTTTTTGCATCCATTTCCTGTTTTATACAGTTCAACTACCTTTTCCCGTAGATCAGTTAACAATTCTTTTGCTTTCCCCATGACTCAAGGTACTGCCACACTAAGCTATCCCGCTAGCGATCTCGTTAGCGTTGCATACTAATGAGATCGCTAGCGGGATTGTTTCTATATGCTAAATGCTACCGCATTTAGCGATATAGTTAACGACGCTATCGCCGTTAGCGATCTTCTTAACGACTTTAGCGGTACAAAAGTACCGCTAAATCGCTAAGAAAAGGTGCCACACAGCGATTAGATACTTACCCAGCGGGAGCGCCAGCGATGAAATAGGGTCCGGAACGATTCCAGCGACGAGCGAGATCACAGCTGGAAGCTCGTCGCTGGAAGCTGCCGCACTGAACAATATCGCTAACGGGATCGCTAAATAGTGACGTTTTTTAGCGATCCCGTTAGCGATATTGTTTAGTGTGGCATACCCTTCACAATGCAGAAACGTCAGTGGTCAGATGAAAGATGCAACAGTCTGTCTGGATTCCAGAATGTCCTCAGCTTTATGCACACACACTGATTACAAGCAAACAAGTCACAGGTGAGGATGTTACCTTTAGCAGCCATTCAAACCCATTTGTGTCAACTTCTGTGCAAGTTATCAGGCCAAAATCACCAGGGTATGTAAACTTTTGATGAGGGTCATTTGGATGTTTTGGTCTGTTAATATGATTTAAAAAGAGAAAACACAGTAGTTTGACAATATATGGTTTCACCCAACTACAAACCATGAGTGGAGGAAAAGTTTTGGTGTTATCATTCATATTCTCTGAAAAAAGGCAAAGAAAGCAAAAATTCTGATGGGGTATGTAAACTTTTGAGCACAACTTTATATATGCTGTGAGGATCTGATGTTGTGGGTTATAATAATCACCTAGGCAGGTCAACAATGTAACTATTTTTTATTCCATAAGTCCATGGTTGTACAACAAATCAAGGTAGATGGCAAAAATACAATGTCCTCAGTACACAAAATCCCCTCCCCTCAGATTTCATATCCCCCACCAGTATTGTCTGTTGTCACAGTCCAGGCTCCTCCCAACGACAAATATCACAACTGACGTCCATGTATCCAAGACTAACTATCCTTAAGAAAATTTGTTAAATCCAGATGACAGATCCCTCAACCATAGCAGGAGGATCCAGCACAGCCGACAACCGATCTCCAAAACGCCATAGACCATCCATCCATCCCAGCTTGGATCTTCTCCCTTCGAAGTCACTCAAACCAGTGCCTGATTCAACCATGTTTCTTTTTCTCCCTCCCACTTAAACATTTTCATTTAGCTCACAGAATGAAGCAAATTCCATCACCTGGGACTGCATGTGAGACCCCCTGTGGTGATGGCTCCCCTGGGTCTACTATCCCCATCCACACAATGGGCATAGTTGATGGAAGAACAATGGCTTGAGACTCCGAGATACAGATGAAATTAATAGAACAATTGCTTTACAATTACCCTTAGCAATCTCCTGTCTGGCCTTAGGTATACATAAGATGCAGCCTGCACGCGTTCCTCTGCTTGCTGTCACTGAATGGAAACATTGATTCCTGTGGATGAACTGATGAGCAAGCAAATCATTAATAAAACACAGCAAGTGAATATCTATTAACTTACAACAATATAAATGAAACCAGTGCTCCATGCTGGAAAAAGGTCTCTATCTCTTAGGGCTGTGGACTCCGCTCTATGTCCATTCGTCCTATAGTCTTTAGTAAGTGGCCATCTCCTCACACTCTTCCCCTACTTTTTTTCAACATGGCCACGAATGTAAGAGGTTTCACCTTCATGAGAACAAAACTTGTATCATCCAGTTTCATCAAGGCATATTCCATGTCGTCCTTGCGAATGAACTCCACAGTACCCTTTCCACCCTGGTGTATATCAACATAGTAGATATCTCCAGCTTGTCTGTTTCATTTGATCTTTCAGATCCTGCCAACTTCCCAATTGGGGAAGCTCTGAGACAAGGATTCTGTATTTAGTTAGCTGGGACAGGGGTCTGTTTCTCCCATTGGGTCCTCCATATCCTACACCTGATCCGCGGTTGAACCTGGGAAACGCCACACAAACCCGATTAGAACCGAACTTGTGTCAATTGCATCCAAGCCCAGAGTGCTGACCCCCAGATAGGGGAATAGTCACTTGGTGGCTTGGTAAATAATGTTCTTTGGACTGACCAGGGTGATGGTAAGCCCATTTCCCGAAGTCCCTGGGCCTCCTCCGTGACATAATTTACCTCTCCCAAGTCACATTCCTTCATGGTAACAGTCATTGCATTTTGTGCATTACTCACCGCTGGCAGGGAGGTAGTCGACATGTTGAGGTAGCTCTGTTTCCTCTCGGCTGATGCCGTGTGAACCGATCGTTGGCTTTGGGTTACTACATTGGCCCAGTGGCACACCAACCCTGCTCTTAGCTTTTTTATCAGCAACACTTCTATTGGTAGATGCCGCACTACTCCTACATCCACCATTCCGTAACTGTGACCCCAGTCTAAATGTAATCGGGCCCTCTGAATTTTCAGAGATTCTTCTCCGGCTATGTTGACTAACATCCGGCTGCCGGGAACAATACACTGGTCCGGTGCTAGATGTTTTTTGATAAATGTAACCGAGGCTCCAGAGTGACCCGGCCTTGCAGCCTCCATGCTCTCTACCCAGAGTGGTTGCAGATGCTGGTTCATAAGCATTAGGTACTGAGCATCCTGCGCCACCTCCCAATTCATTACAAGTCCCTGACAGCGTTGACTTTGATTTTTGTACCCACCCTCTGTTAATTAGATCTTGCAGATCTTTTTTCACTTCTTTCATTTCGTGGTGCAATGCTTTAGGCACAGACATAAAACTTCTGGTTACTGGAGTAGTCTTTCAGGTTGAACTTCAGGCTCAATTACACAACAGAGGTCTCACCCAGCTCCCTTTTTGGGTATTCATAGGCATCCTAAGTTGATGGTTCTTTGAAGGTATCAGGAGTGGGGGTGTAATTCCAATGACACCTAACATCCTTTTGAGTAGGAACAATCGCTGGTGATTACTTCCGATGAGTTTTCTCGTTCACTAGATTAATCGGTTGAGGTTAAAGTAGTCTCTCAATTCTGGCTAGATATACATGTCCCTCACCATGTAACACAGTCTCAAGGAGCTTCTTAGCTGAGAATTAAGCCTCCATTCTTGATAACTTCAGAGGACCATCAATTCAGGACACCTACAAATACTTGAACAGGGAGCTGGGTGAGACTTTTCCTTTATATTTCTCTCTCAAAAAGTATTTAATCACAAATGACCTGTACTTCGATGAGTATTAGGCGATGCAGAATTGTTACCTCTGATATACTTACACCCAGTAGATAGGGGCACAGGAGGGAAGAGGACATGATAGGGCAGATAGGTTTTTGATGCAGATATAGGAGTGTTAAACTTAACTCTTAATAAAAGTATGTTGTACAAAGTATAACATCTCAACATATTGAAGGGGCCACAATGCAGCAGGAGTGGCACAGCCCGATATCTTGAGTTAGGGGTCTAGAGTGGTGCTTCAATCCCTATTCTATTCAATTACTTGGGGGGAGGCTGCAGTGCGCAAGGTACTGAGCTGTGCCCCTTCCCATGTGTCTTGTGCTTTCTTTTGGCTGATAGGTGGGGCTCTGGGAAATGGACTCCCACCAATCTCATATTAATGACCTATACCAATGCTAGGTCATCAACATTAAAGTCCTTGAAAAATTCTAATGTTGATAAGTCCATAAAGAATCACTTGAAAAATGTTTGTGTCTGGAACATGACTGCAGAATGTAAGCCCACAAGGATAGGGCTCTCTCTCTTCTGTACCGGTCTGTCATTGTTAGTTCATTCACTGTAATTATAGTCATATTTTGTATGTAACCTCTTTTCTCATGTACAGCACCATGGAATCAATGGCGCTCTAAAAATAAATAATAACAATATTTTCCTTGTTATGGAAGACACAAGTGAAGACTAGAAACTAGAGATGAGCGAACCTTTCAAGGATCAGTTCAGCAAACGTCCCGATATTCGCCGAACGATTCGTCAAACATACCCGAACCCCATTGACTTCTATGGGAGGCAAAACCAAATGCATAAACAAGACCTTATGGGGAAAAAAACATCAATTGCGCTATAAATAAACAATTTTAAAAAAAATTGGCATGAGTTCCCATGTATTTTTGATAACCACCTCAGCTGTAAGCGTTAGCAAGGCTGGTTAACAAGAATAGAGGGGTCCCCAAGATGTTTTTTTAATTATTTAAATAAATAATTTTAAAAAATAGTGTGCGGTCCCCACATTTTTGACAACCAGCCAATCTAAAACTGACAGCTTGAGGTTGGTATTCCCAGCTTGGTAAGGGGCCATGGATATTGGCCCCCCAGCCTGAAAGTAGCAGCCCACAGCCACCCCAGAAAAGGCGCATCTATAAGATGCACCAATTCTGGTGCTTTCCCCTGCTCTTCCTACTTGACTTGTGGTGTTGACAAGTGAGGCTCATACTTGTGGGGTTGGCATCACCTTTGTATTGTTCGGTGACATCAAGCCCATGGCTTAATAATAGAGAGGCATCTATAAAACGCCTATCCATAACTAATCCCTTATATATATTGTAAATAAATAAAACCTTTCCTGGTTATTAAAATGGGGGACACCCCCTATAAATGATGTTGTTACCCCTATATTTAATAACAAGCAAAGGCTAGGCAGACAGCTGTGGGCTGATACTAAAAGCCTAGGAAGTGGCCATGGAAATTGGCCCACTCCCAGACTAGAAGAATCAGCTCTCAGATGCTCCAAAAATGGCGCATCCATAAGATGTGCTAAATCTGGCACTTAGGCTCGCCCCTTCCACTTGCCCTGGTGCATGGCATGTGGGGTGATAGTTGAGGGTGTTGATGTCACCTTTGTATTGTCAGGTGACATCAAGCCCAGAGGCTAGTAATGGAGTAGCGTCTATAAGATGCCCAATTACTAACCCCATTGTCATATTTTATAAAAAAAAAAGCACACACCCAGAATAAAGTCCTTTAGTTAAAATAATGACACAGACTCTTCTAATGAATCTAAATTAACCCATACTCACATCATCACCCTGTCTACAGAAGCCATGGACTCCTGTAACAGAATTAAAATAATAAACCACAATATACCCCGCACCGTTTTTATTTATTATTTAATTAAATAATTAAAAAATACGGCATGGGGACCCCTCTATTCTTGATAACCAGCCTTGCTGAAGCTGACATCTGAGGATTGCCTTCTACCAGAAACACTGACATCTAAAAGAGCCGCTAATGAACTTGGTCATTTACTGAACTTTGGCCGACTTTTACGAAAAATGCCCGGGAATCTGAACACGAATCCGAATAAGCTACGTTTGTGCCGAATTTGAAATTGGCAAATGTTTTCCAAACAAGTTCACTCATCTCTACTAGAGACATCACTTAGAATCTGCTTTCAGTTATAGTTGTTGTCATATAGGGTCCAATCAAAAAACATCACTATAAGGTGCTAATGCTACATGCCAGGGCCAATGAATCTTCACAACAGATTCCAGCTTGCGTAAATTTCTATTGCATACTTTTCTCTCAGCCCAAGATTTATATCAAATATTCACCATTAAAAAAGCTTTTAAACTATTCTCTCTGATCAAGGATTAAGCGTACGTGAAAGTGCTAATTTCATACAGGTCAAATAGTCCTTAAAAGGTTATAAAGAAGCTTTTCATTTTCCTACTTATGTTTTTTTTCTAGTTTTTGTTCATGAGGATTATCTGGCTATATAGACAGCATTGACATTAAAAATGTTCAACTTCTGGCCTTCCACAAATGTCTAAGAGATCTAAGATGTTTTTAATGCCATCACATTTTGATCCTGATGCAGTAATTGAAGTCAATGGGTAACATTTTGCAGGATCCCAGAAAATGTGTGGTTTCCTAATACGACTCATATCTGGAAATGCTTTCTGAGAATTTTGCTTGAATGCCATCCAAAACGCTTCCTAGATTACCAGAGAGATCAATACACAGTAATTTCATAATATTGTTTTATGTCGACAAACTTACATCACGCTACTCAATAGGAACAAATGACATGTGCATTCACTCTGATAATGTATAGATGTCAAAGGGCAGCACGGTGGCTCAGTGGCTAGCATTGCAGCGCTGGGGTCCTGGGTTCAAATCCCACCAAGGACAACATCAGCAAGGAGTTTGTATGTTCTCCCCGTGTTTGTGTGTGTTTCCTCCCACATTCCAAAGACATACTAATAGAGAATTTAGATTGTGAGCCCCATTGGGGACAGTGCCAATAATAACTGTAAAGCACTGTGGAATTAATGGCGCTGTATAAATGAGTAAAATAAATAAACATAGAATATTATGGCTCCACTGCTTCTCCTTATCTTTTCACATTCACAGATAAATAATGCACACCTCCCAGCTTTGAAATATGGTCACAATTTTTATTTTACACTAAGCTACTAGTCTACCCTTGCCCTGTACACACACAAAAATATTGTTCATAGTGAAGTCCTTTAGTGTTCCCACACAATACAGTCCTGCTTTCATGGCCATTCCTGTGCCCACGCACAGCATAATACCCACAGAGAACTCCACACACACAATATGATACTCCCTACAGTACATTTCCCTCAACACATCATGATGACCCGTACATATTGCGATGAACATTGTCCCCATACAGTATAATACCCCACAGCAGTCCACCACTTACTATGATTTCCCCACAGTTCCTCAAACACTATGATGGCCCTCAGCAGCCCAATAAACTGTAAAGTCCTCACAACCTCCCACACTGTATAATGCCCACATTCTTCTCCCTCAAAGTATAATGGCCCCAAAGTATTTCAAAGATGTCCCTACAGTCCTCCAGCATAGCATGATGCTCCACAGTCCCCCACATATGAAAATGCCCTCACGGTCCCTCACATATAGTATAATGCCTCAACAGTCCTAAACAGTATAATGCCTTCCACAATCACTTACACAGTATGATACCCACAGTATGTTGTTGCCACAGCTCCTCACACAGTATGAAGCCCACCCCCCCACTCAGTATGATTTACCCTCAGCCCTCCATATAGTGTGTAATTCCCCACAGCCCCTTTATATATATATATAATATCTCCCCACATGCAGTGTAATGCCTCTGTAGACCCCACGCATTTTATGATGCCCCCATATAATATAATATCTCCCCACATGCAGTGTAATGCCTCCGTAGACCCCACGCATTTTATGATGCCCCATATAATATAATATCTCCCCACATGCAGTGTAATGCCTCTGTAGACCCCACGCATTTTATGATGCCCCCAGAAAATGTTCACCTATTATTAAGCTTCCAGAGTGGCACTTACACAAGCAGCCCACTTGCCTGCATACCTGTTATACTTCAGTCATGTAGCCACAAAATACCACATGAGCTGAATGTCCTTGCTGGTCCTTTAGTATCTACCCAGACTGAATGATGAGGCAGGTACCTGATGTTTTCTGGTACACTGTTATATTACACAGTAACAACATCATGAGAACACAAATTCTGCTGTACTGTACTGTATATGGGATACTTGTGAGATACAGTTCCTTGAAAAAGTATTCATACCCCGTGAATTTTTCCACAGTATGTCACATTGCACCCACAAACTTACATGTATTTTAGTGGGATTTTATGTGATATTATTGAGTATTTACTAATATAAAGGAAATGATACATGGTTTTTCTAAATATTTTAAAAATATAAATCTGAAAATTGTGATGTGCATTTGTATCAGCCCCCCCTGAATCAAAACTTTGTATTACCCCTTTTGCTGCAATTACTTCTGTAAGTCTTTTGGGGTATGTCGCTACCAACTTTGCTCATTTAGAGGCTAAAATGTGTGGCAATTCTTCTTTACAACTAGCTCTTGCTCAGTTAGAATGGATGGAAGCGTCCATGAACAGCAATTTTAGGGCCTTGCCACAGATTCTCAATGGGATTTAGGTCTGGACTTTGACTGAGCCAATTCACACACATGAATATGCTTTGATATAAACCATTCCATTGTAGCTCTGGCTGTATGTTTAGGATACTTGCTTTGCCATAAGGTGAACCTATGCCCAGTCTCTGCTGTTTTATGTGACATGGTTATGTGATTTTACATTCACTAGCCTGTAAAAGCCTGTTAGCCTAGGATTGGGGAAACCCTGAAAACCAGCCCAGGTAGGGAGGAGTTACTGGGGAATTTTGAACAGGAAGCTAGTTCTTGTTAGACAGTTATTGGTTGAGCTATTGGAGTAGTGAGAAGCATCATCTTAGGCACAGGCCACAAGTGGGAAGTGTGCTGCGATTAGAAATTGAAGGGTTAAAGTGCAGAACGGGATTGCAGAAGCCAGTTACCATCTAATGGCCAGAGTGCAGAGACAGAAAATAAGTCCCATAGACAGATATTGACCCGTTATGACTATAATGCATGGAAGATTCTTCATGTTCAGTGAGTACCTACTGTATCATAAATAGAGGTGACAGAGGCGTGATTCCCGTAGGAAACTAGTAAAGAGTGGGCTACTGACATGTCAAACAGGTCCTGAAGTACTAACTAGAATCTTACTCTGACCAGGAAGGAGCACGGGGTACTACACCAAAGTGGAGGATAATGAAAGTGGTAGTAGAAATACTCCGTTACCCTGAAACTGTACTGAACCTCTGTGGTATGCTGTGTGTAAAGAAACTAAAAATTTGAGCCTATGTATTATGCGGAAGAAATGTTACAAGAAATTGATGCTGTTTGTCAAATGTTGGAAACCATTTTCGAGAATTTAAGTAAAGCTGTTTTTAACTTTTTTAAATGGATGTTGGCCGCCCTGTTTGAAAGTATATTAAGACATGAGGGCGGTTCGGGGGCTTCGAGAAACTGACAGGTTCCTTTTAAGACTTCAAGGTGTGTAAAGTTGTATAAAAATGCAATTATAACTGCTTGGTAGATGTTATAACTCCCACACGTGAACTTTTCTGATACCTTAATACATGAACCTAATCTGCAGGTTGCCTAATTTCAAATTTAGCTCTACATAATGTGAAATAACGTAAATTTGTCTGCAAATCCTATTCATGAACTTACTGTATGAGAAACAAGCCACTGACTATATTATTAGATTTTTTTCTCTGTGTTGATTAGTTTAAAAAGAGAACGGATCTTGACAATATCTAATTCTTTCTAATAACCACTTTTCTGTTTTTAGTCAAAACACTATATAATTTTCTAGCCATAAGCTGTAAGTAATAGCTATAGAAATACAACTTTCCCTGCATGAATGACACGTCATGTTAAAAAAAAAAAAAATTTAAGTGGCTACATTCATTCAAAGCTATGATGTGTCTTAGAAATACAATGAGAATACATAGTCTATAATAGTTTTGCCATTTTTCCTTATTGGTTGATCTTTTTAATATATATGGTGAACCCAGCAAGAGTGGATCTTGGCATTTCACGCCTGCATAAAGTAAACCTGGAAGGGTGAAACATAAAAACTATGACCCCATGGTGAAATAAAAAACACTTATAGATATCACTATCATTAAATCTGTGTCATGCTAAATTGGATAGCCATAAAAAAAGAACCAAGCTGGTTTTAGTGTGGGAGGTCTCTTAATCCTTTGATAAAACATTTTATTAGCTTTCGCGGTATGTGGTCAGTGACAGGAGCCTGTTCTAGCCAGTCACGCAGCTTCCTACATGGAATAGGGAAATTAAAATTGTATCTGTGTATGACATCAATGATTGTACATTATCTGAACTATGTTAACTTATATATAGAGAGAGACATAGAGAGGAAGTACTGTGCAAATGTTTTAGTCTGGTATTGAAAAAATGATGCCAAGTAAAAATGTTTTAAAGGTAGAAGCATTAATAGTTTATTTTTATCAATTAACAAATGTCCTTTGCCTACAGAGCAGCATCTGTTCTTCGACATACACTTACACACAATTTTTGAAGGAGCTCGTCAGCGAGGTTATTCCAAACATTTTGGAGAACTAACCACAGGTCTTTTTTGGATGTAGGCTGTGCTGAACAAATCCTCAACTCCATTTGCTGAAATGCTGTTCCAATATTGCAAGGATCCTCCACCATGCTTCACTGTTCACTGCAGAAACTCATTATTGTACCACTCTCCAGTCACTCGGTGAACAAACTGCCTTCTGTTACTGTCAAATATTTTAAATTTCAACTTGTCAGCCCAGAGCAATTCCTATGTTTTCATGCAGAGATTGGTTGTTTTGCCTTGTTTCCAAGGCGAAGGTATTGCTTTCTGCCATAATTCTTTTATGATGACCACTTCATGCCAGAAATCTCAAAACATTAGATTGGTGTAGCTGGGTACCATTGATTGCTGCCAATTCTGAACTGATGGCACTGCTAGACATCTTCCAAGTTTTAAGGAAAGTACACAAAGTTTTTTTTTTCAAATCACAGTGTCTGTGGTCCTCAAGGTTGACCATTTCTTGGTGCTTCTTCAAAAGAGCTTGAACAGCTTCAACTGTGGGAGACTGAATCTAGAAATAAAAACCAGAAAACCACATTGTATGATTTTTCAATAATTAAATTGCATTTTATTGTTTGAAATAAATATTTGATCACCTACCAACCAGCACAAATTCTGTATAAAAGACACCTATCCACTGTACCTCTGTGACCATACACAAATAAGGATATGGGCCCTGCACTGTCCCTAGGGCTAGGACTCTAACTATCCCTGCTCCCAAAGGTACCTCTAAAGGTTTGACGTTTTGGGCCACCAGCCTTACTGTTCTCATGTTATAACCTAAGCTGTCCCCTCCCCCTCACCAGGAGGCCTAGGACAAAAATGCCGGTATATAAACATTTAAGACAAGCAGGGATAACAGAAAGAAACTAAAATATAAAACACTCACCCAAAGGTACATAAGTATATAGGGAAAGGTAGGAATGTACAAACTGAATGGGAATAGGACAATAAGGAAAGCATACACCCAAAACAGCATGCAAAAATCTCCAGCAGCAACAACAACCTCCAACTCAGCACAACGACTCCAAGGAGCTAGGAAGTAAAACATTCACTGGCAAAGAAGAGAAGGTCTGGCCAGATTTTATAGCTAGAGGAAATAACCGTGTCAGGAACAATCAATCACACTCCAACCTCTCTACCATGGCCAAGACCAAAGAGCTGTTTAAGAACACCAGGGAGACAATCACAGACCTGCACAAGGCTGGGATGGGCTACAGGACAATAGGTAAGCAGCTTGGTGAGAAGGCAACAACTGTTGATGCAATTATTAGAAAATAGAAGACACACAAGATAACTGTCAATCTTCCTTGGTCTGGGGCTCCAAGCAAGATCTCACTTCATAGGACAAGGATGATTGTGAGAAAAGTCAGGAATCAGCCCAGAATTACACAGGAGGACCTGTTCAATGACCTGAAGAGAGCTGGGACCACAGTCTCAAACGTTACCATTAGTAACACTACGCTGTCATGGATTAAAATCCTGCAAGACACGCAGGGTTTCCCTGCTCACACCAACACATGTCCAGGTCCATTTAAAGTTTACCAGTGACTATCTAGATGATCCAGAGTAGGAATGGGAGAAGGTCATGTGGTCAGATGAGACCAAAATAGAACTTTTTGGTATCAACTCCACTCTCCGTGTTTGGAAAAAGATGAAGGATGAGTACAACCCCAAGAACACCATCTCAACCATGAAGCACTGTGGGGGAAACATCATACTTTTTCTTCAAAGCGGGCTGGACGACTGTACCGTATTGAGGGTGAATGGGATCATGTATTGCGTGATTTTGGCAACCTCCTTCCCTCAGTAAGAGCATTGAAGATGGGTCGTCACTGGGTTTTCCAGCATGACAATGACCCAAAACACACAGCCATGGCAACTATGCAGTGACTCTGTAAGAAGAATTTCAAGGTCCTGGAGTGGCCCAGCCAGTTTCCAAACCTGACCCAATAGAAAATCTTTGGATGAAGCTGAAACTCAATGTTGCCCAGTGACTATCCGAAACCTGAGAGATCTGGAGAATATCTGTATGGAGGAGTGGGCCAAAATCCCTGCTGCAGTGTGTGCATACTTAGTCAAGAACTACAGGAAACATCTGACCTCTGTAAATTCAAACAAAGATTTCTGTACCAAATATTAAGTTCTGTTTTTCTGTTGTATTAAATATTTGTTACATGCAATAAAATGCTTATTAATTATGTAAAAAATCATACAGTGTGATTTTCTCAATTCTATCTCTAGCAGTTGAATTGTACCTATGATAAAAATTACAGACTTCGTCATTTTTTGTAGGTGGGAAAACTTGAAAAATCAGCAGTGTATCAAAAACTTATTTTCCCCACTGTAGAAAGATAGAAAGGTAGATAGAACATTCACAAAAATCTACATGACCAATATATCGTCAGCACCCTGAATTCCATTTTTCCCAGTTCATATGAGGTCTGTTTTGCCATATTGAAAAGTGAGTCAAGGATCATCTAGAATTAAGGTATACCTTGGTTGGATGGCTTTTTAATTTATTGGTAAAAAAAAGTTAACTAAGTATCTTAGGTTTGTTACATCTATAAGAATAGTGGTATTCATTAATCAGAGTGTTTACATGTGTTTATATATTTAAATACATAGATAGATCGATCGATCATGTACCAAAGTCTACAAAATCTACGTGATCAATATAACCTGTTTTATTGTAAATTATCAAATATGATGTGGACTGAACATTTGTGATAAATCCTAAAGTTGACTTTGAACCTATAGCTCCATATAAAAAGTCCATGCAGTAGATTTGACATGACAAGCAAAAAGTTGTTATACTTGCCTCTGCCAACACATACATATTTTAATTAAACTCTACAGGTCCTTCTCAAAAAATTAGCATATAGTGCAAAATTTCATTATTTTCCATAATGTAATGATTACAATTAAACTTTCATATATTTTAGAATCATTACACACCAACTGAAATTTGTCAGGTCTTTTATTGTTTTAATACTGATGATTTTGGCATACAACTCCTGATAACCAAAAAAACCTGTCTCAAAAAATTAACATATTTCAACCGTCCAATAAAATAAAAGTGTTTTTTAAAAACAAACAAAAAAAAACATCAAATAATAAAGTTCAGTTATGCACTCAATACTTGGTCGGGAATCCTTTGGCAGAAATGACTGCTTCAATGTGGCGTGGCATGGAGGCAATCAGCCTGTGACACTGCTGAGGTGTTATGGAGGCCCAGGATGCTTCAATAGCGGCCTTAAGCTCATCCAGAGTGTTGGGTCTTGCGTCTCTCAACTTTCTCTTCACAATATCCCACAGATTCTCTATGGGGTTCAGGTCAGGAGAGTTGGCAGGCCAATTGAGCACAGTAATACCATGGTCAGTAAACCATTTACCAGTGGTTTTGGCACTGTGAGCAGGTGCCAGGTCGTGCTGAAAAATGAAATCTTCATCTCCATAAAGCATTTCAGCCGATGGAAGCATGAAGTGCTCCAAAATCTCCTGATAGCTAGCTGCATTGACCCTGCCCTTGATGAAACACAGTGGACCAACACCAGCAGCTGACATGGCACCCCACACCATCACTGACTGTGGGTACTTGACACTGGACTTCAGGCATTTTGGCATTTCCTTCTCCCCAGTCTTCCTCCAGACTCTGGCACCTTGATTTCCGAATGACATGCAAAATTTGCTTTCATCAGAAAAAAGTACTTGGGACCACTTAGCAACAGTCCAGTGCTGCTTCTCTGTAGCCCAGGTCAGGCGCTTCTGCCGCTGTTTATGGTTCAAAAGTAGCTTTACCTGGGGAATGCGGCACCTGTAGCCCATTTCCTGCACACGCCTGTGCACGGTGGCTCTGGATGTTTCTACACCAGACTCAGTCCACTGCTTCCTGAGGTCCCCCAAGGTCTGGAATCGGTCCTTCTCCACAATCTTCCTCAGGGTCCGGTCACCTCTTCTCGTTGTACAGCATTTTCTGCCACATTGTTTCCTTCCAACAGACTTCCCATTGAGGTGCCTTGATACAGCACTCTGGGAACAGCCTATGTGTTGAGAAATTTCTTTCTGGGTCTTACCCTCTTGCTTGAGGGTGTCAATGATGGCCTTCTTGACATCAGTAAGGTCGCTAGTCTTACCCATGATGGGGGTTTTGAGTAATGAACCAGGCAGGGAGTTTTTAAAAGCCTCAGGAATCTTTTGCATGTGTTTAGAGTTAATTAGTTGATTCAGAAGATTAGGGTAATAGGTCGTTCAGAGAACCTTTTCTTGATATGCTAATTTTTTGAGACAGGTTTTTTGGGTTATCAGGAGTTGTATGCCAAAATCATCAGTATTAAAACAATAAAAGACCTGACAAATTTCAGTTGGTGTGTAATGAATCTAAAATATATGAAAGTTTAATTGTAATCATTACATTATGGAAAATAATGAAATTTAGCACTATATGCTAATTTTTTGAGAAGGACCTGTATATCTGTTTTGTTTGATATTTAATTAAATAGGAAATGAAGTAAAATAAGCCATGTATACTCTTTTTGAAACATATGAAAGTTTCATCTCATGAAAAGATATAAAATCTAGTACCTTTGAAAGTACATTGCTGACACTGAGGAAAAGAGATAAGGAAAACACATTTGCTAAAGTTCAGTTAAAAGACTTAGATAAGCTTACTACTGCATAAAAAAAACAGATTAAATATCCATATTTATTTTGTCAAATCATTTCATCAGTTAACAGTAATAGAAGCAGAGCAGAGGTTCCATTTGGTTTCATGGAAATGCATATTTACATTTCACAAAAAGTCTTCTTGCAAAATCAAGTTTTCAGTATCATGAATGATATCACTGCTTCTTCCTTTCATATACTGAGAATTCCACTAAATAGCAATGGCAGGTGCCAAGGTACATTTCCAGTGTTATGAAACAACCTTTCTCTACATTCCAACTTTTGACATCCCCTTGTGTTATAGAAAGAAATGTTATTTTCATCACATACCATCCTGAGGTTTTCGCATTTTTATGAGACGCAATAGAAATAATAAGCCATGCCTCCTATCCGAACTGACAGTTAACACAGAAAGGCTAGAATAACTCGAATTTTTACAGTTCTAGAGTATTATAGAATGTTAATTTGTTGAAACAGAAAAATTATAGAATTAAAATCTAATATTGAGCACAATAACATTTACTTTACATTGATTTTCTAATACCATATTCATTAATAGAGACGTTTCTTCATTCAGAATCTTTATTGACCAGCCAGTGTGGAGTTTGACTACTCTTGCTATGGATCACCCAGTATATCTGTGCAATAAATGGATGATTCACTGATTTATATGTTATATTTCAATGTGCGGAGTTGGTCCCTAGAATCATACCAAGTGGCATCTTATGATTAGCTTATTTGCAGGATTCCTACTATCAAAAAGTCATTGTGAAAAGCATATAGTAACCCATTTAATATACTAAGAAATACTCACAGGTTACTAGATTGGGTTAAAGACGAGATGGTTAATCTTTATCAATCTTGCTATTCGAGGTAGCAGGATGTACAGTATGGCAATGTGATGCATTATGATTTAAAAGCACTAGCTCCCACTTCTGTGCTGTTATTTGAAAGCCAAATTGGTAGTTCTTTACATTTATTTTTCTGTATAACTGGCGTTACATTTTAACACAGTGGTGCACATGTTTTGGTCACAGTCATACTGAACCAATCCCAAGGGCCGCCAAAAAAATGTAAAGGGGCACTTACATGAATACATTACCAGGACAACCATCAGTGCATGATTACATCACCAGAACCAAGTTTTGAGAAGCTCTAAGATTAAGAAGAGTATTTGTAGAGTTACTGATTCAAAATCTCAATGTGAACACACTAACTTTCACTAAGTTTTTGGAACAGAAAAAGTCCATAAACTCTCCAAATCCTTCTCATAATCTCAAAACTCCAAATTTTATGTTTTAACATAGCCATGTAGCACATCATGTGACCAGTTATGGATTTCTACATATGTACAAATCAGAACACCATCAGGGCATGTAAACAAGGCCAGAACCACAATCAGTACATGAATATATCACCAGAACCACAATCAGCACATGAATACATCACCAAAACCATCATAGGTAGAGTAATACTTTGCTGTACTAAGCATGGCAATTGCAGTATCAAGTCATCCCCATATACAACTGAATCTAGACAATGAACGTTAAACAATAAGAATAAAAATCTCTCCATTCTTAAGAATGGAGAGGAGTTTTAATGAGATTAAAACTGCAAAGTTGATTGGTTTTGCAAACACTTCACAATTTTAACTACAAGTGCTTCTCACTAAATTAGAATATCATGAAAAAGTTAATTCATTTCAGTTCTTCAATACAAAAGTGAAACTCATATATTATATAGAGTCATTACAAACAGTGATCTATTTCAAGTGTTTATTTCTGTTAATGTTGATGATTATGGCTTACAGCCAATGAAAACCCAAAAGTCATTATCTCTGTAAATTAGAATAATTAACAAAAAAACACCTGCAAAGGCTTCCAAAGCATTTAAAAATGTCCCTTAGTCTGTTTTAGCAGGCTCCACAATCATGGGGAAGACTACTGACTTAACAGTTGTCTGGAAGGCAGTCATTGACACACTCTACAAGGAGGGTAAGCCACAAAAGGTCATTGCTAAAGAAACTGGCTGTTCACAGAATGCTGTATCCAAGCATATTAATGGCAAGTTGAGTGGAAGGAAAAGGTGTGGTAGAAAAAGGTGCACAAGCAACCGGGATAACCGCAGCCTTGGAAGGATTGTTCAGAAATGACCATTCAAAAACCTTGGGGAGATTCATTCACAAGGAGTGGAGTGCTGCTGGAGTCATTGCTTCAAGAGCCACCACACACAGACGTATCCAGGACATGGGCTACAAGTGTCGCATTGCTTGTGTCAAGTCACTCATGACCAATAGACAATGCCAGAAGCGTCTTACCTGGGCCAAGGAGAAAAAGAACTGGACTGTTGCTCAATGGTCCAAGGTGTTGTTTTCAGATTAAAGTAAATTTTGCATTTCATTTGAAAATCAAGGTCCCAGAGTCAGGAGGACGAGTGGAGAGGAACACAATCCAAGCTGCTTGAGGTCTAGTGTGACATTTCCCCAATCAGTGACGGTTTGAGGAGCCATGTCATCTGCTAGTGTAGGTCCACTGTGTTTTATCAAGACCAAAGTGTCAGCGCAGCCGTTTACCAGGAAATTTTAGAGCACTTCATGCTTCCCTTTGCTGACAAGCTTTTTTTGGAGATGGAAATTTCATTCTCCAGTAGGACTTGGCACCTGTCCACACTGCCAAAAGTACCAATACCTGTTTTAAAACAACAGTATCACTGTGCTTGATTGGCCAGCAAACTCGCCTGACCTTAACCCCATAGAGAATATATGGGGTATTGTAAAGAGGAAGATGAGAGACACCAGACCCAACACTGCAGACGAGCTGAAGGCTGCTATCAAAGAAACCTGGGCTTCCATAACACCTCAGCAGTGCCACAGGCTGATCGCCTCCATGCCATGCCGCATTGATACAGTAATTGATACAAAAGGAGCCCAGACCAAGTATTGAGTGAATTTACTGAACATACATTTCAGGAGGCCAACATTTCGGATTTTAAAATAATTTTTCAAGCTGGTGTTATAAAGTATTCTAATTTACTGAGATAATGACGTTTGGATTTTTATTGGCTGTAAGCCAGAATTATCAACATTAACAGAAATAAACACTTGAAATAGATCACCTGTTCCTTCCACTCAACTTTCCATTAATATGCTTAGATACAGCACTCTGTGAACAGCCAGCTCATTGTGGAGTGTGTCAATGACTGCCTTCTGGACATCTGTTAAGTCAGCAGTCTTCCCTATGATTGTGGAGCCTTCTAAAACAGACTAAGGGGCCTTTTTAAATGCTTAGGAAGCCTTTGCAGGTGTTTTTGATAATTATTCTAATTTACTTAGATAATAACTTTTGGAGACCAATTTGTGCAACCCCTACAAGTAGCAAGTTGTCATCTATCCTATGAATAAGTGATTACTTGACTTTGTGGGACAAACGTAGTTAACTCTCAGATATTAAAATATTCTCAATGAGCCAACTATTAATAATACAAATTAATTTTAAAACTAACCTTAAAAAGAGGACAATTTGTCAACGAAGCAAGTATTATTTTTTCTATCATTAAGGGCTGGCCCGGAGCAACATTCACAGCATATGTGATAAATGTATGATGGTGGTCTTACTGCTGGGATACCTACAGATCATAACATTGGGAATTTTCTGTAGACATATCTCATTATCTTTCCAGTATTAATCTGAACACTCTGTAAGAACAAAGATAATACTGCAAGAACATCCAAACCTTAGAATAGTTTTTAATTTACCTCCTGCTTAACCCATCCACATTACACATACATTCTTCAGAATTTATTTGTAGCTTTTAAGGACTGTTAGTGAAAGGCTATGGCACATCTGGAGCTTTATGTACTTAGAGCAATTATTTAGACACATTATAGACAGTAGTTTCTTGACATGTACGGTATGCATTATTTAGAATCATACATACCCGCACAATTATGTAAACCTCTTTTCACATATCATTTGTACTTTATTTATTATTTTGTTTTTATAAATATTTGTTTTTGCAAAACAATTCAGCTAAAATGCCGATACAAAAAAAAATCATAATTTAATGTGAATCCTGCCAGAAAGAGCCTTTTTGTTTCTTTTAATATGTGGAATTCTCTGCTTCTGCCTTATACTGCGTGCATGAAGGATTAACAGTAAGTGACATTTTACACATCACTTGAAAGACACTAAATTAGTGACCTTGCACATATATTGGTATAAAAAATGGAAAAAAATAAACAAGGTGGAAACAATATTGCGTGTACATCTCCAAATGTTTTCAATATTCGGTGTATCATTAGAAAATAGCATCAATCCACGTCTTGTGTTAAAGTTAAGATGACAGATCTTGATTATTAAGCTCTAACAGAAAAGTGTTAACTTATTCTATGATTGGTTACCTGGTTAAAGGATATTTTTATCTACAATATATTTTTCTGTTTACAAACAGCAAAACTCTTTCAAGGGTCATGAGCTTGTAGCATATGGGTTATTATAACATGCTACCTAGAAATCCTTTTACACTCTTTTGGTTACCGCCAATATCCCTATTGAAGGTAAGGGAGAAACATAAAATATACTAAAGGAAGTAACTATGCACCAGGACTCCAGGGCTATGAAATTTTGGCTCCTGTGGAAGACTAGACTTTCTTACGTAGATATCTCGTTTCCAGGTGGTTTGATGAAGAGATGATGAGGATTATAGCTGAATTGGTCAGTCATCCATCTGTAGCACAACCATGTAAGATGCCCTGACCCTGGATGCCCTGTTCCCGGAAGTCCTGCCCCTGGACGCCCTACTCCCAGATACCCTGCTCCCGGAAGTCCTGTAGTGGAATTTTTAAATTAACAGTTGTTCATTATATTGCAGAAATTACAGATTTTCACAGAAATTTATAAAATATGGTGAAACCTGAAGTGAATCCGCAACACATTCTGTTACAATGTTGCATGCAACATGCAAATTTTACTGTGCAATTATATGGTCTAAAGTGGAAAATATTGCTATGATTAACATAAAGGGGTTTATTATGACCCTGGAAGGCTCTGAGCTGAGCTGTATAACAAGATCCTTACAATATTGATAAATTATGTAACTGGAAAATCCCTTTAGATATAATGTTGTAGAGATCAGCAGAGGTCAAAACCATTAGCAAAACTATATTGCTGTGTTCCTTAAAAAGAGGAACGTGCCTTTTACAGCCAAACATTAATTTTCTCAACAAAAGAAACAAGTTGCGGACTCGGTTGTGTAAGGAGGATCGAAAGGGCTGAGGTGCTCTGTCCTGAGTCTGACCCTAAGACCAGTGAAAGGTTCTCTTGGTGTGTGTGATGTTATTCCCTCCAGGTGTTTCCCACTCCCGTTATAGATCTTCAGATAGCACAGGAATCCCAGATGTAAAGCAATAGCAAGACAGGATTCAGTCCATGTTATAAAAATAGAATGAACTTGAGTGGTGTGGCATATATACAGTAGGTAGCGGGTACAAAGCTTGGTTTAATATCTTCTGTTTTACACAGAAGCATAGACATAATGGTCATATGAGGTGGCGCATTACTTGTTAGCAACATTTCAGCAACATGACATGCTTGACTTGAATACCCAATGTTTTCCTTTTGTCCTGCTCTGACCTCAGCCCACTGCTTTGTGGTATCCTTTCCCTGGCCTGGCAAGTCCAGTATTTCTTCACTAAGACTCCAGGTCCGGCCTACACGGTGTCAATTCAGCCCCACTTCACCAATGCTGTCTCAGGCTTACCTACAATACAAAGCTATACCTTCTTCAACTTCCAGCCGAACCTACTGCCGCTGAGCTCTATTTATTTGTCTGTTCCACTTCCTAGGATCCAGGATGTTCTGCCAAGACTGTCATTTTATCCAGTACAATTACAGGGCTTGCTACCTCAGAAAATCTTCAGGTAGCAGATGTATAATATGTTGCCTATTCTGTCACCATAACTTTAACTGTCTTCGCTCTCTCCACCTCACTATTAAATGCTGACTCCTCTAACAGAAAGTAATTTTCCTCTTACTCACAAAACCTTCTCCCATCTGCAGAGCTGGCTAACAGTTAACCCATCTGTGCCTTGCATTTGCATTTTACCTTCATTAACCCTGTAAAGTGTGCGAGAGGGGTAGTCATGATCGAGTTGCTGTGCGGTTACACTCTGGAACTTTACAGAAAAATGGAGTCCCAGTGTGCTGTCAAGTGTTGGGTGCTTCACACTCACTTGTAGGCCTCAGGTCTCAACTGCCTCCAGGCTTTCATCCTCAAGAGCCGCCACACACAAATCAGAGGACACCAAGTTTTTTACAACAAACGTTTACTAGTCAGTTCAAGTTAATCAGGTGGTGACTTATGTGATAGGACACATCATTTCATGTTCTTCCTTCCTTAGTACTGTACATCTTCAGCCCTGCCACTCGTTCATCCTGGACTACCCCTAAGCCTCCAGTTATCAGTACGGCCTCCCACTACCTCAAACGATTGGCCCATGCTGCCTCTAGCAGCCCACTTCACCTGAACTTGACCTTGACACTGCACTTTTCTAACCACTCATTAGCAGGAAGTGCCCCCTTTTATTAACACTAGTTCCCATCCACTGTTCTAGTTCTATCATTAACTATTTCCTATCCTAAAGCTAGTCCTATGCTTGCCTTTCACTATTCACTACTGACATTGTACGTTAATAGTTTACATGACTTATATGCTGTACATTAACACAGCACATTATATAAGATGTACATCACTATTACACGTAAAACTGCATGACAGTATACACACAGCTTCATTGTTGTCTTCAAGGGCAGGAGCAGAGTAAGACAATCGACATCCATGTACCACAACTCAACTGAATTAATCACACTTTTGCCGAGAATAATAATACCATGACCAATTGCATAAAAAAATCACAGCAATATAACACATTACAGTTATCATAATATCTTCAGGGAAAATGCCAGCACGTTCCTCTCCTTTACAGTTGCAAGATTTATTCCTAGTGATATTGTGAAAGTACCATTTGAAGATTCTGGTTGAGATTACTTCTGAAAAGAAAACTGACAAAAGACAGGTTCTTTAAGACTGACAAACAATTATAATATCAAATATTAAAATAGTAGTAGTACACAAAATTGTGTCAACTGCATGTTGTCCATGAACTACTGATAATGGGGAAAAACATACCTTCCTTAAATGACTACTTCAGAATGTTGACCGACACATCCAAAAACAGACCTAATGTGAACAGGTGCTAAACCTACAGTCACCAACTTATGCACATTCAAGAAAAAAAGGAAGCACACTGTAGCGCTATGGCTAGCAAACACGAGATATGAAAAATGAATTGCATCACTGCCTTAGAAATATGAAAAATAGAGTAGGCTTAGGGCATAAAATGGCCAATTTATGTGTACCTGGAAGCCACGTTAGGGTGCTCCTGCTATTCCAGGTCCTAGCTAATGCCAATCCTCGCTTAGAAAAGACTATTTATATGGGAACATATGAATCCTCTCTCTAGACTGAAATCTACATCTCTGTGGAGGGGTAATAGCCCTGGTATAATTAAAACACCTGTGACTAGCAGGTGGAGTGCTCAGGCAGAAGGCAAATGAATACATATCAAAAAACTGACCGGCACATCCAAAAATAGACCTACATGTGAACAGTTGCTAAACGAAGAGTCACCAACAAAATGGGAACAAAGCGATATGGTATATATAATTACATAAAATAAAAGAGATAACAAAAGAAAATTACTAAACCTGATGTCACGGAATTGGCTTAGCGGAAAGAGGTACTCCTTAGGAAATCAGACAGAACCCGCAGCAATTTAAATTCTGCTTTTTATTATATCAAAGTTGTACCCACATATGTACCTCCCATTGGTGATCTCATATGGTGCCTGGTTATGGGATGTGCTTGGTCTTTTAAAACTTTATGAGATGAATAACTTTCAGGATATCTTCGCCCCAGGAGTTCCCAGGTGGTAGATATTGTCGTTATGTTTCCTATCACGATTTCAATATGGTGTTATAGTGATACATTATGTTTGTTCTTTTGCGATAATGCCAAAAATATATCTCCCATAAAAATCAGATTGATGCAAACCCCAATATTTATCACTGACCACTGGTTCCAAAAGGTCTGTGATCAATGCTTTGAACAAAGGATGCTCTTGCCTTAGAAGTGTACTTCTCCACCAGTTTGTCAGGGAGATGCAACTCCGCTGCCTCCAGTCATCAGGACAATTATGCAATTGAATGGCAAGTGATGGACAAGGCCGTGGCTGCTTCCACTACTAGTCTGGTTACTAGGGAATTCACAGTCAGCATATGGTATATACACCTGCGATACCAAATCATGGAATATATATATACCCGGTACAGTCACTGCCAATTCTACTATAACAAAAGCAAACTATTAGTTGCCACCACCAATCATTTGTACAGGACAATTGGACACCCGTTACAAGGTACCACATGGCTTCTGGGGTGCGGTTTAAAGAGCAAGAGGAACAGAGCTATTAAATTTTATATTTTCAATCTGGAAAAATAGGCAGTGTTTAGTGTTGAGCGATATTGCTCGATATCTAAAAATATCGTATCGAAATTGTATCGCCGATAGCACTAAATATCGTCGATATCCGATTTCGATACCGGAAGTCCCATGTAAGTCTATGGGAACAAAATATCGCAACAAAAAAACCCTTTCTTTCGTTGTAAACACAAAATAAACACACATAGAATACATATATATATATATATATATACATGTCATTGTGACATATATATATATATACATATATTTATAGTTTATACACTTCTACATAGTAAAATCGACTCTAATTCAATTGCCGGGTAAAGACGTGACATACCCCATAGAAGTCGACGGGCTCGGTGCCGAGTACCCCGAAAACCTCTGGCTCTGTGCGACTCAACTTGGGCGTCACGAACAGGATTCTGTAGCTCGCTATAAGCGAGTCCTGTGTGCCTGAATTGCACTGGTTTTGTGCTTGAGAATTGCTAAAATCATCAGAGAATGTATTTGCCATTTCTCCGCCATATCTGCGTCACGACTGAGGCACTGGTGAAGAAGAGGGGTGCTCTTCATGTGTGTCACTCACTCAGTGGCGTGAAAACGATGGCCGCCCACTGTAAATGGTACTGCAATGTAAGATCGTGCCCCACAGCTCTGGAGTTCCGCCTCCTCATCCTCCTCAGTGTGCGGAAACTAACACGAAGGTCCCGCCTCCCTACAAAAGAGGGGCCCTCTCCAGATGCTAATGACACATGTGACTTGGCAGAGATGGCTAATGGACACGACGAGCAGAAGTGGGAAGGGATGGAGCAGTCAGAGCTCTCCCCCCACGGAAGCGACCCGATCGCCACAGAATCACCGTTGGGCACCCGGCCTGTAAACCCTCCTACGCTGCAAGAAGCGGCGGATACCCTAAGAGGCCTGGCCCGGCACCGGGAGGAGGTCGCCAGGATGGAAGCCAGCTGGCGTGCCCTAAAACTAAACTTGGAGCGGCGCCAATCCCTCTTACCTGAAGTGTCTGTACCGGAAGGTGAGGCACCCGTTCTAGTAGAGGAGTCCTTGCAATGTGATCCGGTTGACGTTGTCGCAGTGGAGGCACCCGTTCCTGCAAAAACCGCAGCCCCGTCAGCAGCACCCCAGATCCCGCTGTCTGCCCCCGTCGCTGAGACAGAAGAAGCGACACCCGTCCTCATGGAGGATGCCACGCAGGCACCAGAGGTCTACCTGCCTGTACCGGAGCCCCGACTGTCATCTGATTTAGAGCCGTCTGCTTCCTCCGCAGGGCAGCGCCGCCAGGACTGGGGGGCGACAGGAGAGCTGCCGCAAACCGGACACTGTAAGCTGCAGTGGAGTGGTGGAGACATGGAGCAGCTGGTGGAGAATTACAACCGGCGTCAGGAGGAAGAGTGGAGACGTTGGGAGCGGGAAGCAGAGCGACAAAGGGAACAGCGAGAAACCCTAAAACTTCGCCAACGTCACCTGGAGAAGGACCGGGCAGATAAGGACCGGATGAGAAAGGATAAAGGAACCCTGAGTGAGCCGCGGCGTAAGGGTGCAGTACGGAGCTTTAAATTGAAAGGTGGTTGGGGCTTCATCAAGGAGCCTGGACTTTTATTTAGAAGTCTTTGTGACCCGGCGGGACGTGGAGGCTCACCTCCCAGAAGGACACCCGGGGAGGGACCTGTTGCCAGGAGACTTGGTGACTTACACCCGACACTGGGGTTACAATGGGTGGTACGCCCTAAATGTTACCAGGTGCGACCCCTACTCCCCAGTGTGTCAGGAACCTGTGAGACCCTCGGAGCCTTCAGCCTCCCACATCCAGGCCTCTGCAAAAGTGCCCACCCCACGCCGTAAATCTCCCAAGCCTCCCTCAGTGGTCTCCTCAGCAGCCCCAGCTATGGACATGATAAGTATAGCTGGCCCGTACCCGGCGCCTGTTAGGCCCCCTGGGGTTCGTTCAGTCCGTGACATAGGGCTCCAGACCCGGAGGGAGATGAAAGAGGTGGCCACACAGACACAGATAGCGGGTCACGACTTGACTGTACAGGCCACACGACGTCATCAGGTCCTGGTGGTCCTTGGTGCCTCGTATGTTTGGCAAGCACCAGAAGAGTACCACATGGTACCTGGAACACCCCTGCCAAAGAATTATAAATAACCCGGACAGGGTCCCTGTATGTAAATAGTAAAATTGTTTATGTACCCGGACGGGTGAATGTTCCTAAAAAAGTTTTTTAATTTAATAAAAAAAAAAAACACAGTTTTCATTACTTTTATTACAGTCTCATCCTGCGACGCCATCGATCTCCTGTAAAAAAATGAAAAAAAAAAAAAAAAGTATACCACCTGACCGACGCAGTCCATAGTAACGAGTGTCCCACGACGATCCAGCTCTGCTACATCAGAATGACAGGCAGAGCCTGTCATCCCGGCGCAGCACAGCTGATTACCTGCTTCCCCGGCGGTGACGTCATCGGACTGACTGCTTTACGGCCGGGATTACCCTGCAGTCACTGCAGGTATCGCGAAAAACTGCATGTGACCGCCAGGGAGAAGATAATGGCGGCCATCAAGCAGTCCAGGACGTGACCGCCGGAGATCTTCTGCCAGGTAAGTGCCGCTGACTCCTGACAGACCCGACCGACGGACACTCACAGTGACAGTGACAAATCCGATTCCGGTATTCGATAAGACGAAAATATCGAAACGAATTATCGAAAGGCCGATAGAGCTAATATCGGCCGATAGCCGATATTTGCATTATCGTATCGCTCAACACTAGCAGTGTTTATAAAAATATGCAAAATTGCTAAAAAAAGGAACAAAACAATATTGTATATACAATTACATAAAATAACAAATGAAAATGACTAAACCTGATGTCATGGAAATGGCTCAGAGCTTAGCAGAGGGAGGTACTCCTTAGGAAAATGGACAGAACGCATAGCAATCTCTACCTTCTATTGATGAACGAACGTGTTCGGATAATGTCTTATCCGAGCATGCTCAAGTGTTATTCGAGCATCTGGGCATGCTCGTATATTATGTTATAGTCCCCGCAGCTGCATGATTTGCGGCTTTTAGAGAGCCTCAAGCATGCGGGGATTGCCTGTTTGTTAGGAAATGCTCACATGTGTTGAAGCTGTCTAACAGCTGCAAAGCATGCAGCCTCAGAGACTTGAACATAATATACGACCTTGCCCAGATGCTCGGATAACACATTATGTGAGCACATCAGCTCATCACTAGTACCTTCCAGTACTGATAAAATACAAAAACCCAAATTTTGCTTTTTAATAGATCAAGGTTATGCCCACATGCCTTCCCTTGGTGAACTCATGGGGCCTGGTTGTGAGATGTGCTAGGTCTTTAAGAACTTTATGAGATCCCAAACTTTCAGGATATCTTCACCTCTGGAGGTTCCAGGGAGTAGATACTGTCATCATGTTTCCTATCTCAATTTTACCTTTCTATAGAGATGAAATATGGCATGGATAACATTATCTATAGACCAATATTAAGTTGGAAGGGTTAGAATGCATTATGGTGATGAAAGTGAATGTGTTATGTTCGTCCCTTTGCTACGACTCCAAAAATATATCTGCAATAAATGTCAGATTGATGCAAACCCCAATACTCATCAACTGTTCACTGGCTCCAAAGCTCTGCAATCAGTGATTTGAACAAAGGAACCTCTTATCTGGAAAATGTACTTCTCTGCCTCTGAATAAATGAATCACAATCCCAGTGTCTGACTCCAAGAGCCGATCTCACCTGTAATTACCTGGAGTAAGTAGGAGGTCCCTACTTCAATGGAGGTTGAAGTGTCAGCTCTCACTTTCCAGTTATAATTAGTTTCTCACTTACCCGGTTATATTTAATCCCATATGTTCAATGGGAGGATGATATGTACCCTCTCTGAAGATGTCTTTATGGATTTTATAATTTTTCCTCTACATATACAGTAAAAACTAGAATAATAAGCACAATAGGGTTTTATCCAGATTATAAAGAAGAATGGAAAAAGGGATTTGCTCACCTAGAAGGGTTGTGACAGTAGCAACCCCTTAGTTAGCTTGTATGAAAAACAGCTGCTGTAGTTCCACCAAATGATAAGGTACAAAATTGGAGGCGAAGTGGATGTAAACCTGCAAACCACAATTATGGGTATATCCTGATGAAGAGGCATGATTACCATAAAAAGCATTGACAAATAAAACTGCATCCATACTGCATCTGGCCTCATCATATATTTGATCCTCAGCAGCGTGGGTTTACATCCACTTCGCCTCCAAGTTTGTACCTTAATTTTTCCTCTATGACACTGAATCATGTCAATTTCTCATTCGATAAATATGCCTTTTATTTGTTTATTTTCCCTGTATATTTAATCAAGATGAGTAAAATCTGCAGATAAAAATCGCATATGCTTTATTAGTGAATTTTTGCAGCAGAAAAGTAGTAAGATGTATGTAATCCGCACATGACTTGATCAATAAAGTTTTATCAAAGCTAAGTAACAGAAAGTTTCCAAGACAAAGAACTTTTAATTAAGACAAAACATATCAAAAAGAGACAAAAAATGTTGCGGAAAAAAAAAACCAATAAAAAACGCATGTTAAAAATGCACTCAAAAAGCATAGAAAAAAAACTAATTTACTTACTAGGTGCATAAATGATGGAGAACCCCTGCAAAATAAAAATGTACTATTGTGGGGTTAGTTAGAGGTACAAATTCAGTTACTTATTATCCATGTTTTTAAGTCTTAGAGCGATAAATAATATGACTTTGTGTCAGTGGGAACTTTTGCCACTTTGGTGCATAACCATTTGATGGACAATTCCTTCTAGTGTGCTCTATAAGGGAATTTATTTTCATGTGAATGTATAACAGTATAAGGCAATACTATGTTCACTTTTGTATTGCTTTTTTTCATTTCCCGAATGCAATTAATTGTTTTTTTACCAGCATCATGAATTCACCATTGTGATCTTTTGTTATTTTCTCCCTTGCATATTTTTCAAAATTACCACTTTACATTATTTCTGCTCATTTTTTAGTATTCAATTAATCTTCAGTGTATATAGAAAGGATTACAGTTAATTATAATGAGAGGGCACAATACATTTTCTGTCATTTTCCATGACTAACAATTCAGCATGCACAGGTAATACTATGATTAGTAGAAATTAAAAACGACCTTCTCATAAACACACAACAATAGGTTATTATGAACTGTTGCTAAAACCTTTCCATGATGTGTTTATCCATATACAAATTATACCCAGAAACAATAAATGCATAACTCCCACACAGCAGCTGCAATTAACTGTATCATGTCAGCACTGTTCTGTTAAAGGACCAAGAAAACTTTTTATTACATCAAAATCCTTAAATAATTACAGCAGTTTCAGATGTAAAATACTGTGTAGAGATGAGCCGATCAAGCAAAATTTTAGTGGATTTTCCAGGGAAATTTTATCCAAAGAGAACTCGTTCTTCACAAATTGAATGCCCCTTAATATGCTCTATGGTCTCTCTAGACCCCAAAGCATAATTAACATAAGATAAAAAATATTTTTTAACAAACTTATACTCACCTACTGCTCACCTCTCTGGCCCCTCACTGTCACCCATCTGGTCCTTGTCACATCTTCTTATCACTGCCATCAGTGCTGAATCTGTGGCGCCCCTGAAGGTTCAGTCACCACAGAGATATTGCACCTCATCCAGAGGTGTGATGCTTCACTCTCAGGTAAGGAGGGAGCACCACCCAGGACTCTAACACCTGCACCCAACACAGACTATAGCAGCAGGGCACCCTGGACGCACCCTGAGGGAGGATTGTCTCATCCCAGGCTGGGTAGTAAAGAGTGCATGGGTGGGTGGAGCTAGTTAGGAGGATGGGAAGTGAAGCTTACAGAGCAGGAATCAGCAGAGAGGCTGCAGAGAGAGAGAGAGACGTGAGGAGAATGTGAAAGTAAGCAGACCTGCTGACAGGCAGCTCCCTGTCAGGGGGAGCTGCAGAGGGAGAGAGTCTGAGAGGGGACCTTGAGCTGGGAAGAGCTCGGCCCCAGACGTGGAAAGTGAAAGTGAGGGAAGCAGAGAAGGAAGCTTCTGGAAGGATAGAAGGGGTCCTAGGGGCACGGAGAGTGAGTGATCCATCCGTGGGGCCCGATCCGATTGCGAAGGAACCAGGTAGGAGAAGGGACTCAGCCCCTAGCCTAGTGGAGAACTTTATGACTCAGCTAGCAAGCTGACTGCTGTGATAACTTTAGGGATCAAAGTCAACAACCACATTCATCTTCTCCGGAGAGGCAGCAATATAGAATCAAGGAAACGCAGAGAGAGAACGCTATCTGACAGGATTGACAGCAGCCGATCTGGGACACTGTTTGTGAAGGTGCTGGAAAGGTAGAAGGAGTGGGAATCAGCACAGTGAGACGGCCAGTGAAAGGAACACATATAGAAAGGAGTCCAGAAAAGGTTTTCCCAACCTACATGGGAGTTTGCTGAGCCCCTCACCTGAAGGACACGGTACCAAGCGGGCATCTGTACTGCATGCATCTGAACTGTGAGTAAAGCCTTGGAAACTGCAACTGACTGTCTCCTCCAGTTCTTCATGCGACGCACACTCCACTCTGCTACATCTCCCAGCACCATTACTTTCTACAACATCTCCCTGCCCTGAGACAGCAAGCTCTGCCTGTGGAGAGCTATTCCAACTCTGCTGCATCACACCATCAGTCTCAGAGGATCTGCCCTGCAGCGCTGGTCACCTCTGACCAGATACCACAGGTGGCGTCATGAATACTTCAACATAAACTCTATCATCCCCTGTAAATATTTCCCTTTTATTGGACGCCCAGGGCCACGGACCGGGTCACTGCTGCCGTGACACATCCCTTTAATACACCGGCCTGGTAACGAATATGCCACTGCCCTTGTGGGAGATCCAAATCCCCAGGTATATTCTCGCTCATCAGAGACTTCTAGTTCTGACCAGACCCAGGACATTTCTGAACAAAAGCATGTAAAGTCATGACGTCACAACATGCAACCTGACCCATGGCGGTGCAGAACTGTCCCAGGCTTCGTCAGAGCAGGAAGTCTCGGCCTAGCGTAAAGAGGTTGTCAAGAAGATGACAAGAAGATGCTATAAGGACTGGACAGGTGACCGTGAGGAGAGGAGGTGCTGGAGAGGTGAGTGATCAAATGAGCATTAATATGTATTTTTTCACCTTTTGATGGCACTTTGTGGCTTAAAAATCCGCTTTGTTGGAGAATAAGTATTTTTATAAAATTCAACTCGAATTCAGTTTCACTCGGATATTAAGAAAACATTTAAATCACACATCAGAGCTCCATGAACAAAAAAAATTCAGTTTGAAAATATTTACTGATATAAACTGTGTTATTTTTTAAAGAAGTTGTGTGACCCTGGGGTACAAGTCTGCATTCACTCTATGTAACTACAGGATTCACAAGTCTGCAGACACATAGAGTGACTACGGACTTGTAGCCTAAGGCTGGACAACTCTTTAAAGAACAAAACAGTCAATTGAAACCAAAATCATAAACTAATTGAGGGATGAATTTGAAATATCCACAATCTCAAACTAAAGAATTGAAATCAGAGGTGGATCCAATTTGCAAGAATTTCTTAACAGCAATTCATAGGTGACTCAGTTTTGTGTATGACTCCCATGTGCCTGTATGGACTCCTGACAACATTTGGGCATCTTCTCCCAAACCTGGATCAGGGTATCAGTCAGCTCCTGTACAGCTTATTAAGCAACTTGGCAGCATTGGATACACTGATTCATAATGTCTAGAAATGAGAAAACCAATTTGATGGATGTAAATAGAATTTGTGTTGAGTTTTGGGGAATTCACTAAACCCAGAAAATGTAAAAAAATTCTGATTCACTTTGTGCGAATCGCCTAAAATGGGTTTTATTTTATTTATTTATTATGATTTTCTTATGCAGCACCATCATATTCTGCAGTGCTTTACTGATATTGTCATCACTGTCCCCACTATGGCTCACAATCTAGATTCCCTATCAGCTTGTCTTTATCATGTGGAAGGAAATCAGAGAACCTGGAGGAAACCACCCAAACACAAGGACAACATACAAACTCTTTGCAGATGTTGTCCTCAGTGGGATTTGAACCCAGGATCCCAATGCTGCAAAAGCAATAGTGCTATCCACTGAGGCACCATGCTGCCCTTTCACAACGTAGATTGCCTTGGCTAGGATAAGCTCACATTACCTTGGGTGCAGTTAGTTAGTCTTTCCCAAAATGCCTTGCAGCTCTCACATCGCATACTATAGCTCAGTAAGTCAGAAGAAATTACTTGTGTTACAGGCTTGTGCTTTTATATCATAGCCTGTATAAAAGCTGAAGCAAGAAAAGCTGCAGCTATGTTGTGGTGAATCTGGATAGTGAGGGGACGTCATAGCTCGCAGCTTAACCATAGAGATCGTGAAAAATACTATAAAACACTGACAAAACTGTACATATAGTGTGTGGCAGCACAGAAGTGACGAATGGTTATCATCCATGTAACCATAGCTATATATGTTGAATTCACTTTGACATTACTAAAGTTACATTTGTGTTAAAGAGAACCTGTCAGCAGGAATATCTATGTTAAACTAAAATTATGGGAAGAATGGTGCTGTTATACTGATGTAATATATACCTTTAGTGTAAAATTCTGCAGCCTTGTTTTTGTTAAATCATCATGATAATTTTTGGTTTCCTCATCGCGTCGTGCTTCGGGTCGGTACTTGTGGATGGGACTGTGGGTAGGGTCTTCGGCTCATAGGGCTCAGCAACAGCCTCTCCATTGCCTCTATTGCATTAATCATCTTGGTTATTTAAATTTTGGGTTGGCGTCATCCCAGCTGTGGGCAGCACTATTGCAGATTCAACTGGTGGCGGTCTTCATGAAAATGGCACCGGTGTATGTTCAGATCAACCTCTGGCGGTCTTCAAAAAAAATGAGAAAAGCAGATTTTTACACTAAAGGTATGTATTAAATCAGTATTACAGTGCAACTCTGCCCATACTTTTAGTGTCACATGTACAGTGCAGACCAAAAGTTTGGACACACCTTCTCATTCAATGATTTTTCTGTATTTTCATGGCTATGAAAATTGTAGAATCACACTGAAGGCATCAAAACTATGAATTAACACATGTGGAATTATACATTACACTTTACAAAAAAGTGTGAAACAACTGAAAATATGTCTTACATTCTAGGTTCTTCAAAGTAGCCACCTTTTGCTTTGATTACTGCTTTGCACGCAGAAAGGGTGAACGGATGGATTCTACATGCCTGGTTCCCACCGTGAAGCATGGAGGAGGTGGTGTGATGGTGTGGGGGTGCTTTGCTGGTGACACTGTTGGGGATTATTCAAAATTGAAGCCATACTGAACCAGTATGGCTACCACAGCATCTTGCAGCAGCATGCTATTCCATCCGGTTTGCGTTTAGTTGGACCATCATTTATTTTTCAACAGGAAATGACCCCAAACACACCTCCAGACTGTGTAAGGGCTATTTGACCAAGAAGGAGAGTGTTGGAGTGCCACGCCAGATGACCTGGCCTCCACAGTCACCAGGCCTGAACCCAATTGAGATGGTTTGGGGTGAGATGGACCGCTCACCGCTTCAATTTTGAATAAAACCCCAACGGTGTCACCAGCAAAGCACCCCCACACCATCACACCACCTCCTCCATGCTTCACGGTGGGAACTAGGCATGTAGAGTCCATCCGTTCACCTTTTCTACGTGCAAAGCAGTAATCAAAGCAAAAGGTGGCTACTTTGAAGAACCTAGAATATAAGACATATTTTCAGTTGTTTCACACTTTTTTGCAAAGTGTATTGTATAATTCCACATGTGTTAATTCATAGTTTTGATGCCTTCAGTGTGAATGTACAATTTTCATAGTCATGAAAATACAAAAAAATCTTTGAATGAGAAGGTGTGTCCAAACTTTTGGTCTGTACTGTACATTCCTGCTGACAGGTTTTCTTTAAAGAGTTTAATAGAGGCTCGATACAGCCCTAGATTTTAGAGTATTTATGCATCTTTTCAGGGCTACTGGAGTAGTTGCAACTTACAGCAAATCAAATCACCACAAATCAAATTCTTGGAAAAAGTTTGTCCTACAGGTTTTCAATGTCCTAGAGGTTCTTAAATGGATTCATGATCAGTCAGTGCCATTGCTATCCAAGATATACCTAAACACTATGGCTTCATAAGGCCATTACTTGTCCTGTGCAAAGAAGAACCCAGGGTCGACAGCACCAGCATACCACCATCACTGTTTGACAATGGATCTGAGTATTTAATCCGGGTTGTTAAACAGCAGTCAGGGTACCGTTGACTAACCAGTGAAGGATTGTGCAACCCTCCAAGATTATGCTGTCCCAGGCTACCATTGACCAACCAACAAACTAGTCATGCTGAGTGATGTTGCACACAGCATATCATTCACCACAGCATTTGTAACGTGCGCTGTAGAAACCTGCTCTCTTTTGTGAAAACAATGGGTTTTCAATGTGAACCTAACAATTCTGGTGGTCTTTGGTGAATGCTAGTCGAGCTGTTGAGCTGTGAGCACAAGTTATCTGTTTTTCCTTGAGGAAGAAGTGTATTATACTTCAATTAATTTTCTGAAATTGGCGTCTTCGATAGTCAGCAAACAATTCCATAAATTGTTCCTGGTTTTTATGGCAAGTGGCTTGACGACCCGTGGATCCACAGCAGCTGAACAGCGTTCTAAAACACACAATACCATGGATCAGGTTAGCATAATCTTCTATTCTTAATTCTGAATGTTTATCAGATAAGACCCTATTGTGCTATTTTTTTTCTTCAGCCTATCTATCTTAAATAGTACACAATCATCTATTTATTGAAAAGTGGAAGCAGAGAAGAACTACAGCAATTCAGCTAAAAAGTTGTGGACCACGTACAGGTAAAAAGTAAGTTCACCAAGTGCTGAGGCTCATAGCGCATAAAATTTGTTAACACTCTGCTGACTCAATAACTGCAGCACTCCAAACATCCTCTTTCATTAACCACAGCACAAAATTTTGCGTAATGAGCCTCACGGCATTGGTTTTCTTGGTTGAGTAGCAGTTTAGAAGCCTTATATCACCAAGCACAATGAGAATAGTCGAATAGAGTGGTGTAAAGAACACTGGAAGAGTGGAAATGTGTTCTGTGTTCAATTTAATGATTACTAGACGAAAGATAGCTGCCTGACTTTACATTTACAACTGTAAAGTTTGATGGAGGATGATAATTCCAAGGGGTTGTTTTTCAGGGGTTGGTCTGAGCCCTTAGTTCCAGTGAAGTGAAAATGTAATGCTTCAGCACAAGACATTTTGGATAATAATAACTTTCAACTTTGTGGAAACAGTTTCATTTCTGGCTTGTGGACTTGAAAAACATAGGAGGACAAACTATGCAGATTGATTAAATACTTGAACAACAATGAGAGATGAGGCCCTGTCACCTTCCTCCAGTCCTGTGGAAAAATGCCTGAATAAGAGCTGTGAACTATAAAAGATGGATGTTCCTCTGTATCAAGGAGACTCTCTACAAAGCCACAGCCAGGAACACTCTACAGCAGGGGTCTCAAACTCGCAGCCCACGGGCCAACTGCAGCCCTCGGGACACTAGTTTGCTGCCCTCACCTCATGGGCCCTCGGTACAATACTTTGCGGCCCTCACCTTGGCTGGGATCACACATGTGAGAAACACCGCCGAGTCTCGCATGTGAAATCCCAGTCACACGTAGTACCGCTCATTAAGGTCATGAATATGGATGCAACTCCACTCTCATAAGCATGGCGCCCATATTCATGAGCTTAATGAGCGGTACCACACAAAGAAGATGTCAGCGCTCTGGGTGCTGGACCATCGAAGCTGCAGCAGGAGGAGGTGAGGTGAGTATGATGATGGTGCGGCGGGCAGGGAGCGATCCCAGCAGCTCCGCTGCCTGCAAGACAAAATAAGCAGGAGTGGAGCTGCTAGGATCCTTCCTGCCTGGCGCCCGCGCTTCCTGTCTCTGACACAGAGAGCAGCACCGCTGGATGACGTCATCATTCAGCGGCCTGCTCTGTCAGAGCAAGGAAGCACGGGCACCGGTAATGCTGCGGACAGGTGAGAGGTGGTGTGTGTGTGTGTAGTGTGTGTGTGTGTATGTGTGTGTGTGTGTAGTATGTGTGTGTAGGTGGAGGAGAATGATGGGGAAAACGCAATCATGGGGAAAAGCAATGGGGAAAAGTAGTGATGCCGAGAAGGCAATGATGGGAGTGATGGGGAAAAATAAATGATGGGAGTTATGGGGAAAAGCAGTGATGGGGAAAAACAATGATGGGAGTGATGGGGAAAAGCAATGATGGGAGTGATGGGGAAAAGCAATGATGGGAGTGATGGGGGAAAAACAATGATGGGAGTGATGGGAAAAGCAATGATGGGGAAAGTAATCATGGGAGTGATGGGGAAAAGCAATGATTGGGAAAAGCAGTGATGGGGAAAAGCAATGATGGGTGATGGAGAAAAAGCAATGATGGGGAAAAGGCAATGATGGGAGTGATGAGGGAAAAGCAATTATGCGAAAAAGCAATTATGGGAGTGATGGGGAAAGCAATGATGGGGAAAAAGGAATGATGGGAGTGATGGGGAAAAGCAATGATGTGGAAAAAGCAATGATGGGAGTGATGAGGAAAAGCAACGATGGGGTGATGGGAAAAAGCAATGGGGAGAATGAGTGCTGGGGGGAATGAGCGCTGGGGGAGGATAAGAGCTAGGGGGGAATGAGCGCTGGGGGAGAATGAGCACTGAGGGGAATGACTTCTTGCTATTAACCAGTTAATGTTTTCTTGTCCACCACACTGCAGTGTCAAAAGAGGAAGACAGCGAGACAGGCAGCAACATCGCATCAGAGAGCTCTTGACCTCGAAACAGAAAATTCTCAGATCCTGGTATTGTAACATAATATTAAGAATAATATTTATTCATTAATATTGCACTCTTAACTCCACAGCACTTTACATACATCATCAACACTGTCCCCACTGGGGCTCACAATCTAAACATCCTATTTGTATGTCTTTTGAGTGTGGTAGGAAACCACTGTCTTTGAAAGAGCTACATGTGCACATACATAGATTCTGCCTCATTCATTCCCTATGGGACTTGCAAAGATGTGCGGCACTTGCGGTGAGACAAAAAAACACTGCTAGTAGCGTTTTTCTTGTGGAAAACCTGATGTGGCCCAGCCTCACCCAGATTCTACCTCCAGCGGCCCCCGGGTAAATTGAGTTTGAGACCCTGCTCTACAGGACAGCTGCCAGGACACCATGGCTTCTTCAAGGAGATTTTACTTAACTACAGCTAGGAACACTCTACAGGACATCTACCAGGACACCATGGCTCCATCAAGAAGGATACAGATTTGACATTCTGCAGGATGCCAGCATAAGGACCACAGCCTTAGCTGAAAGTGTACAGATCTGCTCCATTGGTCATCACTGAACCCATGGATACATTTAGAGAACCCAGGATTTGGACCTTCCTGTCACCTGACCCCATGGAAACATTTGAAGAAACCAGGTTGGGACCCTCTGGTCAACTGGGTCCATGAAGAAGTAAGGAGGAACCAGGTTAGGATTATCCGGTCACCTGGCCACATGTCGCAATGGACCGTCAGCTTCCTAACCTTGTTGTTACCTCCTCTCTGAGGGTGCCCATCAAAAGCAGGTACCAATGATGGTGGTAGTTGACCTTGGAAACAACAAAGTCACAGCTGCTCTAATCCTGTCAAGCCAGCGGAAGGGTTAGACTCTGTAATTTTGCACCAGCTTGGGTATTTTGCTGGGAGTGTTCCATATGTTATTGTAGGGTCAGTGGTTCAATAAAGTATTATTTTACCCTCACCCTGTGTTGTCTAAGTAGTATTCTGCCCATGGGAAAATAAGCTTGGGCGTTCAGTGGAATGAACCTGGCCCATGCAGTCTCGGGTCAATGGACAAGAGTACCCACTGACCCTGGTGTCTCCACAACATACTACTCCAAGATTTCATATAAAAATTTCCCAGAAGAGTAGAAACTGTTTCAGCACGAAAAGGGCCAACTCCATATTAATGTTTATAGTTTTAGAATGGGCTGTCATAAAAGCTTCTGTAGGTGTAATGTGTTCCAATACTCTTGTCTATACAGTGTACATATGTGAATGTGAATTTTGCAGAAAGCTGCAAAGATCGGTGGTCTACATTTCCTAAGCACTTAAATTAAAAAATAAAACACTGTCCAAAAGGATCAATAAAGTCCCTCATTTGTCCACATAACTCATTCCAGGACAATTACTGTAAGGTATAAAAGCTAAAAAGCCTACATGGTCCTGCAGAAATGTAGGCACTAACTAAAAATGTGTGGCATGCAACTACTATAATAGAAGACAACAAAGTTTGCCTTTAAAAGCTGTCATTTTATCACTTACAGTCTCAAACATTTTACTGTAATCAAAATAATTAAACTCTTTCTCAAAAAATTGTTGTTTGAATTTATTAAATTATTAGTTTATGTATAAACATGTAATTATATTTTCCTTTGCTTTCAGAAGTGTGAGACTACAAATTATTTCTGTTTAAGAATCCACATGTTTGACTGAGAAGGTTAGGACTCTAAGCAACAAAGGTGTTATTTGACCAGTTGTTGGCAAACACAGACCTGTTATTTGATTTTGTAAGGGATGTGATAATGTGGACTGAGAACAAATATTAAGCTTGCAGGCAGCCACCCGTCTTCTATGAATCAGCTTTCAATTTCCAAAATGATAGATATTTGAGACATGCAGACAAAATACATAGTGGACTTCTCTATAAAACAGAAAGAAAAATAATCGCAAAATGAACTCTGATTTGATGAAATACAAATGTTATTCACAAGCAGAAATAAGTTAATTCCTGTTAGTCCTCAAAAAGAAATCATGATCAAAAGCTTTCTGTACTGTTAAAAGTGATTTATTTGGCGAATGCATAAACCCCCAGTCCTATGTAAACATTTTCTCACACCAAGAGAAAAGAAGCAGGGCTCCAAGATTTGCAGAGTTACGCTGGGGTCAGACATGCGAGAAACTCGGACAAGTCTTGCACGTCACTTCCCGGCACTGCCGCCGGCACTCGGATCTGAGAGCTCAGCTGCATAGAAATACATGCAGCTGAAAGCTCTGATCCGAGTGCCGGCGGCAGTGCTGGGTGTTGACGTGAGAGACTCATTCGAGTTTCTCACACGTCTGACCCGGCCTTAGAAGTGTGTTTGGAGGTGGTTGACTAATTCCTGTCTGGCTCTACAGGGTGGGAGTCTCATTGATGGCACTAGCAAAACAAAATGGGATTCAAATGAAAAAAGTCTCTGAAATTGATTCTTAACAAAGTCCTTTGTGAACACAAACATCGTGATTCGTCCTTTAAAAACAGCTTGCCGATATATCTGGTCAAATTCAAAAAATGGGAACACTTCTCGGGAGTCAAATGGTACAACGGTACAACTTAACTTGATTTGGTAAAAACAAAACAAATGTTACCCTACAAATCGTGAGATGTGCTTTGCAAGATGGTGAAAAGTAGATTACAGTAGCTCACTGAAAAACTGTATTCTGACAGTAGGCAAGTTTAAAGGCAGGAGCATAACTGCAGGGGTTGTAATCACACTCAGGCTGTAGTGCGCTGAGAGGCCCACAAATTCTATTTGATCTATATGAGAACACCTATGCTATTAAAGACCCGTGATAATAGGGGGTCTTGTTTAGATTTTACATTGAGGCCCACAGGATTCAAGTTACACTAATTATCAGAGGTAACCTCAGTACTCCACAGACTCTCTTTAACCCTTTCAGCAATTCCCCTGACTCACTCATGGCACCTGTGACACTCTCTGGCCACCTGCCCCCTGTTTACTATCTTGCATAGTTAGGTCCCTCTTTGTGAGTTGATACACAAGTAACTTCTTACCTGATTGGGGTCACTCTGCTACCTGCATGTTTGGAAGACATGCTGTAAAACCGCCATTAAAGTAACTGCTTTCCTCTCTAGCACCTCCCAGAAGAAAACATACAGAGGATAAGGGTGCTTTCCCACCACATTCTGACACCCGTTCATTGGTCCTGTCGGGGATTGCATCCGAACTCCTGCAAAATGTGATTCTGGAGTATGCGCCTACGAGCCATAGACTAGAATGGTGCCGACAGAGCAAACGTGTGCTCTGTCATGCATCATTTTTGGGCATATACGCCTACTGGAAACAGACACCCTGACACAGTCTACTACATCTGAGTATACTGCGTAGCACTAAATAAGGCTGCCTTGTCAGTCTCTTTCAGCATCAATAGGTCGGGTTTGTTAGCCTGACTCCGAGTGCATTCTTTGCATTTTTTGCCTGCCACTGAGGAGCAATATTTGGCCTTTTTGCCTGCCATCGGGGGCACACTCTTTGTGGTATTTTTGCCTGCTAGTGAGATGCAGTGTTTGACCTGTTTGTCTTTTGCGTGACCCCAAAGCACATGGTTTGCCATTGGCGTGTCATGGAAGCATACCCTTTACCATTGGCATGACATCAGAGCACACTCTTTGCCATTGTTGTGCCACTGGAGCACACCCTTTGCCATTGGCATGCCACAGGAGCACATCCTCTGCCTTTGGCATGCCGTTGGAGCATATCCCTTGCCATTGCCATGCCACTGGAGCACACCCTTTGCCATTAATTTGCCATTGGAGTACACCCTTTTACATTGGTGGGTCACTGGAAAACACCCTTTACCATTGGCGTGCTACCAGAGCATACTCTTTGCTGTTAGCGTGCCACCGGAGTGCATCTGTTGCCATCACCTTGCCACCAAAGAGCACCGTTTTTTCATTGACATGACATTGGAGCACATCCTTTGCCACTGGCATTCCACCAGAAAGCATCTTTTACTCTTAGCGTGCCACCAGAGCACATCCTTTGCCATCACCTTGCCACCAAAGAGCACCATTTGCTGCTTGCATACCACTAGAGCAAATAATTTGTTTTTTGCTAGCCACCAGAGCAAACAATCTTAAAGGGTTATTCTCAACTTGTTTATTCAGGACTGTACTGCTCCCCTAGCCTGCAAACTTTTTGGTTGTTTGGCCCCAAAACACTCCCAATGCTACTATATAAGTTGGGCTTGCCAGCTTTATCCAGCTTGAAAGGTCAACAGTGTTTAAAGCACTCAAAAAAGCTGGGGAGAAAGGTGGCCAAGATTAAGAGCTGATGCATGTATTCAAATATGTGCACTCCTTCAATTCCAAATAGTCATAATAGGAAATAATGTGTAAGAATTGTGCCACAGCAGTGACCAATGTGCTTGTATTGTAAGTAATAAGGGATGGCATAACTACAAATGGGAATGTACAGTGACTACATTACTGATCAATGATTTTCTGGTGAAATCACATTTGGCCCTCTCATCTCACTGGTCTCTTTCTTCTCCACCTAGCCTAGTCCTTCATACCGACTTTCAGCCCTGACTTTGTCTTTGCAAAGTTTGCTGTCCAGGTGTCATCTGCTCTGCACTTTTCAGCAAATCACCCCACTTCTCAAAAACAACGTTACATGCAGTGATGAGCAAAAGTGTAACAACAATGTTTTAAGCTTTTGACTTTCAGGCTCCGTATCTCACCATCCACTACTGCTTTGAACGTGAGACTACCATAATTTTATTGACAATCATCTTGGCTATCTCATAAATAAATTTGACTTGCAAGCAACTATTTAGCATATGATTAGTTATGCAGCTGCTTGTTTTGTCACTGCATTGTTACTGTCTTGCTCCTGGTGGACAAACAATCTTTTTCCAGTTGAACTAGTAAAACAAATATGCAAAAAGTTTAATGTGTATAATTAAAAAAATATATATTTTTCTATTTTTTAACATTATTTTTTCCCCTTGACAAAAAAGCTATAACAAAAAATGTTACATTGGTGTATATAAGACCGAAAATCAAAATGCAGCAACAGCCCAAAATTTAACTCCCGTATCCCAAAAAGGATGTAATAAGAAATATTAGGAATGTACACATCCCTAAATCCAGCACCTTCACCTGCAACAGGGCAAAGGTTTGGCATGCACAGATGCAAAATTTGACTAGTAAAACAAGTATGCCAAAATAAAAACAATGGGCCTAATTCATAAAGATTGGCATTTTGAACACTCATCTTAATGAACAGAGGCGCAGCTATATAAGGTGTGTACACCTCTTAATGAATTAAGTGCATTGCACCTCCACCAACAGAAATGGGGCATTTCTGATGTAATTTAGGTCACTATAGTGACCAAAGCTGGCCAAGACTGTAAAAAGTTGCAACATTTTTGCACAAAATAAAATTTTAATATGATGAAATTTTATTTTTCTCCAAACTGTATATATTTCTTTGCAGCCTATACCATTGATACATAGCAATAAATATGGTGTAACCATATGGAAGACATGAAAATAAAACAGTCCTAACAGGATAAATTAAGACCTCCATGATTCTTTAAAATTTCAGTGAATCAATTAACTTTCCTGCAAAATTGCACTAAAGCTACTAAAATCTGGAGGGCTATTTGGTATCAGTGGTATAAAGTACTGCTCTGAACATCAGTAGATTTATCCACACAGGATCACATTCTAGTTACGTTTATTAAAAAAATTTAAATATTGTTATTCTGCTCATACTTTCATTAAATTTTGCAATATTGACTAATTAGTTCTTTTCTACTGAGAAAAGTAAAATTTTGTAATACAGTATAATTTATCACCGGCATGTTCTTACAATTCTCCAAATGCTTCTGTTATCATGTAGAAAAGATTTCTTAACTGCATCACAAGAGCAAATCTCTTTGTATCTCTACAATTTGTAAAAGAGTTGAAATGAAACAAATAAACATAGTAAAGTTTTTTTTATTTTCAATATATATTCAGCAACCTGTCACTGAATGACTGGTGCAGAACTGCAACTAGTAGAATTCCCTGATAGCGACAGGCTGACGTGAGAGTCACAGGTTGCAGATCATATAGAAATTTTACCATGCAGCAATGTTAACTATTGTACAGTTAAGTCCATAAATATTTGGACAGAGACAACATTTATCTAATTTTGATTCTAGACATTACCACAATGAATTTGAAACAAAACAAATCAGATGCAGTTGAAGTTCAGACTTTCAGCTTTCATTTGAGGGTATCCACATTAAAATTGGATGAAGGGTTTAGGAGTTTCAGCTCCTTAACATGTGCCACCCTGTTTTTAAAGGGACCAAAAGTAATTGGACAATTGACTCCAAGGCTATTTCATGGACAGGTGTGGGCAATCCCTTCATTATATCATTCTCAATTAAGCAGATAAAAGGGCTGGTGTTGATTTGAGGTGTGGTGTTTGCATTTGGAAGGTTTAGCTGTGAAGGAAACATGCGGTCAAAGGAGCTCTCCATGCAGGTGAAACAAGCTATCCTTAAGCTGCAAAAAACAGAAAAAACCCATCCGAGAAATTGCTACAACTTTAGGAGTGGCAAAATCTACAGTTTGGTACATTCTGAGAAAGAAAGAAAGCACTGGTGAACTCATCAATGCAAAAAGACCTGGGCGCCCACGGAAGGACAACAGTGGTGGATGATCGCAGAATACTCTCCATGGTGAAGAGAAACCCCTTCACAACAGCCAACCAAGTGAACAACACTCTCCAGGAGGTAGGCGTATCAATATCCAAATCTACCATAAAGAGAAGACTGCATGAAATTAAATACAGAGGGTTCACTGCACGGTGCAAGCCACTCATAAGAATCAAGAATAAAAAGGCTAGGCTGGACTTTGCTAAAAAAACATCTAAAAAAGCCAGCACAGTTCTGGAAGAACATTCTTTGGACAGATGAAACCAAGATCAACCTCTACTAGAATGATGGAAAGAGAAAAGTATGGCGAAGGCATGGTACAGCTCATGATCCAAAGCATACCACATCATCTGTAAAACATGGCGGAAGCAGTGTGATGGCTTGGGCATGCATGGCTGCCAGTGGCACTGGGTCACTAGTGTTTATTGATGATGTGACACAGGACAGAAACAGCCGAATGAATTCTGAGGTATTCAGAGCCATACTGTGTGCTCAGATCCAGCCAAATGCAGCCAAACTGATTGGTCGTCGTTTCATACTACAGATGGACAATGACCCAAAACATAAAGCCAAAGCAACCCAGGAGTTTATTAAAGCAAAGAAGTGGAATATTCTTGAATGGCCAAGTCAGTCACCTGATCTCAACCCAATTGAACATGCATTTCACTTGTTAAAGATAGTGTTGAGCGATACTTTCCGATATCCAAAAATATCGGATCGGAATGATATCGCCGATATCACTAAAATATCGGCAATACCCGATACCGATACCGGAAGTCCCATGTAAGTCTATGGGAACAAAATATCGCAACTAAAAAAACACTTTCTTTCCTTGTAAACACAAAATATACACACATAGAATACATATATATATACATACATGTCATTGTGACATATATATATATACATATATTTATAGTTTATTCACTTCTACATAGTAAAATAGCCTCTGATTCAATTGCCGGGTAAAGCCGGCATTTGTGAAAAGACAGAAGCACCCGAGGGTCCAGTCGCCACAGAGATGTTGCATCGCACCCAGCGGTGTGACAACTTACTCTCAGGTAAGGAGGAAACACCCCATTGACTCCAACCACTGCATTCAACAGTACACTATGCCAGCTGAGTGTAGGCGGACCCAATGGGATTGTCATGTATAGTGTACAGTTCCTATAGCGTCTTGTGCTTGGGTGCGAGGAAAACGCATGAGACATAGGTTGATATGAAATGACTTGTATTACTTCATACAAGCATGCAGAAAAGGTCACACAGTTTGCAGGAACAGAGGCAGGAGAACACAGCAGGCCAGAGTAACTTCAAGCTCTACAATAACTCTCCAAGCAGGTTCAGGATCTCTTCTCTGTACCGTAATTCCTCTGCAAACATGGATTCACCAGACAGCAGGTTTCCAAAGTCCAAAAGTGTTCCAAAGTTCCTCAGTAGGAAATAGCTGGAGTCCAAAATCCTAGGTTTCCAGGAGTCAGGTCACAGGCTGACTGAGGCTTGATTCAGGAGCACTGATTGTTCAGCTGAGGCTGCTTAAGAAGCAAGAGGGAGAGAATCAGGGCGGGAACATGAAAACTTGAAACTCCATATTAACTGAGGGCAAGAGCTGCAGAAAGACAGAAAGCAAAATGGCCGACGGAAAACTGAGTTTCAAGGAACATGTCAAAAGAGACAAAGAACCTTACATTACTCCCCCCTTAAGGACAACCTCCGGTTGACCTCAGACCAGGCTTGTCAGGGTACCTCTGATGAAACTGGCGGAGCAGGCGAGGAGCATTTACATTATTGACTGGTTCCCATGAGTTGTCCTCCACTGGGTAGCCCTGCCATTTAATCAAATATTGCAACTGATTTCTGTACAACCTGGAATCTAGAATCCTTTCCACCATAAATTCTTCCTGACCATCGACCAGCACTGGGTCAGGGCAAGGAGAAGAGCGTCCAGGAAACGTATTGGGTGTTGCAGCCTTTAGTAGGGATACATGAAAGACAGGGTGGATTCTCATAGTTCTGGGCAGTTGAAGACGACAAGCAACAGCACTTATAATCTTACTGATTTTATAAGGTCCATTGTACTTATGTCCCAATTTAGACGATGGAATCTTTATTTTAAGATTTCTGATTGACAGCCAGACCAAATCTCCTACCTTGAAAGCTGGTGCAGGTTTACGAAATTTATCTGCTGCTTTCTTGTACCTTTCCTGAGCCAATTCTAGATTTTCCTTTAGAAGATCCATATTCTTTTGTAAAGAAGTGATTCTTTCAGCCACTGCCGGCAAGGGCGTATTTATGGGAAATCGAGGAAGAATGTTAGGATGATAACCTAGATTGGAGTAAAAAGGAGACTGCTTAGTGGAGGCGCTCTGAGAGTTATTATAAGAGAACTCAGCCAGTGGAAGTAGATCCACCCAATCATCTTGTAGGTGGCAGATAAAGCAGCAGAGATACTGCTCCAGGGTCTGATTGGTTCGTTCTGTCTACAGACAAAAAAACCTGACTGGCACATCCAGACTAATGTGAACTAGGTGCAAACCAAGGGAAGCTACCCCCATGTAAAACATACAAAAAAAGCTGCACTCAAGCATACTAAAGCATGACAATATGGAATACATGAAATTTAGAATAGCAATATGGCTTTGGAATATAAAGAAAAATTTGAGACGCTTAGTATAAACATTTGGCCAAACATTTTAAAGCCCACCAACCATCGTCAAGGTGGTCTCAATACTGGTGAGTCCCTGACCTAATGTGAACATACCTCTATTAGGCTGATATCTGAATTTCTGGGTGAATATGCACCTCTGTCAGCAATGCCTGCATTTATGGGTAAAGTAGGGACCTGGTGTAATTAAAATCACCACCTGGTGGGGCGGAGTGCTCGGTCAGCAAGCTAACATTCAATAGACAAAAAAACCTGACTGGCACATCCAGACTAATGTGAACTAGGTGCAAACCAAGGGAAGCTACCCCCATGTAAAACATACAAAAAAAGGCTGCACTCAAGCATACTAAAGCATGACAATATGGAATACATGAAATTTAGAATAGCAATATGGCTTTGGAATATAAAGAAAAATTTGAGACGCTTAGTATAAACATTTGGCCAAACATTTTAAAGCCCACCAACCATCGTCAAGGTGGTCTCAATACTGGTGAGTCCCTGACCTAATGTGAACATACCTCTATTAGGCTGATATCTGAATTTCTGGGTGAATATGCACCTCTGTCAGCAATGCCTGCATTTATGGGTAAAGTAGGGACCTGGTGTAATTAAAATCACCACCTGGTGGGGGCGGAGTGCTCGGTCAGCAAGCTAACATTCAATAGACAAAAAAACCTGACTGGCACATCCAGACTAATGTGAACTAGGTGCAAACCAAGGGAAGCTACCCCCATGTAAAACATACAAAAAAAGGCTGCACTCAAGCATACTAAAGCATGACAATATGGAATACATGAAATTTAGAATAGCAATATGGCTTTGGAATATAAAGAAAAATTTGAGACGCTTAGTATAAACATTTGGCCAAACATTTTAAAGCCCACCAACCATCGTCAAGGTGGTCTCAATACTGGTGAGTCCCTGACCTAATGTGAACATACCTCTATTAGGCTGATATCTGAATTTCTGGGTGAATATGCACCTCTGTCAGCAATGCCTGCATTTATGGGTAAAGTAGGGACCTGGTGTAATTAAAATCACCACCTGGTGGGGGCGGAGTGCTCGGTCAGCAAGCTAACATTCAATAGACAAAAAAACCTGACTGGCAAATCCAGACTAATGTGAGTATTGAGACCACCTTGACGATGGTTGGTGGGCTTTAAAATGTTTGGCCAAATGTTTATACTAAGCGTCTCAAATTTTTCTTTATATTCCAAAGCCATATTGCTATTCTAAATTTCATGTATTCCATATTGTCATGCTTTAGTATGCTTGAGTGCAGCCTTTTTTTGTATGTTTTACATGGGGGTAGCTTCCCTTGGTTTGCACCTAGTTCACATTAGTCTGGATGTGCCAGTCAGGTTTTTTTGTCTATTGAATGTTAGCTTGCTGACCGAGCACTCCGCCCCCACCAGGTGGTGATTTTAATTACACCAGGTCCCTACTTTACCCATAAATGCAGGCATTGCTGACAGAGGTGCATATTCACCCAGAAATTCAGATATCAGCCTAATAGAGGTATGTTCACATTAGGTCAGGGACTCACCAGTATTGAGACGACCTTGACGATGGTTGGTGGGCTTTAAAATGTTTGGCCAAATGTTTATACTAAGCGTCTCAAATTTTTCTTTATATTCCAAAGCCATATTGCTATTCTAAATTTCATGTATTCCATATTGTCATGCTTTAGTATGCTTGAGTGCAGCCTTTTTTTGTATGGTTCGTTCTGTCTGTCCATTAGTCTGGGGATGAAAAGCAGAAGAAAGGTTTACTTTAATGTCCAATGCGGCACAGAAATTTTGCCAAAACCTTGAAGTGAATTGCACCCCTCGATCCGAAATGACCTCATCCGGTACTCCATGTAAGCGAAACACATTCTTAATCATCAAGTCTGATGTCTGTTTTGCAGTGGGTAAGCCGACACAAGGGATAAAATGAGCTGCCTTTGTTAGACGATCAACCACCACTAGAATGGTGTTCTTCCCTTGAGAGGTTGGTAACTCCACAATGAAGTCCATAGAAATGGATCCCCACGGGCGGGACGGGGTGGGAAGAGGTTGTAACAGACCAGTTGGTGAGGAGCGAGGTGTTTTGCATCTTGCACAGACTTCACATGAAGTGACATAGTTTAAAACATCTTTCCTGTAAGTGGGCCACCAAAAGAAATGAGAAAGAAATTCTTGTGTCTTTAGAATTCCCCTATGCCCGGCTATCTTGGAATCGTGGATTAGTTGCAATACTCTCAATCTGACTGTTTCAGGTATATACAGACGTTGTCCCTGAATCCACACACGATTCTTAAAGACAAGACTTACGTCCCTTGGGGGTTGAGCCAACAAAGAATCCGCATGGTATGCTTCCTTGATGTCATTAAGTAGGTCTTGATTATGAATCACTCCCAGGAATCTAGAGTCAGGAAGAATAGTCTTAGGAGGAGTAAGTGGACGTGTCTCTGCTGAATGAATCCTAGAGAGTGCATCAGCCTTTCCATTGCGCGATCCTGGTCTATAAGAAACTACAAAATTAAATTGGTTTAAGAAAAGATTCCAGCGAGCCTGGCGAGGAGTCAGGCACTTAGCCGACCTGATAAATTCAAGGTTACGATGGTCTGTCAGGACGACTATTTGCTGTGCAGCTCCCTGAAGAAGGTGTCTCCATTCCTTGAAGGCGGCAATAATGGCCAACAATTCTCTATTGCCCACATCGTAGTTCCTCTCAGCCGAAGACAACTGCTGGGAAAAGAAGGCACAGGGATGCAAGACATTCTTCTCACCTGTTCTCTGAGAGAGTATAGCTCCAACGGCACAGTCTGAAGCATCCACCTCTATTATGAAGGCAAGCTCGGGGTTGGGATGTACTAAGATAGGTGCGGTGGTAAATTTATCCTTTAAACAGGAAAATGCTTCCTGAGCTTGCGGGGTCCAGGAGAACCTAGACTGTTTCCGGGTAAGTTGGGTGATAGGTGACACTACCTCAGAGAAATCCCTAATGAAACGTCTATAGAAGTTGGCAAACCCGATGAAGCGCTGCACCTCCTTCACATTTCTAGGAATTGGCCAATCCTTGATGGCTTGGGTCTTGCTTCCATCCATACTAATCCCTTGCGTAGATAGTACATACCCCAGAAATTGAATTTCGGTCCTATGGAATTCACACTTTTCAAGTTTGATGTAGAGATGGTTTTGTCTTAGGCGTTCTAAGACCATTCTCACATGTACATGATGTTCCTCTGTGGAGTTAGAAAAAATTAGAATATCATCCAGATAAATCACCACAAATGTATCTAGGAGATCCCTGAAGATGTCATTCACCAAGTGTTGGAAAGTGGCTGGGGCGGTACTCAGACCAAAAGGCATAACTAGATATTCGAAGTGTCCATAGCGTGACCTGAATGCAGTCTTCCATTCATCCCCAGGTCTAATACAGACCAAGTTATAGGCCCCACGGAGATCCAGTTTAGAGAAAATTTTGGCGTGCCGCACTCTCTCCAACAACTCAGGGATTAAAGGCAATGGATAACGGTTTCTAATAGTAACCTTATTGAGTTCCCTATAGTCTATGCAGGGTCTCAGAGATCCATCTTTCTTCTTCACAAAGAAGATGGGTGCACCTGCGGGAGATGAAGAGGGGCGTATGAAGCCTTTGGCTAGATTTTCATCTATGTAGTCCTTCAAAGCTTTTAGCTCGGGCCCCGCTAGGGGGTAGATCTTACCAAAAGGTATCTCGGCTCCAGGCAATAATTCGATTGGACAATCATATGGACGGTGAGGAGGAAGCTGATCAGCGTTCTTCTTGTCACATAAATCCACATAGTCCTGGTATACAGCTGGTAGTTCAGGGACTGACATGGTTCCTTTAGGAACAGAGCAAGCTGAAACTCCTTGACTTATCTGTTTCTCCGGAAAGTGTAATTCCTTGGTCTCCCAGTTAATTGTAGGATTCTGCGCCTGCAGCCATGGTAGCCCTAGAATAATGGGAAAGTGGGGAGAAGAGATAAGCATAAAATACATTTTCTCCTGATGATCTTTACCCATAAGGACCCTCAAAGGCTTTGTTTCCTGATCCATTGGTCCAGAGGTCAGCAGGGAGCCATCCACAGTCTCCATCTGTACTGGAGTAGCCTTCTTCACTGAACGTATCCCCTGTTTCAGAGCAAAGGAGATATCCATAAAATTTCCACTTGCTCCTGAGTCGATCATAGCAGAGCTAGACACCCAGACTGAGTCCACCCAGAGTTTGATGGAAAGGAAGCAATGAGAATTATTTATTTTACAACTCAGCTGGGACACCGCTGAGGAAACTTGAAAAATTGCAGCGTTTATACGGTCATTGTCCCCAGAACTAACAGAGTTTAAGTCCGAAAAATCAAGATCTCTTGCAGCAGATCTCTCTGGAGTCTGAGGCTCGGACATCACAGAGCTCCTCTCGCAACACTCACAGTGAATGACTGCTGCAGTAGTCTTACGAGAACGGCTGGGGCAGTTTATAATGAAGTGCCCTGACTTACCACAGTAAAAACATAGATTTTCCTTTATACGATGTTCTTTGCGTGCATCACTAACCCGTCTGTTGTGAATGTGTTTGAGATGAGTTCTGAGCAGAGCCTCCCTCTGGTGGTTACAAGCGGTACTAGTGAGGATTGTGAAGACTGGGAATCAGGTGTTACTGATTGGTCTTATTTAAGGGAATCATTTTCCCATCAGGGTTGCCGGTGATCAATTGTTCTGGTCTGAATCCTTCTTTCCAGTTTCCCTTGTAGCCTGCTGTGTCGTGTCTGCATCTCCTGCTATCAGATAAGACAATTTCTTATTTGTGTTTTTTGCTATATTTTTGCATTTGGTCCTGCACTTCTGTGGGGGCCTTCAGGGTCCCCTCCGGGGGCTTTTGCCCTCTCAGTTTAGTCCAGCCACTGTGTTTTGTACTTTTGCTTTTTCCTGTTTTTTCAGTGGCTGCTGTTTTTTTTTACACCAGAGAACTAATTTAGGTGGTAGAGGTCGTGTGATCTCAGGTGATTTTGAAATTAGTAGAGTTGGTGTTTTTCAGGGTTTTCTGGGATTGCAGTAAGTACCCTTCCTATCCTTTTCTATTTAGATAGTTTGGGCCCCAGCGTTTGCTCATACTATTTTCTTTCTGTGTCAGTATTTCCTCTTGTCTAACCGCCATTACATGTTTGGGGGCTTTCTATTATCTTTGGGGTTCTGCTCCGGGGCAGATAGCTTTCCTATTTCTATCTTTAGGTGTAGTTAGTTTCTCAGGCTGTGACGAGGCGTCTAGGACCAACGTAGGAACGCTCCACGGCTGCCTCTAGTTGCGGTGGTTAGTCAGGGTACTGCAATCTCATAGATTCAACTGCTCTGGTGTATTTCCTTTTTTGCCTGCACTTCTCAGCTACCGTAACATAACAGTATCACCGGCCATAAAAATTGTATGGTACTCACAGAAGGGAAAAAATATTTTGAAGGAAGAAAAGTTGTCAGAGATATTTTTTCTGTTTGTTGCATTTTTTTTTTTTTTTTTTCCCTCTGTATCTCTGGGTGCTGGGGAGGATCTTTTCTCCCAATGGAGTTTGCACAGTTGTCTGGCCGTGTGGATCAGCTTGCCACTGAGGTTCAGAGTATTGCTGCATATCTTGCTAGGTTGCCTGTTGTGGAACCTAGGATCCCCATGCCAGATTTGTTTTTAGGGGATCGAGCTAAGTTTCAGAATTTCAAAAATAATTGTAAATTGTTTTTTGCCTTAAAATCTAAGTCCTCAGGAAACGCAGCGCAGCAGGTTCAAATTATCATCTCTCTCCTGCGCGGCGATCCTCAGGATTGGGCTTTTTCCCTGATACCTGGGGATCCTGTTTTGAGTGATGTTGATGCATTTTTTCAGGCTTTGGGGTTATTGTACGATGAGCCTAATGTCACTG
>JARQOD010000006.1:58909770-58974998 GCA_033576555.1 Oophaga sylvatica | reverse complement strand
GTGACTTACACCCGACCGGGTTACAATGGTGGTACGCCCTAAATTTTTACCAGTGGACCCCTACTCCCCAGAGTGCAGGAAACTGACAGACCCTCCGAGCCTCAGCCTCCCCCAACCGGGCCTCTGCACAAGGGCCCCCCCCACCCGTAAATCTCCCCGCCCCTTCATGGTCTCCTCACAGCCCAGCTAGGACATGATAAAATACGGGGCCCTACCCCGGCGCCTTTTTAGGCCCCCGGGGTTCGTTCAGTCCGGGAAAAGGGTTTTTCCGACCCGGAGGGGACAAAAGGGGTGGCCACACAGCCCAATAGGGGGTCACGACAACTGTACGGGGCCACACGCTCATCATCTGGGGGGACCCTCCGTCAGGATGTTTGGCAAGCTCCAAAGAGTACCAGGTGGTCCGGGAAGGGGCCAGCCAAAAAGTCTAAAAAACCCCGGGACGGGGTCTCTGTATGAAAATAGTTAAATTATTAGACCCGGACGGTGAATTTCATAAAAAGAAATTTTTGTTGCTTAATAACCCAGGGGGGTAAGGGGTTTGATGACCCGGACGGGGAATTTTCAGAAGAACAATTTTTTGTTCCCTTAAATATACCCGGGTTTGGGTAATGGTGTTTCAAGTAATCAAAATGTTGAACTTTGAAGCCATGAACTGTACGGCTCACAAATTTTCTGTAAATTTTTGGCACTTTTGGGTTCTCCATCTTGGTTTTACAAAAAACTTAACTGTGCACTATTTTCAACTACCTCAGAAACTAAAAACCCGTTTGGTGTGGCCGAAAGTGAGGTCTGCTCAAGGAAAGTCTTGCAGCCCACCCAAGACCACAGTTGGAGGTTTGGAGCGGGTCCTCCACAAGCACAAGTAAAGGACACTGTGAAGTTACCCCAGTGGGGTAGTCCTAAGAAGTCTCAACGAACTTCGGCAGTAATGCTATTTGCACTTTTGTAATGTTATTATTAAAAATTTTATTATGCAACGTTTAACTTGAAGTGTTTCCTGCTTTCTTACTACGTCGCATAGTCCACTCTGCTACATCACTCTGCACCATTGCTCTATCTCACATCTATCTGCCCTGGAAGGATAGCGTGTTACCTGTAGAAGACTTATCACCTACCTGCACTACACCATCCCTTCCAGAGGACCTGCACAGCAGCGCTGGACACCCTGACCAGGTACTACAGGTGGCGTCACGACAAACTACACGAACATTCTATCATCCCCTGGAAATATCCCACATTCCAGTGATCGCCCAGGTCACGGACCGAGCTGTGCTACTCGTGACATCCCCCATAGAAGTCGACGTGATCGGTGCCGAGTACCCCCAAAACCCCTGTCTTTGTGCGACTCAACTTCCCTCACTGTGCTGGCACTTTACATTTACAATGCCTCTGGGTTTTTTTTTTGGGGGATGGGGAACATTCAGACTTTTGCTATGGGGCCCCATGATTTATATGTACGCCCCTGCTGCTGAGGCATGGTATTTAAGGCTGTTAAGGAGCCAACATACATGGACCTTGCCAGCAGCGTCGGACTGAAGTACCTTGGGCCCACCAGAGAAAATATATTCTTGCGGCCCAACATCATACTTCCCAACCTTTGAATAAGGGAAAGAGGGACAAAGGCTGTGGCACGCTGTGCATGCTGCAGAAAATTTTAGGCCATGCCACGTTGCACCACAGACTGTCCAGGAGTTGGTGGATGCTTTAGTCCAGGTGTGGGAGGAGATCCCTCACGAGACCATCCGTCGCGCTCATCAGGAGCATGGCCAGAAGTTGTAGGGAGGTCATACAGCATACCTCCCAAATTTGGAAGACAGGAAAGAGGATTAAAGGCTGCGGCGCGTGTTGCGTGCCGCTGAAAATTTTAGGCCACGCCCCGACTACACCCATTTCACAGCTAATCACACCCATATCCTCGCCCCAAGCGTAACCATTTAGCACTGCTGATCACACTGACTGGTAATGAGGGCACAGTGGCTGGTACTGAGGAAAAGAAAGAAAGAGCAGCGAGAGAGAAAGAACAAACAGAGAAAGAAAGAGAGGAAAGAAAGAAAAGAGAGAAAGAAAGAACAGAGAGAAAAAAGAACAGAGAGCGAGAAGGAAAGAACAGAGAGCGAGAAAGAAAGACTAGAGAGAGAGAGCCATAGGCGTAGCTAGGGTTTTGGTTTAGTGGGGCAAAACTTCTGAGTGGGCCCATCATCAGAGAACCTCAGCAAATGACCGCGCTGTTGGCCAAAATAATCTATATATAAAAAGACCAATATTGATATTACCGCCATATGGTCTGTGTTAAATAATACCAGTCCTACAGAACATATAGATTACAGCACAGGTACAGATAATGACTTACCGCTGATGTTCTTTCTAATGGAATTGTTCACTTTTCATGTCTTTTCCATCTGGCCCACACCGACATGACGACTTCTCCAGCCAGGACTCGACTGCACCCCCATTAAAAAAAAATAAAAAAAATACTCACCTCTCGGCTCCTGTGCTGCTCACTGTTCTCCCTCTCAGCGTCTGACATCGGGCGCCAGCAGGTGATGTTATTGCGCCCCCTGTCATACGCTGAGAGGGGGATTATGGGAGAGAAGGAGCGCTCGCTCCTTCTCTCTCTATGCGGTCAGCTTTATCGGCTGGATGCCGATACAGCTGACCCTCCGATGACGGGTGGGGGGCCCACTGCTGGCACCGGGCCCCCCAACGCCTGTTCAGGCCCCATAGCTTCCGGGCGGCAGAGCAGGGAGAGCGATTCTCCCTGCTCTGCCGCAGAATGTAACTGTATCGTAGCTCCGGGTGGGCCCCCTCAGACCGCGGGCCCCGGGGCCACCGCCCCCTCTGCCCCGCAACCTATCCTTTCAAATCAGGGCCCACCACGCAGGAGCTGGGGCCCACCGTAGGTTTCTCCGGTGTCCCGGTGCCTCAGTCCGACCCTGCTTGCCAGCCTGATAATACCAGGCCACAGCAGTCTGCTTATCTTTGCTGGTTAACAAAAATAGGGGATCCCTCGAAAAAAAATTGGCATGGGGTCCACCCTATTTTTGTTAACCAGCCAGATGAAGCAGACTGCTGAGGCCTGGTTTTTCAGGCTGGTAATGAGCCAATATCCATGGACCTTGCCAGCCTGATAATACCAGGGGATCCCTCGAAAAAAAAAACGGCGTAGGGGTCCCCCTATTTTTGTTAACCAGCCAAGTAAAATGCAGACTGCTGCGGCCTGGTATTAAAAGACTGTCAAGGCCCATGGATTTTGGCCCTCAACAGCCTGATAATACCAGGCTACAGCAGCCCCACATTTGGCGCATCAAAAGATGTGCCAATTGTGGCACTTTACCCGGCTCTTCCCACTGCCCTGTAGCGGTGGCAAGTGGGGTAATAAGGGGTTAATGTCACCGTTGATTGCACGGTGACAATAAGCCCGGTTAATAATGGAGAGGTGTCAATAAGACACCGATCCATTATTAATCCCAAAGTTTTTAAATGTATAAAAAAAAAGACACAGCAAGAAAAAAGTATTTTAATGAAATAAAAGAGACAACACAGTTTTCATTTCTTTTATTATACTCTCATCCTGCGACGCCATCGATCTCCTGTAAAAAAAGGAAAAAAACAAACCAACAGTATACCACCTGTCCGACGCAGTCCATAGTAACGACTGTCCCACGACGATCCAGCTCTGCTACATCGGAATGACAGGCAGAGGCTGTCATCCCGGCGCAGCACAGCTGATTACCTGCTTCCCCGGCGGTGACGTCATCGGACTGACTGCTTTACGGCCGGGATTACCCAGCAGTCACTGCAGTTATCGCGAGAAACTGCATGTGACCGCCGGGGAAAGATGATGGCGGCCATCAACCAGTCCAGGCCGTGACCACCGGAGATCTTCTGCCAGGTAAGTGCCGCTGACTCCTGACAGACCCGACCGACGGACACTCACAGTGACAGTGACAATTCCGATTCCAGTATACGATATATGGGAAATATCGAAAGTCAATATCGAAAGTCCGATACAGCTAATATCGGCCGATACCCGATACTTGCGGTATCGTATCGCTCAACACTAGTTAAAGACTAAACTTCAGACAGAAAGGCCCACAAACAAACAACAACTGAAAACCACCGCGGTGAAGGCCTGGCAGAGCATCAAAAAGAAGGAAACACAGTGTCTGGTGATGTCCATGAGTTCAAGACTTCAGGCAGTCATTGCTAACAAAGGGTTTTCAACCAAGTACTAGAAATGAACATTTTATTTACAATTATTTAATCTGTCCAATTACTTTTGGTCCCTTTAAAAACAGGGTGGCACATGTTAAGGAGCTGAAACTCCTAAACCCTTCATCCAATTTTAATGTGGATACCCTCAAATGAAAGCTGAAAGTCTGAACTTCAACTGCATCTGATTTGTTTTGTTTCAAATTCATTGTGGTAATGTCTAGAACCAAAATTAGATAAATGTTGTCTCTGTCCAAATATTTATGGACCTAACTGTATATTGCACATTCACAATTAATATGTGGTAAAGTGGGGTAATGTAGTAAGGCATGCCATCAACAATTAATATGAATCAGTCATAATGGATATTGACTAAAGATGAGAAAATGTTTTTAAATTTACTGAATTTTTCTAAAAATTCCCAGGACTCACATGAGGTTGTTATATCAGATGAGCTCTGTGCCCAATCACTGTCCCCACCTTAGGACAAATCAAACATCAAGAGTAAGTCAGAGAGCTGCCATAGCCCTGACTTCCTGTTGATGTTCAATATGTCCGAAGTCAGGCACAGTGAAGCCGGAGCTGATAAGGCACAGGGCTCGCTTGATGTAACAACCTCACTTGAGCCCCAGGAACGCGAGTGCTGACACTGCTGGAACAGTACCAGCACGGGACATGAGTATAAGTGTTTTCATTTTAACGGGCCAAACATGAGACAAGAGAAAGTGTTGTCCTAGTAGTGGAAACCCCTTAACCCCTTTCTGACATTGGGCACAATAGTATGTTGGAATCCCTCCTTTTGATGTGGGCTCTGGCGCTGAGCCCGCATCTTTCCCAGCACAGGTCAGCTGTTTTGAACAGCTGACATGTGCCTCTAGTAGCAATCCACCCGTGGCTGTAAACCTGTTAAATGCCACTGTCAATCTCTAACAGCGACATTTAACTCGTGCTTCTGGCAAGCGCGCCAGAAATCCTGTCCATCAGTGACCCCTTCACGTGATCGTGATTAGAGCTGGAAATTAGGAAGAAAGATGGGGAAAGAAGCTTAGGAGATGTCCCACACTGAGATAACTATCACCCAAGTCAGGAATGTTGATGTTGATGATGGAGTTGATGTCATATGAGGAGAAGGGTGGTGTCCTTGCTTATAAAAAGCAGAACTGACATCGAGCCAAAAGATCATTCAGGGGAAAATATGATCCTTCTGCAGTCAGCTTTGGACCATATGATGTCACAGCAGTTATTGGTGTAAGGCTCAACAGCACTTGATCGCTATTTTTATAGTTGTGGATGTGGTGACGGTAAGTCATATGTGCAGTCATTTCAGGTGTGGAAATTATTTTCTACGTTGCCAGCCAACAAGTCTTTTGTAATGTGCAGTGTTATGTTACGGTAGCTGAGGAGTGCAGGTAAAAAAGGAAATACACCAGAGCAGTTGGAATCTATGAGATTGCAGTACCCTGACTAACCACCACAACTAGAGGCAGCCGTGGAGCGTTCCTACGTTGGTCCTAGACGCCTCGTCACAGCCTGAGAAACTAACTACACCTAAAGATAGAAATAGGAAAGCTATCTGCCCCGGAGCAGAACCCCAAAGATAATAGAAAGCCCCCAAACATGTAATGGCGGTTAGACAAGAGGAAATACTGACACAGAAAGAAAATAGTATGAGCAAACGCTGGGGCCCAAACTATCTAAATAGAAAAGGACAGGAAGGGTACTTACTGTAATCTCAGAAAACCCTGAAAAAACACCAACTCTACTAATTTCAAAATCACCTGAGATCACACGACCTCTACCACCTAAATTAGTTCTCTGGTGTAAAAAAAAATCAAAACAGCAGCCACTGAAAAAACTGGAAAAAGCAAAAGTACAAACATCAGTGGCTGAACTAAACTGAGAGGGCAAAAGCCCCCGGAGGGGACCCAGAAGGCCCCCACAGAAGTGCAGGACAAAATGCAAAAATATAGCAAAAACACAAAATAAGAAATTGTCTTATCTGATAGCAGGAGATGCAGACACGACACAGCAGGCTACAAGGGAAACTGGAAAGAAGGATTCAGACCAGAACAATTGATCACCGGCAACCCTGATGGGAAAATGACTCCCTTATATAAGACCAATCAGTAACACCTGATTCCCAGTCCTCACAATCCTCACTAGTACCGCTTGTAACCACCAGAGGGAGCCTCTGCTCAGAACTCATCTCAAACCCATTCACAACAGTACCCCCCCCTTGAGGAGGGTCACCGAACCCTCATTTGAGCAACCAGGTCGGTCAGGATGAGTTCTATGATACGCACGGATAAGTCTCCTAGCATGGATGTCCGAAGCAAACACCCAAGAATTGTCTTCCTGACCATAACCTCTCCATTTAACCAAATACTGGAGTCTTCGTCTAGAAAAACGAGAATCCAATATTTTCTCAACCACATACTCCAGATTGCCCTCAACCAAAACAGGGTCAGGAGGCACAGCAGCAGGAACCACTGGCTCAACAAACCTCTTCAACAAGGACTTGTGGAACACGTTATGGATCTTAAATGTCCCTGGAAGAAGCAAACGAAAAGAAACAGGATTAATAATCTCCATGATCTTATAAGGTCCAATGAACCTAGGCTTAAATTTAGGAGATGCTACTCTCATAGGAATATTCTTTGAGGACAACCAGACCAAGTCCCCCACTTTAAACCGAGGACCATCAGTCCTATGCCGGTTAGCAAACCGCCGGGCCTTCTCCTGAGAGAGGGACAACCTCTCCACTACCTGGTCCCAAATCTGCTGCATACGCTCACAACAGAGTCAACACCTGGACAGACAGAAGCCTCCGTCTGTCCTGAAGAAAATCGAGGGTGAAACCCAGAATTACAGAAAAACGGAGACATCAAAGTGGCAGAGCTAGCCCTATTATTAAGAGCAAACTCAGCCAAAGGCAAAAAAGAGACCCAGTCATCCTGATCAGCAGACACAAAGCATCTTAGATAAGTCTCCAATGTCTGGTTTGTTCTCTCAGTTTGACCATTGGTCTGAGGATGAAATGCCGAGGAGAAAGACAATTGAACACCCAGTTTAGAACAAAAAGTCCTCCAAAATCTGGAAACAAACTGGACTCCTCTGTCAGACACAATGTTCTCAGGAATGCCGTGTAAACGAACCACGTGCTGAAGGAACAACGGCACCAATTCAGAGGAGGAAGGCAACTTAGGTAATGGCACAAGATGTATCATTTTGGAAAACCCATCACAAATTACCCAGATGGTGGTCATTCTCTGAGAAACAGGAAGATCGGAAATGAAATCCATAGAGATATGGGTCCATGGTCTCTTGGGCACAGGCAATGGCATCAACAAACCACTAGAGCGAGAGCAAGGCTTGGAGCGAGAGCAAGTCCCACAGGACTGCACAAATTCCCTGACATCGCGAGACAAGGTAGACCACCAAAAGGACCGACTAACCAAGTCTCTGGTACCAAAAATTCCGGGATGCCCAGCCAATGCGGAACAATGAATCTCAGACATCACACTCTTTTTCCATTGGTCCGGGACAAACAATTTTCCAACAGGGCAGCGCTCGGGCCTATCCTCCTGACACCCCTCCAGAGCAAGTCTCAAATTGGGCGAGATGGCGGAAAGAACTACACCCTCCTTCAAAATAACAGAGGGATCAGATAGCTCAGGAGAGTCCGCAAGGAAACTCCTCGAGAGGGCATCCGCCTTAACATTCTTAGTGCCAGGAAGAAAGGAAACCACAAAATTAAAACGTGTGAAAAACAAGGCCCACCTGGCCTGTCTAGGATTGAGTCGCTTGGCAGATTCCAGATAGACCAGATTCTTATGGTCCGTAAGGACCACCACCTGATGTTTGGCTCCCTCCAGCCAATGTCTCCACTCTTCAAAAGCCCACTTCATGGCCAATAACTCCCGATTACCCACATCATAATTACGTTCAGTAGGAGAAAATTTTCGAGAGAAAAAGGCACAAGGGTTACTTTTAGAGGTCTCTGGATCTTTTTGGGACAAAACGGCACCTGCCCCAATTTCAGAGGCATCAACCTCCACCTGAAATGGCAGAGAAACATCAGGCTGCCGTAGAACAGGAGCAGAAGTGAATCTCTGCTTAAGTTCCTGAAACGCAGAGACTGCCTCAGGAGGCCAATTCACCACATCAGAACCCTTTCTGGTCAAATCAGTTAATGGTTTAACAATAACCGAGAAATTACCAATAAATTTACGATAAAAATTGGCAAAACCCAAAAATCTCTGAAGAGCCTTTAATGAAGTAGGTTGGACCCAATCACAGATGGCCTGAACCTTGACCGGGTCCATTTCAATAACAGATGGGGACAAAATGAATCCCAGAAATGAGATCTTCTGTACGCCAAAAAGACACTTTGATCCCTTCACATACAGAGCATTCTCTCTCAAAATCTGGAATACAGTTCGAACATGTTTCACATGAGAGTCCCAGTCATTAGAAAAAATCAAGATATCATCCAAATAAACAATCAGAAACTTGTCCACAAAATCCCTGAAAATGTCATTCATGAAGGACTGGAAGACGGAAGGAGCATTAGTGAGCCCAAAGGGCATCACAAGGTACTCAAAATGCCCTTCAGGGGTGTTAAATGCCGTCTTCCATTCATCCCCGTGCTTAATGCGAATAAGGTTATACGCCCCCCTGAGGTCAAGCTTGGTAAACCAAGTAGCGTTTTTCACCCTGGAAAACAGGTCAGAAATCAAGGGTAACGGGTATTGATATTTCACAGTAATATTGTTCAAGAGACGATAATCAATACACGGCCTTAATGAACCATCTTTTTTGGCCACAAAGAAAAAACCGGCACCTAAGGGTGAAGAGGATGGTCTGATATGACCCTTCTCCAATAATTCCTTGATATAAGACCGCATAGCGTCATGTTCAGGTACAGACAAGTTAAAAAGGCGACCTTTAGGGAATTTACTACCTGGCACTAATTCAATAGCGCAGTCATAGCTCCTATGGGGAGGTAAGGATGCAGATTTACTTTCGCTAAACACATCAGAAAAATCAAACAAAAAGTCAGGAACATCCTCAGCCTGGGGGGAGGCAGAAAAAACAGGAGTGTTGGTATTAACACATTGGCAGCCCCAACTGGTTACAGACACAGATTTCCAATCCAAAACAGGATTATGAGACTGTAACCAAGGGAAACCCAGCACTATAATGTCATGCAGATTATATAGAACCAAAAATTTGCAGCACTCCTGGTGATCAGGTTCAACCCTCATTATCACCTGAGTAGAAAACTGGGGTTTATTCTCAGCCAAAGGGGTAGAATCGATCCCCAGTAAAGGAATAGACTTCTGTAGGGGTATCAAGGGAAACCCACAACGTTTAGCAAAATCATAATCCATCAGGTTAATAGCTGCTCCAGAATCAACGAAAGCCTGAGCAGAAAATGAGGACAGAGAGCATATCAGAGTGACAGTTAATAAAAACTTAGTCTGAACACTACCCAAGACAACTGAGCGTGCAAAACGTCTTCCCCGCTTAGGGCAGACTGAAATAGCATGAGAGGCATCACCACAGTAGAAACATAACCCATTGCGCTTTCGAAAATCATGACGCTGTGCCCCAGACACCACTCCATCACACTGCATGGGCTCAGCAGCTGGCTCACAAGGCAACACCACTCCACGCATACTTCTCCGCTCACGCAAACGTCTGTCAATTTGAATCGCTAATGACATAGAATCATTGAGACCAGAGGGGACAGGGAATCCCACCATAACATCCTTTACATTATCCGACAGACCCTTCCGGAAAAGGGCCGCCAAAGCGTCGTCATTCCATTTGGTCAGGACTGCCCACCTACGGAATCTCTGACAGTATAACTCAGCGTCATCAAGCCCCTGATTTAATGCCAACAAGGCTTTTTCAGCTTGATCAGTGACATTAGGCTTATCGTACAATAACCCCAAAGCCTGAAAAAATGCATCAACATCACTCAAAACAGGATCCCCAGGTATCAGGGAAAAAGCCCAATCCTGAGGATCGCCGCGCAGGAGAGAGATGATAATTTGAACCTGCTGCGCTGCGTTTCCTGAGGACTTAGATTTTAAGGCAAGAAACAATTTACAATTATTTTTGAAATTCTGAAACTTAGCTCGATCCCCTAAAAACAAATCTGGCATGGGGATCCTAAGGTTCCACAACAGGCAACCTAGCAAGATATAGTAGCAATACTCTGAACCTCAGTGGCAAGCTGATCCACACGGCCAGACAACTGTGCAAACTCCATTGGGAGAAAAGATCCTCCCCAGCACCCAGAGATACAGAGGGAAAAAAAAAAAAAATGCAACAAACAGAAAAATATCTCTGACAACTTTTCTTCATTCAAAATATTTTTTCCCTTCTGTGAGTACCATACAATTTTTATGGCCGGTGATACTGTTATGTTACGGTAGCTGAGGAGTGCAGGTAAAAAAGGAAATACACCAGAGCAGTTGGAATCTATGAGATTGCAGTACCCTGACTAACCACCACAACTAGAGGCAGCCGTGGAGCGTTCCTACGTTGGTCCTAGACGCCTCGTCACAGCATGAGAAACTAACTACACCTAAAGATAGAAATAGGAAAGCTATCTGCCCGGAGCAGAACCCCAAAGATAATAGAAAGCCCCCAAACATGTAATGGCGGTTAGACAAGAGGAAATACTGACACAGAAAGAAAATAGTATGAGCAAACGCTGGGGCCCAAACTATCTAAATAGAAAAGGACAGAAGGGTACTTACAGCAATCTCAGAAAACCCTGAAAAAACACCAACTCTACTAATTTCAAAATCACCTGAGATCACACGACCTCTACCACCTAAATTAGTTCTCTGGTGTAAAAAAAAATCAAAACAGCAGCCACTGAAAAAACTGGAAAAAGCAAAAGTACAAACATCAGTGGCTGAACTAAACTGAGAGGGCAAAAGCCCCCGGAGGGGACCCAGAAGGCCCCCACAGAAGTGCAGGACAAAATGCAAAAATATAGCAAAAACACAAAATAAGAAATTGTCTTATCTGATAGCAGGAGATGCAGACACGACACAGCAGGCTACAAGGGAAACTGGAAAGAAGGATTCAGACCAGAACAATTGATCACCGGCAACCCTGATGGGAAAATGACTCCCTTATATAAGACCAATCAGTAACACCTGATTCCCAGTCCTCACAATCCTCACTAGTACCGCTTGTAACCACCAGAGGGAGCCTCTGCTCAGAACTCATCTCAAACCCATTCACAACAGTGCAGGCTCTGCTTGATGATAATATTCCATGGATGTCTTAGCACAAATTGACTAGGAACTACAACTCTCCATCAACACATGAAATGTCATCAACTGCTCATGAGCAATGCTCTTGCTGTCCTCTTACTCCTTCTACTCATGTTCATCTTTTTGGTAGTCATCCATGAGTAATATGAGGTCAGTGTCATCATCATCACCACAATCATCATCAACTTCTTGTCATACTCTGCATACTCCTCCTTTTCCATTGCAGTGTCATTTATCTATACTTGATTGTGTGGCTAGGAAACAACATTAGGCACCCATTGATGAAGTTGCTGGTGATGCAGTGGCTGCTGAGCCACTTGGTGGATTCCACTACCTTTCCTGAAATGATGCATACACTCACACTTTATGGAGGAGATCAAGCTGCTATTATTTCTCACAGAAAGGGTTGCACTCTCTGTGCTTTCAGGTGTAGCAGCACACATGATACTCCCTGGAGTTGTCATTGTGCTTGAAAGTACACTGCACCATCGGCAACTTGAGCAGTAATGGATAGCAATGAAACATGATTTTCACACTCTACCTGGTCAATGTTTTGAGCAGCAGTGAAGAATCATAGCAACCAGGGCAGGTTCCAATACTAGAGAGCACTTATCTACATCATTTTACAGCTCCTACATATTCTTCGCAATGGACAATTCCTCATGTCCAACAGTAACAGAGCAGAACGTTGCACTCACTTCCCGCCCTTAGTCTTTATGTTCTTGTAAGCAAAATGGCTGCCCTGCTGTTTCACGAGCATTGGCTACATAAGTCATACAGCGGAAGAGTTTCTTCTCTATAGCAAGTAGTAAATGTCTCACTTGATAACTGACATTAACTTAAACTGGTATTTGTAGTCAACAATGCCGGACACATCATGGCTATTCTACATTTGAGCAAAGTTACACATATTCCTGACATGGCATAAATTTTAAATTTGATTATGAAGGTGCTCCCAAGGAAGCCGGTTGTTTGGGTGTTTCAAACGCTCTTACCAGACATTGCCTCTAGGCTTTACAGAAACAAAAAAAACACTCTGCAATGGTTTGTGACATTGGTACATGGTGGAATTTAACTCTGTATGTGTTGGAGAGTCAGTACAAACAGCATAACGTGATGACTGATTATATGACGCAGCAGACAAACTAAGAGCTTGGACTACTTTGAAATCAGCCACTGACAGCCAATATGTGATGCATGTCACCTACTGAGGTCCTTTGAAGAGTGTTCATATAGTACAAACACTGGCATGGCAGGCATCTGTCCCCAAAAAAGGATCATTTTTGGAACATTTTTTAATTTTAAAAAGTCATAAAAGTCTGACAGTCTAGTGTATTATTAAAAAGGCTGTTTGTTACAACCAGTTACCATCCATTTACCCATAAACATATATGTTGAGGTCACTTTAACAATACTAAGGCTGTGTTTGTGTTAACGAGAGACATGTCACCTACAGAGGTCTACTAAATTTGTCAGTAGAGACAACTCTGGCATCAACAATGTAATCCCCCAATATACTAATGTATATTGGAAAAGGACAGCAACCCTCAGCAGGTGGATGTGAAGGGGAAACTGAGTTATCCCATGCTCAGGCAGGCAATGAGGACAACATTGTGAATCTGATGATGACGACAATGCTGGCTATGCTGACCAACTGTCAAAGTAGAGGTTGGAAAGTAAACTAACGGGGACCTCGGTCATGTTGGCAAGCATGACTGCATGCTTGATTGCTTACGGGCTAACAGATGTATCATTAGTAACAAGTAAAGGGATGATTATTGGATAGCTATGCTTTTAGACCATAGCTATAAAAGCAAACTGGGGACATTTTTATTTAGCTAATGAAAAGTATTCAAAGTTGGCATATTACTTGTATAAGGTATGTTCCCTGCTTGGTGAAACTTTCACTAAAAATACACCAGTAAACTGCATGTCTGACCAGGGCAACCCGCTTCACTTCCCGCATGGTTAACACTGACCCACTTGTGACATGACTACTGCTACAAGTAGCTGAAGAGTAGTGATTGCAGTATATAGTATATGAAATGATGAATCAGATGTTTTATCAGCCACCGTGCTAAGCTAACGTGCATCAGAAAACAAGATGGACTGTATGAACAACCAGGTTGCCTGGTCCTAAGCTCGTAATGCATGGACATCTGGGTCAGCAGATTAGACCAGTGGCAAGAACTGATCCAGTTCACAAGGACATTCAGCAGGAGAATCTCATAGTAAAAAAAACAGGTGGGTGCCTGCCATTCAAAATCTCTCACCCACTGTGATTTCCAAATGCATACAAAATAGTTGAATTAGTCCACTTATTGATAGGAAACCTAAAAACTGCTCCCCAAAAAAGGATATTTTAAGCATTTTTTTAAAACCTTTGCTCCTTCATTTTTTTGTATCCCAAAAAATGAATAATTTTTGGATGGCTTATTGCTACCAAAATATTGTCTTTGTGCAGTGGGCAAGAAATTTTACAAGAAAAATCTTATCGCTGCTAACAAAAATGTTCAAGTTTGTTGTCATGTCTGAGATTCTCCATCCTCTATTTTCACCCACCAAACTAAAACACGAGTTCTCTTTCATTATTGTTTGAGCCTTACTGCTGCCCTCCCCTCCCGCCAAACAAAAACAAACACTAATTTTTCAAATTGTCACAGGGCACCTAAAATAAGCGATTACTTCTTTGTAGTTAACGCCGTCTCAAAACTGTTTTAAATTTTTTTCCAAACAAAAGTACACTGCTCTGGTTCCAAAAAAATGTTTTAATTTTATTATCACAGGCAGCTGAAATAAGCCATTGTTTCATGCTCTTTTTTTTTTTTCTTCATCATTTTTGTTGTGGGAAAATTAAAAAAAAATATGAAACGTTTTACTTCTGCTCAAAAAAAATATTTTGTCAAAGGGCCAAGGTTAAAATTGTAATACACCAATGCTTTTTTATGAGCCGTAGTATCTGGACACTCCATGGGTGCTTCTGCTTCTTCATTGGCCATACATTTTTAGCACTGGTGCTTCCTCACTGCTTATTCACTTTACAAAAAATGGCAAAAAAGAATAACAATTATCCCACAAGAAGGAATACTTATTTCTTGGACAACATATATATTCCAACCGATTACTTCTTCAGTTTCAATCAGTAAATCTGTTGCTGCACCACAAAAAAGGATAATTTTTAGACCACCAATTTTAAAATGCTATGGTTTCTTTCATAAACACAACATGTGAAAAAACACTGGCACCACAGGGATCTGCTTTCACAGGCAATCATTTTCTTTTTTAATAAAAAAAAAGATTAAAAAAACAGTTTGACAGCATGTGATGGATTAAATAGGCTGTTGGTTACAATCGGTTGCCATCCATTTACCCATAGCCATATATGTTGAGGTCACATTATCATTGCTAAGGTTGTGTTTGTAATACAAAGATGCATATTGCCTACTGAAATTCTTTGAATAAGCCACTATATTTGTTTGTAGTACATTTCTGGCACCATCAATGTTATTTCATACTTATATTGAAAAATACAGCAACGTCTTCAAAGTAAGAATGTTTTCTATCTGCTTTATACCATTTTAATGAAGTAAGCTTCAAGATAAATGTAATTTTTTAATCTAATTTTGGGAAAGTTTTTTCCCCTGTCTTCCCCTTCCCTTTTTTGATTGCTTTATTGATTGTTCGAGGTCACGGGCCTGGAGGTTCCATGCATCGGCTCAATGGATCATTTCGCATTGCTTGTAGTGTAGTGGTAAGCTGATTTTCCTTTTTTACCCCTTTTGTACAGCAACTTCTATATGCTCTTTACTGCTCTGGGGCTGTTTGAGACCCTCAGGGCCAATGTCACTTGCAGCAGGATGAGGAATAGGAGAGGAAAGATGAGAAGTAGCAGGTGGTTTTGGAGGGGTAAATTAAGTTAACCCAAGAAATGTCAGGTAACGGGCGGCTTTGAAGTACTTTCAAAATGCAGCATATCAAATTGCCACGCAATATTTAAGAAAGCTGACAAATCTGAATTTAAAATTATTTACTCATCTCTAGCTGCCATCCATTATGGCAGGAAAGGGAAGAACAATCATATGATGACATATTCCCTGAATCACCATATGTAAAAATAATTCATAACAAGAACTGATTAATTTCCTATATCGTCAACCGGTTATAGACAGCTTATTTGTCTGTGAAAAAGAAACCTTAGTGAAAAGAACATACCGTAATCAAAAACAAATTCTTTATTCAAAAGCGATACTGTTGGCATTGTCTATAAAAAATGCTAATTTTCACAGAATAATCTTGTAATCTCTTAGTAAGGTGAAGGTAATTCAGTTTGCAGAATGACTGATTTTTCTTTTTTATGCTGAGGCATTATGTTGCTCATCTTTTTTGCATTGGGTTTATTTGATGTCTCCTTATCCTTTATGTTTGAAGACTTGAATTACATAATACCATCTGATAATTAGTCGGCATTCTACATTTTCCTCTTTCTGCTGCTACTTGTGGAAGCTCAGGGTTAAGTAGCAATTGTCTAATTTGAATTTAGCAGAGATGTCACATTCATGTAAAATTAAGTGTGAAATACAACACCTGTCAGCATGAACTGCATACATGATGACTGAATCATGAATGACACCATAACATCTGCCGGCTCAAACATAAACCACATCCCTAAGCAACAGCGGAATCTTGGCAAATCTGATCATGTTTAACTTTGCTTAAAAAAACTGTGAGAAACGACCAAAGGGCTAAATGTATTAAAAATCAAAGTGTTCAAACTGAGCTATAACTTGATGAATAATATGTATTTGTAAACTTATGTGGACATGAATAGGAAATACATCAGGTTTGTTACAGAAGGCTATTTTCAGTATAATAAAATGAAGAATCAAACTTTTAGATAAACTGTGACTGATATAAAAATCTATGGTTTATTCCTTTTAAAACTGATACTAACATAACCAACAGAACAAAAAACTCCCATTTTATACTAAAATAACAATAATTAAGCACACATGTGTTATATTTAAATTTATCATTTCTTTAGACATTGTTATTTGATATAGATTATACAAGTTATTATTATAAATAGAAAATAATGATTAAATAATCCATGATTTAGTTTATCACATAAGGACATTTGTTGGAAAAGATCAATATTAAACCCCCTAAGGATTTCCATTATTGTAGATTATTTATTATTGTAAACTGAAAAATGGTGTTCAATCATGAGACTTCATAGGGTTGGCTTATAGATATGAGTATACAGCATATTCACATAAAAAGAAAACTAGGCACTAATACAGTCAGGTATTATACACAGGTCGTCAAAATTGTTGGTACCCCTCGTTTAATGACAGAAAAACCCACAATGGTCACAGAAATAAATCGAATCTGACAAAAGTAATAATAAATCAAAATCTATGAAAATGAACAAATGAAAGTCAGACATTGCTTTTCAACCATGATTCCGCAGAATTAAAAAAAAATAAAACTCATGAAATAGCCCTGGATAGAAAGGATGGTGCCCTTAACTTAATATTTTGTTGCACAACCTTTTGAGGCAATCACTGCAATCAAACGATTCCTGTAACTGTCAATGAGAATTCTGCACCTCTCGACCGGTATTTTGACCCACTTCTCAAGAGCAAACTGCTCCAGTTGTCTCGTGTTTGAAGGTTGCTTTTTCCAGACTACATGCTTCAGGTTTTTCCAAAGATGCTCAATAGGATTTAGGTCATGGTTCATAGAAGGCCACTTCAGAATAGTCCAATGTTTTCTTCTTAGCCATTCTTGGGTGTTTTTAGCTGTGTGTTTTGGGTCATTATCCTGTTGCAAGGCCCATGACCTGCGACTAAGACCAAGCTTTCTGACAATGGGCAGCACATTTCTCTCTAGAATCCCTTGATAGTCTTGAGATTTCATTGTACCCTGCACAGATTCTAGACACCCTGTGCCTGATGCAGCAAAGCAGCCCCAGAACATAACAGAATCTCCTCCATGTTTCACAGTAGGAACAGTGTTCTTTTCTTGATATGCTTCATTTTTCCGTCTGTGAACATAGAGCTTGCCCTGTCCTGGATCGCACTTACCTTTCCGACCACACATCAGCGTCTCCCACTCCCACACTACCTCCTCTTCCGCGCTCTCTCTGTTGAGTCCCTCAAGGCTCTGTCCTGGGCCCCTACTTTTTCCATCTATACCCTTGGCCTAGGACAACTCATAAAGTCCCATTGTCATGGAAATGTTTTTTCTTGTTTTTTGTTATTTGAAAGGTAACGGGAAAGTTTAATAGATTACCATCTGCTATAAAAGAGCAGCGGTGCATCGTGTAAAAGATACAGCAAGTTAATTTGAACGGACCAGGAAGTGATTTTTTTTTTTTTTTTTTTTTTTTATGTGAATAAGTTTGAAAAGGTGTTAAATCATCTGTGAGAAAAAGATCACTGACATGTCACAAGAGCAGAATTCAGAGTCACACACATCACATGTCCATCATGTGGAGACACGGGACAGGTGTAGGCTGCTCTCATTGAGTAAGGAGCCTTGTACAGGGAAAAACGCTCCCCGCCTCTCTCCACAGGGAGAAGGCATTTTTGTTTCAACCATCCCCTCTCAAGAGTCACAGGGGGACTCCCCCTCCATCTTTCTTCTCTCCCTCCCTCCTCTTTCTCTCGCTCCTCCCTCACACCTCCCTTCTCTTCCTCTTTTTTCTACTTCGTCATCAACTGGGTCAACGCCCAATCCAAGCAATGTGGTGTCCCTGTATTCAGTGTTTCCAGCACAGGGCACCTTGTCTATCCCAAGCACAGTACAAACATTGCCAGTCATTATATCAGGAGAAGAAAGTACAGATCTCCCTACACAAAACGCTACATGTAGCCCCCGACACAACAGTCCACTGCTAGGGCTTCACAGGGGAGTGGTATAGCTACAGGGCTGCTAGCATGGAACCATGACACTGATCCACCGCAGCCTCAGCAAGGAAGTGGGAAATCCCCATGCAGCAAGACAACTTTAAAGCCCAAATCTCACCCAGTGTATGCACCAAGTACACCATGTCACTTCTTATCTGATGAAGATGAAGATGCAACGTCACACATGCTGCCCAATACTAGGGAAGAAAACACACAAGCACCAATAGAGCAGGGACAGGTAGAGGCACCATCCTATGAGCCCTTCATCCCAAGCCAGGTGATCAGTATGCTGCCAGACCCAGGGATACACCCCATGCCATTTTGCCAAAAAATGCAGCAGATCCAGCGAACGTATGCAGCAGCCTGGACTGATCTCTGGACCGTAATGGAAATAAAAGCAGGTGATGCATTCTGGCCAATTATGAGAGAACACTTCAAGCATCCAGCAGAGTTAGATGCGTATGCCTGGGAGACAGGACCAAAGCTAATTGAGCAACTCAGAGAATGGGCCAAAAGCAGACTAACAGGACAAACTCTCAGCCTACATGTCATGAGTCAAGACAAGACAGAGTCTGTGGAGAAGTTCCATGGCAGAGTGATGCAAGTGTTTCAAGATTTGGGCTTCAATATTCATGATCAGATACACAGACAGATGTTGGCACAGGCCTTTGTGCATGGACTGAGAGAACCAATCAGAAAGCCACTGATAGTAGCTAGGCCTGAGTACAGGTCAATAGCAATCGACACCCTTCTCACAGTCGCAAAAGGGATAGAATCCCAGCCAGGAGTGCGCAAAACAGCTCCCCTGATGGTGGTCTCAGAGCCAGATGGCCAACCACGTTTTAAAGGCAGAAGAAATGTCAAGTGTTACAAATGTGGCAAGCTTGGCCATTACCGGAACCGCTGCAGAGAACCCCTACGACCCACCACTTTGTCTAGAGAAGCAAGCCAAGGAAGAAACACAGAAAGCAGTGAAGAACCCCGTCCATAGGACAAGAGCACACCAAGTCCACAAGGAACCCCACCAGTGGGACCAATATCCTGAGAGTGGATGGCGTAGTCATATCTTTTCTTGGGAACTCCGCAACCTCACCTACCTATCAGAATCTTCTGCTTCCTGCATGGGAATTGATGGTCAAGTCAGATATTTCCAGATTATGAAGCCCCTGAGCGTGTGGACTCAGCCAGAACACTCCATCATGTCCCAGTTTGTTGTGTAAAAAACCTGCACCCTCAACCTATTGGGAGTGGACCTACTGCAGAAGCTGAAAGTGACCAGAGTGTTCCAGGAAGATGGGACCATGACACTTTCTTCACCCCTGACCCAAGAAGAAACAGGAACCTCAAACAACCACACTGCAGACCTATCACAGGAGGTGCTGGACATAGTACCAGAAAAAACCACTCCATCACCCAGGGTCAAGATGTCTCTGACCAACTGAAGGTCTAAGTGAGCTCGCCTAAGAAGACGGCCTGAGAACTTTGACATTGGCCAGGATATTCAACTCAAGAAGGACTCTACTCGCTTCATGGAATGGCAACACCTCATCCAGCTCTAACGCCAGAGGTTCATCTTTTGCAAGCACCAGGAGGTGCCCCCTGCAATCAACCAGTTCACCCAGGCCCTAGACCGGAAAAAGGCCACTCAGCTCTTCAAACTTGTGCACAAATACTGACCTGAGACCAAGCTGGAGAAAAAGAAACTACTGATGGCCCGTGCTGAGAAAAAAAAAAAGCAGCCGTTTAAGGAGACGTCCCAACAAGAAGACCCCCTGTGACCAGAACAGGTGCTAACACAGTAACTGTCTTGGTGGAGAACAAGAAAGCCAGCTGGTCGTCATCTCTCATGATGTGGATCCTAGTAGACGGCTTGTTTTCCCGCCAGCTCTGCACCAGCAAATGGGAGTCCCCTGCCACATACTGAAGGACAAGGCCAAACTGGGCTGCCTCGCCCATCGGAATCAATCCGAGCTTTCCACAGTGAAGAAAAAGACTGTAAACCCCACTGAGTTCAGAATGGTGCAAAGCCTGGAGGCCGCGAAAGAGGCTACGGTATTTGAAACCCCAACAGTGCTGAACCATCACACTCTGCTCTCAAGAGTCCCAGTCACCGCAACGGTATTCACGGTGATCAACCTGGCCAGTACCTTCTTCAGTGTTTCCCCTCCACCTGGAGGCCTGCTTTCACGCACCAGTGCAGTGCATATGGACAGTGTTGTCTCAAGGTGCTCAAAACAAGCCCTTTAAGTTTCACCAAGACAATGTCCTCCATCCTCGTCAACTGGATTGCAGAATATGCAAGAGTCACTCTTCTACAACACGTGGATGACCTTCTATTTTGTGTGGTTGACATCAACACCTGCACAGTCTATTCCTTGTCTCTCCTACTCTACCTGGAAGAACAGCAACGCAAGGTCTGGAAGAACAAAGTCCAGTGATGCCAGAAGCAAGTTACATCCCTGGGACACTGTATTGCCCACCAGACGAAACACATGTCAAAAGACTGGGAGACCACTATGGAGAAGATGGCTCCCCCAACAACTCCAAGAATGCTGCAGGCCTTCCCTGGTCTAGTGTCATATTGCAGAACCTGGATCCCTGATGCCTCAGACCTAATGCAGCCTCTGTGCGCTTGCATCAACGCAACCCCGCTCCTTCTATCAGACGCAGCCTTCAACCCATTCAGGAGATTGGAAGAACTCCACAGTCTCAGCGCCAATACCAGGCCTACCTGACTATGAAAAGTCTTTCCGTCTACCTGATGGAAGAAAGAAGGTCATGCTATTGGAGTCCTGGCACGGATTCACGGGGAAAACAGAGACTTTTAGGCTGCCTCTCAGCCCGCTTGGATCCAGTTGCAAGAAGAACACCCTCCTGCCTGATGGCAGTATCTGCAGCACACACCCTCCTGGACAAGGTTGCTGACATCACTTTTGGACAGCCACTGGAAACTCTCACTCCACATGACATCTTGGCAATCTTCAATCAAGCTCAACCAACAGTAATCTCTCCACCGCCAGGCATCTTTGTGGCGCCTCTATTGCCTTTGTCTCATAATGTCACCGTCTCCAGACCTACAGTCCTCAGCCCGGCCACTCTACTCCCACTCCCAAGGGGGGATACTTGGATGGCTCCAGATTTGCAGATGATGAAGAAGTTTCAACACAGGAAGTGCAGTGACCAGCAATCAAGAAATCCTGTGGTCCAGAAGTCTGTCACCTAGCCTGTCAGCCCAGGAAGCAGAATTGATAGCGCTGACGAAGGCCTGTCAGATGGCAGAAGGCAAGACTGCAAACATCTACACGGACTACAGGTACTCGCATGGCATAGCACACGACTTTAGACCCATCTGGGCTACAAGGGACTTCATCACAGCAAACGGGACAACCGTGAAGCATCATGGAGCCTTCAGGGACCTACTGGGTATACTCAAACTTCCAAAATGGTGGCAATTTGAAAAATCAAAGTGCATGGAAAACTGAAAACAGAAGAGGCGTGAGGCAATAACATGGCGGACATGGCAGCCAAAGAAGCAGCCAAAGGAAGACAACATGGAGAAGTGGGAGAGGTCGTAGAGCCGGACGGCTACTACATGACGACTGAAGACAAGAAACCTGACAAAAAGACGTCCTGGGATCTGCTCAAGAAGTTACAAGACCAAGCTCCAAAAGGAAAAGAGCTGAATGCGAAAAAAGCAACACGTGAAGAAGGAAGGCTATCAATAATAGACTTCAAACTCTGCCTACCACAAAGTATGCACCCTATGGTGGTCCAATGGGTACATGGACCCACATCCACATATCAAAGACACAGATGAATGATCTGATTGGTGCTTACTGTTTCGCTTCAGGATCTCCACCCTAACAGCCAAATTCACCAGCAGCTGTCTGACCTGCGGCAAATGCAAGCCTGGACGTATGGAAGAAAGACCCCCTCACCTCATCTGGAAAGACCACTCTACCAGCTTCAAAGGATCCAGATAGACCACATCCAGATATCGCCAAGTGAAGGATTCAAATACGCCATTGTGGTCAAAAGAAGAATTTTCAAGATGAACAGAAGCCTTCCAAGTCAGCAAAGACTACTGCAACGAAGCTACTTTCGGAAAATAGTGTGCAGATACGGGGTTCCAGAAATGATAGAAAGTGATCAGGGACTCGCATTCACAGCAAATCTGACACACAAGACCCGATTAGCAGTAGGGTCAGATTTAGGCCTACACACTCCTTACCACCCCAGAGCAGCAGGAAGGTAGAAAAACTGAACGAAACACTTAAGAATAGAATGCTGAAAAATTGCCCAAGAGACACGCAAACCATGGCATGACACACTCCCTATTGCACTGTTTAGCATAAGGCACACTCCCAGAGACCCAGAAAAGCTGTTTCGTGCCTGCATCTTCTGCTAACAGATAAGACATTTTCTTCTTTTAGTTTTTTGGTGCCTGCATTTTGTCCTGCACTTCTGTGGGGGTCTGCCGGGTCCCCTTCGGGGGGCTTATGCTCCTCTCAGTTTAGTTCAGCCACTGTTTGTTCATTTGCCTTTTCCAGTTTTTTCAGTGGTTGCTGTTTAGTTTTTGTTACACCAGAGAACTAATTTAGGTGGTAGAGGTCGTGTGATCTCAGGTGTTTTTGTAATTAGTAGAGTTGGTACTTTTCAGGGTTTTTTGGGGTTGCAGTAAGTGCCTTTCCTATCCTCTTCTATCTAGACAGATTGGGCCCCAGCGTTTGCTCATTCTATTTTCTGTCTGTGTCTGTATTTCCTCTTGTCTAACCGCCATTACATGTTTGGGGCTTCCTATGTTCTTTGGGGATCTGCTCCGGGGCAGATAGCTTTCCTTTTTCTATCTTTAGGTGTAGTTAGCTTCTCAGGCTGTGACGAGGCGTCTAGGACCAACGTAGGAACGCTCCACGGCTGCCTTTAGTTGTGGTGGTTAGTCAGGGTACTGCAATCCCATAGATTCCAACCTCTCTGGTGTATTACTTTTTTGCCTGCTCTCCTCAGCTACCAAATCATAACACTTATGTAATTGAATTGGTCAAAAACTAATGTCCATTCTCGAGTTTTTCTCCTCACTGCCAGATTTGATGATCCTGTCCAAGAGCCCCAGATGACATCAACCTCTGTGTAACTAGAGGGAAAGCCTGTTTGGATCCATGTATCGCATTGCAAGGAAGCTCCCGTACCAGGAGAGACACCTAAGCCATGAAGGATGTCGTGGATGCTCTGACTGACCAGACAGATGACCAGATGACCTACCTGATGAGTTCAAGGCCAGAGACCAAGTTAAAGCAGGATTTGAGTCACTATAAACAAAAATGTTGATTGGATAAATTACATCTATTATAACCAGCAGAGATTTGTTAACTTCACCATAGATGCTGTAAAAGGTTTGGCAGCACAGTTAGGCCCCACTTCCATTATGGCATTCCAGAATAGAATGGCTTTGGATATGATTCTAGCTGAGAAAGGAGGTGTTTGCAAAATGATCAAAGACACCTGTTGCACCTACATCCCAGACAACACTGGCCCAAATGGTAAAGTCACAATGGCAATACAGAAACTTACTGAGTTATCAGAGGAACTGAAACAGAACTCAGGTGTCACTGACCCATGGATCGATACTTTGGGTGGATGAGTGGGTGGCAGAAAATGTTGGCACAGGTTGGGACAGCCATTATGGGGGTTCTCATTTTTGCATTAATTACTGGTTGCTGTGTTATTCCTTGTATCCGCAGGATAATGGAAAAAACTGTTCAGGAGACAACCAATTTGATGCCACTCACCATCTTGGACCTCGCACCAGTCCGGATGGAACTGCCTGGCTTGACCAGATCTCCGAACTACCTCCAGACTGAGAATACACATCCTTGATGAAACATCATATCAACTATGAGATTATGATTGCAAACACATAAACCCCCGACAGGGACAGTCCTCCTGACTGCCCATTTGCGAAAAGTCTGTATTCGGTGGGGGAGGCATGTACTAGGGGTGTCTCAACTCACCGGCAGCACAAAAGAGTTGCAGCGCTTTGGGCCAGGAGCAGGTTTTTAGGGCAAGTGGTATCTAAGGGGGACTGTCATGGAAATATATATGTATTCCATATATTCAAAGTATATTCACATATATGTATTCACAGTTCACAGTTAGATAGATCTCACTTGCTAAAAAACCTTGTGCTCACATATTTCTAGGCCAGATATAATCAGTCGTTTTAAAGAAATCTGGCCTCCATAAGACCTTCGTAAAGGAACAAATGCATGAAGTACAAAATGTCCTATTAGATATCTGTTGTTTACATTATAGTTATGCAAGGCAACTAGGTCACAAAAATATAAACAATAATTCTGCAATTTCAGCTCTTTTAATCATGATTATCATAATTATCATATTTACACTAGAACAGCCAATAATCTAGCAGCTTTTAATTGTATGTTAATTGACTAACCAGCCCCTTTTTGTAAACGTATAAAACCTTGAATGAATAATAAATGTATGTCTTTGACGAACTGTTATACTGACACTTTCGTGTGGACAGTCCTCATTTCGTTCTGAGCGCTCAAAAAGACATTATATAGAGATTTGGACATGGCAAGCAGCAAACACAGGATATTTTTATCCTAATTAAATTTCCATATCACCATGGCTTCCAGTACCACCTGTATGCGGACGACACTTAGATCTACCTCTCTGGCCCAGATGTCACCTCTCTGCTGTCCAGAATCCCAGAGTGTCTATCAGCCATATCCTCCTTCTTCACCTCACGCTTCCTAAAACTCAATGTAGACAAAACTGAACTCATCATCTTTCCTCTACCCCATGTATCTTCCCTACCCGATCTATCTATTATGGTAAATGGCATCACGATCTCTCCCGCACCTGAAATCCGCTGCCTCGGAGTAACTCTCGACTCTGCCCTGTCCTTCAAACCACACATCCAAACTCTTGCCACTTCCTGTCGCCTCCAACTTAAAAACATTTCCAGAATCTGTCCCTTCCTCACCCCTCAATCTACTAAAACTCTTGTGCATGCCCTCATCATCTCCCGCCTGCAACACCCTCCTCTGTGGCCTCCCCGTCAACTCTCTTACACCACTCCAGTCTGTCCTCAACTCTGCTGCCCGACTAATCCACCTCTCCCCTCGCTACTCCCCTACTTCTCCCCTCTGCAAATCCCTCCGCTGGCTCCCAATTCCCCAACGAATCCAGTTCAAACTACTAACACTGACCTACAAAGCAGTCCACAACCTGTCCCCTCCCTATATCTCTGAACTAATCTCCCAATATCTTCCTTCACGTAATCTTCAATCCTCCCAAGACCTCCTACTATCCTCCATACTTATTCGTTCCTCACACAGCCGCCTCCAAGATTTCTCCCGAATATCCCCCATCCTCTGGAATTCCATGCCTCAACATGTACGATTATCCACCACCTTTGGATCCTTCAGACGGAACCTGAAAACCCATCTCTTCAGGAAAGCCTACAGCCTGCAATAACCATTCCGCCTCGCCGCCACCACCCGAGCTTCCGCCTCGCCGCCACCACCACCAGAGCTTCCGCACCCCCGACCTTCTGTTTCTTCCCCATTATCCCATAGAATGTAAGTCCGCAAGGACAGGGTCCTCTCCCCTCTGTACCATTCTGTCATTGTAAATTTGTTTACTGTAAACGATATCTATAACTTTGTATGTAACCCCTTCTCATGTACAGCACCATGGAATTAATGGCGCTATATAAATAAATAATAATAATATGCCTTGCCAAAAAGTTCCATTTTTGTCTCATCTGTCCATAGGACATTCTCCCAGAAGCTTTGTGGCTTGCCAACATGTAGTTTGGCAAATTACAGTCAGGATCTTTATGATTTTTTTCAACAATGGTGTCTTCCTTGGTCGTCTCCCATGAAGTCCACTTTGGCTCATACAACAACGGATGGTGCGATCTGACACTGATGTTCCTTGAACTTGAAGTTCACCTTTAATCTGTTTAGCAGTTTTTCTGGGCTTTTTTGTTACCATTCGTATTATCCCTCACTTTGATTTGTCATCAATTTTCCTCCTGCGGCCATGTCCAGGGAGGTTGGCTATAGTGCTATGGAGCTTAAATTTCTGAATAATATTTTCACCTGTAGTCACAGGAACATCAAGCTGCTTGGAGATGGTCTTATAACTTTTACCTTTAACATGTTTGTCTATAATTTTCTTTCTAATCTCCTAAGACAACTCTTTCCTTCGCTTCCTCTGGTCCATGTTGAGAGTGATACACACCATGTCACCAAACAGCACAGTGAGTATCTGTAACCCTCTATACAGGCCCACTCACTGATTCCAAGATTGTAGACATCTGTGAAGCTAATTAGTGGACACACCTTGATTTAACATGTCCCTTGGTCACATTATTTTCAGTGGAGCCATCATTTCTGTCCAGGCCTATTTCATTAGTTGTTTTTTTTTTTTAATTCTGTGGAAGCATGGTTGAAAAGCAATGTCTGACTTTCATTTGTTCATTTTCAAAGATTTTTGATTTATTATTACTTTTGTCAGATTCAAGTTATTTCTGTGACCATTGTGGGTTTTTCTGTCATATTAAACGAGGGGTACCAACAATTTTGACCATGTGTGCATATGCTAGAACTCAGACAAAGATATACCGTATTTTTCGGACTATAAGACGCACCAGACCATAAGACGCACCCCAAATTTTCAGAAGGAAAATTGGGAAAAAAAATAATGTGTCAAATGGGGGTCCGTCTTACAGTCCGAATTTAGCTTACCACTGTGTGGGGTGGTTGGGCACTGTGGGGTGGTTGGGCACTGTGGGGTGGCTGTGTTATGTGGGGTGGCTGTGTTATGTGGGGTGGCTGTGTTCTGTGGGGTGGCCAGGGTGGCCAAATACTCACAAATCCGGGGCGGCGGCGCTCCCAATGCAGCTTGGCTGCGATGCGGTGGTGGTGTCTGTGCAGCAGCGTGCCTCTGGGCTGCGTGGGGGGCTCCGCCGGCATCTCGTCCCAGCCGGAAAGCCCCCCTGCAGCTGCGACGCGTTGCCGGTGCCTCCGGTGGCGGTCCCAATCCAATGTGTGGTGCGGTGGTGGTGTTCGGGCAGCAAGCGGGCCTCTGGGCTGCGTGGGGGGCTCCGCCGGCATCTCGTCCCAGCCGGAAAGCCCCCCCGCAGCTGCGACGCGGTGCCGGCATGAGGAATGGCCGCCTGGGGCCTCCGGCAAGATGGCCGCCACATACTCTTGTTCAAATCTCGGCAACGAGATCTTGTCCCTCAGGATTTGAACGAGAGTATGTGGCGGCCATCTTGCCGGAGGCCCCAGGCGGCCATTCCTCATGCCGGAACCGTGTCACAGCTGCGGGGGGGCTTTCCGGCTGGGACGAGATGCCGGCGGAGCCCCCCACGCAGCCCAGAGGCCCTCTTGCTGCCCGAACACCACCACCGCACCACACATTGGATCGGGACCGCCACCGGAGGCACCGGCACCGCGTCGCAGCTGCGGGGGGGCTTTCCGGCTGGGACGAGATGCCGGCGGAGCCCCCCACGCAGCCCAGAGGCCCGCTGCTGCCCGGACACCACCACCGCATCGCAGCCAAGCTGCATTGGGAGCGCCGCCACTGAACTTTCCGGTATGTTGCGACCATAAGACGCACCCCCATTTTCCCCAAAAATTTTGGGGGAAAAAAGTGCGTCTTATGGTCCAAAAAATACGGTACACTGCAAAACTACAGAAAAAATATACATTTAAAGGGAATCTATCATCAGCTATTTTCTACCCTATCTGGGAGCAGAATAATGTAGGGCAGATCCCCTGATTCCATTGAAGTATCACTTACAGGTCGGCATGCTGCAGGTTTGATAAAATCACTGTTCTAGCTGTTGTGGATCTAGCAGTTTTCAAATGCTGAGCTCTGTATAACCCCGCCCACACCATTGATTGGCAGATTTCTGGGTACGCTGCGCATAGGCAGAAAGCTGCCAATCAGTGGTGAAGGACTACATAACAGCAGATTTACTGGTCCTCTAGTGATAATCTCCTGCTGATAAAAGAGCAATTTTATCAAAACTACTGCAAGCAGCCCAGTAAGAGACATATTACTAGAATCAATGTTCTATGCCCATAGATTAGGTGTCAAAAACCTGGTCATAGATTATCTTTAATGGCCAAAATATACAGTATATGACCAATAAAGTTTAAAATACTACAATATAAAACTGAGTGAAACATCTAGAGCTTAATGAATCTATAGAAGCGCTAAATATTATTTATCAAGATCACAGTATACAATCAGTCGCAAGGCAATGGTAGATGATAAAAGCTTGAAAAATATAGCAGGCAAATAAAAACCCTGGAGGTGATCACAATAAACAATCACTGACAAAGTGGTGGTCGGTCATCCATACTTGGAATATTCCCAAATATATCTAGAAAAAAAAGAAATCAGACAGTAAATTGGCACTCACCACATAGATATAAAGTAAAAGCAGCTATTTATTTCCATAAAAGGTCGGAAGGTTTAAACAAATGGACCCATCAACAGGTAACCTACAACCGTTTCACACACAATGCACTTTCCCAAGGCACAGTGGGGTGAATTCTATGAAATTCACAAATAAATAGCAAATAGATAGATGGTGAGTGTCAATTTATTCTTTATGATTGTTATACTGGACTCGTCTATTGAGCCCCACCTATTTAGAGAAATCATGTACCCATAAACTGATCTAGTTTATGTTCTATTGGATGAATCTAACTAAATAAGTTTATTATCAATGGCCAGATAATAAATAGAACATGAGACTATGTCCTATCTATTATACAAGTATAGATAACAAATTTATACATGTTTGTCTTCAATGACAGGCAAAAACGTGTGACATGGCCACCACGTGTGAACATAGCCTAATTATAGTGATGCCTTTTCTTTTAAAATTGCCCAAATTTGCACAAATAAGCCAAAAATAAAATCATACTCCAATAAAATGTTCGGATGAAAATAATCAGCTACGGCTATAACAAAAGCCTCTTTGATGGACATTTCCATTGTGTGATCGATCGCAAATAATAATCTCGATAAAGTCTGGATTTTTTTTTTTTAAGCTGTTTACTGTTATGTCATCAATGTGAATAAATCATTCGATGCCATTCTCTACTGAAAATGATATTATTTAACAGCATTGCTTTATAAATAGATGCTGTCACCTATTTCATTACAAGCGCCTGGGTTTTGGAAAGCATTAAATTCGTGATTATAACCTGCAGGACTAGAAATGGCTGGAGCATCCACCCTCTCACCAAGAGCCTTGACCGAACCTGTCTGCAGCACTGTGTACAGCACATTAATGCTGCAGTGAATTGGGTAGAAAATATTACATTCGGAATGTGTAATTGTATCATTTTATTAAGACCTCTGAACTTTTGTATAAATCTTTCCAGCTAAAGAAACCATGAATTAGTATAAAAATGGATATAATTACTTAGAGTTTATATATCTATATCATGCTACTAATAATTCTGAAATTATTCTAATTCTAAAATGTAAACTTACAAGTTCATAAATTGTATATGTTAGGGCTAAAAATGTAACTGATGTGTAAATTCTCATTTCAATTGTACTGCAAACTGTACAAAACCTGCAACAAAAAAGCAGCATGTGAGCATAGCCTTAGGCCGGAGTCACACTGGCGACAAAAACGGACGAGTGGAATGCGATTAAATATCGCATTGCACTCGGACCAATGTTAATCTATGGAGAGCTCTCAGCATCCGATTTTTTCTCGGCCATTTTCCTCGGGCTGAGAAAATCGCAGCAAGCTGTGATTGTCACCGATTATCGCACGAGAATCGCCAATGCAAGTCTATGGGTGCGATGAAAAATCGTATTACAACCACACGTGTGACTTGCGAGAAAATCGTACTGGTGTCCTTTAAAAAAAGCCTGCAATTCATCCCCGGCTATACTGTAAAATCACACTGACAGGTTTAATAAAGAATAGAAAGAATACATATACACACATAGAATACATAATATATATATATATATATTTCACATGTCATTGTGACACATATATATATATACTAGCTGTTTCCAGCCAGCTAACGCTCGGCACGCTCATTGCTATCTAATTAAAGTTGCTGGTGATTAAACTAAAGTATATAATGACAACATTCAATAGCACTTACGCAGATGGTAAATGAAATTAAAATGAAGTTAATAACAATAATAATCATCAAAAATCTGAATAATACTAATGATACATTTTATTCACAGTGTGGTAATGTGTGGGGACAGAGCCTCGTGTGGTAATGTGTGGGGACGGAGCCTCGTGTGGTAATGTGTGGGGACGCAGCCTCGTTTAGTAATGTGTGGGGGACAGAGCCTCGTATGGTAATGTGTGAGGACAGAGCCTCGTGTGGTAATGTGTGGGGACGGAGCCTCGTGTGGTAATGTGGGGGGACGGAGCCTCGTGTGGTAATGTGTGGGGAGCGGGATTATGTGTGGTAATGTGGTGGGGGCGGGATTATGTGTAGTAATGTGGTGGGGGAGCGGGATTATGTGTGATAATGTTGTGGGGGGCGGGATTATGTGTGGTAATGTGTTAGGGAGCGGGATTATGTGTGGTAATGTGGTGGGGGGGCGGGATTATGTGTGGTAATGTGGTGGGGGGCCAGGATTATGTGTGGTAATGTGGTGGGGGGCGGGATTATGAGCGGTAATGTGGTGGGGGGCGGGATTATGAGCGGTAATGTGGTGGGGGGGCGGGATTATGTGTGGTAATGTGGTGGGGGGCAGGATTATGTGTGGTAATGTGTTGGGGGGCGGGATTATGTGTGGTAATGTGATGGGGGGGGATTATGTGTGGTGATGTGGCAGGGGGCTGGATTATGTGTGGTAATGTGGTGGGGGGGCAGGATTATGTGTGGTAATGTGGTGGGGGCGGGATTATGTGTGGTAATGTGGTGGGGGCGCGGGATTATGTGTGGTAATGTGGTGGAAGGGTGGGATTATGTGTGGTAGTGTGGTGGGGGGTGGGATTATGTGTGGTAATGTGGTGGGGGGCCGGGATTATGAGCGGTAATGTGGTGGGGGGGCGGGATTATGAGCGGTAATGTGGTGGGGGGGCGGGATTATGTGTGGTAATGTTCTGGGGGGTGGGATTATGTGTGGTAATGTGGTGGGGGGCGGGATTATGTGTGGTAATGTGGTGGGGGGCAGGATTGTGTGTGGAAATTTGGTGGGGGGCGGGATTGTGTGTGGTAATGTGGTGGGGACGGGATTATGTGTGGTAATGTGGTGGGTGCGGAGCTTCTGTGCAGGGGGCGGGATTAGCGAGTAATCACGATGCTTCTTATATATATAGATTTATAGTTCATACACTTCTACATAGTATAATAGCCGCTAATTCAATTGCCGGTTTCTGTAAATTATTACAGAACCCGACATGAAATGACACATGGTTTACATACAGTTAACCAAGTCATTTCATGTAGTTTGATATATGGTTTTCACTAACAATTACATGAGTGTATGTGTGCAAAATTTCATACATGTAGGGGTTAATTAAATGTGTAAATTCGTTGTAAAAAAATGCGTGGGCTCCCGCGGTATTTTCTCCACCAGACAGGGAAAGCCAGTGAGTGGGGGCAGATAATAATAGCCAAGGTAGGGTGCATTTTTTTGTGCCCCCTTGGCTACTAACATCTGCCCCCAGCCACCCCAGAAAAGGCACATCTATGATTAGATGCGCCTTTTCTGCCACTTAGCCCGTCTATTTCCATTGCCCTGTAGCGGTGGCTAATGGGTTAATAATGGGTTAAGGCCACCTTGCTATTGGAAGGTGACTTTAAGCCAGGTTAATAATTGAAAAATGTCAATTAGACAACTATCAATTATTAATCCTATTGTATGAAATGAAAAAAAACACACACACATTAATTAAAAATCATTTTAATGAAATAAATACACAGTTTTTGACCATATTTTATTGTACTGGTAATCCTTCGATTCCCATGTTCTCCAGTAATAAAAAAAAATAATAAAACAACATTATTCTTACCTCTCGGCGCTCAGTCAGGTCCCACCTGCAAATCCATCTGAAAGGTTAACATGTTTACAGCGGGGACCGGAGCTAATGCTGCAGCCTCGCTGTAAACCCCCGCATGAATGAGCTCATCTCTCGGCTGACAGGAGAAGAAGTGATTAGCTGGGAAGCTTAATTGAATGTTTCCCATGCTAATCAGTTCACTTCAGGTTAGCCGGGGACTCCCTCTGACATCACTGATGCTGTGCGGAGTCCCGGCTGACCTGAAGTGAACTGATTACCGTGGGAAACAATCAATTAAGCTTCCCACACCACATTATGTGGTGGTAATATGTGATCTGGTCATGGTGTGTGACGGTATTTGTCCTTGTTTGTGGTATTATTGGTCATTTTTAAAAATGTATGTGACACATTCCCTTAAAGAAAAATAAATAAAAAAATATGCCTAAAAAGAGTATTGGATATTTTAAGAATTGTTTAATAGGCTAGAGTGGAGTAGAGCCCGGCCAGAAGAGTTTACCTTGTTGCGGTGGCGGCTTAAAAAATCTTTTGGCCAAAGCAAAAGCTGATAGCTATGTATGTGATATGGTATTTCATTGGAACTGTTAACACCGTCACCCCCTAGGGTGGTTTGCACGTTAATGACCGGGCCAATTTTTACAATTCTGACCACTGTCTCTTTATGAGGTTATAACTCTGGAACGCTTCAATGGATCTTCGCGATTCTGAGAATGTTTTCTCGTGACATATTGTACTTCATGTTATTGGTAAAATTTGTTCGATATAACTTGCGTTTATTTATGAAAAAATGGAAATATGGCAAAAATGTCAAAAATTTTGCAATTTTCAAGCTTTGAATTTTTATTCCCTTAAAACAGAGAAATATGTCACACAAAATAGTAACTAAATAACATTTCCCACATATCTACTTTACATAAGCACAATTTTGGAACCAACATTTTTTTTGTTAGGAAGTTATAAGGGTTAAAATTGACCAGCGATTTCTAATTTTTACAACAAAATGTACAAAACCATTATTTTTAGGGACGACCTCACATGATGTGCCAAAACAGTGGAAACTCCCCACAAGTGACCCCATTTTGGAAACTAGACCCCTAAAGAACTTATCTAGATCTGTGGTGAGCACTTTGAACCTCCAAGGGCTTCACACAAGTTTATAAAGTAGAGCCGTAAAATTAAAAAATCATATTTTTTCCACAAAAATGATCTTTTCACCCCAACTTTTATTTTCCCAAGGGTAACAAGACCCCAAAAGTTATTTTTCAATTTGTCCTGAGTACGCTGATACCAAACCACTGTTTGGGTTCATGGCAGAGCTCGAAAGGGAAGGAGCACCATTTGACTTTTTCAACGCAGAATTGGCTGGACGCCATGTCGCGTTTGGAGAGCCCCTGATATGCTGATGTGTGGCCCAGCTGCGCTTGGTACACATGTTCCAGGAGTATGTACTGAAAGGTAACTGCAAAATCTGATATTCATTCACAACACACACTTCCCAACATTACCACTAGAGGGAACCTTAGACTATTTAAGGGTGTGGGATTGGTAGCAGTGAGTCAGTGATCAGTTCCTGTCAGAGAGAGATAAGATCAGATCAGTGGTGTGTGCTAGTGAGTCATACTAGCCAGACGTGTGGAGATTTCCTGTCAGACAAGACAGAGGAGGAAAGATACTAAGCTGATATCTCAGATCATCCAGACTGTTAGTTCCCTAAGGAATGTGGAAAGTGACTCTCGGAGCAAGCGTGTATTCAGTCTGACGGAACGTCCTGAGAGCTGCTCTGGACAGAGTCTTTGAAGGAAGGAAGGAAGGGGACTACAGTTGGCAGAACATCGAGTTAACTGAGAATCAGTCAGCGAGCTTGGAAAGAAGGAAGAAAGCTAATGACAGAACCTACTGCTGCCCTATGCTTATGTTAAGGAGGAGAGTAGGGCGACGGACAAGTGGTGACTCAAGAAAGGAGTGACTTCGGTGACAGATCACCTTCACTCGACTAACCGGACACCGGGGTCCGAAGTATTGCTAGAACCTTTACGGCTAGTGAGAGAAACACCGGAATCCTTGCTGGACTTCAAGTCACAGAAGGTAGCCCTAAGTGCCGATACGTAACCGGGGTCAGGCAGAACAGGAGTCTGGCAGTGCATTTGCAGATATAGGCTTAGTTCTTGCCAAAAGAAGACTTCCACCACAATGTTGGCCGGGCGAAGCTATGCTATTCAGAGTTAAATCTGACTTCACGCAGGTTTGGACTCATACACTTTAAGGGAAAGGAGGCCTTAAACCTACTCAGCAGTTACCTGGATGTGCATACTCCACCCTGAGCAGCTTCCCGGGACATACCTGCCACCATCACCAGTAAAGGTATGGAAAGAGAACAACTTGTGTGTGACTGACTTATTATCTGCATCCTGCATCGCCATATCACCCTGAGGGATCCATCTAGTCTCACCTGTGGGAGACCTACCACCTTGCTGCCCCAACCCTCAGAGGATTCACCCTGCAGCGCTGGTCTACCTGATCAGAAACCACAGGTGGCGTCACGAACTATTACTAAAATCCCCTGTAAATATCCCCATTGTATGAGCGCCCAGGGCCACGGACCGAGCTCTGCTGCCAGTGACATCCCCCATAGACTTCCATGGGCTCGGTGCCGAGTATCCCATAACCCTGGTACCATGTGCGACTCACTTAAACAGTGGAAATCCCCCACAAGTTACAGCATTTTGGAAACTAGACCCCTAAGGAACTTATCTAGATCTGTTGTGAGCACTTTGAACTCCCAAGTGTTTCACTAAAGTTTATAATGCCTGGGTGTGAAAAAAAAAAAAAATTCCACAAAAATTATTTTTTAGTCCCAAATTTTTGATTTGTCCCAAGGAAATTGAACCCCAAAAGTTGTTGTCCAATTTGTTCTGAGTACGCTGATACCCCATATGTGGGGGAGAATACTGTTTGGGTGCACGACAGGGCTTGGAAAGGAAGTAATGACTTTTTGGAATGCAGACTTTGATGTGTGTCATGTTCGGTTTGCAGAGTCCCCGATATGCCTAAAAAGTGGAAACCCTCCACAAGTGACCCCATTTTGGAAACTAGACCTCCTAAGGAACTTATCTAGATCTGTGTTGAGCACTTTGAACCCCCAAGTGCTTCATACAAGTTTATAATGCCCAGGCATGAAAATAAAAAATCCTATTTTTTCCCACAAAAATGATATTTAGTCACCAATTTTTTATTTTCCCAAGGGTAACAGGAGAAATTGGACCGAAAAGTTGTTGTTCAATTTGTCCTGAGTACTCTGATACCCCATATGTGGGAGAAAACTACTGTGTGAGCACATGTCTGGGCTTGGAATAGAAGTAGTGATGTTTTGTAATGCAGACTTTGATGAAATGGTCTGCGGGTGTCATGTTGCGTATGGAGAGCCTCTGATGTGCCTAAACAGTGGAAACCCCCCACAAGTGACCCCATTTTGGAAACTAGACCCCAAAGGAACTTATCTAGATATGTAGTGAGCACTTTGAAGCCCCAAGTGCTTCACAGAAGTTTATAACACCCAGGCGTGAAAATAAAAAAAAATCATATTTTTTCCACAAACATGATCTTTTAGTCCCAGTTTTTTATTTTCCCAAGGGTAACAGGAGAAATTGGACCCCAAAAGTTGTTGTCCAATTTGTCCTGAGTACGCTGATACCCTATATGTGGGAGAAAACTTCTGTATGGCCACACGTCAGGGCTCGGAAGGGAAGTAGTGACGTTTTGGATTGCAGACTTTGATGGAATGGTCTGCGGGCATCATGACGCATTTGGAGCCCCTGATGTGCCTAAACAGTGGAAACCCCCACAGGTGACCCAATTTGGGAAACTAGACCCCCCAAGGAACTTATCTAGATGTGTGGTGAGAACTTTGAACCCAAAGTGCTTCACAGAAGTTTATAACTAGAGCCATAAAAATGATATTTTTTTTCCAAAAAAATGATATTTTCGCCCCCAATTTTTTTTTCCCAAGGGTAACAGAATAAATTGGACCCAAGAGTTATTGTGCAATTTGTCCTAAGTATGCTGATACCCATATGTGGGGGTAAACTACTGTTTGGGCGCATGGCAGAGCTCGGAAGGGAAGGAGCACCGTTTGACTTTTTCAACGCAGAATTGGCAGGAATTGAGATCAGACACCATTTCACGTTTAGAGAGGCCCTGATGTGCCTAAACAGTGGAAACCTCCCAATTCTAACTCCAATCCTAACCCCAACACAACCCTAACCCTAATTCCAACCCTAACCCTAATCCCAACCCTAACCCTAACTTTAGCCCCAACCCTAACCCTAACTTTAATGCCAACCCTAACCCTAATGGGAAAATGGAAATAAATACATTTTTTAAATTTTATTATTTTTCCCTAACTAAGGGAGTGATAAGGGGGGGTTTGATTTACTATTTATAGCGGGTTTTTATGTTTGGCTGCTGTCACACACTAAAAGACGCTTTTTATTGCAAAAAATAGTTTTTGCATCACCACATTTTGAGAGCTATAATTTTTCCATATTTTGGCCCACAGAGTCATTTAGGTCTTATTTTTTGCGGGACGAGTTGATGTTTTTATTGGTACCATTTTTGGCCACTTGACATTTTTTGATCACTTTTTATTACGATTTTTGGGAGGCAGAATGAACAAAAACCAGCAATTCATGAATTTCTTTTGGGGGGGCATTTATACTTTTCCGCATCTGGTAAAATTGATAAAGCGGTTTTATTTTTCGGGTCAGTACAATTACAGCGATACCTCATTTATATCTTTTTTTATGTTTTGGCGCTTTTATACAATAAAAACAATTTTATATAAAAAATAATTATTTTTGCATTGCTTTATTCTGCGAGCTAGAACTTTTTTATTTTTTCGCTAATGACGCTGTATGATGGCTCGTTTTTTGTGGGACAAGATGACGTTTTCAGCGGTACCATGTTTATTTATATCTGTCTTTTTGATCACGTGTTATTCCACTTTTTGTTCGGCGGTTTGATGATAAAGCATTGCTTTTTTGCCTTGTTTTTTTTTAAGGGGTTCATTAAAGGGGTTAACTAGTGGGACAGTTTTATAGGGCAGGTCGTTACGGACGCGGCGATACTAAATATGTGTACTTTTATTGTTTTTTCTTTTTATTATTTACATAAAGAAATGAATTTATTGAGGAATATTTTTTTTCTTTATTTAGGGATTTTTTTTTTACACATGTTAATTTTTATTTTTTTTACTTTGTCCCAGGGTGGGACATCACTATATAATGTCAGATCGCTGCTCTGACAGTTTTCACAGCACTCTGTCAGACCAGCGATCTGACAGACTGTGCGGGATGCTTCGCAGAGCCTGCTCTCAGCGGGCACTGAGAAGCCACCTTCCTGCAGGACCCGGAAGGACCCCGCGGCCATCTTGGGAGGAGGGTCTCAGGGAAGCACGCAGGGAGCCCCCTCCCTGTGCAATGCTCCCCTATACCGTCGGAACACTGCGACCATGTTTGATCGCAGTGTGCCGGGGGTTAATGTGCCGGAGCGGTCCGTGACCGCTCTTGGCACATAGTGCCGGGTGTCTGCTGTGATAATCAGCTGACACCTGGCCGCGATCAGCTGCGCTCCCCACGTGAGCGCAGTTGATCGCATATGACGTACTATCCCGTCACTGGGACTTAAGGCCCAGGTCACCTGGACGGGATAGTACGTCATATGTAGGAAAGGGGTTAAAAATCATGCAATGTGATTTTCTGGATTTTTTGGAGATTCTGTCTCTCACAGTTGGAGTGTACCTACAATAAAAATTAGAGACCTCTCCATTCTTTGATGGTAGGAAAACTTGCAAAATCGGCAGTGTATCAACTACTTATTTTTCCCACTGTATTTACAAGGATGGGAGGCATATATACTAGAATAGGCCCAGGATGGGGGACAAATATACCAGGAAAGAGCCCAACATGGGGGACTTTAATAAATAATGGGGGAGGGGGTACAACTCATATGTCCTTATTAGGTTTAGGACGCTACAGGGGCTCTGGGTGTACAGTAGTGTGAAAAAATGTGGAAATGTTCATGGGCATTAAGATTTTTTTTAAAGGTCTGTATCTAAAGTGGATGCCATTGCATAGCCATACAGTGTTATATAGTGCCCATAATTTCCTATGTTAAAACCGTATACTGAGTAGGGTTTTTTTTTAATGCTGACTCTGGGGTATTGTATTACGTTATTCCATATAGCAGAAAAAATGGTATATTTTTTAGTGCAGATGGCACCTGAATTGACACTGAAAGTGCACTGTTACATTATTTTAATATTTCATCTTTGCAAGAAAGCAAATACATTTTTGTTTTTGGAAGAAGAACCGTAATTCAGCTAAGATAAGCCCACCATGAAGTTACACAATGAGCCCATACATGGGTATGGCTAAAAAGTGAACAGAAAAAGAAGCTGTCTGAGGGACTGTAGGATGTGGGGCTCAAATGCTCTTCTACCATATAAAAAGACAACAGTATTATTACCCAAGGAAGGCGATTTACAAATTTTGCATTGAGAACCTGTAGTTTTAAGGCCCACACAGTTTCATCTAAGCCTTTACTGAGAAAATATAGAGTATTTGCGCTGTATTTTGATATGCACTTTAGATAGAGGGCATATGATGATGCCAGAATCACATATTAGTGGCCATCAAAACAGCTCTCAGCCTAAGCACTGTGGTTCCAAGGAATCTGTCCGGAGGCCGGAGAAAATGGTCATCGTAGGCTGTAAATGCCCAAAGGCTTGAGGTTCCCCACCCCACCTCTATAGTATGAGGAAGGTTACTTAAAGGCTTTCAGTATAATATGTGTAGAGCCAGCTGCGCTTGGAATCTCATTTCCCAGAGGGATGCACCGAAGGTAATGACCACTAGAGGACCCAATATGCACACACACATCTTCACCAACCCCTAGAGCCACCAGAGGGAGCCTTTTCAGAATATATAAGGATGGTGAAGACACTGAGAGTAGTTTTAGTCTCCTCAGAGTGAGCAGTGAAGTTAGTCTAATCTGAGTCTACGTGGAGAGTAGATCAGTTTCTAGAGGTGAGAGAACGAGAGAAGAGTTGTTAGTTCTCTTAGAGTGAAGCAAGTAGAGAGTTAGCTCTTGGAGCGAGCACAGATTAGCTAGTCTGCAAAGCCAGGTACAGGACAGACGGAGAAAGCTGATAGCAGCTCTAGACAGAGCTTGGAAGATAGAGAGAACATCTGCTGTTCAAGGAACCTGAAATCTGCAGCTCTAAGCTTAGTTCACACGTGTGGAGGCTAGTACAAGTGGAAAGAAAGCCACTCCAGCCTAGTCAGAACTGAGTCAACTGAGTTCAGTTCAGTGAGCAAGCGTGCCGACGCTTTGAGAGCAGTGAAGAAAGAGAAGAAGCAGCTACCTACTACCAGAGTGTGCTTATGTGAGGGTCGAGTAGGACGAAAGGCGAGTGGAAGATAAGAAGAGAGTGACAGAGGTGGAAATAGCATTGATAGCTTACCTCTACTCTGATTAACCGGACACCGGGTCTGAGCTTGCTGGATTCTTCATGACCAGTAGGAGATACCGGAGATCCTGTGAGCCCATAAGGGTTGATACTTAACTGGGTCAGGAGGACAGGAGTCTGGTCGGCGCAACCATTAGAGACTGTGTTCTATCCAAGAGAAGGCCCTACACAAAGTCAGCCGGGTTTAAAGTTGAAGACAGAGTTAGGCCTCGTTTCATACAGGTCAGAGATTCACATTATAGAAGTAAGGAGGCCCTACACCTACTCAGTGGAAAGAACTGGACGTGCAACCTTCACCCTGCCAGTATCCCGGGACGTGCCTGCAATTCCATCAGTAAAGGTACAGAAAGAGACTTTTGTGTGTGTGTTCACATTATTACTTTTACTGTCGGATTCTCCTCCGTCTGGCACCCTTACACACTTGCCTACCCTGAAGGAACCCAGCCTTACCTGTGGAAGGCTTAACACCTTGCTGCCCAATACCATCCCTTCAGTGGACCTATACAGCAGCGCTGGTCACCCTGACCAGGCACCACAGGTGGCGTCACGAACATTCTACAAACACTTTAATCCCCTGTAAATATCCCCCTTTTCAGTGAGCGCCCAGGGCCACGGACCAAGCTGTGTCGCCGTGACATCCCACATAGAAGTTAATAGGCTTGGTACCGAGTACCCCACGGCCCTGGCGGGCGACTCATCTGTGTGTGTACATAGGCTGCAGAATGCTGACAGTTTTTAATATACTCCCTGTCAGCATTCTGCATGATGTCCTAGGTATCACACTTAGTCTGGTGAGCAGCTGTCTCCTGATTCTGGAGGAGCTGCTCACTCCCCGACTAGAGTTTTACTGTCTGGCAGAGACTGATGGTAACAACACCACACCCCCAGTCTCTGACAGTACCTCCCCCTGCCTCCTGCTCCAGTCTCCCCATGCAGCACACAGTGGGAGGCAGCAGGTGAATGACTTAGCTGATTGGACTCACCAGGAATGTAAAGGCTTCTACATAGGTGAGTATAATGTATTGTGTACATCCATCCATCCCGCATATCTCCATCCATCCATCCATCCATCCATCCCTTATCAATCCATCCCTCCCTCCCTCATTCATCCATCCCTCCCTCATCCATCCATCCCTCCCTCATCTATCATCCATCCATCCCTCCCTCCCTCATCTATCCATCTTGTTATATAGCGGCTTGCTCAATTACATAGTTTCCTCTTTAATTATGTATAACACCACCCCTTATTATGTTGTATCCTCTCTAGCTATTTATGGGGCAGTCCCTTATTATATAGTAATAATATTATAGTGCATATTTAATTTTATATTTAACAATAGAGTACACTATGTATTAAAGAAAGGGCTCTGTGAATAACAAAAATAGTGAGAATACACTTTGTTTGTGATGGTACTCTACATAACTAATGTAATAATGAGACAACGCTATATATAACAAGACAGAGAGGATGCTGCGCAGTAAATACAATATATATTATACTCACAGACAGTATATATCATCTGTAGCTTTGTCGCCGAAAAAGGAAGGGGCCCCATACACATTTCTTGCACAGGGGCCCCAAGCTATCAGTGTCCGCCCCTGGGTATATACTGTATGTAGATACATATCACTATTGACTGAGGTTCTGCAGCAGCTGAAGTGTCTTAGGAGGTATATATGTACATATGAAAATAAGGAAAACCAGCACCAAACAACTTATAACATACCTTTTCAAGCTTACTCGGCGGACCAGCAGTGTATAGCTTGCAAAATCCCAGGTGCAACACCTGAAAAGATCAGCGTCGTACGAAGTCCAGGCCAAAAAGGAAAAAATAGGTGGCACTCCATGATGCAGTAAAACAATCCTTTCTTTATTCAATACAAGTAATGCATGGATGCAGGGGAACAGTTGCAGCAGAGGACGATGGTCGTTTCACGTTGATCAGAAGCTTCAACAGGTCCAGGTATGACGGGTATCTAGACCCGTTGTAGCGTCTGATCGACACGAAACAGCCGTTGTTCTCATTGAATTGTTTTACTGCATCACGGAGTGTCACCTATTTTTTCCTCTTTGGCCTGGTATATGTAGATATACACACACACATATTTACACTCTTGCACACACATCACAATATACTTTTCACCTCACAGTATTCCTATGTTGGGGTAATGTGGAGACATGTGAAGCTCTATCACCACTGTGGATGTAATGTGGAGACATGTGAAGCTCTGTCACCACCGCGGATGTAATGTGGAGACATGTGAAGCTCTCTCACCACTGTGGATGTAATGTGGAGACATGTGAAGCTCCATCACCACTGTGGATGTAAAATGGAGGCATGTGAAGCTCTATCACCACTGTGGATGTGATGTGGAGACATGTGACGCTCTGTCACCACTGTGGATGTAGTGTGGAGACATGTGAAGCTCTATCACCACTGTGGATGTAATGTGGAGACATGTGAAGCTCTGTCACCATGTGGATGTAATGTGGAGACATGTGACAATTAGTGATGAGTGAGTATACTCATTGCTCGGGTTTTCCGAGGACGCTCGGGTGATCTCCGAGTATTTTGGCGTGCTCTGAGATTTAGTTTCTGTTGCTGCAGCTGCATGATTTGCAACTATTTGACAGCCTGAATACATGTGGGGATTCCTTAACAAACAGGCATTCCTCACATGTATTCAAGCTGTCCAGCAGCCATAAATCATGCAGCTGCAGCAACAGAAACTAAATCTCCGAGCACTTCCAAATACTCGGAGACCACCCGAGCATGCTCGGGAAAATCCGAGCAACGAGTATATTTATTCATCACTAGTGAAGAAAATCTATCACCAATGTGGATGTAATGTAGAGGCATGACACTCTATCACCACTGTGGATGTGATATGGAGACATGTGATGCTCTATCACCACTGTGGATGTGATGTGGAGACATGTGAAGCTCCATCACCACTGTAGATGTAATGTGGAGACATGTGAAGCTCCATCACTACTGTGGATGTGATGTGGAGACATGTGAAGCTCTATCACCACTGTGGATGTTATGTGGAGATGTGAAGCTCTATCACCACTGTGGATGTAATGTGGAGACATGTGAAGCTCCATCACTACTGTGGATGTGATGTGGAGACATGTGAAGCTCTATCACCACTGTGGATGTTATGTGGAGATGTGAAGCTCTATCATCACTGTGGATGTAATGTGGAGACATGTGATGCTCTATCATCACTGTGGATGTAATGTAGAGGCATGACACTCTATCACCACTGTGGATGTGATATGGAGACATGTGATGCTCTATCACCACTGTGGATGTGATGTGGAGACATGTGAAGCTCCATCACCACTGTAGATGTAATGTGGAGACATGTGAAGCTCCATCACCACTGTGGATGTGATGTGGAGACATGTGAAGATCTATCACCACTGTGGATGTTATGTGGAGATGTGAAGCTCTATCATCACTGTGGATGTAATGTGGAGACATGTGACGCTCTATCACCACTGTGGATATAGTGTGGAGACATGTGAAGCTCCATCACCACTGTGGATGTAATATGGAGACATGTGAAGCTCTATCACCACTGTGGATGTGATGTGGAGACATGTGACGCTCTGTCACCACTGTGGATGTAGTGTGGAGACATGTGAAGCTCTATCACCACTGTGGATGTAATGTGGAGACATGTGAAGCTCTGTCACCACTGTGGATGTAATGTGGAGACATGTGACAATTAGTGATGAGTGAGTATACTCATTGCTCGGGTTTTCCCGAGGACGCTCGGGTGATCTCCGAGTATTTTGCGTGCTCTGAGATTTAGTTTCTGTTGCTGCAGCTGCATGATTTGCAACTATTTGACAGCCTGAATACATGTGGCGATTCCTTAACAAACAGGCATTCCTCACATGTATTCAAGCTGTCCAGCAGCCATAAATCATGCAGCTGCAGCAACAGAAACTAAATCTCCGAGCACTTCCAAATACTCGGAGACCACCCGAGCATGCTCGGGAAAACCCGAGCAACGAGTATATTTATTCATCACTAGTGAAGAAAATCTATCACCAATGTGGATGTAATGTAGAGGCATGACACTCTATCACCACTGTGGATGTGATATGGAGACATGTGATGCTCTATCACCACTGTGGATGTGATGTGGAGACATGTGAAGCTCCATCACCACTGTAGATGTAATGTGGAGACATGTGAAGCTCCATCACTACTGTGGATGTGATGTGGAGACATGTGAAGCTCTATCACCACTGTGGATGTTATGTGGAGATGTGAAGCTCTATCACCACTGTGGATGTAATGTGGAGACATGTGAAGCTCCATCACTACTGTGGATGTGATGTGGAGACATGTGAAGCTCTATCACCACTGTAGATGTTATGTGGAGATGTGAAGCTCTATCATCACTGTGGATGTAATGTGGAGACATGTGATGCTCTATCATCACTGTGGATGTAATGTAGAGGCATGACACTCTATCACCACTGTGGATGTGATATGGAGACATGTGATGCTCTATCACCACTGTGGATGTGATGTGGAGACATGTGAAGCTCCATCACCACTGTAGATGTAATGTGGAGACATGTGAAGCTCCATCACTCACTGTGGATGTGATGTGGAGACATGTGAAGATCTATCACCACTGTGGATGTTATGTGGAGATGTGAAGCTCTATCATCACTGTGGATGTAATGTGGAGACATGTGACGCTCTATCACCACTGTGGATGTGATGTGGAGACGTGACACTCTATCGCCATTGTGGATGTGGTGTGGAATATAGTGATTGTGCTGCTTTCCACAGATGAGGAAAGATGTATATCTTTGTACCGTGTTAACCAGTAGATAGAAAAATATTTAGAATTGAGAGTACTCAGTGGTTGATACCTTTTAATGGCTAACTGAAAAGATAGTAACAAATTGCAAGCTTTTGAGACTACTCAGGTCTCTTCATCAAGGATGAATTCTCATCGCCACACAATTAGAGAAAAAAGAATGGATCTTCCTGTGGCCAAACATTTTTGTCTCCCTGATCACAGCACCATGGACATGGAATTACTTGTATTAAAAGGTAACTTCAAATGTCAGAGAGACAGAAGGGTCTGGGAGTATAAACTCATGACGACATTTGACACACTTAGTGCAGGAATGAATGTGTCACATGGATTTATGTATTTTTACGTCAATTAACCCCTTAATGTCCAATGACGTGCACAGTCCATCATGGCAAGGTGCCAGTTCCGGCACCAGGATGGACTGTGCACGTCATGCCTTTGATCTACCACTGCGTGTAAACACGCAGTGGTAGATCAGTGCCGACAGCTGTCACAGACAGCTGACAGGCACGGCAAGCGCTGCGGGGACCTTTGCCGTCGGTCCCCGCACCTACAGCGCTGTGCTTGGTCAGTCAATCTGACTGACCAAACACAGCAGCGATCGCGCAGGAGAAGCTGAAATTTCAGCTTCTCCAGCGCGATCAGTGCAGGAGCTCAGCGCTGCAGTGGCCAGGCTTCCTGCACTGACAGCCAGGAGCGGAGCCCCACCGCCCCTGGCTGTTAACCCCCTGACTGCTGCGATCGAGCGCGATCGCAGGGCTCAGGGGGGAGGCAGAGGGTCGGGAGCTCCCTCTGCCTCAGATCGGCGCCCTGCAATGTATTTGCAGGGCCCGATCTCTGACTTGATGACCCGGGGGTTGTCATGACAACCTCCGGGTCATCTAGCTACGGAAAGCTGCTGTGATCATGCTCACAGCAGCTTTCCTCATAGGTACAATGCATTGCAATGCTGGAGCATTGCAATGCATTGTAACTGCAATAAAAAGTAAAAAAAAAGTGAAAGTCCCATAAAGGGACAAGTTAAAAAAATCATTTTTTAAAAAAAATTGTAAAAAAAATATTAAAAAATAATTTTAAAAAAATCCCCTAAAAAATACACATTTTTATGTAATAAAAAAAATAAAAAACAAAAAAATACACGTTTGGTATCGCCACGTCTGTAAAAATCCCATCTATAAAAGCGTAACCCTAGTTAACCCCTTCAGTGAAATCCGTAAAAAAAAAAACACAAAAAAGTAGTAAATTATACTTTTTCCAAGCGGTATCATCATACCGCTTGGAAAAAGTGCAATAACACGCAATCAAAAGTCAGATATAAATAATCATGGTACCACTGAAAACTCATCTTGTCCCGCAAAAAACAAGCCACTATACAACATCATCAGCGAAAAAATAAAAAAGTTATAGCTCGCGGAATAAACTGATGCAAAAATAATTATTTTTTCTATAAAATTTTTTATTGTGTAAAAAACGCCAAAACATAAAAAAAATATATAAATGAGGTATCGCTGTAATCGCAGTGACCCAAAGAATAAAGCTGCTTTATCAATTTTACCACACGCGGAACGGGGGAAAAAAAAAAATTCCTGAATTGCTGGTTTTTGTTCATTCTGCTTCCACAAAAATCGTAATAGGAAGCGATCAAAAAACGTTATGTGCCCGAATATGATACCAATAAAAACGTCAGCTCGTCCCGCAAAAAATAAGCCCAGAGATAACTCTGTCGGTCGAAATATGGAAAAATTATAGCTCTCAAAATACTGCGATGCAAAAATTTCTTACAAAAAATTATTCCAAAAAAAAGCATCTTTTAGTGTGTGACAGACGCTAAACATGAAAAAAGGGATATAAATCTTGTATCGCTGTAATCGCACCGATCCGAGGAATAAAGTCGCCTAATCACTAATACCGCACGAGGAACGGCGTAAAAAATAAAACCAATTCTTCACCTTTTGTGGATTTGTTCATTGTGCCTCCCAAAGATCGCAGTAAGGCGATCACAGTGGTTCCCCCCACATATGGGGTATCAGCGTACTCAGGACAAAATGCACAATAGCTTTTGGGGTCCTATTTCTCCTGTTACCCTTAGAAAAATAAAAATTTGGGGGCAAAAAGGTCATTTTTGTGGAAAAAAATATGATTTTTTTATTTTCACGGCTCTACGTTATAAACTTCTGTGAAGCCCTTGGGGGTTCAAAGTGCTGACCACACATCTAGATAAGTTCCTTGGGGGGTCTAGTTTGCAAAATGGGGTCATTTGTGGGGGGTTTCTACTGTTTAGGCACATCAGGGGCTCTCCAAGCGTGACATGACACCCGCAGACCATTCCATCAAAGTCTGCATTTAAAAACGGTGCTCCTTCCCTTCCGATCTCTGCCATGCGTCAAAATAGTGGTTTCCCCCCACATATGGGATATCAGCGTACTCAGGACAAATTGCACAATAGCTTTTGGGGTCCTATTTCTCCTGTTACCCTTATAAAAATAAAAATTTGGGGGCAAAAAGATTATTTTTGTGGAAAAAAATATGATTTTTTTATTTTCACAGCTCTACGTTATAAACTTCTGTGAAGCACTTGGGGGTTCATAGTGCTCACCACACATCTAGATAAGTTCCTTGGGGGGTCTAGTTTCCAAAATGGAGTCACTTGTGGGGGGTTTCTACTGTTTAGGCACATCAGGGGCTCTCCAAACGTAACATGACACCCGCAGACCATTCCATCAAAGTCTGCATTTGAAAAAGGCGCTCCTTCCCTTTCGAGCTCTACCATGCGTCAAAATAGTGGTTTACCCCCACATATGGGGTATCAGCGTACTCAGGACAAATTGCACAATAACTTTTGGGGTCCTGTTACCCTTTGGAAAATAACAATTGGGGGTGGAAAGATCATTTTTGTGGAAAAGATATGATTTTTTAATTTTACTGCTCTACGTTATAACCTTCTGTGAAGCCCTTGGGGGTTCAAAGCTCTCACCACACATTTAGATAAGTTCCTTGGGGGGTCTAGTTTACAAAATGGGGTCACTTGTGGGGGGTTTCCACTGTTTAGGCACACAGGGACTCTCCAAATGCGACATGGCGTCCAATCTCAATTCCAGCCAAAAAAGTCAAATGGCGCTGCTTCCCTTCCGAGCTCTGTCATGCGCCTAAATAGTGGTTTACCCCCACACATGGGGTATCGGTGTACTCTGGAGAAATTGTACAACAAATATTGTGGTTCATTTTCTCCTGATACCCTTGACAAAATGTAAAAAAATTGTGTCGAAAGAAAAATTTTGGGAAAAAAAGTTAAATGTTCATTTTTTCCTTCCACATTGCTTCAATTCTTGTGAAGTACCTAAAGGGTTAATAAACTTCTTGAATGTGGCTTTGAACACGTTGAGGGGTGCAGTTTTTAGAATGGTGTCACTTTTGGGTATTTTCTGTCATATTGACCCCTCAAATTCACTTCAAATGTGAGGTGGCCCCTAAAAAAATGGTTTTGTAAATTTTGTTGGAAAAATGAGAAATTGCTGGTCAACTTTTAACACTTATAACTTCCTAACAAAAAAAAATTTTGGTTCCAAAATTGTGCTGATGTAAAGTAGACATGTGGGAAATGTTATTTATTAACTAATTTTTGTGACATATCTCTCTGATTTAATGGCATAAAAATTAAAAGTTTGAAAATTGCAAAATTTTCAAAATTTTTGCCATATTTCCATTTTTTTCATAAATAAACGCAAGTTATATTGAAGAAATTTTACCACTGTCATGAAGTACAATATGTCACGAGAAAACATCTCAGAATCGCCAAGATCCGTAGAAGCGTTCCAGAGTTATAACCTCATAAAGAGACAGTGGTCAGAATTGTAAAAATTGGCCTGGTCTTTAACCTACAAAATGGCTTGGTCGTTAAGGTGTTAAGGAATGTGCTCCTCAGACCTTGTGGGGGCATCACACAACACATTACCAGACCACAATCAGAGGACAATAAAACTTTCACACTCCTTATCTATGAACTGTTCCAATATTTATGGCCACAACTGTCTGTCACTCTCCCATAATGACAATTCTGCTTCACATCACTTGTCTTATCTGTTGCGTATTTCTGTTCTGTGTTGTGTATAAATATGTGATTCTTCAGATTTTGTATTAGTCTTTGCCTGATGAAGAGACCGAGTAGTCTCGAAAGCTGCAATTTGTTACCATCTTTCCAGTTAGCCGTTAGAAGGTATCAACCACTGAGGACTCTCAATTATAAATACCATACTTTTCCACAGATGAGGACACAGGATCACTGCTCTGTTATTTCCAATAGTGGCATCATGATAGAGGTCAGTGCTGGTGCAGATTACTGTCAGCCAAAGGGTGTGCAGTCGGTGGGCAGAGGGCGGTGCTGGGCACTGAGGTCAAACACACCTCTGGCTGTGAGGTTAGATAAAGCACAGGGAGCTGTCAAGTTTGGTAGGGGTGTCGGTAAACAATGTGGGTGCAAGGAATAAAGTGAAATTCAGGAGGAACGAACACCATAGACTAGCTAAAAACAAAGTTGGATTTCGGGGTCGACATCCTCTTTAACATGAAGTTGTATCCTTCAAGTATTTATTTTTGCATGACACACATAATCTATGTCACATTCCAACAGTCTGTGACTCAAATTAGTTATGTCATTTCTTTCCATCTTGTCATTATGTAAATGCCTCTTAGACATGGCGCAGGTGTGAATAAATGTGATTTTCCCGTTTCAGAAAGAGAGACATTGCTGTCAGCTATGTCCTCCCTCTGTAAAGGCTCCATAAGTAATGCAGACTTACTGCAATGTGCAATCATATGAACATTTCTGTAGGATCCATTTTTATGACAGCGCATTATTACTGTATCAAGTGTGCTTTTAAAACATTCACAAAAACTATAAGATTGATTATAGTTTTAAGGTCTAAACAAATATCTGTTTTAAGGACTCTAAATGAGAAATAATTGAAAGCTTTTATATGACATAGTATAGCTATTTTAAAAGACATGTCTGTCCCCAGAGCTAACATCATATCTCTGTCTGACACTAACTAGGCTGTAAGAGCGCCAGGATGCCAGTCCAGAAGTGGAGCTGCAGGGGATTGTATGAGAGGTAAGTATATATAACATTTTTTTTAAGCAGAATTAATTAAATAGTCTTAGGGGTACAGCAAGTGATGAATTGGGAGTGGGGGATGAGGAGGTCTAATGATGAATTGGGAGTGGGAGGTGAGGAGGGCAAATTATTAATTTGGAGTGGGGAAGAGCAAATGATGAATTGGGGCGTGGGAGGAAGGGAGAGCAAATGATGAATTGAGGGTGGGAGACAGGGACATCAAATGATAAATTGAAGGTGGAGATAGGGAGAGCAAATGATGAGATGAGGGTAGAGGACAACAAATGATGATGAATTGAGGGTGGGGGAGAGTAAGTGATGATGAGGGTGTGGATGGGAGAGAGGACATGACATAATGAATTGGGGCAGAGGGGTGCATGTAAATTTAATGAATCTAGGGAGCGGGAGGTTCAGAGTGGGGAGTATTGAGGATGACAGAGTATGACTAGTAATGAATTGGGGAAAAGAGTACAGGTGCTAATTAAATTATATTTATTGGTTGGGAAAGTGGCTATTTATAGTTAATAAGGGCATAGTGGTGGATTACAATTTATATTTGGAATGGTGGGTTGCATAAACTAATTATATATTAATGGTGGGTACATGTCTGTATTCAGCTACGTAGTGTAGAGGTTGGGGAATGTACTCTGGAAGCATCGCTCTAGATAACTGTGTGTTATTTTATGTAGAGACGAGTCCTGTCTGGAAGAAGTGATGGCTGTCTGCACTGGATGAGGAAGAAAAGCAAATATGAAGGACCTCAACTAGTGATGCCACCGGTGAGACAGTGTGTTATCTTTATACTAACACTATACACTATATACTGTGTCCAGAGCTTCTGTTTATAATGTCGCTGTTGGTTACTGTATTACCTATACACAATACACTAAATGCTCATTGGTGAGCCCTGTATTACCTGTACACTTACACTATACACTGTATATCTATATATATAAAGTTGAGTGTATGTATGTGTGTTTGTGCGTGTGTGTATAACAAGCCATGCCCACTCCACATAGCCCCGTCCACTCTGCATAGCCAAACTCACTCCACATGCCAAGCCCCATATAATAAATATCTAATGATTATATATATATATATATATATATATATATATATATACAGTACAGACAAAAAGTTTGGACACACCTTCTCATTCAAAGATTTTTCTGTATTTTCATGACTATGAAAATTGTATATTCACACTGAATGCATCAAAACTATGAATTAACACATGTGGAATTATATACTTAACAAAAAAGTGTGAAACAACTGAAAATATGCCTTATATTCTAGGTTCTTCAAAGTAGCCACCTTTTGCTTTGATTACTGCTTTGCACGCTCTTGGCATTCTCTTGATGAGCTTCAAGAGGTAGTCATCAGAAATGGTTTTCCCTTCACAGGTGTGCCCTGTCAGATTTAATAAGTGTGATTTCCTGCCTTATAAATGGGGTTGGGACCATCAGTTGTGTTGTGCAGAAGTCTGGTGGATACACAGCTGATAGTCCTACTGAATAGACTGTTAGAATGTGCATTATGGCAAGAAATAAGCAGCTAAGTAAAGAAAAACGAGTGGCCATCATTACTTTAAGAAATGAAGGACAGTCAGTCTGAAAAATTGGGAAAACTTTGAAAGGGTCCCCAAGTGCAGCTGCAAAAACCATCAAGCACTACAAAGGAACTGGCTCACATGAGGACCTCCCCAGGAAAGGAAGACCAAGAGTCACCTCTGCTTCTGAGGATAAGTTTATCCAAGTCACCAGCCTCAGAAATCGCAGGTTAACAGCAGCTCAGATTAGAGACCAGGTCAATGCCACACAGAATTCTAGCAGCAGACACATCTCTACAACAAATGTTAAGAGGAGACTTTGTGCAGCAGGCCTTCATGGTAAAATAGCTGCTAGGAAACCACTGCTAAGGACAGGCAACAAGCAGAAGAGACTTGTTTGGGCTAAAGAACACAAGAAATGGACATTGGACCAGTGGAAATCTGTGCTTTGGTCTGATGAGTTCAAATTTGAGATCTTTGGTTCCAACCACAGTGTCTTTGTGCGACGCAGAAAAGGTGAACGGATGGACTCTACATGCCTGGTTCCCACAGTGAAGCATGGAGGAGGAGGTGTGATGGTGTGGGGGTGCTTTGCTGGTGACACTGTTGGGGATTTATTCAAAATTGAAGGCATACTGAACCAGCATGGCTACCACAGCATCTTGCAGCAGCATGCTATTCCATCTGGTTTGGGTTTAGTTGGACCATCATTTTTTTTTCAACAGTACAATGACCCCAAACACACCTCCAGGCTGTGTAAGGGCTATTTGACCAAGAAGGAGAGTGATGGGGTGCTACGCCAGATGACCTGGCCTCCACAGTCACCAGCCTAAACCCAATTGAGATGGTTTGGGGTGAGCTGGACCGCAGAGTGAAGGCAAAAGGGCTAACTAGTGCTAAGCATCTCTGGGAACTCTTTCAAGACTGTTGAAAGACCATTTCCGGTGATAATGCCAAGAGTGTGTAAAGCAGTAATCAAAGCAAAAGGTGGATACTTTGAAGAACCTAGAATATAAGACATATTTTCAGTTGTTTTACACTTTTTTGTTAAGTATATAATTCCACATGTGTTAATTCATAGTTTTGATGCCTTCAGTGTGAATGTACAATTTTCATAGTCATGAAAATACAGAAAAATCTTTGAATGAGAAGGTGTGTCCAAACTTTAGGTCCTTACTGTATATTATTATATTACTGTATATTTGGCTGGATGAGAGCCACGACTGGGCGATTAATTTACAGGGCTACAGTCTGTTTAGGAATGACCGTAAAAATAAGCGAGGTGGAGGTGTGTGTTTATATGTAAAATCATCCTTAAAACCCATCCTGCGTGATATCTGTGAATCTAATGAAGATGTAGAGTCTCTGTGGGTGGAGATTAGGGGAGGGGGGAAAAATAATAAATTACTGATAGGGGTTTGTTATAAGTCTCCTAAAATAATGGAAGCAACAGAGAGTATCCTCGTAAAGCAAATAGATGAAGCAGCAACTCAAGGAGAAGTCATTATTATGGGGGACTTCAACTACCCTGAAATACATTGGGAACAGAAACCTGTAGTTCCAGCAAAGGTAATAAGTTTTTGGCAACTATGAGAGACAATTACCTTTCACAACTAGTTCAGGACCCAACAAGAGGGGGGGCACTGCTAGACCTAATATTATCCAACAGGCCAGACCGCAAATCAAATATAAGGGTTGGGGGTCACTTGGGTAATAGTGATCACAAAATAATAAGCTTTCATGTATCCTTTAATAAGATGTGTAGTCGAGGGGTTACAAGGACACTAAACTTCAGGAAGGCAAATTTCCAACGGATGAGAGATGATCTTGGTGCAATAAACTGGGACGATATCCTGAGACATAAAAATACACAAAGAAAATGGGAGACGTTTATTAGTATCCTGAATAGGACCTGTTCACAGTATATACCCTATGGGAATAAACATGCTAGAATTAGGAGGAAACCACTATGGCTAAATAGAGCTGTAAGGGGCGCAATAAGGAACAAAAAGAAAGCGTTTAGGGAATTAAAGCAAGTAGTAGTGATGAGACATTAAATAAATACAGAAGACTGAATAAATTCTGTAAAAAGCAAATCAAGACAGCAAAGATTGAGGCAGAGAGACTCATTGCCAGAGAAAGTAAAAATAATCCCAAAATATTCTTTAACTACATAAACAGCAAGAAACTAAAAAATGATAGTGTTGGTCCCCTTAAAAATAGTCTGGGTGAAATGGTGGATGAGGATGAGGAAAAAGCCAATATGCTAAATGACTTTTTTTCAACTGTATTTACACAAGAAAATCCCATGACAGATAACATGATCAGCGATAAAAAAAATTTCTCCATTAAATGTCACCTGCTTAACCCAGCAGGAAGTACGACAGCGTCTAAAAATCACTAAAATTGACAAATCCCTGGGCCCGGATGGGATACACCCCCGAGTACTGCAGGAATTAAGTACAGTTATAGATAGACCATTATTTTTAATCTTTAAAGATTCCATAATAACGGGTTCTGTACCACAGGACTGGCGTATAGCAAATGTGGTGCCAATATTCAAAAAGGGGCAAAAACTGAACCTGGAAATTATAGGCCAGTGAGCTTAACATCTACTGTAGGTAAAATCCTGGAGGGTTTTTTAAGGGATACTATATTGGAGTATCTGAGGCTGAATAACCTCATGACACAGTATCAGCATGGGTTTACGAGGGACCGTTCTTGTCAGACTAATCTGATAAGCTTTTATGAAGGGGTAAGTTCAGGACTGGACCAAGGGAATGCAGTGGACGTGGTGTTCATGGACTTCTCAAAAGCTTTTGATACAGTGCCACACAAAAGGTTGATACATAAAATGAGAACAATGGGGATAGGGGAAAATATGTGTAAGTGGGTTAAGAACTGGCTCATGGATAGAAAACAAAGGGTGGTTATTAATGGAGCACACTCGGACTGGGTCACGGTTAGCAGTGGGGTACCACAGGGGTCAGTATTGGGGCCGCTTCTCTTTAACATATTTATTAATGACCTTGTAGGGGGCATACAGAGTATTATTTCAATATTTGCAGATGACACTAAACTCTGCAGGGTAATAAATACAGAGGAGGATAATTTTATATTACAGGAGGATTTATGTAAACTAGAAGCTTGGGCTGATAAATGGCAAATGAGCTTTAATGGGGATAAATGTAAGGTCATGCACTTGGGTAGAACAAATAAGATGTATAATTATGTGCTTAATTGTAAAACACTGGGCAAAACTGTCACTGAAAAAGACCTGGGTGTATGGGTGGACGACAAACTCACATTTAATGGCCAATGTCAGGCAGCTGCTGCCAAGGCAAATAAAATAATGGGATGCATTAAAAGAGGCATAGATGCTCATGAGGAGAACATAATTTTACCTCTATACAAGTCACTGGTGCGACCACACTTAGAATACTGTGTGCAGTTCTGGTCTCCGGTGTATAAGAAAGACATAGCTGAACTGGAGCGGGTGCAGAGAAGAGCGACCAAGGTTATTAGAGAACTGGGGCGTCTGCAATACCAAGACAGGTTATTACACTTGGGTTATTTAGTTTGGAAAAACGAAGGCTTAGGGGTGATCTTATTACAATGTATAAATATATGAGGGGACAGTACAAAGACCTTTCTAATGATCTTTTTACTCTTAGACCTGTGACGGGGACAAGGGGGCATCCTCTACGTCTGGAGGAAAGAAGGTTTAGTCATAATCACAGACGCAGATTCTTTACTGTAAGAGCAGTGAGACTATGGAACTCTCTGCCGTCTAATGTTGTAATGAGTGATTCCCTACTAAAATTTAAGAAGGGACTGGATGCCTTTCTTGAAAAGTATAATATTACAGGCTATATTCACTAGTTTCCTAGATACTGCGTTGATCCAGGGAGCTAGTCTGATTGCCGTATGTGGAGTCGGGAAGGAATTTTTTTCCCCAATGTGAAGCTTACTGTTTGCCACTTGGGTTTTTTTTTGCCTTCTTCTGGATCAACATGTTAGGGCAGGTTAGGATAGGATATGGGTTGAACTAGATGGACTTAAAATCTTCCTTCAACCTTAATAACTATGTTACTATGTTACTATATATAAAGTCATGAACAAAAGTTTTGAGAATGACACAAATATTAATTTTTACAAAGTCTACTGCTTCACTTTTTCTAATGCCAATTTGCATATACTCCAGAATGTTATAAAGAGTGATCAGCTTAACAGCAATTACTTGCAAAGTCAATATTTGGCTAGAAAATGAACTTTATCCCCCAAAATACATTTCAACATCATTGCAGCCCTGCCTTAAAAGGACCAGCTAACCTCTTTTCAGTGATTGCTCCATTAACACAGGTGTGGGTGTTGATGAGGACATGGCTGGAGATCAATCTGTCATGATTAAGTAAGAATGACACCACTGGAACTTTAAAAGGAGCTGGTGCTTGGCATCATTGTTTCTCTTCTGTTAACCATGGTTATCTCTAAAGAAACACGTGCAGTCATCATTGCAATGCACAAAAATGGCCTAACAGGGAAGAGTATCGCAGCTAGAAAGATTGCACCTCAGTCAACAATCTATCGCATCATCAAGAACTTCAAGGAGAGAGGTTCCATTGTTGCCAAAAAGGCTCCAGGGCGCCCAAGTAAGACCAGCAAGCGCCAGGACCGTCTCTTAAAAGTGTTTCAGCAGTGCAGAGCTTGCTCAGGAATGGCAGCAGGCAGGTGTGAGTGCATCTGCACGCACTGTGAGGCGGAGACTCTTGGAGCAAGGCCTGGTCTCAAGGAGGGCAGCAAAGAAGCCACTTCTCTCCAGAAAAAACATCATGGACAGACTGATATTCTGCAAAAGGTACAGGCAGTGGACTGCTGAGGACTGGGGTAAAGTTATTTTCTCTGATGAATCCCCTTTTCGATTGTTTGGGACATCAGGAAAACGCCTCATTCGGAGAAGACAAGGTGAGCGCTACCACCAGTCTTGTCTCATGCCAACTGTTAAGCATCCTGAAACCATTCATGTGTGGGGTTGCTTCTCAGCCAAGGGAATTGGCTCTCTCACAGTCTTGCCTAAAAACACAGCCATGAATAAAAGAATGGTACCAGAATGTCCTCCAAAAGCAACTTCTCCCAACCCTCCAAGAGCAGTTTGGCGATCAACAATGCCTTTTCCAGCATGATGGAGCACCTTGCCATAAAGCAAAGGTGATAACTAAATGGCTCAGGGAACAAAACAGAGATTTTGGGTCCATGGCCTGGAAACTCCCCAGATCTTAATCCCATTGAGAACTTGTGGTCAATCAAGAGACAGGTGGACAAACAAAAACCTAAAAATTCTGACAAAATGAAAGCATTGATCGTGCAAGAATGGACTGCTATCAGTCAGGATTTGGTCCAGAAGTTGAATGAGAGCATGCCAGGGAGAATTGCAGAGGTCCTGAAGAAGAAGGGTCAACACTACAAATATTGACTTGCTGCATTAACTCATTCTAACTGTCAATATAAGCTTTTGTTACTCATATGTTTGCAATTATTATATTTCTGTCTGTGATAAAAACATCTGTCAAACACACATAAAAACCAGAGGGCAGTAGATCATGTGAAAATGTAATATTTGTGTCATTCTCAAAACTTTTGGCCATGACTGTATATATACTGTATATATTTCATAGGCACATATTCTGGACCACAACAGGTTACACTGCCTGTGTAGCCCATAGCAACCAATCACTAAGCATCTTTCATTTCACCAGAGCTGTTTAAAAGATGAAAGCTGAGCTGTGATTGGTTGCTATGAGCAACAGTTTTCCCACTCCACAACACCTCAGCAGACACTGACCGGGTGGGAGAAATCTAGCATCCCCGGGGAACATAAGCTCCCAGCCATTGTCTGACCCCCAGAAAGGAGCAGAGAGCACATGACAGAAATGAATGACCCCCTCCTCTATTGCTGCCGCGCTCTATTGTTACCGGCGTAGAAAATCGCATCATCAGTGGCCGCACACAGAGCTGCACACAGAGCCGCACACAGAGCCTCACTGCCAGGTTATATAACAGCACATCTCCCGGAACTCCCTGCAGCGCCACCCGGCTCAGGACTGTGGGATAGAGGATGTGTGATGGGTATATGGGCACGGGACTATGGGATGGAGGATATGTATGATGGGTATATGGGCACGGGACTATGGGATAGAGGATGTGTGATGGGTATATGGGCACGGGACTATGGGATGGAGGATATGTATGATGGGTATATGGGCACGGGACTATGGGATAAAGGATGTGTGATGGGCATATGGGCACGGGACTATGGGATGAGGATCTGTGATGGGTATATGGGCACGGGACACCAAGAAAAACAGATACCATAAAAATACTTTATAGAATTTAGTTAAAGCCACCAAAAAACAAACAACAAAAAAAGTGAATATCAAAGAATCAAGCAACCAATTTACTGATCCACAAAAAATGCTAAACAATGCAGAGGAAAGGGTACTAGGTGTATCTATTTGACCCTAGTAACCCCTACTGAAATACTGCGTGTCAGCGGAGGTTGGCACCCTACCTTGGACGCAAAATGGCGTCCCCGCTCCACGGCTGCTCACCCTGGTGTCCCTAGAAATCCCTGCTCAAAATAAAAGAGCACCAAAAATCAACATTATTTCCTCCAAATATCTCCAATTGGTCCTTAACGTCTATTCACAACCCTGTACAAAAGCATAGACCAAAACAAATCAATTTGGGCAAATCAGGGGGTACAGACAAGGGAGCAAAAATTATCTCTGTATAAAGCTCCAATAGCTTATAAGAATAGTCCAGATACCAAAAACAGCTGCAGAGATAAGGGTGCGTGCACACATTGATGATTCTGCTGCTGATCCTTTACCCTTGGTTAATTTAGAAATGATCTGAGGCCATGCCTGGACCTATGAGAGGGTTTGTGCCATCTGTATCTGAGCCCCGTTTATTAAGGGCTTTTGCACTTTGATAAAAGAATTATGATTAGTTGAAAACCTGATTTAGTTGTTTACCAGGTGTGAGTTGGGTTGAAATAAGGCACTGTAAGGTGTTCTATAGGGTTATGGTGTAGTCATAAACAAGAAGCGCAATATCTTTTGGAGGTGCTCAAAGATTTAGATAAATCATGCAATATGTGTGCAATGGTGTTGATACATAAATCTATCCTCTAATATTATTATATATCTGGCTTGAAATACACACCATTGACATATTGTAATAATAGGCTAAGAACGCTGGAGACACTGTTACAAGCACCTATAAAAGATTTGGGAAGACACTCTGAGACCATAATAAGTTGTAAAATTATTATCTATTGTAAGTACAACGCAAGCGCAATAGAGCTTGGGGAAACGCTATATACGTCATCTAACATATGAGAGAACGGCCTGTGGCTATCACGCAGGCGCATTGTGTTCTGGGGGACGCTTGCGCATTTGATCGGGCCGTCAGGCACTGATATATTTTGGCAGCGCATGAGCGATGTGATATGTGGGGTTAGTTCTTTTGGTGCGCAGGCACTGATGTATCCGAGCGGCACACGCGCGATGTGACATAAGGGATTGCAGTCCGCGCGTGCGCCGATGAATGGATGTGTGCAGCTTCTGCCTTCCTTTTGCCCCTGAGAACGGCGCATGCACGATTTGATGCATAATGAGCCCGGAAGTAAATGTAGACCTCTACTCAGGGTTTCAATTTAATTTGAGTGATATAGCAATTAAAGGTACCCCTGGAATTTGGATAGCGATTCTCGGTGACTACTTAAAGACGCTAGGAACATCAACCTGCTCACACCTGCAACCAGGCAATTTATACCACTATGATGCCTTGAATTGACACTGAATTTTCCATATGCCTCCTGAGGAACTTTTATCATGGGACGGAAATGTGTCGAGGCAAAATATAGATAATCAAGCTAAGTATTATGCTTCTTGATGTATATTATATCTATTGATGATCCGCTTTGGGCATGGTGCAATAAGATGTATAGTTACTAGTGAAACTGCCTTTTGAATCTAAGGCTAGTTTCACACTAGCGGTCAGCAGGGCTGCGTAATTCCTCCGTTAAACCTCACCCACTGCCGCACCTCTTCCGTTCAGTCCGCCTATGTCTGCATGCGTCATGCGTATCTATCTTTAACATTGGGTACGCAGGCCATGCGGATGTATGTGGATGTGTCAGCATGCGTCATTTTAACGCTGCGCCAACTGCAACAAAATGCAACATGTTGTGTTCAACGCAGTTCGGCGCAGCAACAAAACGACGCATGTGGACGCATCCGCATACATCCGCATGGCCTGCTTACCCAATGTTAAAGATAGGTACGCAGGATGCATGCAGACGTAGGCGAAGCTGAATGGAATAGGTGCGGCAGTGGGCGGGGCTTGACAGAGGAAGTACGCAGCCCTGCCGAACGCTAGTGTGAAACTAGCCTAATTTTGTTAACATTCCTCTTTTTGAGTTGTTTAATTACATAAGATTGATATGGTGTTTTGAGCAAAATGCAAAGTTGCCTGATGGGACATGATCATTCCCTTAAAGAAAAATAAATAAAAAATATGCCTAAAAAGAATATTGGATATTTTAAGAATTGTTTAATAGGCTAGAGTGGAGTAGAGCCCGGCCAGAAGAGTTTACCTTGTTGCGGTGGCGGCTTAAAAAATCTTTTGGCCAAAGCAAAAGCTGATAGCTATGTATGTGATATGATATTTCATTGGAACTGTTAACCCCTTCACCCCCAGGGTGGTTTGCACGTTAATGACCGAGCAAATTTTTACAATTCTGACCACGGTCTCTTTATGAGGTTATAACTCTGAACGCTTCAACGGATCTTGGCGATTCTGAGATTGTTTTCTCGTGACATATTGTACTTCACATTAGTGGTAAAATTTCTTCGATATAACTTGTGTTTATTTTTGAAAAAAACGCAAATATGGCGAAAATTTCGAAAATTTTTGCAATTTTCAAACTTTGAATATTTATTCCCTTAAAACAGAGAAATATGTCACACAAAATAGTTAATAAATAACATTTCCCACATGTCTACTTTACATCAGCACAATTTTGGAACCAACATTTTTTTTCTTAGGAAATTATAAGGGTTAAAAGTTGACCAGAGATTTCTAATTTTTACAACAAAATTTACAAAGCCATTTTTTTTAGGGACCACCTCACATTTGAAGTCACTTTGAGGGGTCTATATGGCAGAAAATACCCAAAAGTGACACCATTCTAAAAACTACACCCCTCAAGGTACTCAAAACCACATTCAAGAAGTTTATTAACCCTTCAGGTGCTTCACAGGAGCTGAAGCAACGTGGAATGAAAAAAATGAACATTTAACTTTTTAGTCACAAAAATGATCTTTTACAAACATTTTTTTTATTTTCACAAGGGTAAAAGGAGAAAATGGACAGATAAAGTTGTGCAATTTCTCCTGAGTACGCCAATACCCCATATGTGGGGGAAAACCACTGTTTGGGTGCCGAGCAAGCTATTTTTTTTTTAAACTGTGAATCGAATCTCAAAACGCTCAAACTCAATCTTCCACAGATTGATTCTCTCATCTCTACTAGCAATCAAGCAAATTGACTTCTTTATTCCAGAAAATAAATGTTGCTATACTGTCAAGAAGTGCAAAGTCCCATATGCTTATGTATCTCAAACCTTAAGGTTCTTACCAAGATAACGACATCATTATCTACCTCTCTGGACCCGATATCACCTCCTTACTAACCAGAATCCCACAATTCCTGTCTGCTATTTCATCCTACTTCACTGCTAGATTTCTAAAACTTAGCTTCGACATAACATAATTCATCATCTTTCCTCCATCTCACTAAACCCCCCAACAGACATATCCAATAAAGTAAATGGCTGCTCAGTCTCCCCAGTTTCACAAGCTCGCTGCCTCGAGGTGATCGTTGACTCTGATCTCTCCTTCAAACCACATATCTAAGCCCTTTCCACTTCCTGACAATTCAAAAACACTTCCCAGATCTGTATAATCCTTAATCAAGAATCTACAAAATCACTAGTGCATGCCCTCATCACCTTTCGTCCCGACTAAGGCAACCTCCTGCTCTGTGGCCTACCTTCTAACACTTTTGCACCCCTCCAGTCTATCCTAAACTCTGTTGCCCGACTAATCCACCTGTCCCCCCACTATTCCCCAGCCTCTTCTCTCTGTCAATCCCTTCACTGGCTCCCCATTGCCCAGAGACTCCAGTTCAGAACCTTAACCATGGCATACAAAGCCATCCACAACCTGTCTCCGTCATACATCTGTGACCTAGTGTCACAAATCATTAAGGGATTCGTGGAAGCTCTGGGTCTGCTGGAATTTAAATGTAGCTTTTTTCCTTTGGACTAGCAAGAGTCAATGTCAGTCTCTTGCTGGCAGCTTCTATTAGGCTGGTCAGCTGATGTTAGTTGATAACCACTCACACTAAATAGTCACATGACCCATCAGCTTATCGTCGGTTATAGAGTTTCTTCTATGCAGACCAGCCAGGCGTGTGGAGCTCTCCTGTGACTGTGGTATTGCCACTGTTGGAGTCCTGTTTACCTGGTGATGTTTTCTCTGCTGTTGTGGAGTCTGTCAGTCTCTTTCCCTTTGTAATATTACCCGCAGTGGTAAGGCTAGCATACTTGCCGGCCAATGCACTAGCCAGGGTTAGCAGAGGTGACAGCCAGGGACCATGCATGTGATGGAGGCGGGGGGGAAGGAGCTTAGGGACAGACACAGGTTGGTGTCAGGAGGTGTCCCATCTCATGCTCCCTACTGTTAGGGCCATCCTCTCCCTTTATCATCCCACTGCACCTATAGGTTGTGCCGTCCGCTGGACCTATCTGTGTGCGGACATGACACCTAGTCTCCCTGTACTTACCTGCAATCAATCGCCGATCCTCATAAGATCTCCTTCTCTGCTCCTCTCTTATCGCCTCTTCTCACATTTGCATACAAGATTTCTCCCGTGCATCCTCCTACTCTAGAACTCTGAACCCCAAAATAACAAAATCTCGCCTTCCTTCAAAAGGAGCGTGAAAATGTATGTCTTCCGACAAACCTACAACCTACAGTAACCCCCGTACCACCATACCACTGCATGACCAGCTCTCCTGTCACCTACTGTATCCTCACCCATCCCTTGTAGATTGTGAGCCCTCGCGGGCAGGGTCCTCTCTCCTTCTGTACCTGTTGGTGACTTGTACTGTTTCAGATTATTGTACTTGTTTTAATTATGTATGCCCCTTTTCACAGCTAAAGCGACATGGAAAAAATGGCGCTATAATAATAAATAATTATTATTATAATTAATGTTTTACTGTTAACAAAAAATGCAGGAAAAGAAATAGATAAAGTTAAAAATATTTTTGTTTTAAAGATTGTTTTTTTAAAATGGTGTTTTGTATTTAATTTGCATTCAACTTTAGGTATACAAATTATAAAGATATTACATCTTACAGTTTTTACAGTGTCACTAAAGTAGTGACAATAAGTTGATACATAATTTCCTTCTTTCTGTTGAATGAGCAGTATAGAGTAGGACAGCATAAGCAGAGTCATGTCATTAATTATCATATGAGGGAAGTTAACGGTAGCTTAATTGTTCTGTTGGCCGCCTAAATCAGGGTGTGCATGATACAATCCAATTTTCTAAGTCTCAGTAACGCCAGGAAAAAAAACTTTTAAGATAAAATACCATTAGGTGATTACAAGATATTGTTACTGTCTAGCTATAACTTGTACATCCTCAGTTCTATGTAGACTGATCCACAGAAGAACAGATCCTGATCTCTTGGGTAACATTATTCGCAGATTGGTGAAGTTTTTTGCTAGATGTGATAACACTTCAGTTTGTGCAGCGTTTTATTCTACCTTAGAGGATAAACTAATGTTCTTTTTGCATGTTAAATATAATAAACAAATTAAAAATGGCTCCTGTGAGCTATTAATTTACAAAATATCAATTTCTATATGTGGCAATAACTGACTTCATGGTGGTTGTACTAAATGGGTGTCCTAACTTATCCAGGCTTAAAGCAGTACAAATGAGCTGTCATTAACTTAGTAACTCTCATAATGAGATGGTTCGGCTCATCTTGTTCTATTCTGTTCTGCAAAAAAACAGAAGGCCAGAAGCCGATGAAAAGAAAAAGGAAAGCAGAGAGGCTCGAAGCCCAAGTACAAAATTCAAATGGAGAAGTGAAATCCATTGAGATTTGCTCTCATCATTTGCTTAGCCCACAGCATAGTGACCCTTTCGCTAAGATTATTGGATAAACACAGAATTCCCATGTCCTAATTGTCAAACCTTGAACATTATGCTGAATTCCATTTCTGTAACTTCTGTGAATTATGATACAAAATTATTTTAGTTTAACAATATGCAAAAAAAATGACTAAAACTAAAATACCATTTGGTGATTACTAGATTTTTTGTAACTAACTACCTATAATTTGGGCATCCTCAATCCAATGTAGACTAATCTATAAAAGACCAGATCTCTATCTCTAGGGTAACATTATCTGTAGAGAGGTGACGCTTTTGTTTGTAGTATTGTTTTATTCTACCTTAGAGGATAAGCTAACATTTTTTCTACTTGTAAAATATCAGAAACAAACCAAAAATGTTTCCTGTGAGGTAGAGCAAACTATCAATTTCTATATAATGTGGTAATTTGAAGTTTTGTGATTCATAAGGATAATTAGAGAGATGCAGCAAATTGCAGAACTGATTGTTTCTTAATGTATGTATAATCCTACAGGGACATTTAAAGTCTACTAGTCTGGTGGAAACAGCCAAGAACATTGTTCAATTGAGTTTCTCATTAATGTGAAGATACCATTCCAAGTTGTGATGCAAATACAGTTCATGACTTATGTGAAATTGCAATATCAAACTTTATAGGCCCAATATCATCAACCACATCTTACCAGTTGGCTTCAGCAATGCTTGATGTTAACAATGCATTTTGTTTTCTCTGCACTTCGTCAGGGTGAATACACAATGTGCTTACACAATACGATTTAAAAGAACCAGTGAATAATAAAAATATGTTAAATATACAAGATTCCTATTAATAAATAAAGAAACAATGTCAACAATTTATTACGTGCTTAAGCTTATGGCGCAGTGAAGATGTGATCAAAAAATAAATTAATTTAACGATTGAAAAAGGAAATGGTAAAATGTAATATCAGTCAAGGAAAAATCCATTAAATTGATCTTATTTTTCAAACCAATGGACTAAAGTTGGTCAAATACATTAGATTCACTTATGGGATCTCCTGATTCTCCCAAAAAGACGAGGTCAGGAAAAGGATCAAGGATCAAGCCTTAATATCATAAAGAACAGAAGCATTATGGCATCACTAAGTTGTATAGTTGTATCTTAATAAATGTGTAGGAGTTCCCTTAATATTTAGGAGGGATTTTCCCCATTATTCAGTTGGGAAGTGTTTGAGTGACATGTATCCTACGTTTTTATTAACTGCTCCTTCTTCATTAGAAACCTCCACGATCTCTCGATATTTCTTTTTGCTTAATCCCTACAGCTTGTTTTCTTCCCCTCTCTTTAGACTTCTATTGGCATAAGTTCTAACTTGAAACTTCACTGTAGACAGATTTAAACAGTTTTTGAGACTGACTATTCAATGCAGGGAGAAATGT